>JAJHZJ010000574.1:2707964-3907964 GCA_023548195.1 Bettongia penicillata ogilbyi | reverse complement strand
TTCAGTGCTCCTTCAAATCCACAAAACTGAGTTAAATTTGTGAACTTGCATCTAAGTGGCAAGTAAAATGAAAAGTGTGAATGAGATCCATTCAGTCACTAGACTATTAAAGAAGATTGTCTCATCAGTACGCAATGACTCTTCCTCCTTTGCTAGTCAGCATTCCCTTTCCCCATAACCTCTATTAAGCTTCTGAAGCAAATATATTTATACATTTTCTTAAACTCTGCCTTCATTGATTTTGAAAGACACCGTAGACTATTGTCCACTGCTCAAATGTATAGATTCAGGGAATGAAAAGAATAGAAGTGATGCTTACCTCCTGGTCCATTGTGACTAAGTAAAACTCTTAAAGTTGAGAAAAGGACAGTTGGAAAAAGACTGGGAAGCACTTAGATGTGAGCCAGGAAATTCATTATCTCATAATTATATGCCTGAAATATTGCCAATTGATCATTTTTTAACTGCTTTTTATCAAACCAAATCAAAATTCAATACAATGAAATGAACATTTATTTAACCATTAAAATAGTATTTCATTTCTTTTTTACTTCTCTCCATACATTCATTTAATTGGACTGTTAACACTGTGTAATGTTACTTGCTAAAGATGATGTTTGAGAGAAGGGAGAGGGACAGTAATAAAAGATAAGTATTACATCAAATTAATTATATTTAGGATTTTCAAAAGAATTAACCTTCTTAGGGAGGCCCCTCTGGGAGTGACTGAAAGCTTTAAAACATTCTGATAAAAGTGAAAATTGAAAGAGTCCAAAGGAAGTGGCATTCTTGCTTTCAACTAAAGTTTACGTGTTCACAAATAGGAAAGCTTCTTTCTAATCTTAATATCTCAAAAAGAAACCTTGAAGTTGTTACGTGATTACTCAAAAGTAATGCCTTCCTGCAAGGGACGGAAGGACATTTTTTTAAAAGACTCACTACCGGAATTATTGATACTTTTGGAATTTTCTTGCCTAGTGACTAAGGCTTTCTTTAAGGCATTACCTAGAAGTTTGTCAGGGACTGTGTGACGCCAGTATCCACACTGTCTGGGGCTGGGATAACTTAGTGAAAGAGCGAAAAAATGAGGATGTGCTTTTGTGCATTATTCTTATCGTGATGAATGAGGCTTGTTTTCCTCCCCACTTTAATTAGAATGTTTCTACATTTGCCAAAGAAAATGTTGGAATGGAGACAAAAACCTGAAATTATAGGAACAGGGCTTGATGTAATAGCTTATTTGTAAAGGAAACACAACTTGTTTGGTATTTTATTGAAGCAGGAAGTTCAGAACCTCAGTACACATAAGTACAACAAATTCTCAGGTGCTAGTTGAGTCATCTGTTGTTGGAAATAGTCTCCTGGTAGTTTTCCTCTTGATATACTTTTAATCTTTAATTTTTTATTTTTTTAAAGGGAAGGAAATTACATACAGATTCATTTTGAGATAATGTATATTTTTAAAATATAACTCATTAACATTAAATAAGCAATATGGAATCTCTCCCTTATATACATACAGGCCTATATGTATAGTTGGAGATAGTTACATATTTGTGTAGATACATGTATGGGTATATCCCTGGTCAAAAAAAAAATTTTAATATATACATTAAAGTAATAATATGCTTTTAACTAAATCAAATTCAAGTCCCTAACATTTACCTGTAGACCTAGTTTTCCTCCTCTATAAAATGTTGTTATGAACTAAATGTTCTATAAGATCCTTTTCATTTCTGTGACTCTGGCCAGAGTATATTTTAAAAATACACATTAGTTGTTTTTTTTTTAATTTTTCTAGTTCCAATGAGCATCTCTTGTGGTAATCTTTAGTCAAAGGAGTTACAGTAAAGGCCCGAACAAAAACTGTAGAAATGTCATGTACTTGAATTAGTATGACTGTAGAAACCTTTGTTTGAAGTTCCTGACCTTTCCCACAGATCAAATCTGACCCCTGCTTTAAAAGTGGTATAGAAAATGGTATAAAAAAAATATAGCAAGCTGCTGCCATCTTGGTAAAAAGTTGCTACAGAATCCATCAGTATAAAATTAGATACCCCAAACTGAACTGTAAATGACCCCTAGGGAGGCACTGAGGAAAAAATAATAGAATCAGGAGATGCAATTAAATCTCAGACTGGCTTCTAACTTGCCATGTGACCTTGGGCAAGCCACTTAATGTTCTGGAGCCTCAGTTTCCTTACCTATGCCATAGAAATAACATTGCCTGCCCCATATAACAGAGATTCTTGTGAAGAACAAATGAGACATTGATGTGGATACTTGGGAGAAGATGAGAATGCACACAAACACAGGATATTATATTATTAACTCCACCAGAGACAGCAATGACTTTGAGCCTCAGAAACTTGCTACTATCGCTAAACTTATCATTGCCTATTTCCTGTAGGGCTTTTAGAAACCTTTATTTTCTAACTCATAACTCCTAAGAAACAAATAACTAACCTTGATGGAAACCCTTCTTGATGGAAGGGCCCTGAAAAGGGGCCTCTGATTTTACCTCTAGTCTTACACTAGGTCAGGCCTTTTCAATTTATAAATTGTCTTGAGATTAATAACTTTGAATGTGCAGAGGCATGTGGCTCTGACTTTTAATGAAGGAAAAAACTTTTAACCTTGGGTTTGTGGTCCAAATTATATCAACTTCTTTGAAAAAATAAATAACATAGAACTATACCCACCAGCATTAATGTATTCTGAAAGAACTTGAGTCCAAGTGACAATTCTCTAATTTCAGTTTAAAAGACTTAAAAGATCATTATGATCATCCTAGCTCTTTCTATAGCTCTATAAGATTTGCAGAACCCTTTATTTTGAGCCTCAACATGTCCCTGGGAAGTCAGTAATATTGTTTTACAAAGGAAGCTGAAGCAGAGAGAGGTTCAGTGACTTGCCCAGGGTCACAAAGTTAGTAAGTGTCTGAGGCAGTATTTAAATCCAAGTCTCCCTGACTTCGAATCCGATGATTGTTCCACTGTATCATTTAACTGCCTCCACTATTTTGTTATTTCATCACCAAATTCTTATGGAGCCTTCTATCTACTCTGTGTATATCTTGTACATATTTGCTTTTGGTTTTGACATATTGTCCTTCTCATTGGAATACTTGCTTTTTTATACCAGTAACTGTTTTTGTCTTGCTTTTAATTCTGATGATGCACAGTGCCTGGCATTTAGCAAACAATAAAACCCTTGTTTACCGGTAACTTACTGAAACGTTGAGTGAACAGGTCTCTCAGTATCTGAAGCCAGAAGGCAGGCATTCATCTCACTGATACCAAATCTTTGACTGCTTAACAAGAAATTATCCCTTCCCCAATAGTAACTATCACTCTTCTCTCCCAGTTTGATTTACTTACTTTTTTCTTTTGCTCATTAAAGGGGACTTCCCTGATTACTTCTTAGAGAGGCTTATTTACTGAATGGATGTTACCTCACTCTAAGTGAGTACCTGAATAGGCCTTCGCTAGGAAAAGGCCAAGGTCTCCCACTGCATCCTGGGCTTTCTCCAGCCATCCTGATGAATATCTGGTCTCTGAATCCATATGGTTCAGGAGGAGAAAGTGAGGCTGGTGACCTTGCACGGCCTTCCTTCACCCAAAACAAAGTCCAGTGCAAGTCATGTCATCATTTCTCTGATGTCATGGTCTTCAAAAATGAAGGACACAGACAGATTGACTGACTGAATCCTTGACTGCTTAACCGGAAATTATGCCTTCCCCATTCCCCACTACCCTGTCATCTCTCTCCACCTCGGCCTTACCCAGTCAGTGACACACTCTTCCACTGTATCCTCTGTAATACTTAAGCCACAATTAACAAAATTCTCCTTGTTGCTTCTTCTATGTTCACAGCTTTCTTTAATATGTAATAAATGTTACACGTTACTTTTAAAACTGTCCTACCTGCCTGTGCTTCTTCAGAACTTCTTTTTAGTCTTTTCTGTACCTTTAAAAAAATTCCAATAGACGTTTTCATGGAAGGAGGGAGGTATCACTACTGCTTATCCCCTTCCACGCCCCACCCCCACTTTAAAAACTGAAATAAGCATAGTCAATCAAAACAAATCCACACAGTGGCCTCGGCCAAAAATGTACGTCTCTCTATGCCTTGTGTCCGTCTGCTCTGTTAGATGGTAGGTAACAGGCTGCATCTCAGGTCCTCTTGAGGTATGAATGGTCATTACATTGAGCAGAGTCCTAAGTCTTACAGTTATACAGTAGATAGAGCCCTGGACCTCAAGTTTAGAAGACTTAATTTTAAATCCTGACTCAAACATTTATTAGTTTTTGGACTCTGGAAAGGTCACTTAACCTCTGTCTGCTTCAGTTTCCTCATCTGCAAAATAAAGATAATAATAATACCTACCTTCCTGAACTATTATAAGGATAAGATGAGACAATATTTGCAAAGAACTTTACCAACCTAAAAATGCTGCATAAATGCTAACAATTAATATAGATGTTATTATTTACAATGTGTTGGCCTTGATTAATTGTCTGGGACTACTCACTTCTCTCTGTCCCAATTTATATTCCCCAGGAATCTCTGAAATACTTTTTCATCATTTCTTATAGAGTATTTTGGTCCATTGTGTGTACCACTATTTATTCAACCCTTCCCAAATTTTCTAAGAGGCAATCTAAGGCACTCCCTTACATTCCAGTTCTTCGTTTTGTTTTGTTTTTAATTGACCCTTTAGTATGATGAAGTTTGTTTTGCTTATGAGTATTCATCTCTGGTATTATCCTTCCTCCCCACCTGCCTCCCATGCCTGCTTGTTTCCCTGTTGAATCTGATGTATTTATATTCCAAACTGTGGGTGTTCATCCTTCCTGAGTCCGTTTCAGATAAGTGAGGTTCGTCTGATGCCCTCCTCCCCCATCCTTTTCTTCATGTTTGTGTAATCTTCCCATTCAGTGCAGTTACAAGCAGTAGCAAGTTCTACCTCCTTTTTCTTTCTTTTTAGATTACTATACCTCTTGCCCTCCCGTCTCCATCTCTTCTTCAGATGCTCAAAACAGAACCATTGCACTCCCAGCATCACTGATTTTCTTGTTTAACCTCCTCAATAATCTTTGAGGAAATTATAGTTGTTGGAACAGCTAGGTTGCACAGTGGATAGAGTAACTCCCCTCAAGTTAGGAGGACCTGAGTTCATATGATGTCAGACACTTACTACCTGTGTGACCCTAGCCAAGTCACTTAATCTGATTGTCTCCACACAAAAAAAAAAAGAAAGAAAAGGAAAGAAATTAAGGTCTTAAGGGACACTTGTTTCTTTGCCCTGTTAGAATGTTAGTGCTGCATCATAGTGCTTGCAGTTGCTAAAATACTTTTACTTTTCTAGGTCTCCCTGGATTTATGTGTTTGTATTTTAGACTTGTTACTCAGCTCTAATAAATTCTGCCCATAAGGTTCATTTTTTCTCCATAGAGGATTATACTCAACTTTCAGAGTAAACTATTCTTGGTTGTCAGCCTATATCTCTTGCTTTTTGGAATATTGTAGTCCAAGATTCTTGTTTTTGATAAAAGCTGCCAGGTTCTTGACTTGATCTATTTTTTTCTGGATGCTTGATTATTTTCTTTAATGCTGGAGCTCAGGATTTTGACTATGATATTCCAGAAGCTCTTTCTTTTTTCTCCTTCATAAGAGCAAAACAAACTTCATAATTCTAAAAAGTCATTTTGAAAAAAAAGAACTGGAATCTAAAGGAGTGCCTTAGATTGCCCCTTTCAGAAATGATTAGTAGATTCCTTCTATCTTAATGTTGTTCTGTGGTTCTAATTAATCTGGGCAGTTTTCACCTACTATACCTTGAAATTAACTTTCTTTGATATATTTTTGAAATCAGTAGTTCTTTGTTTTCTTTTAATATTAGGTATCTTATATTTTCTTTTTTTTCCCTCAATGTTGTAATTTTCTTCCAGTATCGCTTGCTGTCTCATATGGAATCATTGATTTCTGCTTTGATCTAATAGTTTTCAGGGACTACATTATTTAGGTGAGGTTTATCCCTTAATCCTTTAAACTACTTATTCTCCTTACAATTCTTTCTACCAGAGCTTTCTTTTCATATTTGTCTCCACTACTTGGCAGTATTTTGAAGTTACTCACCCCTTTTGGAGAGGGAAACTCTATAATTCTTTTTTCTGGTTTATCTTTTAAGCAATAATTCCCAAAATGGAGCTTTATGCTGGGGACATGCATCACTCACAGTGCTTTTTTGGGTGTATTGGTTGATCTGCTTGGTGTCACTCTATGTCCCCTAGTCTTCTGTGCTGATCTTACCCTCCTAGGGTTAGACTTCACCTGCAATCTTTGAAGTTCATAGTCCTGGATCTTTAGAGCCAAAATAGGATAGTAAGTACCTGAGAGACCCTGAGCCTGGGCTACCTTTGTCTGAGTGTGCCACCTCAACACTCTGCCCTTTTTGATTATTACCATTTCCCAGGACTTCCAAGATCCTCACCCTGGATCTTTCTCAGGGGGCCCTCATTTCTTGCTGCCATCAAATACAGAGTCCCAAATTGTGTCTGCTAATCACCTATATTCATGCTGGCAACTCAACAGCTTGATTGTACCTCTCCTGACTTTGCTGGAAGCCCTCTTTCCTATTTTTTGTGAATTTTATCTGGGCTTTTGTGCAATTTTAAGGGAAAGATGTCACTGCAGTTTCAGGTTTATGGACTATCATGTTTTTTCTGAAGTGATTATGTGAAAGATGAGCAGTCTGCCTCCTTTTCAATCATTTTACCCAGAAGTCCTTGATCTCTACATATATTATTGATACCATCCTTCCTCCTCTCCAGCGGATCACTCCCACTACCATTTTTTGTCTCTTTCTTTCTCTTCCCCACCCCATATATTGGGCACTACAAGCATATATTTGTTTTTAAAAAAAAAAACCCTCACTAGACCTTGTCATGCCCCAAAATGATAAATCTTCTGTCAATCAAATTTGTTTTTTTTAAAAAAACATCAATACTCATTACCTTAACTTCTCCCACTTCTCAATTCCCTATTTACCTAATTGAACCTGCTCTCTCAAAAGTTACTAGTGATCTCTTAATTATTAAATCAGATGGTCTTTTCTCAGTTCTCATCTTTCTTGATCTTTCTGTAGCATTTGATACTATTGACTACTTTCTCCTCCTAGATAATCTCTTTTCTTTTAAGGATTTTTTTGTTGGTTGGTTTGGTTTGGTTTGGTTTTGGGGAGGAAGTGTGAGAGAGACACAGAGAGAGAGTTGTCTTAGGTTTCCTTCTACTTGTGTGACAGCTCCTTCTCATTGTCTTTTGCTAGATCATCATCCACAATACACCCCTAAACTTTGAGTGTCCTGGGACCTCTTCTCTCTATACTATCAGGGACTTCATCAGCTGCCATGAATTTAATTATTTTTCTCTGTGCTGATAATTCCTGTATCTGTGTTTCTAACCTTAGTAGTAGTCTCCCTCTTGTGCTCTAGTCCTGTATCATGAACTGTCTACAGATAATTTCAAACTAAATGCCTCCTAGTCTTCCCACACTTATGTCCAAAACTCATGCATATACTCCACTTGCCTAACCTTTTTCTGAATTTCCTCATTTCTTTTTCTGACACCATCATTCTTCCATTTATATAGGTTTATAGCTTCACTGTCAATTTTGACTCCTCACTTTTGCTTACCCCATCTATCCTGTCCTTTACCAAAGCTTGTCATTTCTACTTCCTAACACCTCTCACATCTATCCTTATTCTAGTTACACTGCCACCACCAACTTCAGGCTCCTGTCACCACTTACCTGAACTATTACAATAGATCTGTTTCAAGTTTCCCCTCTCTCCAGTTCATCTTTCACTCAGTTGCCAAAGTCCTTTTCCTGAAATGTAAACCTGGTCCTGTTACTCCCATACTCAGCAAACTCCAATGGCTTTGTATTGGTTGATTGGTTGTTGTCCTTCATCTTGAAGGACTCAAATAATATTACCATGATAAAGTCAAGTTTGAGTGTGTTTGACTGTGGCCGATCAGACTAACATGAGCTCGGAATGCTCTACCGCATATTGAGCACTGCTAGTCCAACTGAACATTTGGGGTGAATACTCCAAATTTGCGCATCCTACATTTCCTTTGTGCTGTCTCAATTGTGCTTTCCTCATAGAGCATAGCTCCCTCTCTGATACAGGCATGCATGCTGAGCGGTCCTGTGCCAGTATCTCCTGTGTCGCACAATCAAATCCAAAGTTCTTGAGAGAGACTTTGAGAGTGTCCTTGTATCACTTATTCTGTCCACCATATGATCACTTGCTCCGTGTAAGTTCTCCATAAAAACAGTCTTTTTGGCAAGCATACATTTTGCATCCGAACAACATGGCCAGCCCTATGTTCTCTGAAGCATAGTTTGAATGCTTGAAAGTTCAGCTCGAGCAAGGACTTCAGTGTCTGGTACCTTATCCTGCCAGGTGATCTTCAAAATCTTCTTAAGACAGTTCAAATGGAAGTGATTCAGTTTCCTGGCATGGCATGGGTAGACTGTTCATGTTTCACAGGCATACAACAATGAGGTAAGAACAACATCTCTGTAGACCCTCCATTTGGTAGTCAATCTAATACCTCTTCTCTTCCAAACTTTTCTTTGGAGCCTCCTAAACACTGAGTTAGCTCTGGCAATGTGTACATCAACTTCATTGTCAATGTGTACATCCCTGGAAAGTATACTACAAAGGCAAGTGAACTTATCCACAGCATTCAAAACTTCTCCAGTTGTTGTAAGCAATGGTTCCACATATGGATGGTGTGATGTGGCTGATGGAGCACATGTGTTTTGTAGGTGTTAATTATTAGGCCAAAATTAGCACAGGCAGCAGAGAATTGATCCATACTTTGTTGCATCTCAGCTTCAGAGGCTGCATAGAGTGCCTAGTCATCTGCAAACAGAAAGTCATGCACCAATGCTCTCTCCACTTCGGTCTTGACTTTTAGCCTTTTCAAATTGAAGAACTTGCCATCAGTACGGTAGTTGACCTTGATGCCGTGTTCATTCTCATTGAAAGCATTTGACAGCATGACTGAAAACATCATACTAAAAACATGGGAGCAAGCACACAGCCCTGTTTCACTCCATTAGTGACTGAGAAGGCATGAGAACATTGTCTACTCCAGAACCTGGTCAAACATGCCATCATAAAATTGATATACAATGCTGATGAACTTCTCTGGGCAACCAAATTTTGACATAGTTTTCCATAAGCCCTCACAACTAACAGTGTCAGAGGCCTTGGTCAGATCTATAAATGTTGTGTACAGACCTCTGTTCTACTCCTGGCATTTCTCTTGGAGTTGTCAGGCATTGTATTACTTCTAGAATCAAATATTAACTTTTCCATTTACTGTTTAGAGCCCTTCATAATTTGACTACAACCTATCTTTCTGGACTAGTTTCTCACTAGTTGGACAGTTAGGTGATGCAGTGGATAGAGCTCTGAGTCTAGGGTCACGAAGACTCATCTTCCTGAGTTCAAATCTGGCCTCAAACACTTACTAGTTGTGTGACCATGGGCAAATCACTTAACTGTCTTTGCCCAAGTTCCTCATCTGTAAAATGAGCTGGAAAAAGGAGTGGTGTACCACTCCAGTGTCTTTGCCAAGAAAATTCCCAATGGGGTCACAAAAAGTCAGACACAACCAAACAACAAATTCTCACTACTCTACTTCATGCACACACTACAATTCAGCCAAATTGATCTGCTTGCTGTAGCCAGCTTTCTCAATAAGTTTAGCCACAAAGGAGAGGAAGCACGAGAGTATGATAAGTAGCAGAGATGGTAAGAACAAAAAGAAGAATTGGGGGGTGGAGCGGGTGGAGGTAGAGAAAGACTGGAATGTTTGTTAGTTGCAGGAAAGGAACCAGTAGATAGGGAGAGATTAAAGATAAAAGAATGGAGAAAATAGTGGAGCTAATCTTTGAGGAAAAGAAGATGGTATGGGGATCAAGGGTAATTTGTAGAAGAATTGATTTTGTAGAAGGGAAGGAGCACTTCTGAACCTGCAGCCAAAGAGGAGATAGCTAGAGAAGATTATCTGAGTGATGTAGAATGAGGTAGAGAGGGATTTGAACTGGATGTTGGGATGTGGAAGGAAGGGCATTTCTGGAAGAGAAGCTATTATAAGAAAAATACTAAGCAATAAAGTATCAAACGTGTTTGGAAGACTATAGGTCAGTTTGGCTATAAGAGGTGTTTGGAGACACCACTACCTCGAATACAACCTGCCTCAAGCTAAGCTTATTATCTTTCCTTCAACCCTGTTCCTCCTTCAGACCACTGTTTCTGTCAGTAGTACTACTACCTATTCACCCAGTCTCCCCTTCTTTTAACTGTGATTTTGTCTTCAGTTTTTCACTCATTTCTTCTCTTTAATCAGTTGCCGGTTCTACACTCTCAAACTATTGCTAATAGCTCCCTAGTGAGACCTTCCTCTTCTCTTTCTTCTCCATTCAACTCATTCTTCATACTCACTGCTAGAATGATCAGCTCTTCAGTCCAACAATTCAAAGTCCCTCTACATTCCAGCATTAGATTAACTTACCAGCCTTTACTCATAACACTGCCCTCCAAACTCTCTGTGCTTTTACCAACTTGAACTCTCTCTATACCCCCCAAATCCACTCTACTCGCCTGTCTCCCTACCTGTGTTCAGGCTCATTTCTAGGTCTGAAATATCCACTCCTTCTCCTTATTCACTTGCCAAAATCCTTTAAAATCTTACTCCAATGCCAGAGTTTCATGAAGTCTTCACTTACTTCCTTGGTTCTAACAGTTTTCTTTCTCAGACTTTGCATAACATTTTGTTCAGCAACTTTTTAATATATTTATGATAGAATGTGTATTATTGTTATCTGTGTTTGCCTCTTATTGGAACAGTAAGATCCATTAGCACAGGAACTGGGACTTAGCTAAACTTTGTTCCCTCTAAGTCGTAACATAATTCTCATTACACTAGTACCTCCCTGAGACCCAGACAAGAAGGGTCCCTACCCAGCCCTAGGCGAGAGAGCACTTCTATGTTTTGGAGGGCCTCATTCATTGTAGGTACAAAAAAGTTAAGATAAAAGTGAAATGTGCAGAATTAAACAAAATAAGAATCAATTGTACAGAAGAAAGGGATAGCACATCATTTCTCATCTCTCCCTCTCTAGTCCACCATTCTAGTTCTATCTCTTGCCTAGACTATGGCAATGACCTTCTAATTAGCCATTCTAATTCCATTCTCTAGCTTCCCAATCTGTCCTCCCCGGCTACAAAAATAAACTTACCCTCTGCCCATTTCTTGTTTTACCTTCTTTTTATTTATCTGCTTATGTGTTTTATTCAACCAATAGCATATAAGTTCCAATAGCTTTCATGGCTCAGGCCATGCAGGCACTGAAAATGTTTGTTCAACTAAATAAAATAGTATGATCAAATAAGGGTTTTATGAAAATTGATCTACTAAGCATACATATATAGTGGGGTGGATGGAGGAAACAATGGAGACAAAAGATCAATTCACCTATTAGAGTCACCCTGGACAATTTATGAGATAGCAAATTAAAGATTGCCGTAGGAGAAGCATTTGAAAGGAAGAATTTACTGGGCTTAGTGACTGCTTACATATGGACATATAAAAAGGAGGAGCTAAAGTTGTGGATTATTTCATATGCAGAATACAAAATACTCTTAAGAAGTCTTGGTGTAGAGAAGATTTCCTTGCTTCCTTGGATACTTCCTTTTCTTATTATACAACAAATTCCTGATAAGGTTTCGTTGTTAGCTCTGCTTTTGTTTCGGTCTCTTTCCTAGCTGTTTACTGACTTTAAGTATTTGTAGACAGATGTTATCTCTTCCTACTTAGTCACCTCCTGGCTATAAGTACGTGTTTAGCTCTCTGAATCTGTGCTTCTGAGCCTGATTTCTTAGCACTCCCTGAAGAATGTTTGCTTTCAGTTCTCAGAATTCATGCAAGTGTGACTTCATTCAGAGGTACCTCAAAATGGATATGCTTTGGCAGTTGGGTCCAGAATAGAAAAGAGGACATTCCCCATTTTCTCCCTTGCAACTTCACCTTTTTTATAATCAAGTTATGGCATAACAGTTTATAATGTGCTCAATTACACACATGAGAACATGTGCTGTCAAGTAAATTATTGCTACAATTTCCAGGCATCTGCCTATAACACATAGACTCTGAGCCAGGAGTGGGGAACTTGTGGCCTCAGGCCCTCAAATGCAGCCCTTTGACCGAATCCAAGCTTCACAGAATAAATCCTCTTAATAAAAAGATTTGTTCTGTAATACTTGTACTTGGTCAAAAGGCCACACGCAAGGACCTAGAAGGCCACAGATGGCCTTGAGGTCACAGGTTCCTCACCCCTGAAGCTCACTCCCCTCAAACTTAGATTTCTGTGAGCATGAAACTGAAAGGGAACTGAGAAAGGAAACCAACTATATGGTTGCCTGCTGCTTGGCCTAGTGATTTCTGAGGGACCTGGAGCTTGGAGGTACTTATCAAATTTTAGGATCTATCACCAAATAACCTTTTAAATAAGGCCAGAAATTAACAAAATTGTGAAGTTTTTTGGTTTCCCCCACCCTCCCTGGTCAGTGGTCCGTTTTCTTCTCTTCCCTTTCCAGTGCTCTTTGACCTTATCCCCACAAAAGTGAAATTCGAGCCAAGGATTTGACTCTGCATAGATGTATCATGTCGTGTAAATTAGATATTTAATTTCCCCTGTCTATGGCTCAATTACCTGATCTATAAAACAGAATTGTACTGTTGATAAATAATAGGATCACAGAGTTTGGAGCTAAAAGAGACCATCCCCTTCCTTATATAGATAAAGATAAAGAGAATTTGTATCTGTCCCAATGTACCTTAGTTTGTAAATATTGTAACAGAGATTTGGACTCAGGTCTTCTGACTCCAAACCCAGTATCTATTCCTACTTTCCATCACAATCTCTCTTGTAGCTCTGAGATCTTGTGATTTGATAATAAGGTACCACAAAACTTGCTGTCCAGGAATGAACTGATAGTAATCATTGAAGTCTTAGTGAAAATTGAAGCCCCACTCAGGGGAGTCTGAATGTAATGTGTCTTTCGAGAACAAAGGACTTATATTTCATTAAAGAAATTTCCAGTGTCTGTGAGAAGATAGGAGAATTTCAAGGATATGTTGACTTTATTTCTTAGTTCTCCTAAAACACATCATCACATGGATGACCTCAGCTAATCCTCTTATACATACCCTAGTTAGGAGGTAGAAAGAGCAGGATGAGCATTAATTACAATAGGAGTCAAGAGACCTGAAATTTAGTTCCAACTCTACTAGCTAGCCCCAGTACCTCAAACAGATCATTTCACTTCCCTGGGCCTCTCTTTCTTCATCTGTAGTACAAGAGGATTGGGATAGATGACCTACAAGGTATCTTCCATGATTTTATAATGATTACACATAAAGGATGCATTTTACAAAAGGTCTGATTTTGACAACATGGGGGAAACTCCAAGCTTGGGAAATCACTTCAGCTCCCTGCCCCTCAGTTTTCTCAATGGTAAAATGAAGGGATTAGACTAGATAGATTCAGAGGGCCCTTCTAGCCTGAAATCTCTGGTCCTTTCACCACTGCAGATGAGCTGGAATCTCAAAGTCTTTGAGAGTTGTTTCCGTTACTTAGAATAACTGACTTGTTCAAGGTCACACAGCTCTTGAGTATCTGAAGTGGAAGTTGAATACAGTCTTCCTGAATGGATATCTAGTACTTGATCCACTATGATTCCTTGGACATAAAGAAATTAGACCATTTATTCCATTTACATAAAAATAGATATGCTTTGAATAAATTTAATAGGAATGCCAATGTTTAAAATAGTTTGGATGAAATGTCTCTGAAAGTCATTGATAAACATAGGAATAAGATATCAGTGCTCAACCAGTGGTTCTACTTATGCAAAATCCACGTTGGTACACTCTTTCATCCTCTCACATACCTACTAATTCACTGACCTTAATTTCATATTTGTATACAGGATGGATCAACAAAGCATACTTTTTCAAAGTTCATTGTTTTTCCATGGCAGCATTCCAATTTCAATTCTGAAACTTGGATTGGAGTTTTTTCTTTCAAGGGAACAGCAATGCCTTGCCTCCAATAGAATTTGCCTCTGATTATTAATGTGAGAATTTTCATGATGTTGGAAAGCCTGCTACAGGGAAATGGGAAATAGCCTGGAGAATTTGGAGAATTTAGATCTAATCTGTATTTCCTCATTACCTCAAGGATGGGTGATCTCATTGATGTGGACACACCCTCCAACCTTTCCATGACTTCAAAGACAATTTCATGGAGTTGCTACAGACAAAAAAAAAAAATATGTCCTGGATGGCCAGACTTTGGGGTTTAAGCATCTCCATACTTAACTTACTTATCCTACAATACATAGGAATCTTTTTTGCTAAAGCTCTTACTGGTCAGTTTTGGCTTTGAATGCCTTAAATACTCTTTTTCTCTTTTAGAGATTTTTTTTCTTCTGGAAAGCCTTCATATTAACTGAAGGCATGTGAATTTTTTGTTTGGATGGTTAAAATATGGTTGAACTCTCCCAGAGGATTACTGCATTCTCCAGCAAATATTTATAGTATAGGCATGGCTTGAGAATATTATTATTTCAATTACAGTTAAAAGCTAATGTCAGTTTTGGGACAGGGTTTGTGGGGGATGGGATTACTTGCATACTGAAAAATAAGACAAGAAAGAGCATTACTATTTTGAGCCAAGTAGGTCAGGAAGAATTAGATTTAAAGTGAGGGGAAATTTATGCACTATCTAGGCTAACACCTTCATTTTAGATAGGAGGAGACCAAAGCCTACAAAAGGGAAATGACTTCCACCAGGCCATTCCATCAGCAAATGACAGAATTGAAACAAGGACCCAGATCTCTTACCAGTCAGATCACTGTTCTTTCCACTAAGAGCCTTGTGAGTTCTTAAGAAAAGTAAATTAGCCTCCAGTTATAAAATAACTTCTCAGACTTTAAATCTAAGCAATTTGTTAATGCTACATGAAAACACCTATGAAATGATCTTTGTGATATGAGCTTTCTTAAATTATATACAATAGAATTTCATTTCATAGCTTTCCTATCTGTATTTTTCAGATGTTTTCCTCTTTCCTCTCTTTAACATTTACAAATATTTGCATGAATATGGATGGAATCTTTCACTTAAAAAGAGTCAGTTACTGCTATTGTGATATTTAAAAAGCTCTAGAGATATAATTTCTGGGTAATTTAATCATTTTAGTAATAACGCCAGCACTTTTATATAAAGGCCAGTGGCACTATCAAATACCAAAGGCAGTCGTGGTGGTGAACTCACAGCTTATGTGCCCTTGGAAAGAGGGGTGTTCCTAAGGGTGGCAATCAACTCTGATTGGGTTAATAGTTAATGAGAGGTGGACTTAACAAAGATAAGGGAGTTCACTCCAGTGAGGGCCTGAGAGTGATATCACTGTCTTGGGCAGAGAGACTATCTTAATACCCAAACCACCCCCCAGCCTTGGACAATTTAGACAGAGAATCTAAATCCCCTGCCTGAGCCTGAGCTGGTTGGGTGGAGTAGCAGTACCCAGAATGAGGAGACTGTTAATCCTGTCTTCCATCATCTCTGTGCTTGAGAGATCGGACAAGGAAATAGAATAGGGAGAAAAAAAAAACTGGAGTCTCCCCAATTTTAATAATTGGCTATTAGTATGAGAGAGATGAGCATTTCTCTCACTATTCTCCCTCATTCCTATTACATCTGAACTTTTTCCATTTCCTTTTTGCCTAGAAAATATATCTCCAATATCATTTTTTGGAAATATCTACAATTTTATAAATTTAAAGTGAAAACAGATGAGTGATCTCTTAGAAAGAGAAATAGCTTTCATTTGTCTGAAACTTTCAGGCTCCCACAGGCAGCAAGATGGGGCAGTGGATAGAAGTGCTGGGACTGAAGTCAGGAAGATCAGAGTTCAAATCCCACCTCAGACACTCCCTAGTTGTATGATCCTGGGCAAGACCCTGTTTGCCTTAGTTTCCTCTTCTGTAAAATGAGGATAATAATAGCACCTACTTTCCCAAAGCTGTTGTGAGGATCAAATGAGATGGTAATTGTCAAGTGCTTAGCACAGTGCCTGGCACATAGTAAGTGCTTTGTAAATGTTATTATCATCATCATCATCATCATCAGACTTCTTGTGAAATAAATTATAACTAATACCAACATAAATTTTAAAGTCCATTGCTGCATTTCACAGATTTTTTTTTGTTAAACCAGGTTTCTTTGAAAGAAAATTTCAAAATGGAAATTGCTATGCTTAAAATGTGATCACCACTACTAACCCTGTGGCCCAGGGTTAAATCAGCTCCAACAGACTACTCCTTTCTCTTTTCTACAGGAAGGCCATTGCTTTTAACATTAATTCTTAGAGCCTAAGAAAAATGAAAATAAAAGTTACTTTGCTTGTTAGAAACGACAGCCTAATGATAGGCAAGAAATGATTTGTTGGCAATAGAAACCCATAAGATGAAAAAATGCAAAAATGAGGTCTATTATCTCCTTGTTGGCTAGAGAGTATGCTTTTTGTTAGTAACTTCGTCATCTAACTTGCACCAATCATAGAACACTAGAGTGCTAACTCTGAAAAGAACCACAGAGACTATATAATTTCAACTATATAATTTTAGAGATAAGGAAATAGGGATCAAAGAGATCTCCTGCAAGGGCTTCTGAAAAGCAAAGGGGAATATGAGGTAGTCAATTCTTATATAACAGGAGATAGTGCAATATAAGGTACATGCAAGCCTTTTGATATATCAGTAAGCAATTCCACTATTGGAATTGGTCTGCTTACAGGATTTATAATGGGAAACTCACAGCTGAGAGCGGCTGGTGTTTGTGAAACTAACCCCATCATTGTGTAGCATGAGTGTGCATATCTGAATGAACTGGGAAAGGTTTTCCACCTGATACACAGAAGCAGCCCTGGAGAATAGTCATTTTCCCACCATCATATGAGTGGGTCTCTTGAGAGTTGCCAGCTTAACTGAACACCCAGAGTCTATGTTCTCCTTGAGAAAGTATTATATAAAGTGGGTAGAAGCAGTCGTGGTACCAGTATTATCAAAAGACAATGATAGCAAATCCCTATGTATTTGATATCTTGCTTCAGATGATCTGCCCCAATCTGAAAAAGTGTTCTGCTTCCCCTAGGGTAGCTGTTATATTGTAGCAGGACCTGGAATAGAAAGGACTAGAGCTGGGGTCCTTTGCAGAGTTTTGTTTTGAGACCTAGAATTTAAGTTTTACCCAAAAGCATTCCTAAACTTTGAAAACAACTCACAACACATAGTTAATGGTATCTGTACTTTGACAGGCCCATGATTCTAGATCTGAAAGTTACCTTAGAGAGATTTACTCCAGTACCTTCATTTTGCAGAGGAAGGAGGAAACTGATGCCCACAAGTGTAGGCTCTAAATTGTAGTAGCTGATAGAAAAAGAGTATATTTTTCTATACTGAAAAGATATATTTTTATTGAAGAATATGTATCTTCTGTCAAAGATAATAATTGACAGGACTATGTTCTCTTGAACGAATGGAAAAGAATAAAATCCAAATGATTCCACTGATGGACAGATTTTCCTAAAGCAATTTTTTTTCTTTCATTAAAGCATATTTTAAAAAATCCAGCAAAGCCAACCCTTTGACAATTGAAAGAAAAGAGCCTACTATGTACAAGCTTTACCATTTTTCATGAAGCTATTTAAAACTGGGACATGAAAGCCAGCTTTGTGAGCTTTTAAAAAGTTATTTGTAGATTCCCAAGATGATTATGTTCCCATCCTTTATTGTAGCCTTTAAAACTCAAATGATACTTTTGAGAAATACAGATTTGCCATACACTGAGGTAAAATTTGGTTGTCTTAATAGCAGCTAAAACAGGGGAAAATGAATTCTGCCTTCATTTAAATAATTTTCTTTTGCTAGCAAAGAAAATTTATAGCTTTTAGGATGGCAGAGCTAAGAGTGATTATCCTTAGGAGCTTAATTTTAATCACAGAATGAAAAAAAATATATTTAAGGGAAATAGCATAGGAAAGTGACTATGTAACCCATCACGTTTGCCAGACTTTCTCTTTTATCCTTTTCAACAACATCAGACTTTATTTTTACTGGAACTTTCTTTATCAAAGTAATATCCATCTGCCAGGTACACCAGAACTGCTGACAGCTTTGTATTTATTATGTTCTGTCAAAGTCTCTGAAAAGAATTATTTTGGACCCCCCTCCTCAAGTAGTTACTTTTGGAGATGATTCCTGAGAGCTCTCCATCACCCTTTGGACTTTGTCTCAACATTTGCATCTAAAATATTTAAACAGCACTGTGATCTTAGGCCAAGACCAATAACACAAATAATCCAGCTATAGTTAACACTCTATACTTTCCTTTAGTGCCATGAGCCATCAGAATTCCCTAAATCATTTACACAGTTTTATGAGTCTTCAGGGCCTCGTTGCTTTGACACTGTTTATCTCCCCCTTGTTAGTCTCTTAAACACTGTGTGCTTCTGATCCACTTGAATCAATACAGATGTGGTCTTGAGTTTTCTCCTATTTGGGGACTTTCTGAGTCTCTCTGGGTTCCATGCTGCTTTGAGATCTAGCCCTCAGATAAAAAAAAAGTATATTGACAAATTAGACACATTGATAAAAGGGAGGGAAGTAGTGTCAACATTCCTATCTGGAAAACAACTCTTAGAAAAAGGTATTACTTTCTCTTCATCTCAGAAATCCATCATTTAAGTACTCTGTTTTCATTTGATTATTTATTTTTGGGGTGGAAGTTTTGCTTTTTTTTTTTCAATTTGCTTAGAGCTTAAGAGTGACTAAGAGGATAAACAAGAGAATTGTTCAGAAATGTCAAGGTCATTTATTCATCCATTCATCACTTGCTAAGGTAAAGTGCTTCCAGAAGGAACTCAGTTGCAGTGCGCGAGAAGGGAACATCTTGGACATTTTTGTATCCCAAAGCAGTGCATTGCATTCAGAATGGTTCTTTGGGTTTCCACTGGAACCCTTTTTTCAGATTGATAGGTATATGATCTCTGATATGAACTTTAATGTTGAACCTTGGCCTTATTCCCCTATACTCCCACTGCCCCACAGCCTTGAAAGCTTAATCTGAGTGCACTGTGTTCTTTCCTGCTGCTAAAAGTTCTCACTCTGTCTACTTACCTGGAATGGGCATCTTCATCCTTGTTGCCTACTTGTTCTTCAAGACCAAGTTCAAATCCTACCATCTCCACATAGTCTCCCTTAATATGATCACAGATTCATAACTAACGTCATAGACCTGGAAGGAATCTTAGAGTTCACCCACCCTAACTCTCTCATTTTGCAGATCGGGAAACCAAATACAAGAGCAGCTTGCTTAAGGTCAAAGAGATGGACTCATATGATCTTAGATTTAGAACTGAAAGAGACCTCAAAGCTCATCTAGTACAACCTTTCCTCCCCACCCTACCCCAAGTTTTTTTTGGCAAATGAAGCAAGATTGTGAATATAAGAGTAAGGAGCCCAAACTACATCTTCTGAATCCAAATCCAGTGCTCTTCCCCTTTCCAGTATCCCGTGCTTCCTCCTTTACCACCCCAAATATGAAGTCATCTTTCCTTCTTTCAAATGCCTATAAGAATTCTTTTCTGTCCCTTTCATTGAAAGTGATCATATGCAGCCTCAGAAAGAATCTTTTATTATTGCCTTGAACTCTTACTGGAATGCATTTTTTTAACTTTTCCCTTGTTCATCCCCACTAAACTATGAACTCCAGAAAAGTAAGGTCCATATCCTGTATTCTCTTCCCCGCCCAGGTACTCGCAAATATTTGTTGATTTATAAATAGATAGGAGAAAAAGAGGTGAAGCCATGTTCTATTGCTCCTTTTGTTTACTTAGACAGTTTTCTACTATGTAAACTACCAATATTAGGGTAAAATAATCTTTACAATAAAAGGAGAATATTTTTAAATTTCATCATGTAAAACTTGAAAATTTACTTGTACACAGATCTGAGTGGGGAATGTATGAGCCTCCATGTTTCACCAATTTTTTCCTTGCCAAGTTATAGGAGGATGTTGTTGTGTTATTTTTAAATATGACTTCTTATCTGTCTTTTCCAAAAGGCAATATAAGAGTACTAAAGCCAAAATTCAGCTTGTATTTACCCAAGATGAGTCCCTGGAAAAGTTATATTCTATGAGAAGATGATTAAGATTTAGATTATCTGAAAAGGACCAGGAGGTGTAGAATTCAGAAATTTCATTCTATCCAATAAAAATAACCATTACTATCCCCTTGGAGGAGGACAGCTCCTAAACATATTTTATACCTTCTTACTGTCTTAGGAAGCTATCATTTAAACACTGTTTTATCATCAAGTTTTATTTAGACTCAGAATTTGAGGGGTTATGGGCTTAAGAAATGGAAACAATGACTGCTCATAAATGTAAAGATTATATATCCCCACTTGGTGTATATCAACTGGTTTTTAGATCCCAAGATGACATCAAAATCACGATTCTACTTGTCATGAATGATTACAGTGTTGGATTTGTAATTACTCAGTCTTAGTTAAGCTTATCAATTGCTTTTCACAGCCGTTTTCTTGGGGAATTATTGATCCAGCTGTGTGAATCTGGGCATGCCATTTTGGAATTCCTCCCTCTATGCTCCAATAATATGTCTGAATTTACCAATTAGACTCTTTAGAGCCAGGGCTCAAACTTTATTTCCTTATTAATTCTAAATTTGTAATTGGTAATACATGAATATATTTGAGTTTGTGAGAAAGCAGTCTCTTAATGATCTTAATTTCATCAGTTCACCTTCCAAATGGCTTTTTTCTATCTCTCAAAAAATGTCTCTTTACTTTAGATACACTACCACCAGGTGGTAGTGAGGTACCTATTTGATACAATCCAAGAGACAAGGCAAGTATTTTCTGAGAGAGTGGCTTCCTGCTCAGGTCCTGAAAATTTGTGACCATGAACTTTCTACTTCTTATTTTTTAAGAAATTTATCATAGCAATTAAATTTCAGCAATTTTAGAGAAATTATATTTAAAGATGTTTTAAAATGTTAAAACAAATAAATTCTAAGATCCAGTTATATATCTTGGCTCCATAATCCTTAATTTACCACATTTAAATATGTTCCACTCAATTTTTTATACCTATATCTGTGAAAATTTTGCCTAGAGTGACATAACTCATAAGGAGTTAATTCTAGAAGAATAACACTGGTATAAATTATTTCATCTAGAATGGAAACTTATCTACTAGGATGAGAGAATAATTAGTTGTTGGGTTGTGTGTTTTTTTTTATTTTGTTTTTTGTGCAAGTGGTGGGCAGATCTTTGGAGTGAAGATGCATTGTAGGCAATTGGAAAAAGGGTTTAACAGGGCATGCCAGGACTGATGGTCTATGTATATATTTCAAGTCATCCACAGTGAGGTGATAATTAAAGCCGCAAGGGTACACAAGCTCATTTTCTGCTTAATTTGCTATTCAGAATGTTCTGATATCAATTTACATTTTGAAGCTTTAAACTTTGTTACAGAAACAATTTCTGAGGGCAATTGCAAGGCAGGTTGTTGTACCCCAGTCCTTTGGGGAAGGGGGTGGAAGGGAGACACAACCAAATTAGTGTCCAATGCCACTGTATTTGAGAAACGAGCTAAAAGGTAAGTAAACACTTCTGCCATTTTACAAAGATCATGGTAGTGGGTCAGATTCTGGTCGGAGGCAGGCAGCAGAGTGGAAGAAATCACAATGAGAATTCTAAAACAGAAACAAGGTAAATTAGTTATTCCTTACAGTTAGAAGAAACATGAAACTTTTCAGTCACCCAGGGAAGTTCTGAAAGGAGAGATTCTTAGTGGTAGAAAGGTAAAAGAGAGACACTTAATGACCCTAGGACAATTTACTTCAATTTTCTGAGCCTTATCTTCTGTAGAATGAGGTTCTCAAATCATATATACCTCATAGAGTTGTGATAATCAACTGAGATTATATATTGTAACACTTTATAAAGTTTAAAATACCATATAAATGAGAACTATTGTTATTGTTACTTTTCTTTCTCTCCGTGGTTTCTTTTTCTGCTGTCTGATGGAAGAAAATATGGGGAAAGTGAAGATATTGAATTGTAGGATAGATAGAGTTGTGGAAGCTTTCATACCCAGATGGCTGCAAATCTAGAGACCTCAGAATAAGCTTCAGTAGGATTCTGACACACAGCTAAGATTTAGGGTCCATTACAAAGGACCCTTCCCTGTTAGATGGTGGCAGCCAACAGTAGAGTTTTCCTTCTGACTAATAGGCTTTATTCATCACCCCTAACAGCTGGAAAGCACATGCTAGAAAATTCAAAGCTGGCACATTCTTTGACTCCAACTCTGTTTTTCCTTCCACCATGTTCCTTCTCAGTCTTTGTACCAGATGTGAGCTTGAGGTGCTGCCACATGGATTGCCTCTGAACTTTGTTGTGTAAAGAGAACACAATTGTTATTTCCTCCTTTATAAAGGCATAATGACTTTGTATAAGTCAGTGTTTTAGCAAGGCTTCCCTTTTCCCCCACCGTCCACTACAAACAGAAAAGTAGTAGTAAACTATAGTATTCCAGACAAGCCATAGCATGGCATAACATTTATTAGGAAATAGTCCTCTTATTTTTCTGGTAAACTTGTATCAGATATTGTGACTATTCCCTATTGATGTCTTCTCTAATGCTTCATCAGAGGGTACCATGGGTTCTCCGAAGCTGGAAAAGCTTCATGTATAGACTTGGTAATGGAGTACATATCAGTCATATCTGAGGACCAGCCTAAATAATTATGGAGAGGCTGTAACCCTAAATCGCCATCTTGGGAGGCGTATTTTTATTGCTACAACTTATGAAAATGTTTAGCAACATGTGAAAGAGTAGAACTTCATTTTAATATGTACTGATAATATATAAATACATATATATATTTATATATAAAAAATGACAGCTTTTGGGTGAGATTTTGGAGACAATATTTTATTTGTTAAAAACTAGAGCAATGCGATTTTAAAGAAACAGTTCTTAGTATTTCAGAGACACAAAATATACTGGTATATCATCTAATTTACTTTTAATATTTTTACTGAAGAAAATAAAACTAAGAAATCAGAAAATAAAAACACAGAAACTGAGGTATTATTTTAAAAGGTCTATCAATTTATCAGGGGAAATTTGAGGAGAGGTGACATTTTAAGTAAAAGGTAAGTCACTGAGAGTAAAAAGGCTTTCCTATGGGACACTGAGAAGATGCAGCAACAAGAGTTCTATCACAGCAAAGACAGCAGCAAGAGAGGGGAAAAAGCCAGAGAAAGTGAAGCCCCAACCATGGGTCAGAAAAACTGCCTTCTTGAAACTGTGGCCTTTAGAAGCAGCCAGCTGAGAAAGCTTCAGTTGGACTACTCCTGAAAGGTCAGAGAGAATTGCCTTTATTGATCAAGACCTCCGACTCTGTTAGCTTAGGATGAGTAAGGAGGCTAAACTTCCAGAAGGATGGAACTGCCCTTTAAAACTGAGGATTGTTTATGCTTAAGACAAACTGAACAAGTCAGGGAGGTGTGATTCAGAGGCAATGTAGAACAAACAGAATCTATTAAGTGCTTCTTTTTTACATGTTACCGTACTAGGTATTGGATATAGAAAAACAGATAATGAACAGTAATTATTTAGTGCCTGCTATGTGCCAGGCACTGAAAATACGAGTGAAACAATCCCTCCTCACAAGGAGCTTACATAGTACAGGCAGATTTGCCCTACTCAGAGAGTTTATAATCTAATTCAAATAAAGTCCAAACACGAAAGTAATTATGACACAAATTAAGATGGGAGACATAAAAAGAAGAGATCCAGCCAAAGTGCAGGAGAAAATTTCAGAAAGGAGAGAATATTTTCACCTTCAAAGGAGCAATGAAGGTTTCATAAAGCAGGTAGCATCCAATTTGGACCTTGAAGGAATGAAGAAACTTCTACAGAAGCAGGACTGGAATCTACTTCAAGGATGAAAACTCAGCAGAGGCAGAAGTTCAGTGACAAGAGAGGGCAAGATGAGAACATGTTAGTAATAGGACCTGTGATTTCATTAGTATATGGAACTCTTGAATGAGAAAATTTCCTCTACCAGAGCAGATTGTTATCTTCTCTGCAATTTGTAGCTGTGAAGTCTTGCCTAGAGCACTAAGGTAAGTCATTTGCCTAGGGTCATATAACTGGTATGTATCAGAGGGGTTTGAACCCAAGTCATCCCAGTTCTGAAGCCAACTGTCTATCCATGTGATATACTGACTCTCAGGATGACAACAAAGGAAGAAAAATGGACTTTTTTGGTTGGAAAATAGTATTCATGGAGAGTAGTTGTATGACATAAGTCTGGAAAAGGTAAATTGGAACCATATTATGAAGAACCTTGAAAGCCTGAGCATGAATTTGATAGAGAATGGGTAGCCTGTTCAGGATTCTTGAGTAGAAGAGTCACATAATCCCATTGGTATGTTAGCTACACCTCCATGGTGATCTTTATTCTGGATGTACTTGCTGAGTTTATTTTCACTGGGTTCAGGCTCCCTTCCTTAGGCTTGATATATGAGAACTTTCTCTGAGCAAGAATCTTCCTCTCTTTTGTCCCCATATCAAGATGCTTCCTGGAATTTTCTAGAGTAATAAGAATATGCAGTTGGAGAAGGGTTTCCCCTCCCCACTCCTCAATCACCTGACTATTGACATAACTCCATAGGTGGTGTCTCCCTGAAGGGGACCATAAAACATTCATTGATGAGAAAAGTGTTGCTGAGAAACTTGCCTCTTCTAACAAGCCAGAGAACCCACTGGATTTTATGGATAAGAAGCTCTTGGAATGTTGCATTTTCCATGCTACTGCATTAGACTGTAGAATAAGACATGAATATGTATGGGTATACATATACACATACATATATGTATACATATATACATACACGATATCTATATATACACCTATGTATATGTGTGTAGACATATAAGACACACATATATAATAGGAAGTAGGTATATATATATAGTCCTTTTAGAAAAGCAGATTTAAGAACCTGTACTGCAGGCCCTCCTGTATATGCTGGGTTCCTTGCTGTGACATAAGGCCCCAGGATTTAGAACTAGAAAAGACCTTTTTACATTTTTGCAATGTAAAAAGTCATTGTGGTTATTAGAATGGAAAGAAGGGGAAGATTCCAGGGATACTATGAAAACAGCTGCACAATTTGGCAACAAAGTGCGAACTGTGTGGATCCTTCTTCTAGTTATTTTTCTATTCCTTCTTCCCTGTTTTAAAAAATAAAGGGGGCTTTTATGAAATAATGAGTCTATAGACACTGCACTTTTTTTCTTTACTGTTTTTCATTAGAGAAGACACAGAATTCACCCTGAGGTCTTTGTGATTAGGAAGTCATCTTTGTCTTTGTCACTAAAAAGTAACTGATGGATTCAGTGGGGTGTAATGAAAAGTATATTAAAGTAGGAGCTAAAGGACTAGATTTGACTTCCTTGAATTAGATGTGTAACCTAGGTCAAATGATTCTACCGCTACTGGACTTCATTCCTACAATAAAAAACTTGAACTGGATGAGTTGTAAGGCTCCTTCCAGCTCATATATTCTATGTCTCTGTGGCACCCTGAAGTAGAAATCATTGAAGTTTTCACTATTAAAAGATTTTCTTTGGGGTCAGCATCTTATAGCTTTATAATGTGGACTAGAAATGCTCCTCCATTTTGTGTCTTCAGAGCTATTTCCTGTATCTAAAGCAGGCAGGAAGAAATACCCAACTCACTTACATAGAATGCCTGCCCTGTGTGCCAGCCCAGGCACTGGTATGTTAGTGGGCTTGACTGTGAATATTAATAGTTGAAAACTGTCTGGAAACTTAATGAGAAAAAGCAAATAGAAGCAACAAATTATTAATATCCCCACTGAAAATATATTTACTACTATAATTAAATATATTACTTCTTTATAGTAGTAAATATAGGAATAACTTACCTCTTCAGAGGTTTGGTCTATAAGGGTCATCTCTTCACAGAAAAGGATCACAATCTTTGTGTGCTTTGGTAGGAGGCCTTCAGAAGTTACCATGGTTGGGAGTGTTCATTCTCTGCCAGCTAGTCCAATACTATGAAAATTATTATAGTTAATACATTGAGATATGTATAATTATAGGTAACATATAATGTGAAATTCATGTGTCCTCACCACACAGAATTTCAGGCATCACTCTGTCCCTGGGCTCATGTTTTACTCACTCTAACACCTGCCCTAGAGTGATTGTGACCGTAAATCCAATACCCAGCTTACAGGTGGTTTGACTTTCTGAAGCTATACCAAGATCCCTAGACTGAATCACTTTTATTTTCTTATACTTTGAGGGTAACAACAGAGCACAATCTGTTCTAAAGTGAACAAAACCTTATGGTGAAGCAGCCAAGTGTACGGTATAGGAGATAAAGTACTAGTCTTGAAGGCAGGAAATCAGGAAGACCTGAGTTGAAATCTGCTTTCAGACATTTACTATCCATGTGACCCTAGGCAAGTCACTTGATCTCTATCTTCCTCAGTTGCCTTATCTGTAAGATGAGGATAATAATAGTACCTACTGTTAACTATCAGAGGATTGTTGTGAAAACCAAATGAGATAATATGTGTGAAGCACTTTGCAAATCATAAAGGTCTAAAAAATGTCATTATTTATAAATGAATAATAATTATCATTATTTAGCTACTTATCCTGATATTATAAGCCAGAATACAAGAAGATAGGACCTACAGAAATCAATGTTTTTTCTCTGAGTTTGTGTACATACAAATACACACACGTTTTGTTTAACCAAAGTACAAGTAGTTTTTAGGGAATAAAACCAGTCAACCCATAAAAAATATTTTTAAGAACCATTTGTTCATTGCTATAAAGTGGATATTTTAAAATAATTTCATATTTATTTTTAAAAGTTAAATAAATTTTTTGAAGTTGGTATTTTTTCTTCTTCCCTCAGAAATGTTGGCAAATGGCTGATCTGAAATTGATTCTCAGCCAAACAGTAGATACATTTGCCAACTTTCTCATGCAATGCTCCCCCTGGAACTTGGTCTTTTAGAAAATATATTGTTGTAATTAGACTTTCTTATCAGTCCTTGTGATTTAAGAGAAGTGCAACTTTCCTGCCAACATATACGATAGTGTTAGAGGAAAAACCTGTTAAAGAAACTGTCAACAGCTTGGATTTTTTTTTTCTACTTTGAGATAACACTTTTATTTTTCCTTCAAAGTCCATGTTATTAATGCATACCAATGAAAATTACTTTATAACTAACTTTATATATATATCATATTTATATTTTTAACCATTTTAAATGTAGAGGCGGGACTTTTTGTGTCGTATTAGGAGACAGCATGATAACAATAGAAAGGACAAAGGAAGGAGCTTTCATTCTGGAGTCAGAGGATCCAGTTCAAATTCCACCTCCTGTGATTGTTACTTGTACAATTTTGGACAACTCACTTAACCACCCTTGACCTCAGTTTCCTCATCTTTAAATGAAGGAGTTGAATGACTAATGTGAAAATGTGTCTAATAAAAATATATGTGTAGAACGTATATAAGATTGCATGCCATCTTGGAGAGGGAAACAAAATTTAGAACTTATGGAGGTGATTGTTGAAAACTGAACACATTATTTAAAAAAATGAAGGAATTGAACCACATACCCGTTAAGTCCCCCTTTTAAGCTCGAAATCTATGTTCTGATGACCCACAATTGCTCCTTTAGCTTTAACTATTAGATAATTCTCTAGTTAACTGAATGGTTAAATGACTCATACATATATACAAAGATTAAATCCTAATTTCTCTAGGTCCTGTCCTTTTTTCCTTCTTCTATTTCAGCCTGTAGTATATGGATCTATTTGAATAAGCAATTAAATAATGATAATTATTCATTTATAAATAATGACATTTAAATGGAGCTTTAAGATTTTTGAAGTTCCTTGCACATTATCTCATACACTCATCACAACAATCCCTTGAGGTAGGTATTATTGTTAGATAAGGAAATTGAGGAAGATAGATCAAGAGAGTTGCCCAAGGTCGCACAGTGAGTGTCTGAGATTTGAACTCAGATGCTCTAAGCCTAGCACTCCATCTACTGTGCTATTTAACTACCCCAAGCCTGAGTGATAGCAGGACATAGGTCAGGCAGCATAGCCCACAGCCAAACCACTCCTGGGCCATAGCAGGAACCACAACAGGAGAAGAAGCCGTGACAGCACTTGGGGGTATGACAAGAGGCCTGCTGCCAGTGTAAACATCTACTTCGAATTGGGCTTGTCAAGATCACAACAAAGGATAGTGGCAATTCCAGATTTGGGACTGTGTTGTTAGGAGAAGAAAACAGAGAATGAGCCTAGTTCTAAACATGAATTGTACCACCAGGAGTCATAGCAACAGAGCTAGGACCAAAATCCAAGAATTCCTGTGGAGGGTAGGACCTGGTCTGAGCTACCACATCTAGAATTGAGCACGGTCTGACCATCCAAGAGTAACTCAGAAGTAGCACTAAGCGCAAAGACCCAGTCTAGAAGCTGAGATTAGAGATATGAATAAAGAGGAGAAAATTCCAAATATAATTTTCTACAATCACTTCCATATATCTTAGATTTTTTCACCCTTGCTCCCCGAGACAGCATGTAGTCTTATATAGGCTCATTACATTCGTTCTTATTAAATACATTTTCAACTTAGTCATAGAAGAATTAAAATGTGAAAGAAGCCTAAGAAGCGTGACTATTGTTGTTCGGTCATTTCTGAGTCACGTCCAGTCTTCATGACCCCATTTGGGGTTTTTTTGGCATAGGTACTGGAAAGGTTTGCCATTTCTTTGTCCACTTCATTTTATAGTTGAGGAAACTCTATCAAATAGGGTTAAGTGATTTGCTCAGGATCACCCAAAGGACAGATTTGAATTCAGGAAGATATCCTTTCTATCCACTGCACTACCTGGCTTTCCCAGGCCAAGATGTAAAACTAGAAGAGAGTAAAGTCCACACATCCATAGTGATGAGTCCCTCCAAAGAAGCAAAACGGAGACTGATTAGAATAAAAACCTACAGAAGTAAGGACAATCTGAGAGAAGAGAGCGAAAAGCAGTCATATCAAAAGAGTATGTGATCTCTGAACAAGCGGAACACATTGATCAATATAAGATTCAGAGACAACTTAAAGACTTTTGACCTCCTAGAGGAACATAAATCAAAAAACATAGTGCAGGAAAACTATTCCAGACATTCTAAATATAGAAATCAATGCACCAATTAAAAGAATTCACAGATCACCTCCAGAAATGTTAGTTGACTTTGAATATACCAAATTACCTGTATGTAACATGAGAGGTCCCTTCTAGTTCTAAATCTATTATCCTTTAATCTTTTCTTTATGTTACCCCTAGCTCCTATAGATTGTGGTATGATAGTAGAGTTTTAAAAATATACCCACTAGCATATAATGCTCATTTCATAAATGATTTACATGGCTTAATGTTACATAAAATTCATGCCTCATATTTCATGACCTGGACATTGATGATGTAATCATTATGAATAATAATTCTAATAATTGTTCACATATGATATATATATATAATTTTTTATATAATGCCTTAGTTTACACGTCTTTTTACACATTATCTCTTTAGTCTTCTCAACAACTTTATGAATTAGGAAAGAGTCCAAATTTATTATAGCCATTTTACTCAAATGGAACCCAAGATCTTGAAACTTAAGTAATCACACAGTGATACCAATCACGCAGGAAGCAGCTTGCGGGGGATTCAAATGTAGATCACCTAACTCCAAATCCAGTTTTCTTTATTATATAGTATCTTCCACATAGTACATACTTAGCAAGTGTTTGGTTTTATTTTTATTACATCATTCAGAGGAAAAGCTGCATTATAAAGATTTAAATTTTAAGGTTGCTTTCCCTCCTATAATCTTGAATCATCTTCATCATATATACCAAGAAAATTCAGTATAGTATCTGTTAACAGGTAGGCTAGAATATGTCTAGTAGAAGGGTGGTGTGGGGGGTTGATAACTATGTTGTAACAGGAAAAATTAAAGATATTTAGGCTGTCAGACAAAACTTGGGAGAATAAACATAATCCCCATCTTCAGCTTTTCTAAAACTATTCTCCCTCTCACTAAAAAGAGATTTGGATTTGTTTTTCTGGTGGGTAAATGAAAATTATAAGAAAGTAGATTTGGGTTCCTAATCATTACAGTTGTTTAGAAGTGGGTTGGGCTGCCTTACCAAGAGTAGTGAGCTCCCTGACATTGAAAGTGTTCAAGCAGAGACTGGGTGGCCTCTTACTAAAGCTGCAATAAAGGGAATTCTTTCATTAAATAGAACTGTAAGTCCACTGGGTAGGACTGAATGACCTTTTAGTACTCTCTCAATTCTAAAATTCTAGAGGACCTACATTATATGTGAGGAATGACCCTGATTCCTAACATCCTCCTAGCTATTAATCTTATCTTAATTGCTCCCTTCCTGCAAGGTACATTTAATAGATATGTGTGTGAGCAAGCCTACTATACAGGACAACCATTTTTCCTTTTGACCTCAACAAATAAATATATGAAGGGAATAAAAAGTCCAAATGAGAGTACAGCAATCTCCTTTAAACCTGAATCCTGGAAATATATGACCTAGCAGTATTAGAATCAATTTCAGTTATATGCTTTCCTTTCAAAATAACATCTCATTGGATTTTTAACATAAATAGAGATTACCAGTGCTCATTAGTTTCTAGTTAGAAACCTTGCCATGGCAGCTAACCAAAAACAAAACAAAACAAAACAAAAAACACCTGGAAGTAGAAAGGCCCTGGGATTTCAGGCTTATTATTAATTTCAAATAATCAAATAGAATTGAATTCTAGGGGAAATTATTTTCCTTTCTTTTTGAAACAAATCATCTTAGCAAATATTGTTGCTTATTTCAAGTGGGAGATTAAACTACTTAACCACCAAAGATAGATCTCCCTCATCCCCTTGTAATCTCTTGTTTTAAACAGAAATAGTGGAGCATATTGTTTGTTTACCTGTGCGCTTCAGATTTTAAGTTTCAAAAAGCATAAATCTTAAGGTCCTTGGCTGGTATGGTTATTTATGCCACATGCTTGGTTGGGCTATCTATTAATCAATCAATCAAAGTATGTAGTGCTAATACCAAATGAGAAAGAAATTAGTATTCAGTTTAAATTCTAGTGAATCTTGAAAATATATGGAATAGAAGACACCAATCTGGTGATTTATTTTATTTTTTTTTTTAATTAATTTATTTGTTTTCAGTTTTCTAAATCACTTCCATATATCTTAGATTTTTCCCATCCCTCTCTCCTCCCTCCATGAGACCGTGTGCAATCTTACATAGGTTCTACACATACATTTTTATTAAATACTTTTTCACCTTAGTCATGTTGCATAGAATTAAAATGAATGGAAGAAAGCATAAAAAAAAAAAACACAAGAGAAAATAGTCTGCTTCATTTTGTAATCCAATTCCATAGTTCTTTCTCTGGATGTGGAAGGCATTTTGCCTCGAGTCCATTGGGAATTTTCTAGGTCCTTGCATTGCTATGAAGGGTTAAGTCTACCAGAAAAATTCTTCATTCACTGTGGTTGTTGCTGTGTACAAAGTTCTCCTTGTTCTGCTCCTTTCATTCAACATCAGTTCATACAAGTCCTTCCAGGCCTGTCTGAAGTCTTTCTGTTCATTAGTTCTTATAGCACAATAGTATTCCATTGCATTCATGTACTACAACTTGTTCAGTCATTCCCCAGTTAATGGGCATCCCCTTGATCTCCAGTTCTTGGCCACCTCAAAGAGAGCTGCTATAAATATTTTGTACATGTGGGACCCTTTCCTATTTTTATGATCTCTTTGGTGATCTACAGTCGTAGAAGTGATATTGCTGAGTTAAAGAGTATGCACATTTTTGTAGCCCTTTGGGCATAGTTCCAAATTGCTCTCCAGAATGGCTGGATCAGTTCACAGCTCCACCAACAATGAATTAGTGCTCCACTCTCCCACATCTCCAGCATTTATCATTTTCCTGTTTTGTCATATTAGTCAATTTGATAAGGTATGATGTGGTACCTCAGAGTTGTTTTGATTTGCATCTTTAATGAAGAGTGATTTAGAGCATTTTTTCATATGATTATAAATAGCTTAATTTCTTACTCTGAAAACTCTCTGTTCATATCTTTGACCATTTATCAATTGGGAATGATTGTGATATTTTTTTAAAAAATACAGCATGGTCCAGTGGTTAGAGAAAGTTATTAGAAAAGATTCATTGATGACTCATTATTTGGCACAAGGCAAATCTCTCAGCCTCTTTTGACCTCAGTTTTTTTCATCAGGAAAATAAATGTAAATAACCTTTGGTCATCTGTCTTGCAAGGATGTGGTGAATATTATTGGAAAATACTTAAAAGTAATTTGAGATCCCCAGGCTTTAATATAAAATATTACTCATATTGTCAAAGGGAAAACTTGTTGATCAATGCAGATACTTAAGTGGTCAACTTTAAATTAAGTTCATTAGGTTGATTCAAAAAAGTCACAGCTAGATTTAAGGGACATCTTGTTTCTATACAAGGTTTGTGATTTCTTAAAATAGAAAAGCAACATGATTTTATGGAAGGGACACTGAATCAGGAGTTAGAATTTACACTGCTCCTGTGATTAATTTAGCAGCCTACCTTGGGCAAGTCATTCCCTATATGTTACAATGGAAAGAATAGTGGATTTGTATTTGGACCTGGATTCAAATCCTCACTCTGCCTTCTGTGACTTATGTGAACTTGGACAAGTCTCCTAAACTTTCATTCTGAATCTTTATAATAAAGAGGTTGAACTGGATGAGCTCTAGGGTCCTTTTGATCTCTAAATGATCCTATTGTGATCCATTTCTGGGACTCATTTTTTAAGTTCACAGTTTTTCTTTCCTCAGCTACTGACTTCATACTAGAGGTATCAACATGTGATACTCCCTCATGCACCCTAATTTACCAGTTCTTCAATCTCTCAATTCCTACTCCTCCACTCAATTGTATATACTTAAAGATGGACATACCCTTATTTTTGATCTCACCCACAAATGTCCCATAAACTTGAACACCAAAATTGTTTTTTATCAGATCAGATCATAATCTTTTATTATTTCATCTTTCTGCTGCAGGTCCTCCAATCCTGTGCTTCATCCTCATTGTGATCCTCAAGTTTTTCTTAGGCCATTCCCCCTGCAGCGGACATACTCCCCCGTCGTCCCTGTCTCAGTATCTTAGTGAGACAGCTTGATGCTACATGATCCTCTACACTCTTACCCTATCACCCACCAGCCATCCTTGCTGAGCCCAGCCTTGGATTTATCCCACCATTTGCTACTTTCATTCCTATTCACATGTTGCTGATTAGAGATGGAGAAAAATCAAGATGATTTGTTGCCTATTGCAAGCAATCCTGTTGTGGTTGTTGGCTGTGTTGTTCAGTGTTTTCAAGTGTGTCTGACTCTTCGTGACCTCATTTGGTTTCTTGGCAGAGACACTGTAGTAGTTTGCCATTTTCTTCCCAGCTCATTTTACAGATGAGGAAACTGAAGCAAATAGGGTTAAGTGACTTGCCCAGGGTAACACAGCTGGTAAGCGTCAGAGGCTGGATCTGAATTTAGGGAGATGAATCTTCTGACTTCAGGCTTTGCATTTTGTTCATTGTGCCACCTAAGCAATACTTATATTCCTGCCTAATCAATTCTCTACAGTCTTTTTCAAAACTTTTTCATCCCTCTTCAAGCCTCTCATGGCACTCCCTCCCTCCATCCTCTTAGCTGAGGACCTGGCCATATATTTTACCCCCCAAAAATAGATGTTATTCAGCCAGAGTTCCTGCTTCTCCCCTCATCTCACTTCATTCGAATTTGTTGCTCAGCTTTCATTTCTGTCTCACATAAAGTAGTCCTTCTCCTTGCCACGGTGAACCTCCCTACAGGTACCCTTTATCCTATTTCATCTCATATTTTCCAACAGATTACCCCTCTTATCATTCTCAACCCCTCAATAGCCTCTTCCCTGTTATCTCTCTCTGTTCCCCATCTTTTAAAAAGCCATCTCTTTCTAGACTTTAAAAAGCCCTCGGTTGATCTTTCCCTATTAACTTTTATCCCATTACCTCTCCTGTCATAGCTAAACTCCTTGAGAAAACTGTCTGTAATTGATACTCCTATTCTCTTTAAGTCAAGTCAGCAAGTCAGCCAACTTGCATTAAGCATTTACTATGTGCCAAGGACTGTACTCGTGCTAGGAACATAAATACCAACAACAACAGCAGCAGTCCTTGTAATAAGACATGTAAAGGGAAGGTTAAAGCGCCTTCAGAAGGGCATGGTGAGGAAAGAAGCCTACAGAATTAAGAACCGAATCAAGAGCAGAAGGTATGAATATAACTGGCCTAAATATTTTCATTTAAATGAAATTTCTAAGAAAAACTTACCAATCAGAGATCTTCTTTCATCTCTCACTGGATTCTAAACCCTCTGTATTCTGGCTTATAAACTCATCATTCACTTGAAAGTGCTCTTTGCAAAGTTACCAATAATCTTTTTTTTTATTAAATTTTATTTTTAAATCTGCATTTGTTCCTTCACTCTCCACCCCCAACTGAGAAAACAAGAAAGAAAGAAAAAACCTTTTACAAATGTGTATAATCATGCAAAATAAAAAAAAGTTCCCATATTTGTCCATTCTCTCCATCCTCCCCAAAAACTCAGTCAGTACTTGAGTCACCTCTCTATCAGGAGGTGGGTGGCATGTTTCATCTTGAGTGCTCTGGAATTGTGCTGATAAGAGCTCCTAATTCTTTCAAAGTCATAATTCTCTTACTGTATAAATCATCCTCCTGATGCTGCTCATTTCACTTTCTCTTAACTTATTGTATCACCCAAGTAATACTCACAGTCCTGAGGGCAACCAGGAATATGGTAGCATAGTTCAGTATCACAAAGTATAACAGACTCTCCATATAGAAGGCAGAAGAAAAACATTTATTCAGATGCCAGAAAGCCAGATCTGTCATAGTAGCCAAGAAGTCAATATACATTATCACTGCAGCAGACAAAGCCATTCCCAAGCCTCCCTCTTGCTAGGGGCCTCCCACAAGCAAACAAACACTCAAGAGGCTAACTGTGCCTGCATGCTTGTGTCCTCTCTCTCCCTCTGTTCTAACTGCTCTCAATAACTTCCTCTCATTTCTGCTCTACCATCCATTCAGCAAGCTCTTATCACATGTGGCTTAGGCTTCCATGTGATTTAAGCAGGTTACATGGGCCTATTAATGAATGGGAAAGATCTTCCCATTTAAATTATCATTACATTTATACAAGTCTTCTCTGATTTTTCTGAAAACATATCCTTCAGCATTTCTTATAGGACAAGAGTATTCCATCACACACATACTATAAAATGTTCAGTCATTCCTCTGTTGATGGGCATAGATCCATCAGTTGTGCATTAGTGTACCTGTTTTCCAACATTCCCTCCAGCATTTTCCATTTTTGTTAACTGCCAGTCTGATAGGTGAGTTTGAACTTCAGAGTTGTTTTAATGATTTTGTACATTTTTCCTATGTTACTGATTGCCTGAATTTCATTTTCTGGAAACTTCCAATTCATATCCTTAATCCATTTATCAATTGAAGAATAGCTCTGATTCTAATAAAATTGAATCAGTTTCATACATATCAGAAGTGAAAACTTCAATGAAAAAATTTTCTGCAAAGATTTTTTTCCTATTTACATGTTTGTTCTCTAAGCTACATTCATTTTACTTGTGTTAAAACTTTAGTCTTATGTGACAAAAATGATTCATTTCATCTCGCATGATCCTTTCTATCTCATTTGTTCAGGAGCTCTTCTTCTATCGATAGATCTAACTTCTCTACCCTTTTTGTCTAAGTAATAGACCCATTTGAAGCTTGTCTTGGTATGTACAATGTGAGATGTTGATCTATACCTACTTTCTGTCAAACTGCTTTCCAGTTTTCCCAGTAGTTTTTTTTTTAATTGTAAATTCTTGCCTGAATATCTGAGTTCTTTGGATTTAACAAATAGTAGGCTACTGTCTTCGTTGTCACATATATTATATGTGTATCTAATCTATTTTCTTGTTAATCTCTCTAATCTTAATCAGTACTAAATTATTTTAATGACTATTGCTTTGTAACATAGTTTGAGATCTCATCCTACTAGATCCTTTTCCTTCCAACTTTGTTTGCATTAGTTCCCTGGACATCCTTTTATCTTTTATTCCTCCTCCTAATTTTTTTTCTAGCTCTCTAAATTAATCCTTTGATAATTTCATTACTATGGTACTAAATAAGTAGATTGATTTAGGTAATATTGATATTTTTATTTTATTAACTTGGCCTACCCATGGGCAATTTATTTAAATCTACCTTTATTTGTGTAAATAAAATTTTGTAATTAGGTTCTTATAACTTATTTAGTGTATATCTTGGAAGATAACTCCAAAATATTTTTTACATTCTATAGCAGTTTTAAATGAAATTTGTCCATCTCTTTCTGCTGAATTTTGCTTGTAATAAACAGAATTTTTAATGATCTGTGTGTTTCTTTTATATCTTGCAACTTTGCTGAAATTGTTAATATCCGTTAGATTTTCTATGATTCCCTAAGTAAACCATCATATTATCTTCAAAAAGGGATATTGTTTTCTCTTTGCTTATGCTTATCCCTTCCATTTCTTTTTCTTTTTTTATTACTAAAGTTAACTTTTTTCTAGCACTATTGAATAGAAATGGTGAAAAGAATATTCTTACTTTGCTAACATGATCTTATTAGTAGAGCCACTAGTTTATCACTGTTTCAAATAAACTGGATTAGTTTTAAATAACTACTATTTACCATGTTAAATAAAAGCTTTTTTTCTCCTTATATTTTCTAGTGTTTTCAACAGGAATTGGTATTGTGTCTTGTCAAAAACTTTTTCTGCATCTTTTGATGTAATCATTATTTTTATTGTTCTTGCTATTTAAAAGATAAATTAGGTTTCTAGTTTTCTTAATATTACACTAGCTTTATATTCCTGGTATACATTCAGGCTTTGTGCTATATAGTCGCCTGGATAATATTTTACTTAAATTTTTTGCATCAGTATTTAGTAGGACAATTGCTCTATAGTTTTCTTTCTGTATTTTGATTCTACTTGGTTTAGATACCAAGACTATATTTGTATCATAGAAGGAATTTGGTAGGACACCTTTTCCTATTTTTCAAACATTTTATGCAGTATTAGAATTAACCTCTTTAAATGGTTAGTAGAATTTGCTTGTAAATTGATGTGGTCCTGGATTCTTTTTTTTTCTTTAGGAGTTTGTTTATGGCTTGTTCAATTTCTTTTTCTGAGGTTAGGTTATTTGAATCCTCTATTTCCTGACCAGTTGACCTGAGCACTTTATGTTTTTATAAATGTTCATCCATTCATTTGGATTATCAGTTTCATTGCTTTATAATTAAACAAAATAGTTTCTAATACTTTTTTTTATTTCTTCATTAGTTATGAATTCCCTTTTTCATTTTGGATACTAGTAATTTGGCACTTTTTTCTTTTTTTAAATAAAGTTAGCTAGCACTTTATCCATTTTTTTAGTTATTTCTCAAAAAATAGCTCCTAGTTTTATTTATTAATGCAAATTTTTTCTTTCCTTGTCTTTGAGTTTCGAGATTTCTATTTTGATGTTTAGTTGAGTGCTTTTTGTTGATTTTTTTGTTGATTTTCTAGGGTTTTTTTTTTAGTTACATTCCCAAGTTCTTTCTCTCTTTCATTAATGAAAATTTTTGAGATATAAATATTCCCCTCCGTACTACCTTTGAGAGGTACTACATCTTAAAAATTCTGATCTATTGTCTCATTGCTCTCATGATCTTTGATTAAATTTTGATTGTTTCTATGATTTATTCTTTGGACCTACTTGCTCTTTAGGATGAAATTATCTCCAACTAATTGTTAATCTTTGCTCCAAAGGCCCTTTATCGAATATAACATATTATTACATATGATAGCTGTGTTTAACATTTATGCTTTTGGAATTTTGTGAAGTTTTGTGCCCCAATACATGTACAATCAATTTTTGTAAAGGTTCCGTGCATATATGAGAATATGTTACCCATTCAGTAATCTCCAAAGTTCTATCATAGCTAACTTTTCTACATTACAATATAATTAATATTTATTAAGAGCCTGCTATGTTCCAGGCACTTTAGTAAGCTTTGAGCATACAAATAATAAAATGAAAGACAGACTGTGACCTAAAGTAGCTTACAATCTTATGGGAAAAGACAACACACAAAAAGGCAGGGAGCAGAATGTATCCAGCACTAAGGTTCGGTGATGTTGGAGTCTAAACCACAGCACAGTAGCTGGTGGAAAATAGAGATGTCTGAGAATTCTGAGCTCTCTAAAGAGGGAAGTTTTAGTAGTTTTGCTCAGCCCTCCAATCAGAGTGATACATTTCTCTGGGTTGCTGATGAGACGTGAATATCAAAGCTGAAGAAATCTCTGTGAGGATGAGTTTCCTGGAAATGAGCTAATCCTGGGGTGGGGGTGGGGGGAGGCAACGATGATGTTGGAGTTGAAAGCAAACAGAGCAGCTGGTGGGAAATGAAGGATTTTCTAGAATTCTATTCATACCCTTCATTTCAAATTGTATTATTTTTTGGTTAGACTAATTTAGGTCTGAGGCACATTGAGGTTCTCAGTTGTTATGGTTTTGTCTCTTTCTTCCTGTAGCTCATTTCACATTTCCTTTAAGAATTTAGATACTATGCCATTTAGTACATAAATGTATGCACTACTGCTCTGAATTCACTGTTTATGGCATCCTTCAGAAAACTGTAGTTTCTCTTTTTACTTGGTCTCTTTTTCTTGTTGCTTTGTCTGAGATTATGCTTGTTAGCCATACTTTTTTTTTTACTTCAGCTAAAGTGTAATAGATTTTGCTCTAGTAACATACTTTAACTCTGTGTATCTCTCTCGTTCAAATGAATTTCTACTGGTATTGTGTCCAGCTCACTCAATGAGTGAGTTCATCCTATTCACATTCAATTTTGATTATTAATTGTATATTTTCTTCCATCCTATTCTTATACTTTTCAGTCTCTTTGTTTCCCATACCCTCTTTTAAGAGTTCATTTGCCTAAAGATCCCTCTCTTAATCAAGCCTCACTCTCATTTTCCCCTTTCTTCTTGACTTTTGCAGTTTTTGGCACTATAGAATTATCCCTTCTACTTCATGACTTACTCCATTGTGGTGTAGATATATTGCAGGTTGGCATAAGAAATTAAATGGAATTTTTGAAAGTTGGGCAGAAGCTACAGATGACACGCAAAGGCCAGCAAACAACAAAGAAAAAGTTTAGAAACTAAGAGATGCATAAAATATCTGAGTGCGATTGTATAATATCAACATATTATTTTATATAGTATTTTATCTTTTAATACCATAATAATTCAGATTTCTTCTCTGGTACAGAGGGTCAACAAATTTTATGCAGATTTTCCAGATCATGGGGCACACCACACCCCTAACCCCCACCATGTGGAAGACATAACTATATTGTCTTCTACTTCTATTTGCTCTCCTTTGGTAATCTCCACTTCTATAGACTCAATTATCATCCCTATGCAGGTGATTCTCAGATCCATTTATCTAGCTCTGACTTCCTTTTCCTACATCACTAACCTTATCCTGGATGTCTCATAGACATCCCAAACTCAAGTCCAAAATAGAACTTTTAAACTTTCTTGAAAAACCTTTTTTTTCCAGTTTCCTGTTTTTAGTACCATCATCCTCCACGGTCACTCAATCTCACAGCCTGAGTATCATATTCATCTACTCATTCATATTCAGTCCATATATCTAATCTGTTTGCAAAGTCTTCTTGTTTCTACCTTTACTATATCCGTCATATATATTCGCTTCTGTCTTCTCACACAACTGCCACCCTGATGCAACTCCTTATCATCTCTGGCCTGGATTATAGCAATAGCCTTCCAGGTGGTCTCCCTATCTCAAGGCTCTCTTCACTCAGTCCATCCTCCACTCAGTGACAAAATGGTCTTTCTAAAGTTGAGGTCATTTAAAACCCTTTGCAACCTGATCCCTTCCTGCTTTTTCAGCCTTCTTACACTTAGCTCCCTAACACATTCTCTACAATCCAGTGACTCTGGCCTTGTCTTTTCTTGTACACAACCTTCTTTTTCATTGGGTAGCCCCATGCCTAGAATTTGTGGTATGTTGGCAGATGTTTAACAACCACCTCATTAGTTAAAAAAAAATACACAGGGACACACTTTAAATGTAATCTGCTTCATTAACATTTTTTCATCACTTTCTTAAGCCTAGAAATCAAAATAATAAATCAAGTCCTGATTTGTAACGTTTATTGATTTTTAAAGGGTAATGCTCATACTGAAAATTTAACAGACTGACTCCAGCACACTCATTCCTAATAAAATGAGGGTTCCACTTACCACTTCACGTGCTGCTTCTTTTGAAATGAAGTTCTCAACTGTTTTATGGCTGCTGTGTGGTAGTCTGGTAGCCTATGGATACCTTCTTTGAATAATGTTTCAAATTAAATTATGAAAATACAAAGTTTCAGCATTAGAGGCTAATCAAAATAATGTGTTTTTTCTATCCAACTTCAAAGACCTCTATAAATCTATCCATGGAACCCTATGGATCCCAGTATAACAATCTCCATTCAAAGGGAAGACTGAAAAACCAATGGAAAGACTCATTTATCCTTCTCTCAGATATTCTGGGAACTTTGAGTTTTGGAGCTCTCACTATCCTATTTCTTTCTTTGTTCCTAACTGCATGCACCTCGTCCATGAGTCCTGACTCCCCCAACCAACTTCAGTGACCGTCAGTGACCAACATGCAGACAGCTTGGTAAAGAAGTGGTGTGGAAGAAGGGATTTGCCACTCACCCTTAAGGTTGGCCCATATTTACAAATGAGATAAGTCTGAAAACAGCCTATCTCCACAGAGTCTTAAAGATCATATAGTTAGATGTTATTAACTGATTGAGTAAAAACCAGTTGTTAACTGTGGCGAAAGGAACACGAGGGCCTTTTGAGTCATAAATGTAATGATTTTGCAAGGATAAACTTTTAGGACCTTTCTACGCAGAATAATCATTCCATACCAAAGATAAATGCATATGCTAATCACAGGATCTATGATTTCTTTGATGTTAGAAGGTCCTGGTGAAAAACATTCCTGTACCAGTATAATTTGGTACCTTTGCCACAGATAGTCTTAGAGAGTTGTCTGAGGCCCTCAGAGGTTAATTTGTCAAGAGTCAAACATTATATGCAGAATAAGACTTAAACCTAGGTCTTCCTCAGTCTAGTAGTCCATCTCCTGTACCTTCCTTGCCTGTATTAATAACTATGCTCAGAAAAGGTCATGGAATGACAGAGTTAAGGTGGGTCATGGATGGAAGCTAATGCATGAAGTACCTCAATGTGTTTCTAGGGAATGACTTTACCACTAATTGAGTTAGGATGGGTAAACACACAAACTCATTATTTCTGTGAGCCCCATACTGAGTGACAATTAATACTCTGTGAAATATTTGTATCTTTTAGTGTACAAATTACTGGGCATCCCCAGAACTGAAGGGTTATGGGAGAAGCAAGAACCAATGACTCATACTGCACACGAGTCCACTAGCCACCTATTCTGAGTTAGGATTTGTTTCACATAAAATGTGAAATCATCTAAATTACTGATGAGCTTCACGTATTCTAAGTAACAGTTTTTCCCATTCTGATTGTTCTTTTTATAAATTTTAAATTGTATTTATTTTCTCCAATTACATATGAAGAAAATTTTTAGCATTCATTTTTACAAAATTTTGAGTTCCAAATTTTTCTCACTTCCCTTCCCCCCTCCTCTCTTCTGAAACTGGTAGGCGGTTTTATATAGTTTATACATGTGCTATCATGTATAACGTATTTCAGTATTCATCACAGTTGTAGGAAAAGACACAGATTAAAAGGGGAAAAAATCATGAGAAAGAATAAAATAAGTTTAAAAAATGCTTCAATCTGCATTCAGAGTCCATCAGTTCTTTATCTGGATATGGATAGCATTTTCCTTTGTGAATCCTTTGTATTTGTCTTTGATCATTGGATTGCTGAGAAGAGCTGAGTCATTTATAGTTGATTATCACACAGTGTTACTAATACTATATAAAACATTTGCCTGGTTCTGCTCATTTCACTTTGCATCAGTTTGTACAAGTATTTCCAGGTTTTTCTGAGATCTGCCTGTTCATTATTTCTTATTGCACAATAGTATTCCATTACATTCATATACCGCAGCTTGTTCAGCCATTCCCCAAATGATGGGCATCCCCTTAGTTTCCAATATTTTTCCACCACAAAAAGGGCTACTATAAATATTTTTATGTATGTAGGTTCTTTCACTACTTTTTATCTCCAGAATAGTTGGATCAGTTCCCAACTCCTCCAATTTTCCCACATCCTCTCCAACATGTATCATTTTCCTTTTTTGTCATGTTAGCTAATCTCATTGGTGTGAGGTGGCATTTCAGAGCTCTTAGTTTGCATTTCTCTTATTAAAAGTGATTTAAAGCACTTGTTCATATGCTTATAGATATCTTTGATTTCTTCATCTGAAAACTGCTTCTTCATATCTTTTGACTATTATCAGTTGGGGAATGACATATTCTTATAAAGGATTCAATTCTCTATATATTTAAGAAATGAGGAGTTTATCAGAGACACTTGCTGTAAAGATTTTTTTCCTAGCTTTCTTCTTTCTGTCTAATTTTGGTTACATTGGTTTTGTTTGTACAAAAGCTTGCAATTTAATATGCCCAAAATTATCTATTATCTATTCGACATTTCTAATTTGATTGCTTTATTTTCTATGGTACCTTTTTAGCAAGATGTAGTTTCCTTCTTTATCTCTTTTAACTAGGTCTGTTTTTGCTTTTACTTTGTCTAAGATCAGGATTGCTACCCCTGCTTTTCTTTAACTTCAGCTAAAGCGTAATAGATTCCGGTCCGGCTCCTTTCCTTTACTTTGTGTGTTTCTTGTAAGCAATACATTGTAGGATTCTGGTTTTTGGTCTCCTCTGCTATCTGCTTCCATTTTGGGGGAGTGATCATCCCATTCACATTCACAGTTATGATGATTATCTGTGTATTTTGGTATTGTTAATTTTTAAACTTGGAGAAATAAGTAAGCACCTTAAGCGATGTGAGGTAATGTGCGTGTGCAATAGGTTTTTTGGTTGTAGGCTGCCTTGGAAAATTTCATTGCTGTTTAGTCATTTTTTCAGTCATGGCCAAGTCTTCATGATCCCATTTAGTGTTTTCTTGGTAAAGATACTAGAGTGGTTTCTTCATTTCCTTCTCAAGCTCTTTTTACAGATGATACACTAAAGCAAACAGGGTTAAGTGACTTGCCCAGGATCACACAGCTAATAGGTGTCTGAGGCCAAACTGGAACTCAGAAGGATGAGTCTTCCTGACTCCAGGCCTAGGACTCTGTCCACTGCACCACCTAGCAGCCTCCTAGAAAAATACCAAATGTCAATTACATGTCACGATCACATCTTTTCCAGACCCTCCAAAGTCAAAACTTATCTGATAATATGAAAGTTTGCATTCAAGTCACTTTTCCCAAATAAGAAGATGATCTTCACCGCTAAGAGATTTGGTGTTAGAATGAATCTATTGAGAACTGTCATAATTCTTTTCTCTTTTTATCACAACAGATATGCCGTCTGGAGCGCCATTTGTCAAGCGGACAGTACCGAGGAGACCTTTTTGCCAGTCAGCCAGGGATGTTCATAACTGCAGCCTGTGAGCCCCCTTGTGCCAAGTTGAGGGAACTTGTGCAGCTGTGTGGAGGCCATGTGTCCAGGAGCCCTTTCACAGCCAGTATCTGCATTGGTCCCTACAGAGGAAAGAAGCATCCAGAGATCAAGTACTTATCTGAAAAATGGATCCTAGGTAGGAGAAAATGCTGAAAACATTGTTTGAAATAGAGTTCTGGTCTCAATAAACATTGATGCCTACTACTCATTAATGCATTTTTCTGGAAACAAAGATAAATATTGATTCATCCATCAATGTATTTATTAAGTACCTACTACATTCTAGGCACCATTCTGGGAACTGGGTATGCAAGTATAAAGAACAAAAAAATGCTTGTAGGGAGCATACATTTTAACAGGTGAAACAAATGCAAATATAAATATATACAGAATAAATATAAAATGAATAAATACAAACATATACAAAGTAGTGAAATATAAGATAGTTGTAGAGATTCAGAAAGGATTGGTGCTGGAGCTGCAGGAAAGGAAAGACTCAGTGAGGCAGAAAGCTAAGGAAAGAGGCCCATAGGAGAGTCAGGGAGAAGGAATAGAGATGGGAAAGGGAGTGTTACATGGGAGGAAGAGAAGGTTAGTTGGCTTGATAGGAAAGTAGGATTCACAAGTTCATGAAAGGTGTGATTGACAGTCATTCACTGGAAGTAAAAAGAAATGGATTGCTTCTGGCAGACGGAGTCAGGGGAAAAGCTCCATGAATAAAACAGAAGTTTGAGCTGCTCCTCTGATACATGGCAAAAGTTATTTGGCAATGATTATGAGAGACTGCTATGTAGAATAAATTATTTTGGTAACACTCATTTTAAACATTAATTATCAAGTGCTACTTTCTAATACTAGGCCAGCTAAGTGGCACAGTGATTAGTGTCAGACCTGAAGTCAGGAAGACTCATCTTCATGAGTTCAAATCTGGCCTCAGACCCTTACTAGCTCTGTCACCCTGGGCAAGTCACCCTGTTTCTCTCAGTTTCCTCATCTGTAAAATGAGCTCTAGAAGGAAATGACAAAACACTCTAGTATCTTTACAAAGAAAACCAAACAAACCCACATGGGGTCACAAAGAGTCAGACATGACTGAATGACAGGCACACTTTCTACCAGTTCTAAACCAAGAACCAAAGTGCCTCTTTGACGCCTTTCTGAACAAAGGAAGCTCCATAGCTTACTTAGTAGATTTGAATCTACTAGAGTAGGAAGTGTTTAACCAAAATAGTGCAGCATGCCTAGAATCATAGGATTTAGATAGGGAAGGATCTTAGAGCTCCTACTCCAACCTCCTTATTTTGTAGATAAGAAAACATGCTTAGAATTGAGAAATTGACTTGTCCAAGGTCACACAGATAGAAAATGGAAGAACAAGATTTGAACTCTTGTCCTTTTACTATGGATTCACTTCTTTTTCTCCTCCACCATATTGAAAATTCTCATGTTTTTTGTAAGGGAGACTTCATTTCTTTGTTTCTTATTTTTAATAGAACTCTAAAAAAATGGTAAAGATGTCTAGCAATGTAGAAGAACTCCATAAAAATGTATTATTCAGCTAAAGGAACTTTGCACACAATTGATATTAACAATCCTCATCAACAGCTAATCTTTTGAAAGTCTGAAAATTTTTCACTGTAGTGAGAGCCAAATCTGGATCTGCACTGTTAGTATTTCCAGGTTAGATAATACTAATACTTCTTTCCTGTTTCTTATGTAATTTTATTTAGAGCCATGAGCAGTTCAGCTGCTTTTATATAGTTCCTGTAATGACTTTCTGTTCCCTGATGTTTCCCCATGGATGTGTCTCCCTTGGTCATATCCTCACTTCTTATATACAAACTGAATTTTCACCTTGTCTTTCATGTGTACTTATGGAGTGAGGTTTTGTTTATACGCTCTCATAGAATTCCCATTCTTTTTCTGGTTTGTCTTTTGGCATACCCTCTGCGCCCTTGGTGACATCCAGTTGTTGCATATGCTAAAATATTTGGCTCCTAGGCCTCTGACATCTTCACCCACATAAGATTATGGCTGCTGAGTCACAAAATACCAGACTAGTTCAGCCTACCATGTCATGACTCCTCCAGCTCTTTAGATTTCAGAGCATTTACATTTTGTAACCCTTAGTTCAGATAATGCTGTTTCTGGGACATTGCAGTGAAAAATTTTTATAGATAAGCCAGCCTTTTCTGTGCATAAATGTTTCCAGAGGAAACCTAATAGTAAAAATAACACAGACCTGAACATGAGACCTGGGTTCTAAGCGAAATTCTGCCATTAACTATATAATCTTGGGCAAGTTATATAACCTCGTTATGCCTCAATTTCCTTCTCAACACACTAGACTTATAATGCCTGTTATATATCCTTCATAGAATTGTTGTGAGACTCAAAGAAAAAAAGTAAATGTGAAAAGACTTTAAAAAGTAGAAAGTATAATAAAAATGTATAATGATGCAACAAAAATGTTATATTAATACAAATAGTGATGTATTTCTCTTGATATAAATAACAGATGCATTCTTGACAGCACCTATAAAGCCAAGTCAACCTCAGTAAATTTTATCTTCATTTTGTCTTATATTTAAAAACAAAAAACCAGAGAGACATTCCTGTAGAGTAAATTTTATACCCCAGATCTTTTAGTCACCATAAGAAAAAGCTAAACCTTTCTTAAGAACAAATCAAAGGGAAAATCAATGCATTTGCAGTGAAATAAAAACAATAGCTGTCAAAAACAGATCATAAACTAAAAATTATCTATCTGAAAATATTAGATGGTATGATAGCCACCTTGTAAAAATACGATATAGGGATAGGGTGGCCATCATAAACCTTTGACCTTGTTGAGGTATTTCTAATTCCTTCTACAAGATAATATTACTGTATTATTTTTTATGTTCATATTATCACTTATACTGAAAGCCCTCTATATGGATATTATAAAGTTTATGATATTAGAATCCTGTTCTAACCACTCTTCTAGCCATAATTTCTTCATTAAATTTCTTAAACCCTCCTGGTATATGTCACTACATATCTCCAAAATAATGGGATAAATATTTATTAGTCTTTATTTTTAACATAATTCCTTCATTATACTAAGTCAGTCTTGTGCTATGAGCCCTCAGTTTTGGAAAACCAGAACCCCCACTCTCAGTGGGACACTAACTAATAGTCTGTTTGGGATGCTAGGACTTTGAGTTGGAAGGGCTTCTATAGAGATAATCTAATCTCCTCCCCCTAACTTTTCAAGTGAAGAAACTGAAGCCCAGAGGAATTCAATTACTCACCTAAGGTGACAGAGGTAGTAAGTAGCAGAACTGACTGACTCCAAAATCCAGTGTTCTTCCTATTTGAAATTTGTCTTTCTGGCTTTGAACCAGATTCTTTGCCACTAGAAATAGATCTTAGGGGACCTTCAAATTATATCACAGCAAATATAATGGCACATATTTCAAGGATGATTCTTTTTAAAAATCCATTTGTTTTATAGAAAATTACTGTATATTTAGTTTTGGGTTTTTTTTTTATAATGAAGTTAGATTATGCAATCTTGATTGTTTTCCTTAGTCATTCCCAAGAGCCTGTGCTTCCCTGAAATAGCATTTATACTTGGGATAAGATTCCTGATGAATCATTGCAATAGAAGGGGAAAATGGGGACAGTTAAAAAAGAAAGCACTTGTTGACACTTGAGACATGTAATTTCATCAGTGTGGGTTCTCCTTCTACCCACGTACATCCCAAGCCATCTAGATCTTGGGATGGTCTTGGGAAATCACTATAGCAAAAAAAATTCATCATCCTGTAGTTAGCCTGGTGATGAGCCTCCTTTAGCTAGGCTGTTCCTCAGATAGCAGACACCTAGCCCAGATCTCAAAAAGTTTTTTCAGCCTGGTAGAACCTCGAGAAGCAATGTGAGAAAGTGGGGAAAATATTGACTCTGGAGGCAAGAAATCTGGGCTGTCTCTGCCACTTTACTACTTGTGTGACACCAGGTAAATCACTTAAATTCTCTGGACCCTCAGCTGCTTCATCTATAAAATGAGGAAGTTAGGCCAAGATGGCCTTTAAGGACCTTTCATCTCCTAATCAATAAACCTAAGACCTGCCTTAACTTGGCTTTTGCTTTGGGAACCCAGGGAGGCATTAGACAGGGCTTAAGAGGAGGCTGCATGAAAACAAGCAAGAGAAGGAAAAATAAATTTCAGATATTCAAAGGAATAATTATTATTTTACTTGATATTGGGCATTGCATTGTATATTTTAAAAGTACTTTGTATTTTAAAATATTTTATATAAAAGTGATACTTTATATTTGTTTCCCCACAATAACTTTGTGAGATAGGATCATAAATCTAGAACTAGAAGAGACTTTAAGAATTGTTTGATCTGATCCCTCATTTTTGAGGAAAGAGTTGAGGAAACAGAGGGATAGACAGCATTTGAGTGATTTGTTCAAGATCACACTCTAAATGCCACTTGGCTCTACCCATTGTACAGGCCTACCTCTTAAGCTTAATATTTGCTTATCTAATTTTACCTCTCAGAAAAATGAGGCAAAAAGAACTGAATTATAGGATTTTATAATTTGAAGGAAACTTAGAAATAATCTAGCCCACCCTTCTCATTTAACAAACAAGAAAACTGAGGCCCAGAGAAAGGAAAGGATCAGCCCCAGAGGGGCTGAATTCTCAGTCTCCTGTCAGTCATTTGCCTGTATCCCTGTTTATTATGTTCTAGTGGCATTCAAACTAAATATATGCTTGCCAAAAAGACTATTTTATGGAGAACTTGCTTGGAGCAGGCGATCACATGGTCTCTCTCAAGAACTTTAGATATGCCTGTGCAACATGGGAGACACTGGCACAAGACCACTTAGTATGGCGTGCCCACATAAGGAAAGGTCCTGTGCTCTTTGAGCAAAGCAGAATTGAGACAGCACAAAGTAAATGCAGAATGCACAAATTTGGGATATCCACCCCAAATATTCACACAGACTATTTGTGCCCAACCTGTGGAAGAGCATTCCAAGCTTGTGTTGGTCTGATCAGCCAGTCGGACACAATGAAATTTCACTTTATCATGGTGATTTCATTTTGGCCATCTTCGAAGACAAAGGCCAAGAACCAACCATGTTTTAGTGATGAAACAAAGACAGATTGGAGCTCTTTGTCTGTGGTTTGTTATTTTATGTAACACAATCACCTTTCTTTACCCTTTCACAATTTTTTTGGTAATAACACTGATGGTTGGCTTATCCTGTCTTCTAAGACATTTCCCCCTTGTCAGGCTTCCTCTTCATAATTGTGCCACATTCAACGGATAGGATACACATCATATACTGTAGTGGGAACATAATGTACTCTTGAAATCATGTTTTGCAAAAAGCAGTAACAACAAAAATAACACTCTTAATTACTCGTGATTTCCTTATGTAACTCATTTTTAAATTTTTTTTCAACTTTACTATATTGTAGAGGGTAAGAGGAGTCACTAATGGCATAAAGTCCTTCAACACACCAGAAATTATTTTGCCAAGTTGGTAACTTCAGCCTAATGCTCAAACTAGTGTCTCTCTCCTAAACATATATATGTGTGTGTGTGTATGTGTATGTATGTATATATATATATATATATATATATATATATATATATATATATACGCATGTCAAGCCAAAGCCAGTCCTTTAGAATTCATAGACTCATAAGATTTCTAGCCAGAGCACATTTTAGAGATCTTGTCAGGAAAGAGAAGGCTGAGACCAAGACTAAGCTCCAGATTCTCTGACTGGCAGTCCTTTGTTCTTTCCCCTATGCCATGCTGCCTGGGCTTCTCATTTTTGAATTATCCACTTCAATCACACTGAAACTTTAACAGCCAATAAGTAGTTCAGCAAGAATTTAAGAAATGGCTATACAATTTGAAGCCATGACTTCAGGGAGTACGAAAGGTTATCTTTTATGTCTAGTGGTTTTCAGGGCATTCTTTTAAACTATTAGCATTGAAAGGATTGAAAACTCAAAACTGCTGGTTAGAAACATGTAATTTTCCTGAACAAGCAGAACCAGAATTAGCACAGGGTAAATGTGGTTTTGTCTCAGGCACCAACATGAGGCCAAATCCTTTCTTCCTGGGAGGGCATGTTTCCACATTTCTGCCTGAAAGTGACCACCTTATTTAGTATTCCTCTAGAGCTTCAAGGTACAATCAACCTGGAAAACTCTGGCAAAGACAGTGAAATCATTTTCCACAAAGTTGTAACTCCTCCCCCAGAGTGTGCATTCTAATGCTTTACCTTTGGTCTCTGTACCACCTTGGTACTCAAGAGCAATTGAATGAATGATTCCCAAATACAATTTTACCTAATTACTCTGATCACATCTATCGAATTTTTTGGTTACAGAGAAAAGACTCTTTTATATATGTATATGTGCGTTCATTTAAAATTATCATCACATCTTTTGTTTTCTTGTCATGGACATATTTGCAGACAACAAGCCAATAGACAGGAAGAGACTGAGGATTAAAGATAGAATGGACAGAGAAGAGGAAGCACTCTATTGGAGAAAATAGGAATAGATGGAATCAAGGCTGCTTATTGAGGGGTTTGCCTTGGCAAAGAGAAGGGCAACCTCTTCATAAGAGTGATGAAGGAAGAGTTAGTGGGGGAGGAAGCCTAAGTGATGGGACAGGAAGAGTGGGAGGGAAAAAGAGGGTGCTCTCATCAAATAGCTTTATCTCTTCCTATGAAATATGAATTGAGATCCTTAGCTGAGATGGTGGAGAGAATGGGGTGCCATGGAAGAGTAGAGATGAAAATGTTTGGAATAGTCAAGAGGAGAGATAATCAATTAGGAAGATTTGAACGTTCTTGACACCAACAATTAATTACACAGCACTTATATGAGAAAGGGTACTTAGCGATACAAGACAGGAAACCCCAGAAACTGAACACCTATACAGATGGATGCATGTTATTTTAATTTTTCATTGTTTCAAATTCCCTGAAAATGTCTTTAAACATTTCTTGTATTCCCTTCTACCCTTACTTTCTCTTATACTACATAAATATTTTGGCAGTAGTCTTTCTTTTTCTGTGGTTTTTCTGTTTAAAATAAGTCATGTTGATTTATTGCATTTGTTACACCATAATCATTTCCTAGTAACTTCCTTCCCCCTTACATTTTCTTCTCTCCAAAAAAATAAAAAATGACACAAAACCATCTAATGTAATGACCGAGACTTCAAATAGGTAATGTTCCATACCCATAGTCTTTTCTTTCTTTACAGAGAGGAAGAAAGTGTTATCAGACACATTTCTCAGTTGTCTCCAGTGGTCATTTCATTCTATCTGAATTATGTTTACTTTTAGTATTGTATTTCTTTGCATTATTGTTTTCAGTTTAATTCTACTTGATACAATGTAAGCATGTAATTATTACGCAATCATTTTATACCAAACATCAAGGTAGGCATGAGGGATACAGAGACAAAAACAAACAAAAACTCTGTCTTCCTTAAAGGAACTTACATTCTGTTGGAGGTATACATAGAAAACTGAATACAAAATATATGCAGAGTAATTTCCAAGGGAAGGCACTAGCAACTGAAAGGGCAGCAGGGACCAAGGGGAGGCTTCTTAGAAGAGATAGAGCAGAGCTTTGAGGGAAGCTAGGTATTCTAATAGCAGAGGACTTTCCTGGGCTAGCGGATGGCTTGAGAAAAGAAATGAGTGAGGAATCTGAGACAGTTGTATGCAGGAAACAGCAAGGAGATGATCTGGCTTTAACATAAAGTGCATAGAGAAGAGCAGTGGGCAATAAAACTAAAAAGATAGACTGATGCCAGATTGTGATGTCTTTAAACACCAAACAGAGGAATTTGCATCTTATCCTAGAGCTTCTTGAGTAGAAGTACGATATGGTCCTGCCTGTGCTTTAGGAATACCACTTTGACAGATACAGGGGAAATGAGTTAGAGAGGAGAGTCAGGAACACCAATTAAGAAGTTATTTTAATAGTCTATGTGAGAGAGCTAGAATTAAGATGATCATGTAAATAGATAAAATTGGATAATAGAGGTTAGATTGTGGAGTTCGAATGAATGAGATTTGGAAACTGAGTGTATATGAGGAAGAGGGAAGAGTCAAAGATACCTCTGAGATTGTGAGCATGGGTAACTAGAAGAATGAGTTGTCTCAACATAAATAGTAAAGGTAAGAAAATGGAAAAGTTAAATAAGGATTGGGTTTGAGGTAATTTGCTTTCTACATGTTTAAATTGAGGTGCCTACGGACAAATTCTAGTTGGAAGTGTCTAATATGAGACAGAGTTCATCAGAGCAATTAGGACTAAATTTATTGTTCTTGGTGTTGTTTACATAGAGATGATGGAGAGTTCAGAAAGAGGTAACAAAAAAGTCCATGGCAGAACCCTAGGTTCTAATTATCCCACTGTATACAGTCTCTGTGTGTATTGTTCTCCTGATTCTGCTTTCCTTGCTCTATTCAATTCATGTAAGTTCTACCATATTACTTAGAATTCTCCATGTTCAACATTCCTTACAGTGTAATAATATTCCATTACATTCACATGCTATACAGCCCCTCCTCATCAATGGGAGCCTACTTTCTTTCTTGTTTTTTGCCACTATTAGAAGTGCTACTTCAAATATGCTGACGTAATAAGAGACTTTTTTCCTGTCATAAATCTCTTTGGGATATTTTCCTCATAATGGGGATAGCTAGTTCTGTGTGCATGAACAACTTAGATACTTTTTTAGAATGATTCCAAAATATTTTAGAATATGAGTGAAACAATACATCACCTAATACCAACAAGGTATTAGTGTATCTGTCTTCCTACAGCCCCTCTAAAACTAATTATTTCTGCCCATTAGAATCTTTGCCACTTGGATGGATTTAATGTGATATTTCAGAGTTGGTTTAATTTCTGCTTCTTTTTTGTCATGGAAGTAAGTGATAGAGACAGTCCAACTTTAGATCTTAAGAAGGAGTGTTTCAGGGGGTTCAGGGAAAGGATAGGTAGGAATCTATAACAAATTCTTCAGAAGAAGTAATTTCTGGTGAGATAGGTGATGTTCAGAAATGAAGTTCGGAAAATCCTAGTGAGAAACAAAAATCATATTTTCCTGAAGAAATTAATGAGGATGCGTAAGAAATTCACTAACCAACTTAGGATTTTTTTTTTAATGCACAGACAATAGAAACAACAGGTAAGAGAGGATAGATATATGAATCGAAGAGACTATAAAATTAGTGTAAAGAGTGCTCAAGCTGCAAATAAGCTAGAGTTGTCTAGGAAAGCCAAGGACAACAAAGGGGGTTTTAGTGATATTGGGAGAAAAGGGAAAAATTGCAGAAGGGATTGGACTTCACTTAGGGGACAGCAGGATAATAACTGAGGAGAAAAGATGACTTTAGCTATGCAAGTTTTACTTTCCATCTCTTCTCTCTGCCAAAGAAAATGACCTTTGTTCAGTAAATGAAAGAGCTAAAATGACAAAGAGGGGGTGAAAATCAGGATGTATAAGCAAATAGAGAGCGCCTAGCTGCTCTTGATTAATTCAAGTCTCCTGGCCCAGATGAATTACTCATGCTGGTACTGCATATGTGATCGCTGAGACACTGTCATTAATGTTTTAAAGATAATGGAAATTTGGAAAGGTACCAAACAATTGGGGAAGAGCAAATGTCTAAATTTTCAAAAAAAGAAAAGAGAACAACTTACAAACTACAGATCAAGGAGCTTGATTCTGATTCCTAAGAATATGATAGGTGAACAACTGAAGAGCGAGTTTTTTCTTCGCCAAGGAGAGCGACCTTTGCACCAGAAATTTAAAAAAAAAATTGTTATCAAGGGGTTGATACCCAAAATAAGTAAGGGGATAGTAAGAGAGCCTTAAGCACTTCATAAAGTCAGATCATATGGCATAGATGAACTACATCTCTGGATTCTAAAAGAACTGATACATATGATTGTTGAGCCACTGGATAAGGACTTAGGTGCCCTGCTTATCAGTTATACAGATACCACAAAGCTGGGAGTAAAAACTAACACAGTAGATGACAGAGTCAAGATCCAAAAAGATCTTGACAGACCAGGGCTGAATCTAATCAGATTAAATTCAATGGGTAAACTGTTTGCTTATAGGCCCAAAAAAATCAACTTCTTAAGCACAATATGGGGAAAACATTGTTAGCAGTTTGACTTTTAAAAGAACCTTAGGGGTTTTAATGGGTTGCAAATTCATTATGAACCAACAGCTGAGATATGGAAGCCCAAAGTGTTAAAAAGATCTTGAGTTTCACTGCTAAATGAATATCCTATAAGGTGATAATCCCTCCTTATATTCTGTCTCCTGATCTGACCTCATCTGGAGTACTGTATTCAGTTCTGGGTATCACTGTTTAAGAAGAATATTGATAATCTGGAGAGTAAGCTCCTTAAGAGCAGATTGTCTTTTGCCTCTTTATGTATCCCCAGCATTTAGCACAGTGCCCAGCCCATTGTAAGCACTTAATAAATGTTTATTGAGTGAGTGAAATGTTTCTAGAGGAGGGCTACCAGGACGATAGACATTGAGGCTATGGTGTATGAGAATCAGTTGATGGAATAAACAATGTTTAACCTGGAGAATAGAAGATTAATGGGAAATTATGAGAGTATCTGAAGGGCTATTATGAGGAAAAATTATTAAAATTGTGCTGCTTTGCCCCAGAGAGCAGAGTCAGGAGCACTGAGTGAAATTGCAAAATGTCAAAATTAGTCTGGGTGTCAGGAATAACACAATTAGAGCTACTACAAAGTGAAGTGAGTTGCTTCACATGGTAGAAGTTTTCAAGCAGAAGCTGAATGACCATTTGTTGGGTATGTTATTGTGGGATTCCATTCACTATGGGGTGAAAGAGATGATTCTGAGGTCCCACTGAAGTTATGTGATCCTCTGATTTTGTCCTGTCAATTTGTCCTCAACTTCTACATGTTTGTATTCTAAATCTGTTCCTTTACAGAAATACTACCATTATGGAATAATTCTTTATTTGCTCTGAATTTTTCTGCTGTCTCATCCTTTTGGTTTCTTTTTTTGGTAACTGTAATTCCTTTTATAATTTCTATCCTTATATCTTTCTTTTATTTCTTTTCTGAAACATTTTAGACTTTCTTGCAGGTTTTCAGTTATTTTGGGGAGTCTTGTTCTAGTTTCTATCCCTTTCCCTAGGGATATATAAAATAGGACTGCAGGACACAGATGAGAACAGTGAGCCTGTAAGGCTGCCTTCTGCTTTATATTTTTATAACTTTATTTTGGCACCTTTTTCTTTCTTTTTTTTTTGTCTTTCTGAGGTGGAGGCAAAGAACTCACTCAACATCTTGTCCAGAGTCTCCAGCCTTTCTCTTTGGCAAATATACCACCAGAGATCAAGTATCTGAATGTAGTTCTCACCATGAGAGTTAATATCAGAGCATACTGTTTCCAGCACATTGCAGTTGCATGGCAGATAAATGATGTCTGTAGATTTGTCCCTGTCTGTTCATATTGTGCTTTTTTAAAATCTTCTTCCTTTTCTTCTTCTTCTTTTATTTATTTATTCATTTATTTATTTGTTTGCATATTCATTTATTTAGCAAAGATGGGGGATGATTTGGGAAAGGAGGAAGAGTCTAAGTAGAAGTGAGGTAAAACTGGTGTCATTGTGTTTTCCTGAAGGAGCCTGGTGAAAGCACATTAAATAGATAATTGCATTTAATTTTTTTAAACCATTCACATCCTGACTTAGTACCAAGAGGGTTTTATTATGAACAAGTTGTCCACTCATTAAAAATAATAAAGAGACATTCATCACATATTTTCTTTGTTTGAAACACTGTGCTGAACACTGGTGGTAGAGGTGGGGGACCCTTTAAAAAGCTGTCAGCAGTAAAGGAAGACATCATCATTATCAGGAAGATAAAACACATATATCAAAAAATGTAAGACAGCTTATGAAAAACTAACATTCCTAAGAAGTGTTTTCATGAGATTAGGTTAAACTGACACCATCAGTTTAATATATGTTTGTCTGTAGGATCAGAAGTAATAAACGGGCAAAGCCTTGATTCTTTTCTTTAGAAAGGAATCAAGGCCACCCAGATACATCACTGGATGTGAATGTCTGACCAGAGATGTAAGGACACAGGCTGCATATCAAAGATCAATGTCCTGAGTGCACCATATATTTTTATAAGATTTTAGAGCATTATTGATCTTATTATTATTTTTATTTTATTGGTTCAATTGATAAATAACTTAAAGGTGGTAAACACAATTCCAAGTTACATTAAAAATCATAAAACAATGCTATTAAATTACTTTTTCTCTCCCCTAGCTTCCCTTAACTCATTAGTATTAGGATAAAGCCTGAGAACAGGAAATGGAGTATATATTGCTTAAGATCTTATTAGAATAAAGACCATTTGTTTTTGATGGGTCCAATCAATATCTCTTCATTATTTTCAATAAGTGAACACTCATCCAGTTATTCGGTTTCATTTCAGTTGCTTTGACTTTCTCATTTATGAGTCTGTTCTTAGAATGTTTCCTTTCTGCTGGCTATAATTAGCAATAATAATTACTCATTCACATTGATTAATTCTTTCCTCCTGCCCCACCCCCACCCATCTTGCCAATGTTTCAAAACCTTAAAACCAAAATGCCACATAGTATGGAGTAGAGCAGGTCAGCAGAACACAGTGAGATACCTAGATCATCTTTATCAAAAACAAGGGTTCAAGCTTGAGCTGATAATGAATCTAGTAGATAACTTCCTTTTTGCTAGTAAGTTAAAACAAGGGGTTTTTCGATTCTTAGATTCAATAATTGTAGCTGTTTTTTGTTTACCTTTAAGAGATTTAGCATTCTCATGTTTTTACATGAAAATGTTTTTAATGTAGAAAAAAAGGATCTTCTTGATTTTTCTCAATGTATTTTAGTCATTATACTGCCATGAGCAAGCAACTTAGAAACAATGACATTGTTTATTGCAATAAAAAGTGTACTCTGTTTTTGGCAGCACTGAGTCCAAAGGCAGAAAGAAAAATTTTATGAACCAAACCATTTTTCCTGATTTGTGCCAACATCAATGATGAGGTATTCTAAAAGTCAGTGGAAAAGAGGAGGAAATGCCAGTTAGGGAAATACTGAATTGTTTGCCTGAAATTAAAAATTCTGAACATTCATATTTAGTCCTTTGGAAATAATAATAGCATGGTTATTCTCTTTTCATAAATGAGGACACTGAGTCCTGGAGAGGTAAAGTGACTTACCCACAGTGACACAATTATTTCACCTTTGACTTCAGTGCTCTTTCCACTGCACATACCTTGGATGTCTCTACAATACCTAACATATACATAGTACTTTAAAATTCAAAAAGCATTTTGTGTTCATTATTTTATTTTGTCTTAGCTTGTCTTTCTTGCTGCTAAACTACCAAAACTGAAGACCATGATTAAAGTAGACTCATTTGTTGTTATATTTGATAAGTAGCTCAGAAGCTAGTAAGTTTCACTAAAGAATTTAATAGGAAATCAATTACTCTAAACACCAGGCAAGGTAATTGATTCAAACAGTATTATTCTTCAATATATTCAGCCTCATCCTAGCTAATCCTCCTGGTTTTATCCTTGGTTGACTTTGTGGTATCAGAATCACTTAATGTTTCAGGCTCCTTTTTCTTTGTTTAAACAATTCTGAAAGGTCTCTAGTTTCGAAAGAACATAATATGATGCCACAGGCTCTTAGGAATCTATATTGCATCCTGTTTCAAATGTTGCACTGTTCAATTAATGGCAGGATGTATATAGATTCAGTTTATAATTCTGGTTTCTACATCCAGAGTTTTCAGTGAAGTCAGCCCCCTCCTACCACAGTCTGGCAACATAACAGGCAAGGTAGGTGGAAACAACACTGGAATAAGTCAGGAAGCAGGTACTTGAGTCCTGGTTCCACCACTAACTATCTGGGTATGACCCAGGACAAGTCATTTCATCTCTTCAGGACTGGTTATCCTCATCAATAAAAATATTTTCCAAATTACTTTCATGCTCTCCCTTCCTCTCACAGAGTAAGAATAAAATATTTCAATATTTATGATAGTTTATCCCTAAAATACTAAATGCAAAATTATGTGTGTATCAAAAGAAGATGATGGAAAGAATGCTTTTCCTGCCACCATCTGAGACCTGATGGAACTGTTTGGAAGAAACCTTGAGTGAGGAATCCTGTGAGAACAGCCAGGCAGCACATGGGTCAGACGAAGGTAGTAGTTAGTAGGGAATGAGTGAGCCAAAAAGAGAAAAACAGGTACATAGGCGTATAAGCATATGCTTCTACTGAAAGCAGATAGGGAAATTTGCCTCGGAAAAGTGTGGCTCATTTAAAAGAAATATCATAAGTAAAAGGGAGAGACAAGAAACACAAGTATTTGTTTGAAGATATAGACATGTAAGGAAATCTAAGAATCAGCAGGGACAATGCATTGGAGATCTTTTCTGTGATGATAAACAAAACCAGAAACTGAATGTAGACATTGGAATATACTGCAGACCACCTGGACAAATAGGAAATAGATGAAGAATTCAGGAAATAGATCACAAATCTGGCACAGATGTATGATTGTAGTAATAATGGGGAATTCCAGTTATCCAGATATCACCTGGAACCCCCCTTTTTCTCTCCCCAAAACAGAGTTACTAATAATTTCTTGATTTGTGTAATGAAAATTTCATCTTTCAAAAAGTAGAAGAGACAACTTGGAGAACTTCTGTTCCAGATGTGGTTTTCAACAAGGGGGAACCCAGTTAATAGACTAGAAATGACAGCAATTTGGAGGAATAACTGACAATCCCATCTTAGGATTTGGCTGGAGGAAATGAGGGAAGACAATCATGGTACAACATGAGCCAGAGATGTTGGGAGAAATCATTTCAAAGATTTTAGAGGAAGGATATATAGAAACCCATGGACTGAAATTATTTAGGGGCAGTTAGCCAAGTAGGGATGTGAATAGCTCCAGAATGAAATATTGAAGATGCCAAGAGGGGAGTTAACCAAAGAAACCAATGTAGTTCTACAGATAATTATTTGCCAACCGACTTATATTTTTAAAAGACACAAAAGTCAAGGACAGGAAGTATACTGAATATAAAAAACATAGCACAAAGCTATAACAATAGTTTTGGCAGCACTAAAGCTCACAAAAAACTGAAATTGGTGAGCAAAGCTAAAAACAATAAAGGTGGGAAAAGGCATGCTGAGTTATACTGGGGAAAAAAGAAGAATTAAGGAAAAGATAGGTCCATCCTAGAGAACTAAATATTTAGAAAGTGCATGACAACATGTTTCAAACCTTTGAAAGGCTGATACAATGTATTCAACTGTATTAGGGACACATTTAATGTGTCCCTACTAAGTTTAATGGCTTAACACTGCTCTAAGACTTTGAGGATACCACATATATGGATAATAAGTCACATTGATTTAGATTTCTCCCAGTGCTTTAAACAAAACTATAGGCACCACAGATATTATTAATCTCATTTTATAAAGGAGGAAATATACTCAGAGAAATTATGTGACTTGCCCATTGTCACAAAGCTAATAAGTATCAGAGGCAATTTGAATAGTCTTCTGGATTCCATGTCCAACACTGCCATGTTACCCAGAATGGAGATTTAACTTTTCTGCTTAGCCTCAGAAGGTAGAAGTAGGAGAAGTGGATGGTAAGTAAAAGAGATCAAAAGAAGAGAAAAAAATGTTTTAATAGTTGCAGCCATTCAATAATGAAATATTTTTATATGTAATAGTGAATTTGTTAAGATTGTCATACATTTAAACAATATATTATGTGTATTTACAATTTTTTTTGCATATTTTTTCCATTAGAATCTGAGCTTTTTGAGAACAGGGTCTGTTTTCTTGCCTGTGTATCCCTAATGCACATTTTGTAGTATTTTGTAAGTGTTTAACGAACAGTTGTTGACTTTCACTGGAAGTGTTCATAGAGGCTGGATGACCGTAACAAAGACAGGATTCTTATACTGAGTGTAAGCCTATGTTAGATGATCTCTAAATTCTTTAGACACTCAACGTAGTGATTCTTTCGGGAAACGTGGGACCAAAATAACAACAGGGTCTTATATTCCAAAACCTTTCATCATAGTATTCCTAAACTCTTTATGCAAATACTTCTAGACGCATTTTACAAATGAAAAACTGACATAGCCAAGTAAAATGGTTTGCACACTATACTATAAAAAGGCTAAGTGCCAGTGGGCTCCCAGGTGTATGTCTAAATTAGAAGACCACACAGAAACATGGACACTAAACTCTTACCTCCATGTGTGCCAAGACCTGTCAAAATGATTTTTTAAGTTATCATAGGCATTGCTCCTATGAGCAATATGCTCCTATGAGCTATAGCTCAGTTTACTGCTACTCTCTTTTTTAGCCAGATAAGATTAATGTTATTCTAACATCTGTCCTTACATGTATATTTTATTGAGTATTTAAGGATTATTCATATAATCTGACAGTGGAATTTCTGGAAGTGGTTATCTTCAGATGCCAAGTAAACTTGGATAAAAATCATTTATCAAGTTTGTGTTTATTACAGTCAGGAATTTGGGGCTGTAGTGGATCCCTAGACACCGATACTGTGGCTTGCAGCCATCCTTGAGCTGTCAAATGATCCTTTGTTCTCACACTTGTATTTGTTCAGTGCTTTTATATATTGTGTCAGGAGACCACTTGCTAGAAAATCATGATGTGATGCACTGTTTTTATGCAGAAGGGGCAGGTCTTAGTTATGACTCTACCGGTCAGAGAATCTACAACTTTTTTGTTAGGGTTTCTTCCCCTCCATTTTTGTAGTTAACTAGTCTGTTTTCCTTTTGCAAAAATATTTAGATTGTTGAAGTTTAACTATATGGCAGATCAGAGCATAAGAATAAATGAATGAATTGACAGATGAATGAATGAATGAATGAATAACTAAAGGAGCTTCTATTTTGGGTGATGGCCAGTAGTTATTGAGAAAACTGTAGAGTAGCTGATCTGAAAGTGCTCTAAGACTTGCAGTCCCCAACCAGGAAAGCACTGCTCTAGGATGGAAGTTCCTTTAGGGCCTGGTCTGTGTTGTGGACAAAAGCACAATTAGGATGTTACAGAGTTTGAAGAAAGAAGGAAGTAAAAGGTCCCCAACTGCTTTATCCTTTAAAGAGGAAGTGAGAGATCTTCCCAGCAGGCCTGGGTATGAAATTATTTTCCCTGCTTCCCACACTAAACAGTATCCCAAGAGAGTTCATTCACTCAAAGAAAGTGAGGGGGTTTGGTTGGGGGTGCTTATTAGTTAGGCATTTGGAGGGGGGGAGTTCCCTGCAGACTAGAAGGATGCCTGGCTCTTAAGTAAAATAGTTGCATTCCTGGCACCGGTGGCTCTCCCCACTTCTGCTGTATCCAGTGGAACTTGCCTTCCCACTTAAGCAGCTACAGCTGTTCACTGAGGTACAAAGATCCTTAAGTAACTCTGCCATACTGACCCCTTGCTCAGAGTTCTTTCACATAGCAAGAATGAGCCCCGAATACACTTGTGTTCCTCCCTCCAGTGCTGAAGCCATAGCCTTTGCTACAGCCCTTTCAGTCTCCTGCCACGCTGCAGCTGAGGCATCGTCTCCTGTCACCTACTACTTTGTGCAGAGCCTGTGATTGGGGTCTTTTCTCTGGTAGCCCTCTCAGCCAGCCCACCAGAACCGGACTGCACCAGAAAGTTACAAGAGCAAGGCCTGATTATTCTGTTCTCTGAATCTTTCTGTTCAAAGACCAACTGATTTATAGTCAAAATCCCATTTCAATTATTAGTCCTTGTCATCCCTTCCTAGGTAGCTAAATATTCCTAGAGCTCTGCTTCCTCAAATGGAATATATCAAATATGGGGTTATATACCTCTCTTTCTCCGTTATATTCCTCTGTTCTACGTAAATGTTAAATAATACACTAGCCAGAGAAGACGAAAAGAGGCTGGTGACCTTTGTTTTCCCTTGTCACAACATCTCATATCCTGAGCTTTTTCTCAAGTCTCTACAAGTTTGGGGGAGGTAGACCACTAAAAGTGTAGCTTAAACATGAAGATCTCAGCACACCAATATGTTAACTTTTGTACTGCATGCATTATGTTGTTAACACAATCAAAAGCAGCTTTCTTTTAGAAATCCCCATAAGCCTTTCGTGTGTGTGCATGTACGTGCACATATCGCAACCAGATCTACTTGTATTCCATCACACACCACAGTGATTCTTTCATGTCTGTCAAAGAGAGTTGGCTTGCTCTATCTCTCATGGAAGTGAGGTAAGGGACAGGAAGGAGAGAGAAGGCAAGGAAAGGGAACAAGCACTGATTAAGTGCCTACTATATACCAAGAGCTATCCTAAATACTATACATATTTTCTCATTTTATCCTCATAACAACCCTGGAAGGTAGGTGCCATTATTATCCCCATTCACAGATGAGAAACCTGAAGCAAACAGTAGTTACGTGATTTTCCCTGGGTCACACAGCTAGTATTTAAGGCCAGATTTGAATTCAGGTCTTCCCAACTCCAGAACTCCAGACCTAGTATTCTATTTACTGTGCCACCTAACTGCAATTTGTCATTAATTTCTTGACTAACATTTCATATTTTATGGTCAGTGCCAACAATCTATTTCATTACTTACTCCTCACTTGAATAATAGTTAATAACATTAACTAGAGATCCTAACAAAATGAGTTATTTTGACCCCACATATATCAGTGACACATTGTGGGATGAAACCCATGACTGCAATATGACTTTTATTATTCAAAAGAAACAGGATAGGCCAGGAGGTGTAGGAGGGGTATGGAGAGAGAATTGGTTTACTCATGTGACTTTATGTTTTTACTTGTTCTCTGCATCCTTACATATGTATTTGTCTTACTCATTGGGATACAAGTACCTTGCAAGTAGGAGTGGATGATCTTGTGAATTCCGTGAAAGGAGGGAATGTTTTTGTCCTTCATATTTGAATCCCTAGCATGGCGCACAGTGCCTGACACACAGTGGATACTCAATAAATATTTGTCCATTTGTTGACTGATGTGAGGAAATCCAGGAACCAGAGGGAGGAAATCTTAATGGAGAGAATTTGGGTAAAGATAGAAGGACACATGTAGCCTCAAGGCTACAGGTTCCCTGCCCCTGAGATGGACACATTGACCATACCTATGATTTTAATACCCAGGAAATTGAAAGAATTGGCAGGTGTGAAAGCTAAATGTCTTCTGAATGATTTCTGAAAGATCATGGACAACGGGAGAGTTTTCAAAGTACTGCAAAAGGGCAAATACCTTGATTTTCAAGGAAAGAAAGAAAAGTTGCTGGAGCCAGCAAACTAGACCCAGTAAACTTCAATTCCTGGAAAAACTATTGGATAGATTATTAAAAGGGTAGATTACTAAAGGGGTAGTGGTTAGAGCACTGCTATTGAAACTAGCAATGCCTGGGTTAGAGTCCCATCTCTGACACATACTGGATGACCTGTGGCAAATCATTTCATTTTTTAGGGCTCTAGGCAACTCTGTTAAGACTGTATGTAAGTCTCAGAGAAAAGTATACATCTGCATTGGTAGATGAAGTTTCCATACCTTAAAGATGCTATTGCCAATGAAATCACAGGTTCAGGTCTTATCCCTATTATTAAAGGGATGGTTAATGAAGAAAGAGGGAATAAAGCCATGATAACACAAATTTAGTATGGCTTCATCAAGAAAAGGTCATGCAAAAGTAAGTTTATTTTCCGTTTTTGGCAGGATTTCTATTTCAAGGGGATGCTATAGATTAAGATTATCTAGATTTTAGCAAAGCTTTGCCAGGTCTTAAGTGGGAAAGTATAGAGATGTAGGCTAGATAAAAATTCAGGCAAGTGAATTTGGAACCAGTTGAATGACTAGATCCAAAGAATAGTCATGAATAGTTCAATATCAATTTAGAAGGAAGTCTCCTGTGGTCCCCCAGGGATCTTTGCTTAGTCTTATGCCCTCTAACTTTTTTTTTTTATCAGACTTGGATAAAACCATAGATGGTAGATTTATCATATTTGCAATGACACATAGCTGAGTGGGATAACATATTAATTAGCATTCATGTTTTAAAACATCTTGAAAAGCCAGTTCATCTACATCTTATAAAATGAAATCTAATCAGGATACAGGTAAAATTTTGTACTTGGGTTAAAAAATTCAATTATATTAGTATAAGATGGGGAGATGTCAGTAGACAACAGTTTCTCTGAAAAAGAACTGGTAGTTTTAGTGTATTGCAAGCTCAATATGCATCAGCAACGTGATAGAACAGCCAAAAAAGGCAATATAATCTTAGACCGCACTAAAATAGACAAAATGTCAAGAACAAAGGAAGCAACTGTCCCACCTAACTCTTCCAGTGTCAGAGCATATCTGGAATATCATGGTCGGTCCTCATTTTTGAAAACACAGAACAGTAAGTCTGTAACCTGGAGATCATCCAGAGGAAGACAGACAACATGGTGAAGGGCCTTGAGATATGCCATATAAAAATTAGATGAAAGACCTGGGGATAACTAGCCTAAGAAAAGGGGTACATGATAACTGTCTTCTGGTAGATCATGTAGAAGGCTGCTTGAACTTGTTCTGCTTGCCCAGCAGAGAACCGTGTGGGAAGGCGCAAAGAGACAAATGTAGCCTGAATAGAAAGAAAAACTTGGCTACCAGTGCTGTCCAAAAGTAGAATCAGGTACTTTATGTGGTAGTAATTTCCTACTTGTAGATCTTCAATTAAAAGCTAACAGGCAACTTGTCTGATATATTCTAGAGGATATTTTTTGTTCATTTATGGTTTAAACTTGATAACCTCCAAATTCCCTTCCAACTTTGAGATTCTCTAATTCCAATCCTAACACTGATGGCTTTCAAGCCCAGTCAAAAGAAATCAAACTGTCCTTGTTAAAGAAGGTCAAAGGAAGTGTTTGCTGCCACCTGCCAACCCCAACTGGGTTCACTTATTGAACAACAATGACATCTCAATACCAAACCAATAATTTCCTCATTAAATATTTTCATAGAATCATAAAACATTAAGGCTAGATGGGACTTGAGGTCTGAAAATTCCAGAGCTGAAAGGAATCAAGTTAAAACAAACTTGCTAAAAGTCTTCTTGGAGAGTTAATCCAACCCTGTCCTTTACAGAGGAGGAAAGTGAGGTCCAGAATCTACAATCATCTACTCAGCAAATGATGAGCATCTCCTGCACACTAGGTACTCAGTGCATGCAGCTGCTTAAGGGCAGAGTGAAGACTGGAACCTCTACGGTTCTCCAGCCACTGTAGCATGATTTTCTTTGTGTAGAGTTAGGAACATCTTCTTTGCTAAATGAAGGCGTCGTTCTGTGTACGCATGCTTACACTGTCATTTTACCATGTGACCATTCTGAATAATTAATTTCTCTTCTTCTTCTTCTTCTTCAGATTCAATCACTCAACACAAGATCTGTCCCTGTGAAAACTACCTAATGCCATAAGGAAGAAGTAATCATTCAGCATTTGGAAGGCCACTAGGAACAACTTACAAATTCTTTTTTTAGCCATTCACATGTAAAACAAAATCATAAAGTAAAAGAATTGGACAGATGAATGATAACAGAGTTTTGTGCACCTTCACGGTACTTTTTATTACATGTTCTTGTCCTTAGGTAAACAGACAACAAAGTGTAGCTTGGTAATTCCCTGAATCTTAGATATGAGATTGGGTTAACATCCAAATTGTGCATCGGTATATTACCAATGCACTGATGTCTTGGTCCTAAATGTGATGAGTGCTCATAAAACTTTTAAAGAGAGCATCATGTTGCTAAATAAGATTGTAGATTTTAATAAGTCATGGAAAAATAACTATATAATAGCAAAAAAAATGGAAATTGAAGTGATGCCCATCAACTGGGAATGGCTGAACAAGTTGTAATATATGATTGTTATGGAATATTGCTGTGCTATAAGATGTGATGAGCAGGCTTATTACAGAAAAACCTGGAAAGACTTATATGAACTGGTGCAAAGTAAAGTAAGCAGAACCAGGAGAACATTGTACACAGTAACAGCAATATTATACAATGATCAGCTGTGAATGACTTAGTTATTCTCAGGAACACAGTGATCCAAGACAATTACAAAGGATTCAGAGTGAAAAATGCTATCCATCTCCAGAGAAAGAACTGATGGAGTCTGAATGAAGATTGAAACATACTATTTTTCACTTCCTGTTTTTTTTCTTTTGGGTCTGCATCTTGTTTTACAACATGACTAATAATGGCAATATGTTTTGGATGGTTGAACATGTATAACCTATATCAAATTGTTTACTATCTCAGGGAGGAGGAAGGTAAGGGAGGGAGAGAGAAAATTTGGAACTTAAAAATTTTTTAAATGTTACAAATTGTTTTTACATATATCTGGGAGAAAAATAAAATATTATTTTAAAATTACTACACAAAGCATAAAGGATCTCTCCTTGAGGACAGGAATTGTTTTTTTCCCTCTTTTTGTATCCCCAGAGCTTAGCACAATGCCTGGCACATATTAAGTACATAGCAAGTGCTTAGTAAGTTGATCGATTTCATAGGGGAAGAGAAGGTGGAGAACCGTGGTGCAAGAATTCCCTTCACTAAAGAAGATCACAGCCCATTCATGACACGATTATAGATGCAGGACTGGAAGGGAACCTAAAGGTCATTTAATCCAACCCCCAATTTTATACATGAAAAACTGAAACTCAGAGAAGAGAATTAATTTGCCCAAGGTAATAAGATGTAAAGCCAAGATTTTGAATATAAATTCTTGGGAATGCCTGAAGCATATAAACATTAAGTGACTAGTGACAGCTCGGTGGCACAGTGGATAGTGCACTGGCTCTGGAGTCAGCAGGACCTGAGTTCAAATGTGGCTTCACATAGTTGACACTTACTAACTGTATGACCCTGGGCAAGTTACTTAACACTGATTGTCTTGCCAAAGGAAAAAAAAGTGAGTTGCCGAGTGTCATATACCAACTAAGGTCAAACTTGGGATTTCAACCCAGATCTTCCTGATTCTAAGCCTAGAATTTTTCCCACTATGTGACTCTACCTCTTTCATATAATTATTTGTTTCTAAATGAATCATGGACACAAGTGATAATTCCCAAGAGTGATAGCTGACAAGTTTCTGGGACAGAATATCATGGTTAGACCTGGCCATTTCTTCAAGGTATGATAAGGTACAAAACAGCATTAGTCAATTTGCCAGCAAAGAAGATTCAGTTGTCAGTGTTCTCCATGTCTTCCTTCTGCCCTGGGTAGGTTCCTGTGAGATAGATTTATACCCTTGGGCAAGATGTTCTCTGCTCTCTTGATGAAATGTGACTTTAGGATTCTTTCATGTAAGCAGCCAAAAAAAGAATTCAAGTACCAAAGAGCCATAGTCAGGATCATATATGACTTAGCAGCAACTGTTATAAAAGAATGGGAAGTTTTACATATATTCCAGAAGGCAAAAGAATTGCTATAAGCTAAGACTAACTTTTTTTTTTTTAGCAAAACTATATATAATCCCACAGGGGAGAAGTGGCCCTTTAATTAGAGGACTTCCAAGTATTTATGATGAAATATAGAAATTTTGAAATTTAGACACAAGAGTTAAGAGAAACAAAAAGCTAAACAAATCAACAATGATAAAGAACTAAAAAGAGGGTAAACTGCTTACGTTCTAATATGAGGAGATAATATATAGATGTCTCCTCCCAACTCTATCATTGTCAAGGGTTATAAAGGGAGTCTAATTGGGCAAGACTCAATAATGGTTCTTTTATGACTTTGTGATTTTAATAGGAAAAAAAGGAAAGAGGAAACACTGGGGAAAGCAAAGAGGGAAGGGAAAGGAAGTTTATGGAAAATTATATCACATAATCAGATTGCACAAGTAGATATCTATACAAACATGAAGGAAACAGTGAAGAGGCAACTAACAGACTTCACTCTCATCTGAACCGGTGAAATGAGAACAGAATATAAACATGTACACAGAATTAGCAAAAGAAAAAATTCATTTCACTGCACAGCGAAGAAGGAAAGAAATTGAGAGATGGAAGAGAGAAGAATTAACAGGATAAATTAAGATTAGTCCTAAGCTAAGCAAATTCTAAGGATGTACAAAAAGTAACTTGGAGTTCTTTTTGAGGTGACAAAGAATGGGAATCTGGCAGGGTTGGGGGATGGCTGAATAAGTTAAGCGATGTTAATATGGTGGAATGCTATTGTGCTTAAGAAATAATGAAGGATATTTCAGAGAAACTTGGAAAGACTTATATGAACTGATTCAAGTGAAATGAATAGATCCAGGAGAAATATGTGTACAATAAGAGTATGAACAAGCATATTTGAAAACAAGAATTGCAGGATATCAATATTATGAAAAAATACTCCAAAGCACTAATTTAGAGAAATACAAGTTAAGGTAACATTCAACTTCTAACACACTCACTGTAACAGTAAGTAGCCTGCCACATCCAGGATGACCTGCTAGCACAAGTTCTTAGATTTGCTTTTCTAAAAGGAAAGCAACTTTTGAGGGGCCAACAATCTTCTTTAATCACATATACCAACAGAGAAAATACAAGCAGAGAAATAAAGACCAACAGACAGGGTTTCTAACTGTCTGACCATAAGCAATACATACATCACAGGTCAGCAGACAGATCCAGCTGTCTAACCATTACATACATACATAGTTACCAGAGAGAGAAGCACCAACATCTGGGTTTTCAAAGTCAGGGGCTCCTTAGCGACTACCCAGAGTCTCATCTGGCACATGAATCTTCTTCCAACTCCCCAAAGCAAAACGTCACATCAGAACTGGAGGGCATCATCCTCATGACCCAGTACCTCATTAGCAATTAAGAAAGGGTATGAGTTTTCCTACAAAACAAGCCTCCCCTAATCAAGCTTCCGTTAATGGGCTTCACCTGAGACCTGTTAAAGGGAAGGGAAGATCTTTAACTTACATAACAAGTCTCCCTTAATCAAGCAACTTTCATTAATATGACATGCACCAAGTTGAAAGTGATTACCAAAAAGGAGGGGGAAGAGGGGCAGAATTATAAATGTTAGAGGGACTGCCTGGAAACAGACTATGAATGAAATGTTGATGGAACTGATCCACCTATCCTGTCTTTTTTTTTATTCAATTTCATTTTATTTTTAATTCTGAATTTTCTCTCTTCCACCTCTACTCTCCACCCATAAAAAAGGCAAGGAAAGCAAAATTCAATACAAATATGTACAGTTAGAGCCAATGTGACAGAGAGAAGCTAGGAAGTTGCCTGAGATCTCCTCAGTTTCCTTTGGAAACCATGTTAAATCAAACCTCTAAATGGATTCTGGAGTGATAAAATGCACAAAAAGATGGAGCAAAACCATTTTCCAGCTTAAGATAACTTAGAAGGAATTCAGGAAAGGTCTTGCAAAAACAAAACAAAACAAAAAGCCCAGCACAGAAGTTGTCTGGATAAGCCAGTAGGAAGCTCTTAGCCACACTGCAGATCAGCAGCTGAGGCCCCTCAGTCCTGACTCAGCAAGCCAGCTGTGAGGCCTCCAGCGCCACTGCAGAAGACAAATTGTGAACCCTGAAACCCCAGCACAGCAGATGTGATTAGGTCAGGCCACCCCCAACATAGTGAGAAAGCCTCTGATACCTGAGGTCAAAGCAAAAAATCCAGCAACCAGGCTCCTGGCCCGCAGCATAAGAAGCTTGGGACAGTGCCCTCTGTGCCCCAGGATCAGAGCTCAACTCTTAAAGTCACAAATAGGCTAAAAATGAATAAAAAACAGAAAAGAGCCCTGACCCTAGAAAGCTGCTATGGTGACAGGGAAGATCAAAACATTAACTCAGAAGAGAACAACAATATCAAAATGCCTACATGTGAAACCTCAAAGGGGAACAGAAATTGGTCTTAAGCTGAAAAAGTCTTGGAAGAGCTCAAAAAGGATTTTTACAATCAAGTAAGAGAAGTAGAAGAAAAATTGGGAAAAGAGATGAGAGTTATGCAGGAGAATTATTTTTTTAAAAGTCAATAGCTTGGAAAAGGAAGCACAAAAAGTGAACTAAAGAAAATAACTCACCCAAAGGGCTACAAAAATGTGCATACCCTTTGACCCAGCAATATTGCTACTAGGACTGTATCCCCAAGAGATCATAAAAATGGGAAAGGGTCCCACATGTACAAAAATATTTATGGCAGCACTCTTTGTAGTTGCCAAAAACTGGAAACCAAGGGGATGCCCACCAACTTGGGAATGGCTGAATAAATTATGGTATATGAATGTAATGGAGTACTATTGCACCATAAGAAATGATGAACAAGAAGACTTCAGGGAGGCCTGGAAGGACTTATATGATCTGATGCTGAGTGAAAGGAGCAGAACCAGGAGAACGTTGTGCACAGCAACAACCACAGTGTGCAAGAGTTTTTTTCTGGTAAACTTGAAACTTCATAATAACTCACAAAAAAAAAATTACCAATAGTTTTCTAAGGCAAAATGCTTTCCACATTCAGAGAAAGAACTGTGGATTCGTTCACAGAATGTAGCAGATCATGTTTGTGTGTGTGTGTGTATTATATTTTGATTGTTATATGATTTCTTCCATTTATTTTAGTTCGTCTACACAGCATGACTATAGTGAAAACGTATTCATTAGGAAAGTATATGTAAATCCTATATAGAATTGTATGCTGTCTTGGAGAGGGAGGGGGTGGTAGGGGTAGGTGAGAGGGGTAAAAATCTAAGTTTTATAGTAGTGATTGTAGAACATTAAAAGAAAGGAAGAAAGAAAATAACTCCTTTAAAAGTAAAATTGGTCAATTGGAAAAGGAGGTACAAAAACTAACTGAAGAAAACAATTCTTTAAAAATTAGAATTTGGCAAGTGGAAGCTAATCACTCCCTGAGACATCAAGAATCAAACAAAATCAAAAAGACTGAAAAAAATAGAAAAAATATAGAATACATCATTGGAAAAACAACTAACCAGGAAAATAGATCCAGGAGATATTTAAGAATTATTGGACTACCTGAAGGCCATGATCAAAAAAATACTAGACAGCTTCTTTCAAGAAATTATCAAGGTAAACTGCCCTGATATCCTAGGACCAGAGGGCAAACTAGTCATTGAAAGAATCAACCAATCATCCCCTGAAAGAGATTCCAAAATGAAAAATCCAAGAAATATTATAGCCAAATTCCAGAATTACCAGGTCAAAGAAAATACTGCAAGCAGCCAGAAAGAAATAATTAAAAATCATAGATCCACAGTCAGGATTACATATTATTTAGCAACTGCTATATTAAAGGATCAGAGGGCTTGGGATATGATATTCTGGAAAGCAAAGGAGCTTGGATCACAACCAAGAATCAACTACCCCAGAAAATTGAGAGTAATCTTTCAGGGGAAAAGATGAATATTCAATGAAATAGGGTACTTTCAAACTTTCCCAGTGTAAAGACCAGAGCAGAACAGAAAATTGGATCTTCAATTACAAGATTTGAGAGAAGCATACTAAGGCAAACAAGAAAGAAAAAAAATTAGTCAATAAGATTGAATCATGTATAGTATAAAATAAGATTAAACCAACTAGGGAAGATGATGCTTGCAACTCTTCAGAACTGTGTCTCTATTAGGGAAATTAGGAGAAGTATACATAGACAGAGGGTGTAGATATAAATTGACTTGGATGTGATGACATAAAGGTGTTAAGGGGTGAAAAAAAGGATTGTACTAGCAGAAGAGGGAAGGGAGAGCTAGAACAGGATCAATTTCATCATATGAAGAAGCACACAAGACCTAGTACAGTAGAGGGAAAGAAAAGAGGGAGTAAGTATTGTTTGAACCTTACTCTCATCAGATTTGGCTCAAAGAGCAAATAACATACATATTCAGTTGGGTATAGAAATTTATCTTAGGCTATAGAGAAGTAGGAGAGAACAGGGGAAAGGCAGGGGGAGCTGATAGAAAAGAGGGCAGATTGAGGGAAGTGGTGGTCAGAAGAGATGGTAGTCCCTGATGAAGAAGGACATGGTGAAAAGAGAGAGGAAAGTATAAATAGGAAGCATTATATGTAATGGGGATAAGCTAGAAGCCTTCCCAATAAGATCAGGGATGAAACAAAGATACCATTATCACCATTATTATTCATTCAATAGTGTACTAGAAATGTTAGCTTTAGTAATAAGAGAAAAAAAGAAATTGAAGGAATTAGAGTAGGAAATGAGGAAACAAAACTATCACTCTTTGCAGAGTCCTTCATCAGGGACTAGAGCATCCTATAGAATAATATAAAAAATAGGATGAATGGAAATAAGCAATTAGTAATCATAACTGAAATTGAATGGGATGGACTCTCCCATAAAATGGAAAAATATAGCACGATAGATTAAAAACCAGAATCCTGCAATATGTTGTTTACAAGAAACACATTTGAGGCAAAGAGATACACATAGAATAAAGGTAAAAGATTGGAGCAGAATATACTGTGCTTCAGCTGACATTTTTAAAAAGTAGAGGTGACAATCCTGATCTCAAAAAAAGCATAAACAAAAATAGATCTAATTAAAAGATAAGGAAGAAAGCTACATCTTGCTAAAGTGTACTATAGTCAATGAAGTATTATCAATATTAACATATATGCACCAAGTGATATAGCATCCAAATTCTTTTTTTTTTTTTGACAATTCTTAACATACATTTTATTTTTTTTTAATTTAAATTTATTTTATTTAAGTTTTCAACATTCATTTCCACAAAATTTTGGGTTCCAAATTTTCTCCCCATTTCTCCCCTCCCCCCACCCCAAAATGCCAAACATTCTAATTACTCCTATCACCAATCTGCTCTCCCTTCTAACATCCCTCCCTTCCCTTATCCCCATCTACTCTTTTGTCCTGTAAGGCAAGATCACTTTCTATACCCTATTACATGTATTTCTCATCTCCTAGTTGTATGCAAGAAGAACACTCAACAGTTGTTCCTAAAACTTTGAGTTCCAACTTCTCTCCTCCCTCCCTCCCCACCCATCCCCTTTGGGAAGGCAAGCAATCGAATATAGGCCATATCTGTGTAGTTTTGCAAATGACTTCCATAATAGTCATGTTGTATAAGACTATATTTCCCTCCATCCTATCCTCCCCCCATTTCTTCTGCTCTCTCTTTTGACCCTGTCCCTCCCCAAGAGTGTTGACTTCTAACTGCTCCCTCCTCCCATTGCCCTCCCTTCCATCATCCCCCCCGCACCCTGCTTATCCCCTCTCCCCCACTTTCCTGTACTGTAAAATAGGTTTTCATACCAAAATGAGTGTGCATTTTATTCCTTCCTTTAGTCAAATGTGATGAGAGTAAGCTTCATGTTTTTCTCTCACCTGCCCTCTTTTCCCCTCCGCTGAAAAGTCTTTTATTTTGCCTCTTTTATGAGTGATAACCTGCCCCATTCCACTTCTCCCTTTCTCCTCCCAAGATATTTCTCTCTCACTGCTTAATTTCATTTTTTTTGAGATATGATGCCATCCTATTCAGTTCACCCTGTGCTCTCTGTCTCTCTCTCTCTGTCTGTGTGTGTGCGTGTGTGTGTGTGTGTGTGTATGTGTAATCCCACCAACTACTCAGATACTAAAAAAGTTTTCAAGAGTTACAAATAATGTCTTTCCATGTAGGAATTTAAGCAGATCAACTTTAGTAAGTCCCTTATGACTTCTCTTTGCTGTTTACCTTTTCATGCTCCTGTTGATTCTTGTGTTTGAAAGTCAAATTTTCTTTTCACCTCTGGTCTTTTCATCAAGAATGCTGGAAAGTCCTCTATTTCATTAAAAGACCATTTTTCCCCTGAAGTATTATACTCAGATTTGCTGGGTAGATGATTCTTGGTTTTAGTCCTAGTTCCTTTGACTTCTGGAATATCATATTCCACACCCTCTGATCCCTTAATGTAGAAGCTGCTTGATCTTATGTTATCTTGATTGTATTTCCACAGTACTTGAATTGTTTCTTTAGTGAGCTTTTGGACCTCCTTTTCCATTTGGCTAATTCTGCTTTTGAAAGTATTCTTCTCCTCATTGGCTTTTTGAACCTCTTTTGCCAGTTGAGTTAGCCTATTTTTAAAGGTGTTATTTTCTTCAGCATTTTTTTTGGGTCTCCTTTAGCAAGGTGTTGACCCACTTTTCATGCTTTTTTTTGCATCTCTCTCATTTCTCTTCCCAATTTTTACTCCACCTCTCTTATTTGATTTTCAAAATCCTTTTTGAGCTCTTCCATGGCCTGAGACCATTCAATATTTATTTTGGATGTTTGGTATACAGAAACCTTGACTTTTATGTCTTTCCCTGATGGTATTCATTGTTCTTCCTCATCTGAAAGGATGGGAGAAGATATCTGTTCACCAAGAAAGTAACCTTCTATGGTCTTATTTTTTCCCCCTTTTTTTGGGCATTTTCCCAACCAGTTACTTGACTTTTGGGTCCTTTGTCAAGAGTAGTGTATACTCTGGGAATCTGTAAGATCTCAGTTCCTCCAAGGTGGCACAATCAAGTGTGTACACTGGTCTGGGAGCAGAGACAGATTTTTGTGCCCAGAATCTTAGCAGTTACCTCTCCACAGGCACCTAGCCTCCAGTTCTGCCAAGCCAGCACTGGGGGTTAATTTTTAGATAAGCTGTGGGGGCAGGGCCGCCATTCATTGTGAGATAAACACCAGCTCCCTCGGGGCCTCCACACAGTGTGGGGCAAGAATGGGCTGCTCAGTACACCCAGGAGTTTTACAATCCAACAATGGATGCAGACTGTGGTGGGAACTGCTGCTGCCTGCCAGATATGGCCTCCAGGCAGTTGCCTAAGGCCAGAGCTATGGGGAGGCCCTTCTTCCTTCCCAGTCAGCTGGAAAAACCCATCACTGACCTCTGGTGTCTGTGGGTTGAGGGATCTACAAACCTACTGCTGCTGCTGTGACTGGGGATTCTGTGACTGGAGATTCCCAAGCCACGCTGCACTGCTCAGCCAAGGCTGGGCTAGGCCCTGCTCCACATCTGGTGAAACAGATGTTTCCCATGGGCCTTTCAGGTCACCCTGGGCTGGAAATCTCCACTCTGTTGTTTTCCACTTCTACTGCTCCAGAATTTGTTGAGAGTCCCTCTCTACAGGTAATTTAAGGGCTGTGTGGGGAGAGCCTGCGTATGTGTGTCTTTCTACTCTGCCATCTTGGCTCCACCCCCTTTTCAGCATCCAAAGTCTTAGAAAGGTTATGTGAGTTATAGGAAGAAAGAAACAACAATACAGTAGTAGTGGGGGATCTCAACTTCCCATCTTTCAAAACTAGATAAATCTAACTACAAAATAAATAAGAAAGAAGTTAAGGAGGGGAATAAAATTTTAGAAAGGTTAGATAGGATAGACCTCTAGAGAAAACTGAATGGGGATAGAAAAGAATATATCTTTTTATCACCTACACAAAAATTGACCATGTATTAGGGAATTAAAAACCTCACAATCAAATCTAATAAAACTAAGATCTGTTTTTATGGGGAAAAAACCAATAAAATAGGTAATTCTTTGTTTAATTTGATTTTTTTTAACAAAGAAAAAAGACCAGATTACCATTATCAAAAATGAAAAGGGTAAATTCATCACCAATGAAGAAGAAATTAAAGCAATAATTAGCTATTTTGCCCAATTGTATGCCAATAAATCTGACAATCCAAGTGAAATGGATGAATATTTACAAAAATATAAATTGTGCAGATTAACAGAAGAGAAAATAAAATGCTTAAATAATCCCATTTCAGAAAAAGAAATTAAACAAGCCATCAAGAAAAAATCTCCAGAACCAGATGAATTTAGAAGTGACTTCTATCAAAGCATAAGCAGAGAACAATTTATTCAAAGAATAAATTTAAAGAAAAATTTATTCCAATATTATATAAGCTATTTGGAAAAATAGGTGGAGTTCTACTAAATTCCTTTTATGACACAAATATCATGTTGATACACAACAGAGAAATGAATATTGATGCAAAAATTTTAAATAAAATGTTAGCAAAGACATTTATAGTAACATCATGAGGGCAATATACTATGATCAGATGGGATTTATACAAAGAATGCAGGGCTCATTCAATATTGGGAAAACTGTCAGTATAATTGAACATATCAGTAACAAAACCAACCAAAATCATATGATTATCTCAATAAATGCAGAAAAAGCTTTTGATAAAATGCAACACCCATTCTTATTAAAAATACTACAGAACATAGGAATAAATGGAGTTTTCCTTAAAATGATAGGTAGAATCCATCTAAAGCCATTAGCAAGCATTATATATAATGGAAATAAGCTAGAAACCTTCTCAATAAGATCAGGGGTGAAACAAGAATACCGTTATCACAACTATTATTCAATATTGTACTAGAAATGTTAGCTTTAACAAATAAGAGAAAAAAGAAATTGAAGGAATTAGAATAGGCAATGAGGAAACAAAACTATCACACTTTGCAAATGATATGAATATAGAATCAACTAAAAAAACTACTTGAAATAATAAACAACTTTAGTAAAGTTGCAGGATATAAAATAAACCCACACAAATCATTAGCATTCTACATATTACTAACTAAAATCAGCAGCAAAATTACTTTACTTATTCAGTACCATACCAATCAAACTTCCAAAAATTATTTTATAGGTCTAGAAAAGTAATAGCAAAATTCATCTGGAAGAACAAAAAGTCAAGAATAACAAGGGAATTAATTACAGGGGCAGGGAATGCAAATGAAGGTGGCCTAGCTTTGCCAGATCTAAAACTATAAAGCAGCAATCATCAAAACTATTTGGTACTGGTTAAGAAATAGAATGGTGGATCAGTGGAATAGATCAAGTACATAAGACACAGTAATCAATGACTATAGTAATCTACTGTCTAATAAACCCAAAGACTCTAGCTTCTGAAATAAGTGGTCAGTATTCGATCAAGACTGCTTGGAAAACTGAAAAATAGTGGGGCAGAAATTAGATATAGACCGACATCTCACACCCTACAACAAGATAAGGTCAAAATGGGTACATGATTTAAACATAAAGGATTATACCATAAGCAAATTAGGAGAGCCAGGAATAGTTGTAAAATCTATGGGGAAGGGAAGAATTTATGAGCAAACAAAAGATAGAGGGAATTATGAAATTCAAAATGGAAAATTTTGGTTACATTAAGTTAAAAGATTTTGCACAAACAAAACCAGTGCAACCAAGATTAAAAGGAAAGCAGAAATCTAGGAAACAATATTTTAGTGCACATTTCCCTGATAAAAGTTTCATATATAAAATAGAGAGAGAACTGAATCAAATTTATAAGAATACAGGTCATTCTTCAATTGACAAATGGTCAAAGGATATGAACAGGTAATTTTCAGATGAAGAAATCAAATCTCTCTGTAATCACATGAAAATGCTCAAAATCATTATTGGTTAGAGAAATACAAACTAAAACAACTCTGAGGCACCACCTCACAATTACCCAATTAGCTAATTTGACAGAAAAGAAAAAATAATAAATGTTGGAGATGTGGGAAAGCTGAAACACCAATACATTGTTGGTGAAGTTGTAAATTGATCCAGCTATTCTGGAAAGCAATTTGGAACTGTTCCCAAAGGGCAACCAAATTGTCCATGGCCTTTGATCCAGCAATACTACTCCTAGGTCTCTTTCCAAAAGAGATCATAAAAAATGGAAAAAGAATCACATGTGCAAAAAATATCTAACAACTCTTTTTGTGGTGGCAAAAATTTTGGAAATTGAGGAGAGGTCCATCAATTGGGGAATGACTGAACAAGTTGTGTTATATGAATGTAATGGAATGTTGGTTGTCCTTCATTTTCGAAGAGGACCAAAATGACATCACCATAATAAAGTGAAGTTTCAGTGTGTCCAACTGTGGCTGATCAGACCAATAAAAGCTCGGTATGCTCTCCACAGGTTGAGCGCAGATAGTCTGTATGAATTTTTGTGGTAGATACTCCAAATTTGCACATCCTACATTTATTTTGTGCTGTCTCAATTCTGCTTTGCTCATAAGGCACAGCACCCTTTCTGATGTGGGTATGCTATGCTGAGCAGTCCTGTGCCAGTGTCTTCCATGTTGCACAGTCAAATCCAAAGTTCTTGAGAGAGACCTTGAGAATGTCCTTGTATCGCTTCTTCTCACTACCATATGATTGTCTACCCCTTGCAAGCTCTCCATAAAATAGTCTTTTTGGCAAGCATATGTTCTGCATTCAAGCAATGTGGCCAGCCCATCAGTGTTGCTCTCTCTCTGAAGCATAGTTTGAATGCTTGGCAGCTCAGCTGGAGCAAGGACTTCAGTGTCTGGTACCTTATCCTGCCAGGTGATCCTCAGAATCTCACTAAGATAATTCAAATGGAAGTGATTCAGTTTCCTGACTTGGCATTGGTAGACTGTCCATGTTTCACAGGCCCACAACAATGAGGTCAACACAATGGCTCTGTAGACTTTCAGTTTGGTAGTCAATCTAATACTTCTCTCCCAAACTTTTCTTCAGAGCCTCCCAAACACTGAGCTAGCTCTGACAATGTGTGCATCAACCTCATTATCAGTGTATACATCCCTGGAAAGTACAGTACCAAGGCAAGTGAACTTATCCACAGTATTCAAAACTTCTCCATTTATTGCAGCTGATGGATCCACATATGGATGATGTGGTGGTGGCTGATGGAGCACCTCTGTTTTCTTAGTGTTAATTATTAGGTCATAATTAGCACAGGCAACAGAGAATTGATCCATACTTTGTTTCATCTCAGCTTCAGAGGCTGCATTGAGTGCCCAATCATCTGCAAACAGAAAATGTAATGGAGTACTATTGTGCTCTAAGAAATGATGAGCAAGCAGATTTCAGAAAAATCTGGAAACAAGTACATGAACTGATGCTGAGTGAAGTGAGCAGAATTAGAACGTTGTACACAGTCACAGCAACAGTGTGTTATGATCAACTATGATAGACTTAGTTCTTAGCAATACAACGATCCAAGACAATTCCAAAAGCCTTGTGATAAAAAATGCTAACCACATGCAGAGAAAGAATTGCTGGAGTCTGAATGCAGATCAAAGCATTCTATTTTCACTTTTTTCTTGTTTTTTATTTCTCATGGTTTTTCCTTTTGTTCTAATTCTTCTTTCGCAACATGGCTAATGCAGAAATATGTTTAACATGATTGTACTTGTGTAACCTATATCAGATTGCTTGCTGTGTTGGGGAGGGGGGAGGGGAAGGGAGGAAAGAGAAGAATTTGGAACTCAAAATCTTACAAAAATGAATGTTAAAACTATCTCTACATGTAATTAGAAAAAATAAAATGCCATTAATGTTTTTTTAAAAGAAAAAACAATGTACAGTTAAAACAAATTTTTGCATTAGCTAGGAAAGAAGGAAGGAAGAAGGATGGAGGGAGGAAGGAAGAGAAGCAGAAAGGGGAAAAGGAAAGGGAAGGGAAGGAGAGGAGGGAAGAGGAGAGGAGATAAGAGGAGAGGACAGGACAGGAAAGGAAAGGGAAAAGATGCTTCAACCTGTACTCTGAGTCTATCACCTCTATTTGCAGGTGATTAACATGTTTCATCATGATTCCTTTGGATTGTTGTTTGGCCATTGTATTAATCAGTTCTTAAGTCTTTCAAAGTTGTTTGTCTTTATAATATTAGTATTGTATAAATTCTTCTCCTGGTTCTATTCACTTCATTTTGAATCACTTCATACAAGTCTTCCCAGGTTTTTCTGACACTATCTCTTTCATCCTTTCTTATAGAACAATAGTATTCCATCACCTTCATATACCATAACTTGTTCAATCATTCCCCAATTGGTAGGCTCATCCTCATTTTTTCAGTTTTTTGCCACCTGAAAAATAGCTGCTATAAGTATTTTTATACTTATGGACCTTTTTCCCTATTCTTCTCTCTTTAGGGTATAGACCTAGTAGCAGTATCACTGGGTAAAAGAGTATGCAGAGTTTAATAGCTTTTTGAGAATAGTTTCAAATTGCTTACCAGAATGGTCAGATCAATTCACAGCTTCACCAACACTACAATAAAGTACCTGTTTTCCCACAGAGCCTCGAGCACTTGTCATTTATTTTTCTTTTTGTCAACTTTGCCAGTCTTATGGGTATGAGATGGTACTTCAGATTTGTTTTAATTGGAATTTAATTGATTTGTTATAAGCATTTGTTTATATGGTTATTGATAGCTTAAATTTCTTCCTTTGAAAACTGCCTACTCATATCCCTTGGCCATGTATTCTTTGAGAAATGACTCATTCTTATAAATTAATATTTGTATTAGTAATATTTCTTTATCAGAGAATATCTCAGAAGATAGCTCTTTATCTGAAATATTCTCTTTATCAGAAAAACTTGCTGCAAAGATGTTTCCCCAATTTTCCCCTTATCCCCTAAATTTAACTGCATTGATTTTGTTTGTGCAAATGGTTTTAAAGATTATATTAACAAAAATCATCCATTTACTCCTATGAACCTCTCTCTTTTTTGGTCATGATTTTGCCTCCTATTTCTTCATTGCTCCTCTAATTTGTTTATGACACCACCCTTCATGTCCAAATCACTTTTGGAACTTGTCTTGCTTCACAATGTGAATTTTGGTCTATACCTATTTTCTGTCTGACTATTTTGCACTTTCTCCAAGTTTTTGTAATAGTAAGTTCTTGTCTTAACAGCTGAGATCTTTGGGTTTATCAAACAGTAGATTACGGTGCTCATTTGCATGTTATGTACCTAATCTGTTTCACTCATCAGTCTCTACATTTCTTACCCAGTACCAAATTATTTTGAAGATTATGGCTTTGTAGAATAGTTTGAAATCTTATATCTTCCCATTTTTTTCATTAATTTCCTTTATATTCTTGACATTTATTTATACCTCTAGATGAATTTTTTTTATTACTTTTTTCTAGCTTTCTTAAATAATCCTAGATTTTTGTAGGTTCTCTTACTAAACCATGATATCATCTGCAAAAAAAATTATAATGCTGTTTCCTCTTTGGCTATGCTCATTTCTTCAATTTCTTTTTCTTATTTCATTGCCACAGCAAGCATTTCCTGCACAATATTAAATAGTAATGTTGGTAGTAAACAGTTTGATTTATCTATTTCATATTAATTCATGCATTGTCTATGGTAACTTTTAACAAGATGCAGTTTTCTTATCTCTCTTAAGTAGATCTGTTTTTGCTGTTGCTGAAGGCAGCTAGGTGGTACAGTGGGTAGAGTGCTGGGCCTAGAATCAAAAGTTCAAATCTGTCTTGACACTTACTAGTTATGTGACCTTGGACAAGTCACTTAACTCTGTAAAATGACCTGTGGAAGGAAATGGTGAGCCACTCCAGTATCTTTGCCAAGAAAACTCTAAATAGAATCATGAAGTCAAGCATGATTTGAAAATGACTGAAAAAACAACAAATTTTGCTGTTACTTTGTCTGAGATAATAATTGCTACTCCCCACCTTTTTTTATTAAATCATAATAAATTCTGCTCCAGTCCCTTATTTTCACTCTCTCTACAACCTTTCTGTTCCAAATATATTTCTTGTAAACAACACATAGTTTACAAGATATTTTAAAAGATATTATGCAACATATTGTTGAATTCTGGTTTCCAATCTATTTTGCTATCCTCTTCTATTTGATGGGTGAGTTCATCCCATTCACATTCTTAGTTATGATTGCTAATTATGTGCTAAAGCATTCCTCAGTCCAATTCTCATGCTTTTCCTTCTCTTTTTCCCCAACCCCTCTTTAAAAGTTCATTTTGCTTCTGAATAATCCTTCCACCAATCTGTCCCAACCCCTTCTTATTCCCCTCCTTTCTCTTCTTTTTTCCTTTATAGTAAAATTTATTTTTGTATTCAACTATGTCTGTGTATATATGTATTATCCTCTCCTTGGCTTTCCTCTCTTTTAACCAGTTTAAAAGAGTAAGGTTCAAATGTAACCTACTTCATTCCATTCCTCATCTCTTGTTATATAGACTTTACTCACAAACCCTATTTACCTGAGATAATTTTCTTGATTCTTCCTTTTCCTTCCTCCCTTTCCCAGTGTGTTCCTTTTCTCTACCATTTCCATTCTTCTAGTTCACACATTCTGAAAACCAATTTGGTACTAAGCCTAAAAAGTTCCTAAATGGTGCATTACCCTGGTTCTTCTATACCTCTACTGGACCTATTCTCAAAGAGATCAAAGAAAGAGGAAAAGTTCTTATATGTACAAAAATATTTATTATAAATCTTTTCATAGTAGTTCAAAATTAAAAATTAAAATGGCATCCAGCAATTAGGGAATGGTGAAACAAGTTTTTGCATATGACTCTAGTAGAAAGTTATTGTACTAGGAAAAATGATAAATTAACATTCTGAAGTTGTTAAATTTTTAGGGTGAGGATTTCCCCTAAGAAATCTGTAAAAGCTACAAATCAAGGCTCTATTGTTTTGTTGATTATTTACACTTAAGAAAACAAAGCTGATTAAACTCAAAGGTTTATTTATCTGTTTGTTTTTGTTTATTTGACAACACACCCCTGGGTACATAGTATGGTGGTTCATTGTGTAGTTCTCTTTATTTCATTGATTGCCATGAAGAATCTATCTCCTGCTAGTTAACATCCTACTTAGTAATAGCTCTTTCCAATCTTAACTAGATTGGTCCTTGGATAGCTTTTATGCACTGTCACCAGGACTCCACATTCAGTGGTAGATTCCCATGGAGCTAGGAATGTGCAACCTGTCAAAGGGATCAGGTGCCCAACCAGCATCTTCTCATTATGAATGCCCTTTAGTAAAGGACCAAAGTTTAGTGTCCTTCCCCATGGAGTCAAATAGTGAATGCCAACCTAGCCATGATATTTAGGAAATTTATCCAGCATTTAAATTCATGTTAGAGTTTATATTCTTCTGGATTAGGGTTCAAGAAACCAAAGTTATCTTAAAATCAAAAACACATATACACACACACATGCACATGCGCACACACACATATACACACATGCACACACACAGAGACAGAGAGCACAGAGTGAATTGAATAGGATGGGTTGTTGATAGAGGTATTGGGATAGCACTTATATGTAAGTTTTCCATATATCAACTCTAGATTTGTCTCTGTAATGTATCAGGTCTAAATACATCCCTCTGAAACACCTATGATTCTGTTCTGTTCTCTCAGCCTAGGCAGAGTCCCTCTTCCACAAGAAAGTCCTTCAAACTATTGTGCGCCCCACCCTAAATCTTCACCACTTCTGTCAATAAATCCTTGTATGTTATTGTCTCCAGCTCCCTTATGACCTTAGCACCCTTCTCTGGACATGTTCCAGTTTTGTCAATGTCCTTCCTCAAATGTAGGTCTCCAAAACTGAGCTCAATATTCCAGATGTGTTCTGAACAGGTCAGAGAATAGAGAAATTGCTTCCATAATCCTAGACATTATTCTTCTTTAATACAGCCTAAGAATTAAATTAGCATCTTTCATTTCCATGTAATTTCTTGACCTCTGTTGACAATACAATGGAACCTCCAAGATTTTTTCACAAAAGCAATTGTATTTCCCTTTTTACATGTGGCTAGTTTGACTAGAGAAAGGGACAGGGACAAAAGGACCTTTTTGAAAGGAACTGTGATAAAATCAGCAAGGGGAAAAAACAAAATATCTCAGAATAGTGTAGAGAAACAGATTATTCTGAGAAGCTAAGACAGACCTGCTCTTCTCATAAATGTACTTAGTTTGAGGGTATGTTTGAAGGAAAAGCACTGACTGAATTAAAACATGGCTACAGGACCTTGTGCTCCTTTAGCTTATTTGCATGGGATTCTTCTCAATGTTTTGAAGGTTATAACTGATGAATTGTAAATCAAATAACTATGAGATTATATAATTACTGTAGGGTTCATGACTGTCTAAAAGGTAAAATTTTAAAATTTCACATTATATGTTACAGATGGTCATTGCTTAAGAGCAGATACTCTTTTGAGGCATTTGAAGCCAGAAGAAAAAGAGCAGTGCATGAAAAGACCAGAAATAAAAATGAAAGCCAAATAGAGAAGGAGTTAGGGACAAAAGACACAGAAGGTGATGAGATGAACTGCTTCTGCAAGACAGAACTGAAGTTTAAGGTGGGATCTATGACTTTTTCTGGAAGCTGTGCTAAATTATAAAGGCATTATTGCTTAGATGAGAGCTGATTGGTAGGAGGAAGGTAATATTGATCTCTAGCACCGTCTACAAACTAAGGGGAACCCTTTGAGGAGTTTGCCTGTGCTGTCCTTTACTACCCAAGGTCACCTTGTACAGCTCCTTCCTTCCAATCAAAGTCAACTACAAGTCACGTCATCATTTCCCTGATGTCATGGTCCTCTTCGAAAACAAAGGCCAAACTCCACCTTTACTACCCTTTCTGTTCTTAGAGGGGAAAAAAGAGGGAAAATCAGGCTTTGCATCTGTTTTCCTGTGAAAAGAGGCATGATTTTACTGAAAATTGATTGGATAAAACAGAATCCCTTGTTATTTGAGAAGCTGGCTAGGGAAAGTCTTCATGACCTTATTTCTATCTACTGATAGAAATTATTAATTGCCTTACTGTTAAGTATATGTTTCATGTTTGAGTTAATGATAAAAGAAAGAGCTAATGATGTCAGAAAGGTATAGTGACTGATTTTATAGTAAATGAAAAGCACACCAATTGTGGACTCAGGAGTTTCAGTGATGAGAGACAGGAGTTTATCCCTCTCATACCAAGGTTAATCCTAGGACTGCAAAGAATTAGCCCAGTATGGAAGCATGGACCTTTCTATTCCTCTGGGTATACCATCCTGAAAATAGGTGCAGATAAGGTAAGCAAGACAACCCCTGCCCATGAAGAGAGAAAGCGTGGGAATTTCTGGGAGTAGGTCTTCAGACCTAGACTACATTAGCCATGCTCTCTCCATCCTGTACTTGATCCATTTGTAGAATTTGGTAGGCCTACTAGTGACCTCTGTCTGTCAGTCTCTGGAAATTACTTTGTATATATTTTTGTATTTACTAATCTGTATACATATTATTTCCTCCAAAAACAAAACTCTTTGTGGGCTCATTTTTTGTGTTTGTATGTCCTAACACAGTGTTTGGAACATAATAAGCACTTAATAAATGCTGATTGAAGATGGAAAGAAGAAATACATGAGTTGCATTTATATCTTAGGATAATTGTAGAAATTAACCTTTTCTGCTCTCCTAGTGAACCAATAACCATTTTTGAGTGGCTACTGCATACAGAACACCATATAATACTAAAATAGCATAAGGACCAAGTGTAAAAATATTTTCAGACTGCACATAAAAAATCTTCATTTTTGTTGCTTCAAGCTTCAGAAAGAAAGTAAAGATGAAGATTTTGTGTCACCTTTTCTCTTCCACTGGGAGTAGCTCCCTAGAAGATAAGTAATATATTCTGCAAATCATTGAAGCATTTTGCATCTTTTAAAACGCACATTTAACCTAAAATAATGATTTTAGAGGCACCTCTAGTGTGTGGAAGAGGAGCAATCTTTCAGATGTTTAGGAGAACATTCTATTTAGTAAGAAACTGACAGCCCATAAGCTCAGCTGGGGATGCTGAGATCTATCTCTTCCAAAAGTATTTTTCTTCTGTTGCCCAGGCAACACTGTCTTTAGAAGGGAAGGAAATAATCCAGTGGTTGCTGAATTTCTAATGTCTGGGAATCAAGGTCACTGGTTTGTTCCCAGACAAATCCTGTACCAAATGAGAGGAAGAATTTCTTTTATGACTCAGAACATATTTTGTGATTGACATCCCAAATAGAGAGCATGCCAGAAGGAAATCCAATGTGGGCTCATCAGCTCTCAGAACCCCAGTTACTGATGAGTTCTTTTTCAGATAATTTTTCTTAGCCATGCTTCTTCTTCTAGCACTATTTTTCCTTCTTGCTATTTGTCTTTGTTATTTTTCATTTGGTCTTTGCTAAACCATGAGGTTTGGGTAAGGGCTGACATATATAGCTTTATAAGACATTTATGTAGGTTTACAGTTATAAAGCACTTTATCTAACCCCCTCCCCCAATCCTTAGAATGACCTTGTAAGATAGGTAATAGAAGCACTGCTAGATATATTTTCTAGGACAAAGCCAATAGAAAATGACAATCCATACTCTGCTAGAGCCCCTCCCATCCTGTGACAGTCCCCTACAGTCATATTTATTGGCTGACTGATTAGTAATAATTGCTAGCTTATATGTAACACTTCAGAGTTTTCAAAGCACTTGACAAAATTATTTCATTTTATCCTCACAGCAACTTTGGGAGATAGGTGCTATTATTATCTTCATTTTAAAAATGAGAAAACTGAGGCAGACATCAATTGAGTATTACATATGAGAAGGAGGCCAGCATGACTGGGCTGTGAAGAAGGTAATGTAGAAAGAGACTGGAAACTTAGGGTAGTATCAAGTTTGTGAAGAGATTGAAATGCCATAAATACGTATACTGGATCTTAGAGGCAATAGGAAATCACAAATGTTTATTAGGCAGGGGTAGTGGATGTGTGTGTTATAGTCAGACCTATAATTTGAAAAAACTATTTTTGTAACTCTATGCATGGGGATGGGGGTGAAACTTGAGGCAGAGAGAGAAAACAGGAGGTTTTTGGGGTAGTCCAGGTGAAAAGTGATCAGGTGGCTAAGGTGGTGGCTGTATAAGCAAAAAGGTGGCCTATGCAAGACATGTTTGGACATACAAACAGTAAGATTTGTGCCTAATTAGATATGGGAAGTGAATGAGGGTGAGCCAACAAGTGTACCACTATGGTCCGGCCCCAAATTTCAGCAACATTAAGTATCTGAAGGCAGGTATTGTTCCATTTTATCTTTGTATCTCCAGGGTTTAGCAGAGTGCCTGGCACATTTTAGGTTCATAAGGAATGTTTGTTGATTGAAGGAATGCAGAAGAGAAAAAGTGACTCAATTTTACCTCTGAACTAAAGAACTATTAGCCTGACATTGAGAGAGAGAGAGAGAGAGAGAGAGAGAGAGAGAGAGAATTTAGCTAAGAGCCATCAGAGATAAAGCCCAGAATATAGTAGCAGATAGAAGCTTAGTGACCAGATCACCAGAGACATTCACTGCAGAGCAGCAATATGGCACCCATCACAGAGTTCATGTGCTCATTGTAGACAAATTGTTCATCCTTCATTTTGAAGAGTACCTCTGATATCACAGGGTAACATCTTGACTTGTACATGAATTGGATTTGAGTGAGGTAGAGTTGCACAGTCATCAACCTCACTTTCTCTTCCGGAGTCATCACAATCCAGAGGTAAGACAAAAATCAAGATGACTAATGATAGCCTGACTAAACTCTAAGCATTCCATAGCACTTGCTGCAGCCACTTCCATGACCATCTCATACAGACATTCTATAGGGAGAAGCCTAGGGGCAGACATCCCCCTAACTCACTGATGGGTTTGAGGCCTATTGGTTACCCTCATTCTGGTTTAGCCACCTGTCTGCAGGGATAGTTTTACTGGGGTGTGACTGTTGCACATGCTATAGTTTCTTGGAGTCACAGGTAAGAGTTGACTGAAAGATAGAGAGACATCTTTGGTTGATGAGCTGCCCTGAAAAGGGTTCAGCAAGCCCTCACAGCAGAGGTGTTGATCCTCCCTGAACATCTCATATATCCTACAAAGTAGGTGTTATATAAATGTTTATTCCCTTTCCTTCCCTTCTCAGGCTGATGGAATAAAAGGAGGAAGGAAATTAAGGCTCTCTATATCCTCATGGAACTTTTACTGACATCAAAAGAGAAGGAACACCAAAAGTGGAATGGTCATGTAGTGAGAATGAGAGATAGCACATGGATAGCCCATGTGTCCTCTGTACTCACATAATGGTAAGAAAACCAAAAGAAGGCCCCTAGTACATTGAGTGGACCTCAAGTGCAAGATTTATGGGAGGATATTGTCAAGTCATACGGAATAATAGGGCTTTGGATACAGAATAATCCGTTTTGATACATATCACTACAGACCACATAATCATCAAAATTTGGAAATAGTTATTCTTAGTAGTAGTTAATAAAACAAGATATAGTCTTATTACTTTAAACGGATGATGAACTAAACGTTATGATTCCCAGAGGTTTAACCTATTTTTAATTATGAATAGGCTTTTAAGTTTCAGTATTGCAGGCTCTTCCCCACTCCTTTTATGTCACATTCTTTCTCATTGTTTCTCATGATTATTTTTAAAAACTTATTCTGAACCTAACACCAAACAAAATGAACATTTCCATATACAAAATAAAACAGAAAAAGACAATTGTATATGAAACTGAAAGTCTCAATTATGTACCGTTACTTTTTCTTTAATCATAATTAATGTAACATCCTCAGGTTTTAAATCAACCAATCAACATTTGTTTATTAAGCACCTTCTACGTGTCAGGCACTCTGCTAAGTTCTGGGGATACAAAAGGAAGCAAAAGACAGTCTTTGCCCTCAAGGAGCTTACAAGCTAATGGAAGGCCCTTATGTTAATAAACAGGGATGTATTTTAGTATTCTTTACTTTTTTGTGTTCATCAAAATAAAGATTTTAATCTGAACTCTAATTTCATTGTTTCTAGTAAAATATTTACACACTCATATACAAATACTTATTGTATATATGTACATATATATTCTTACTATTAAGTAGATACTTGGATTAAAATATATTATTGTTTTTATAAAAAAAAAACCTTAGTCTCATTTAGTAACTACTATTCATAGCAAATCTTAATTATTTTTGTTGCTAGTCTTCATTTCATTCTTTTATTCCTGATAAATTTCTGTCTTTAAGATACATTTTGTTTTCAAACCACATAAAACATATGTCTTTTGTTTATTTCATCCAACTTTTTCATATTTCATTTCCTGTTTTTGAGAAGCCTTTGATACTCTACCTGTTATTTTAGAAATATTTATTTTTTCTTGATTCTTAGAGAGTTGTTTGGTTTGGTTTGTTTCTGCATAGCCAGTGTACACCTTGAAGAATTATATTGTAATTCAGATTTCTTTTATTGGGAGGTCTCTTCGTTGTTCTTTTGTTGTTGTTGTGAAATATTACTTTGAATTTGAAACTGTTTTCTCTATTTTGATTTTCAGTTATGATGCTTAGCTCCCCCGTTCATTTTTGGTGTTATTTAAGATCATGCTTCAAGCCATGTGTGGGCTTGCTTAGTATTCCAAATAGGTTACTTTTTTCTGTGTTATCTGTTGGTGCACTTAACCCTGAGGGTCTTTCCTTCCCAGTTTGTTTTGTTTTTGACTCAGTAAAAGAGGCCATTCTAATTTTGATTACATTAAATTGAAAATTTTTGTACAAACAGTTGTGCAAACAGGATTAGGAAGGGAGCAGAACATTGGGAATTTTTGTAACTAGTACCTGTTATAAAGGCCTCATTTCTAAAATATATAGAAAACTGAGTCAAATTTACAAGACTACAAATCATTCCCCAATTGATAAATGGTCAAAGAACATGAACAGGCAGTTTTCAGAAGAAGGCATTAAAGCTATCTATAATCATGAAAAAATGCTCTAAGTCAATATTAATTAGAGATGTAAATCAAAACAACTCTGAGGTACCACATCATACCTCTCACAATGGATAATATGATAAAACAGGAAGATGATAAATGTTGGAGAAGATGTTGGAAGACTAATTCACTGTTGGTGGAGCTGTGAGCTGATCCAACCATTCTGGAGAGCAATTTAGAACTATGCCCAAAGGGCTACAAAAATGTGCATACCCTTTGACCCAGCAATATTACTTCTAAGACTGTATCTAAAGAGATCTTAAAAATGGGAAAAAGTCCCACATGTACAAAAATATTTATAGTAGCTTTCTTTGTAGTGGCCAAGAACTGAAAATCAAGGAGATGCCCATTAACTGGGGAATGACTAAACAAGTTGTGGTATATGAAGGTAATGGAATACTATTCTACTATAAGAAATGATGAACAGGAGGACTTCAGAGAGGCCTGGAAGGACTCATATGAACTGATGCAGAGTCAAATGAGCAGAACCAGGAGAACATTGTACACAGTATCAGCCACAGTATGCCAGGACTGTTTCTGATAGATTTAGCCCTTAACAGCAATGCAAGGACCTAAAACATTCCCAAAGGACTTGAGGCAAAATTCCATCCACATCCAGAGAAAGAACAATGGATTCAGAACACAGAATGAAGCAGAATGTTTTCTTTTGCGTTATGTTTTGGTTTGTTTTTTCTCATGGTTTCTCCCATTCATTTTAATTCTTCTATGCAAGATGGCTAATGTGAAAATGTGGTTAATAAGAATGAATGTGCAGAACCCATATAAGATTGCATGCTCTCTTGGGGAGGGAGGGAGAAGAGAGGGGGAGAAAATCTAAGACTTATGGAAGTAGAAAACTAAAAATGAATAAATTTTAAAAAAAATAAAAATTAATAAAAGAGGCCGTTCTTTGACTCATTTCTTATCTAGCCTTGATCACTGAATGGGTATTGCTTCAGTCAAACTGAGACTTGGGAAAGACCTTAGTTTGAAAAGGCCATAGTCTCCCACTGCATGTGAAGCCCAAGATCAAATTAGATATTTTTTTGTCTGTCACATCACACCACGGTTTCATATTGAGCTTGCAGTCTTCTAAATCCCTCAGATATTTTTCAAAAGTACTGTCTAACCATGCCTATCCCCTCGTTTTGTTTTTGCTATTGTATGACCACTTTTATTTGTTGATAATCATTCATATTTGCTTGTCTCTTCTTGACATTTAAAGAGATTCTTTTTTATGGAGAGGGGAAAGCTAGACAACTGGGGTTAAGTGGCTTTCCAAAGGCCACACAACTAGTAAGTATCAAGTGTCTGAGGCCTGATGTACCATTTAACTGCCCCAAGAGATTCTTACTTCAATTCCTCTAGTTCATTTATTGCCCATTTTGATTTCTCTACTTCTTTTTTCAATCAATCAATAAGCATTTATTAAGCATCAAATTCCAACGTGGTAATCCTTTCTGCAAATTAAAAGAATGGGAAAATCTGTACTATATATCCCAAGCTTCATTTTCAACTCTATCCCACCCCCACTCCCAAAATATCCTTGACTTTACTGTAAGTTCCTTGTTTGAGATAGTATTTACAGGAGGGACAGTGACAAAAAGTCATCTCCACCTACCCCTGGGTCCTTTATTATCTAAAATTCATTATGGAAAGTTCCTAAACATGGTCCCCTTTCTTAAGGCAGTAGGTACAGTCACTACCAAGTAGGAGAAAGCTTAAAACTAATCAGGGGGGACAGCAGAGGGGACAGCAATGTTCTTGCAACCTTTAAATTTGGAACAAAAGTCACTGGCCCTTATCAGAGGACAAAATCCTGACCTGTGGTTATAGACACCTATCCTGATAGGCAGCTTCTGGTAATTAAAGTTATAAATTTCGTCTTTTTGGCAGCTGCAGCTCTTCTGGAAGGTAGTAAATCAGATTGCTAGAATTCAGAACTTTGGCTATGGGCTCTCAGCCTGGTGGTTGTTGGATTCTGGTATTGTAATGGTGAAAGGATGGTTTGTTGCTATTGGAGTCTGGAGCTATGCAAGTGGTATTGCTAGAATCTGGGCTTATGGAGTTATATATTTAGCCTGGTAGTTGTCTATATCAGAAGACCTGGTTTAGAATACTAACTCTGTGACTTGTTACCTGTGCCATATTAATCAAACACAACTTCTTTGGGTCTCAGTTTTTTCAAGTGAAAAATGGGGATAATTGAGTACTTTATAAACCAAAAACAGCCATACAAATGCAATTTAGCATTATTATAAGCCATTTGAGATTACCTAATCCAACATCTTTTTTAGCATCTTAAGACCTTACTCATAACAGGCACTTAAACAGTGGGTGATGAATTATTAAATTGAATGCATAAATACTGAATATATCATGTGATCAATTTTACTGCCACTAATAATAGCATCATTGATTTTGATTAAGAAGGGACCTATAGAGTAATCTAATACAAATCCTCTAATTTTACAGGTCAGTAAACTGAGGTCTGGAAACCAGTGATTTAATTCTCCTGGCATCAGGAATGCATTTACTCCCTTTCCTTCAAAATGCTACTTTATGGATATCACTATCCAGATGATGAAACTATGCCTCAGAAAGAATAAGTGCCAAAGGCATATAGCTTGTGTCCAGGTAGGGAAGAACCTAAATTGAAATCTTAGTGTTATTTCCACTTCATCATTGATGTTAATTTCTTGCAGCTTAATAATGATAATAATGGTAGTAGTAGTGGTGGCAATGGTAGTAGTAGTAGGATAAGGAGCATAAGGAGGAGGAAGAGAAGAAAAGGAAAAGGAGTGGTAGTGGTGGTAGCATAGTAACAGCAACTGAATTTAAAATTGAAGGTTGAACTTTTCCAAGGACTTTATATATTTATGCATTTTAAGGGAGGTGTAATTAATTTATAGCAAGGTCATTTCTATATATGCTTCCATACTCTTCAACTATATTCTACTGTCTTTGATAGAAGATAGGATTGTCATTACAACTTTTCACATACTGTTAAAGGTCACAGAATTTCTGAGACAAATTTTCCATTCATTGGAAGCAGTATACCACTGACAATTCCAGTTATGTTCTCATGTTATGTTATGTTCTCATATGGCTATAGAAAGATATTATAACAATCAAAAAGTCAGATGACCAAACATCTCTGTCCTTTCAAACAAAAAGGTTAGAGTCTTTGTTACCTATCCAGGGCTATTTTCATTTTGCAGTAGTGTTGTATCTTGAGAAAAGTCTTGGTTTGAGATCTCATTTCCAACAATACTCACCTTACCTCTCAAAACCTCAGTTTCCTAATTTGAAAATGGGCATCCTACTATCTCAGAGGCAATTTCATGGCTCAGTAGATGGAGTGCTGGACCTCAAGTCAGTAAAACCTGAGTTTAAATCAGGCATCAGACACTTACTAGCTGTTTGATCCTGGGCAAGTCACTTAACCTCTGTTTGCCTTAAGCCACTGGAAAAGAAAACGGCACACCACTCCAGTATCCTTACCAAGAAAATCCTATGGAAAGTATTAACATTCTATGGTCCAAAGGATCACAAAGAGTTGAATGTGACTGAATAATAATGAATCCTAATACCTACAATATTTAACTAATTGGAGTTTTGGTGATTAAATGAGATAATGTATATAAAGTGATTTTTAAACTTTAAAGCCATTATTATTAAGTATGACCTTTTACTTGACTATAATATTGAAAGCCTGTTTACTTTACTGTATATGGAAATAGTCATATTTGTACTTAGTTCACAGGACTATAATAAAGAAAGTACTATATAACTGAATGCTACAGTTTAAGAAGGATATAATCAATCTTCAGTGTACATTTGAGGCTATGCACAGTAGAGAAAAAAGAGAAGCACAGTGAGTATGTTTGTGGAGCAGCTAATATTCTAGGTGTTTCACTGGTCTTGTTCACCCCATCACTGTAAAGAGCTCCTGTATATTAGTTGCATATTTTCATTGTTTGCCTTTAGAACTAATTTTGTGTTGCAATGATGCCCCCAAATCATAGTGCAAGTCTTTTGGGCTCTAAATCCAAGGGTACAAATTCAATGATGTGGCTTAGTGAGAAAATAAAGGTTCGTACCAGAGTATCTGCAGCCTACTATTGAGAAGTTTGGTGTTAACTAATCAACAATTCATTCTATCTGCAGAAAGGAGGAAAGTACTCATGGTACTTAGATTTCATGTGTTATGAAAAGTTAATATTGTCTGAAACCAATGGGTTGTTTTAAATTGAGATGCTAGCAGAAAAAGTCATCGAATCTAAGTAATTATGAGTAAGAAAAATGTTTTGCATGTTACCAGTTTTATTTTGTGTACTGCATTTTATAGGTTATTTCATGGTAACTAAATTAGGAAATGTGTGTATTACCAGTAATGTTTTGTTATAGTGTATCAGAAAAGTGTATTTTAATTCATTTCTAGCCAAGGGCTACAGTTTTTTGGTGGTCTTAGGAACCTAGCCCTTATTTCATATAGGTTCAATGTATCAACATTTGCATTTTTCACTTTTATGTAGTTTTCTAGGAATGTCTCCCCCACAAAAGCTGAGCATTAACTATATTCATAATCTGGAGAGTATCCAGCTGGGGGTGACCAGGATGGTAAAAGTCCTTGAATCTGTGCCATATGAGAGTCATTTGAAGGGAATGAGGAGGTAGCTTAAAGGGGAGGAGAATCACAGGGATAAGAGAGCTGTCTTTAAGAATTTAAAAATGAAGGTGATTTCACTTCTTCTGTTTAGATCCAAAAGACAGAATGAGCAACAACAGGAAGAAGTTGTAAAAAAACAAATTCCAGTTTGATGTTAAGAAAATTTGCTTATAATGAGAGCTGCCTAAAAGTGAAATAGGTCACTCTGCAGGGTGGGAGCTTTCCTTTTTTTGGAGATCTTCAAGGAAAGGTTGGATGACCATTTGTTGAGAATGTTATTTATAGTGGGGAGACTTTTCTTCTCTGGTTTAGACAGGATGACCAGTGAGGACTCTCTAATCTTGGGATAAATATGATTTCATCAATATAGATACTTCCTTTACTAATGCAGATTGCAACCCTCTACAATCTAATAGATGACCTTCAAGAATTGCTGTGGTCTAGAAAAAATAATCAATCATGCTCAACCTGGAAATAGGATTCTCCAAACTTAGTGAGGCTAGACCTATGACATTAAATAGTCAAAAGGTCCATGCTGATGAGTGGTAGGATTTGCCAGACAGAGCTTGTTCTACTCCACATAACCTTCTAGAGCCCAGTTACCTCCATACCACAGTGAAGCACTAGAACAACTTTAGGACCTCTGAAGTGAAGTATTATAGTTATGCACAAATGTGACATGATAAGAGTTTAAGAGCCTTTTAGAATTTGGTAAAGATATCTAAAGTCCATCATACAGATTTGGTTTGAGAATTTCATGGAGCCTCATTTCATAATCATGCTAATGAAATAGTATTGGAAGAGATTCTTCAGTTTACCAGAAAATTTCTGCAAGGTCACTCTTCCTTCTGCCATTAGTAAGGCCATAGGCCATGTCTGAACAACATGAAGCTTGTGGTTTACTTGAGAGCTGCCAAAGAATCTCAGGCAGCCTGTGAAAAATACTGTAGAAGATGTAAAAAAACAGTCAAGATGTAACAAATTCTTTGTCCATGCCCCACTTAACCTGCTTTCCACTAGTCACTATTGTGCTTGTCATATAACTTGGGGGTTGAGTTGCCATGGTGCGCTCTCTGCTATTTGTTATATGACCTGCAGCAACCAATCATTGTCTGTCTCTAGTCTGAGAGGAACAAGACTTGTATCTTTCTGCTGTGTTTTCAGTTGTTACCAGCATTGCGCAGGAACAAAGTGAGTACAGCCACATACCAATGCAACTGATACACACTACTTGATGAGCGGCAACAATACGAAGACTTCTTCTCCCTCTAACTGCACAGTTGCCCTCCAGGTTACATCAGTGTCTGGCATTCTCTCAGACACTCAGTTCAGTATTTTTTTGTATGTGAGCAGTTGCTGTGGAGAATTTTTGGTTCTAACATTAAGTTTTGGGGGTGACTTTTAAAATGGGTGATAAAAAGAAATGGAAGATCAGTTCAGAACATAGAGTGTATAATCCACAGTGGAAAATAGATACTTGATTACTTACATGAGAGACAAAATATTGTGCCTTGTTTGCCAAGAAAATAGCTGTTCAGGAGAAATACAATGGTTTTTCAAGAAAGTAAACTCAGAAAATAAGATGGGGACTGAAGTTAGTTTTCAGATTTCTAAAGAAATCTATTTCAAACATGATTCCAGAATACAATAAGCTGATCTCTGACAAGTGTAATATATCCCATTAACTAAATATAAACAGTAAGAAACCCTGAAAAATGTATTAAAACTTGTACTGCTTAGCAAAATAATTTTGAACATTAATGTGATTTCATGATAAATACAAATCTTAAGAAATAAGTATAATTAACTGATATTAATTGAAATTTCCCTTTTTAAAAATATTGTTTATTTGCAAAATAGTTTAATCATTAATTATACCTTTAGGTGGAAAGTGAGCTGCTAAAAACCTGTCTGTAGCCTGAAGAAGTTTAATCCATTTTAATTTTGGCCTCTACCTGCAACCAAGTTGTGCAGATCTGCCATAGACTATAGCCAGAGTTAAACTGGCAGACAGAGAAAACACAAAACCTGAACAAGGAACCACTTAGACAAAAAAGAGTTGTTATTTTTTAAATTAAAAAAAAAGCTTTTTAAATCCTATATTTCTTTTCTGCAAAGATATATTTATTGTCCTTTCTAGAATTACTCTTATAAGTTCTTGTATCTACTTATCTTAACCACAAAAAGACAGCTTATTAGTTTCAACTGCTGCATAAAAAAGCATGTAGCTTTTTCAAAATTTCTGGCTTCACCCTTCTAACCCAAAGAATAACTATAAATAGATGGTAATGTCTGGGATTTCCACAGCTAAGTGCTGCTATAAATAGTTTTTAAACATTTTCCCACTTCATGCTTTCTAAAAGAACATTCTCCACTTCCTTTCTTGGATAACCTCTGGGAATAATACTAGAGCACATTCAGAACTATATGAAGTTTAATAAAACATTCAAAGGAACCTGCTTTTAAAAATTCATCCTCTACTAAAATGCAAAAAAAAGAAATGTTTCTGACAATTCATACATTTAACCATATTTATTTCTCATTTTTAAAAAAATATGTATTATATTGACCTCCCTGGTAGTCCTTTGATATAGAGTACCAGTTTTTCTTATTATTGGGAATTTTCTTTAAAAACAACACAAAAAAGCCATATTCAGGTCTCAGCAAGAACCTGTTTTACTTCCCTGAGAAAATGTTTAAATAGAACATTTGGTGGTTCTACAGTTCAGGAAAAGCACCTCCCTTCATATTTTATTTTAACCTACAGAAACTGAGAGACAGCATGTTCTCTTTCTGATGCTTTACCTCAGCTTCAAAATTGAGGAATATTTGTGAACTAAAACAAAACAAACAAACAAACAAAAGCATTATGTAAGCTAGGCCTTAAGGTTCTTATTTCTTTGTAAAATTCTCTTCATCAGAGATTTTCCCACGACATAGCCAGATCTTTTTCAGCTTCAGACTTGGAGACATGCATGCAAAATTATCTCATTGACTTGTTAATGTCCTTACTAGCTAAGTTCTAGCAACCTCTGCTGGTAATCAACAGAACATGTTTAGTTCAAATGTAGGAAATGGCAATTTCAAGGGCCTTTCTAAATACAGGGAAATAAAGGAAAAAGGGAAAGATGAGATAGGGGCAAAAATTAACTTTGTATTTAATTTGTTAAATTCTTTGGGAAAAGAGAAAATGATATGGATTTGCAAATCAAATTAATTGTTTAAAAACTGGAAACATTGTCATCAAGGAAAAGTCAAGAAGAATGATTCCTTTATAAGATCACACGGTCAAAACCACAACATAATAATTCTTGCACCTTGAAAAAACACCACAAATTTTGGCCAGGGAAAACAACATGAAAGGTATTTTCAGTTATTAGTGGAGGTGAGGAAAGGTAAATACTATCTATATGAGACAAGCCCTAGGACACTACAAGGTGGCTGATTTGGAGAATAATGAAGCTACTTGGTAGCATCCTATTTAAACAAACTTTTTCTTGACACCAGACTACCAATTTTTCTTCATTTTTGCCATAAAAGAATCTATTTGATGAAGGAGTGGAAATGATCCATTAACAGTGAAATGTATAGATCATAAATCTCAAGCCAACGGTGACCTCAGAAACCATGTGATTGAACCTCCTCTTTTTGCAGATGAGGAAAATGAAGTGCAAGGAGGTCAAAGCAGAGTGGTACTATTAAAAGAACACTAGTTCTGGAATCAGAAGACCTGGGTTCAAATCACCATTTGTCACTAATATCTGTATGACCTTTGGCAAATCATTTAATCTCTCTGGGCCTTAGTTTCCTTATCTTTAAAATGAGATTAAATTAGATGATGTCAAAAGTTTCTTTCAGTTCTAGATCTTTTATAATAAAATTGACTGGGTAGGAGCCCAAGCCTAGAACTTTGTCTCTTGGCCCAAGAGAGTTTTGGTCCCATTTGTCTGAAGGGTCCAGGAAAGTCTCACCTTGAGGGCTCCTTGGATTCCCCTTATTTGATCTGGCATTCTCTTGAGGTCCATATCCCCTAGCCCTGGACTGCCCGCCCTTGATCCTATCAGAATCCCATTCTTCAGCCTACTGGTCGCTCCCATCAAGATCCTCCCTGGATTTGATTTAAATTCCAGGCTAATCTCCCCCAATCAAGACCATCCCTGGAACCCCAGACTACTTGGCGACACTTTGATTCTTCCATCAGTCTTTTCTGTATCTAAATTCCATCTTGCCTCCATGAAGGCACTCAGATTCAATCCAGCTCAGACTCTGTGTAGCTGAGATTCTATCTGACCCGCTTGTTAATATAAGCATTACAAATCCTTAGGCTCCTCAAGTCAACACAATATGGAGAATCTTCAATAAACTTTGTTTTACTTTGGCTAAAAGAAGGTTTGGGTCTAATTCATTTGAGCAGGACTGAATATATTGGTATTTTGGGGTCCCCAGCACCCCAAACCTCAACAAAAATGATTTAGAAAGCATTAGAAACAGGCTTTGAACCTAGGTTCCCTAACTCCTGAATAACCTTCCTGGATTCCTTTAAGTCCAAATAAAATCCATCTTCTAGAGTAAACCTTCCCCAATCCTTCTTAATTCTAGTGTCTTCCCTTACTATATTGTTTATTTGTCCTCTTTATATAGTTTACTTTGTATAAATGTGTTTGAAGGTTGTCTCCCCCATTAGATTTATTGTGACCTCCTTGAGGGCAGGGACTGTCTTTTGCCTCTTTTTATATACTGAGTGCTTAGCACAGTGCCTGGCAAATAGCAAATTCTTGATAACTGTTTTTTGATGGATTAATTGATTAATTGATCTTTTCCATTATGCCATATCTAGCATGCTCATTTTACAAATGAGGAAACTAAGGCATAGAAAGTATGTGACTTGCCCAAATTGGAAAAGTTAATAAGTGGTAAGAGATGAAATTGGAACACACCGGTCCTCTGACTCCAAATCCAGCAGTCTTTTCTTTGTAAGATTTTGAAAGTTGCCTTGGCCACTTCAAAATTTTCCTGTGAAGCAGGAATGTGAAGGCAAGAAGGGATATGTGAAAGCACTATTACAGGAGTTGCATAAAAAGTAAGATTTTGCTAGTATAGTGCTCATTATATTATATTCTCTTTTAAGTAGGTATGCTACCCAAGGTGGAAAGGTATCACAAGAGTTGGACAATTCAAAATGGCTCACTGAGAAATATCAATCTTTGGTCATGAAACAAAGATTCGTTTTTAATTCTCTTTACCATTCCAGGTAAACCCTCCACCAGTCAGGTAAACTCACTTTTAACAGGGCTCTAATACTCTAAAGAGACTTAAAAATCAGATGATCAGATGCTGAAAGACCAAAACCAAACAGAGTATTTTGTTAGAGCAGGAAGGAATCTTAGGGATCTGCTAGTCCAGCTCCTTGATTTTTAAAGAGGAATATGCTGAAGTCCAAGAAAGAAGAGACTTACTTGCCCCAGGTTACAGAGGAAGTAATTCTATTGAAATTTTCATGAACTTTAGGTTGAAATGAAATGCAATAAAATGGAGCCTGGATTTCATTGAAGTCAATAAAAAGTCAAAGAGATGTTAGAAGATGTCTTCTCCTATCCTCTTATTCTGCAGAAGAAGAACAAAAGATCAAGCGTTAGAGCAAGGACTAAAACCCGGTTCTTAAGATTCCCTGATGATCATTCGTTCAGTCATATTGTTTAAATTGTTTAAATCCCTGGAGAACCGAAAAGTCAATACATCTAGGTTTTCAGACAATCCTTCGATCAGTGTCATAGTGATCTTCCTAAAGTGTAAATTAGACCAACTCATCTCTCCCCTCCCTCCCCTTCCATTCAGCACATTCTCTGTTACCTCTAGGAATAAATTTTAAATCTTTTGTTTGGCTTTTAAAGTTCTTATTAAACTTTATTGTCCTCTGAACACTTTGTGATCTAGTGTCCCGGCTTCCCTGATATTCTTTCCACAAGACGCTCCTATATTCTATTGACCAACAAAGGTCCCAGTCCAAACCCCATTTGGTCATTGTTAGGACCAATTGTCTCAAGAGTGAATGTAAATAGTAATTGTTTCAGTTTTGGTCACATTTCTTTCTCCCCCAGATTAATTTTTTTTTGACTAGGTAAAGAGGCCATTCTCTGACACCTTTCTTGCCTAGCCTTAATCACTGAATAGTTGTTGCCTCAGTCAAACTGAGACCTGTTGAAGACTTTAGCTTAAAAAGGCCAAGATTTCCCACTGCATCCAAGGCCATTTACAGTCATCTTGATCTATTTCTGACCATTGGACTAGGATGGCTCCAGAAGAGAAAGTGAGGCTGGTGACTTTGCACAGCCCTCCTTTACTTAAATCCAATTCACTTGCATGTCACAGCATCACCTCCCTTATGTCATGGTTGTCTTCAAGAATGGACAAACAAAAACCATTTTTATTGACTCTCTACTTCCTAATTTCCCTGACTTCAATTCTTAGCTAAAATTCCACCTCTTGCAAGAAATCTTTCCAATTCTTCCATTTTAGACATTTGTCCAACTAATCCTGTATCTGTTTTGTTTATTTACAGGTGTTTGTATGTTGCCTCTCCTATTAAACTATTATCTCTTTGAGGGCAGGGACTGCTTTTGCCCCCCCTTTTTAGTATTTCCAGTAGTTAGCACTGTGCAAGTACTTAATATATGCTTGCTTTCTGGTCTCAAGTAAGGGAGTATAAGGGAGGCTTTGGCCTCAAGTAAGAAAGTATAAAGGAGGGAGTTATAGATTCTGAGAAACCCCTTGAACTCTCCTTGAATCTTCCCACTTGATCTGACATTCACCCGAGGCTATATGCTTTTCTTTTCTTTTTTAAAAATTACTTTATTTTTAGTTTTCAACATTTATTTCCACAAGATTTTAAGTTCCAAATTTTCTCCCCATCTCTCCCCTCTCCCCACCCCACTGTGCATTCTGATCATCCCTTGCCCCAATTTGCCCTCTCTTCTATCACACCCCTCCCTTCCCTTATCCACATCTTCTCTCTTTTCTTGTAGGGCAAGATAGATTTCTACACCCCATTTCCTGTATTTCTTATTTCCCAGTTGCATGCAAAAACAATTCTCAACATTTGTTCCTAAATCTTTGAGTTCTAACTTCTCTCTCTTCCTTCCTTCCCACATATCCCCACTATGAAGGTAAGCAACTCAATATAGGTTATACATGTGTAGTTATACAAAAGATTTCCATAATAATCACATTGTGAAAGACTACCTATATTTCCCTCCATTTTATCCTGTCCCCCACTTATTCTATTCTCTCTTTTGTCCTTTTCCCTCCCCAAAATTGTTCACTTCTCATTATTCCCTCCTTCCATTTGCCCTCCCTTCCATCATCCCCCCCATACCCCACTTATCCCCTTCTCCCCTACTTTCCTGTAGTGTAAGATAGATTTTCATACCAAATTGAGTGTGCATGTTAGTCTCTCCTTTATCCAAATCTGATGAGAGTAAACTTTGCTTTTTCCCTCTCACTTCCTCCATTTTCCCCTCCATTAAAAAAGCTTTTTCTTGCCTCTTTTATGAGAAATAATTTGCCCCATCCCATTTCTCCCTTTCTCTTCCCAATATATTCTTCTCTCGCTCCTTACTTTTATTTTTTTAGATATCATCCTTTCCTATTCATCTCACCCTGCACTCTCTGTCTGTATGTATATAATCCCTCCAACTACCCAAATACTGAGAAAAGTTTGAAGAGTTACAAATATTATCTTTCCATGTAGGAATGTAAACAGTTCAACTTTAGTAAGTCCATTATGATTTCTCTTTCCTATTTACCTTTTCATGCTTCTCTTGATTTTTGTGTTTGAAAGTCAAATTTTCTATTAAACTCTAGTTTTTTTTCATCAAGAATCCGTGAAAGTCCTCTATTTCATTGAATAACCATGTTTTTCCCCTGAAGTGTTATACTCAGTTTTGCTGGGTAGGTGATTCTTGGTTTTAATCCTAGTTCCTTTGACTTCTGGAATATCATATTTCAAGCTCTGTGATCCCTTAATGTAGAAGTTGCTAGATCTTGTGTTGTCCTGATTATATTTCCACAATACTAGGATTGTTTCTTTCTGACTGCTTGAAATATTTTCTCCTTCATTTGGGAACTCTGGAATTTGGTTACAATATTCCCAGGAGTTTTGTGGTTTTTTTTGGATCTCACTCAGGAGGTGATCATTGGATTCTTTCAATATTTATTTTACCCTCTGGTTCTAGAATATCAAGGCAATTTTCCTTGATAATTTCATGAAAGATGGTGTCTAGGCTCTTTTTTTGATCATGGCTTTTAGGTAGTCCCATACTTTTTAAATAGTCTCTCCTGGATCTACTTTCCAGGTCAGTTGTTTTTCCAATGAGATATTTCACATTGTCTTCAATTTTTTCATTCTTTTGGTTTTCTTTTGTAATTTCTTGGTTTTTCATAAAGTCATTAGCTTCCATCTGCTCCATTCTAATTTTTAAAGAACTATTTTCTTCAATGAACTTTTGAACCTCCTTTTCCATTTGGCTAATTCTACTTTTTAAAACATTTTTCTTCTCATTGGCTTTTTGGACCTCTTTTGCCATTTGGGTTAGTCTATTTTTTAAAGTGTTATTTCCTTCAGCATTTTTGGAGTCTCCTTTAGCAAGATGTTAACTTGCTTTTCATGATTTTCTTGCATTGCTCTCATTTCTCTTCCCAATTTTTCCTCCACCTCTCTTACTTGATTTTCAGAATCTTTTTTGAGGGTCTGAAAATCAAAAGAATGAAAAAATTGAAGACAATGTGAAATATCTCATTGGAAAAACAACTGACCTGGAAAATAGATCCAGGAGAGACAATTTAAAAATGGCCTGAGACCACTGTAAATTTAATTTTGGAAGTTTTGGATGAAGAAGTCTTGACTTTAAAGTCTTCCTGTAATGGTATGCTTTGTTCTTCCTCATCTGAAAGGATGGAGAAAAATACCTGTTCACCAAGAAAGTAACCTTCTATAGTCATATTTTTTCCCCCTTTTTTGGGCATTTTTCCAGCCAGTTATTTGACTGTTGAGTCCTTTATCAAGTGGAGGGTATACTCTAGGGACCTGTAAGTTCTCAGTTCCTCAAGGGGGCCTGTGCTCTGATCTGAGATCAACCACAAGCTTTTCTGCCCAGGATATGCAAGGTGGTTATGAAGAAGGAACCACAAGTCCAGTGCTCTTCCTCATTCCAGGGCCATCACTCAGGGCTGAGATTCAGATCAGCTGCTTGATTCCCCCAGGGTCTTTAGATTGGGGGCTTCAAAAATGGATGCTGCAGCTGCCTGGGACTGGGCCTGTTCCCTTCTCACCCAGATGAAAGAGTTTTCTCAATGGCCTTTGACAATGTCTTTGGCATTTGTGGATTGAGGAATCTGGGAACTACAACTGCTGCCCATGATTCCATGCCCTGAAGCCTGCTTCAGTCCTGTCCTTGCTGTGCCGTATGACCAAGGCTGGGCTGAGCTCTACTCTGAGCCTGACTCGATAGACCTTTCCTGTTGGTCTTCCAATTTGCCTTGGGCTGGAAATTTCTTTTGCTCTGTCATTTTATGGCTTCTGCTGCTCTAGAATTTGTTTAGTCATCTTTACCGGTATTTTATCAGTTTTAGGGGGAGAACTACAGTAGGTCTGTCCTACTTTGCCATCTTGGCTCCACCTCCCAGAAGATGGGCTATGTGCTTTTCATTATTATCTCTATGTCCAAATTTCTGTTACCTGTAGATTGTCTCTGACTAGTCCCACTCTTGATCCTATCAAAATTCCATTCTCTTGGTTACTGGTCTCTGACTTCTAGTCACCCCAGTTCCATCAAGATCCTCCTTAGACTTCTCCTCAAGATCCTCCCTGGACCCCTCCTCCAGCCACCCCAGACTACTTGGCCAACCCTAGATTACCTCCCACAGTATATAAGATCCATCTTGTTTCCATGAAATGGCAAAGATTCAATCTGGGTTGATTAATTAGCATTACAAAGGCTCAGAGTCCTTAAGTATCTACCCAATATGGTGGATCTTTAATAAACTTTGTTTTTCTTTGGATGAAAGAACACTTGGGTCAAATTCATTTGGATAGTACTCATGTGTTGCTATTTTGGAATTCTAGCACCCCTAAACCTCAACATTACCAGGCACACCCTCATCCAAGGGTATCATATTAGAAGACCACATTAATATTTAGTTATAATCAAATAAGGCCACTTTCAAAATATTAAATATACTTTAAAATATGCATTATTTTCAAAAATCTAATTATGATATACTTAATAATTTCAAAAAATGAAAACTATTTGTTAATTTTAAAGTTAACTAACCTTTTAATGACTTTGTTGTGTCTGCTTTTTGTTGGAAAGCATTTGAATATCTGGTTGCAGTATGGAGGTCACAGTTTCATTGATCCTCTAGATGATGTGAAAAATGATTCTCAGAGCTTTTCCCCTTACCCCCAGATATACTAACCCCCTTCTCCAAAGTTCTTCAGCAGGATATTCTTGATAATGAGTTAGTATTGGAAACCACTTGGGTGGAGACAGATTCTTATACTTAGATAGCTTAAAGCTGGTCTGGTATGGTAGAAGGATGATCTGATAAAACAGGTATTTTATCTGTGAGGAGGTAGAATGATGGTGAGGTGATATCAGCCCCTGTTGGAAAGGTATATAACTCTGTACCCTCAGCCCCCACATTGAGCCAGTTCTGGACTGGCCCACTTAGGGGGACCCAGTTCTGGACCATAACTCCCATGCAATTGTATTGATAATGCATTTTTGCTTATTGTTAATATAATTTTGCTTCCTAATGGTATGACCTTCCTCACCCATTGTTGGGCCTGGGAAGATTTGTCTGAAGGCCCACAACTTTTGTTAATGAGGCTCTGGTTCTCAAGGGTTGTGATTCCCTCTTGCTCTAAAAAATGTCGAAGTACTCTGAAGTGAGGTTTTACTTTGGGGCTTACTTTTTGGAAAAAGGTGCCAGATGAGATTCTGAAAAGCCACTGAGCAGTGCCCCATGTCCCTAGCTTTGAAAACCAGATGTTGGTGCTTCCCTCTCTGATAACTTTGTATATATTTAATGGTCAGACAGCTGGAAGCCTGTTTGTTGGTCTTTATTTCTCTTCTGTATTTTTCTTTATTGGTGAATGATATGTGTGCTTGATTAAAGGAGACTATTAACCCCTCAAAAGTTGCCTTTCCTTTTAGAAAAGCAGATCTAAGAACCTGGAATAGCAGGCCCCCTGTGTATGCGAGGTCCTTGCTTTTATAGCAATGTATGTCAAGCCAGCTTATGAGAAATAAAAACCTGGATGCAACCTAAATCATTCATCTCTTTCTTAGAACAAACTCTGTTTTTTTTTTTGGGGGGGGGGGGAGTTGACAATGGATAATAGTCATTTGTGACCTTAAGGGAGTCTTGATTTGGCTTAGGTAGGACAATGTAGATTACATCAATAAGTAGCTGAAAAGCAAGAAAGAGTTTTTCAGGCATGTTGTGGAAAGCATGGGTATTGTACTATATTTTTCTGTATTTCAAATGGATCTTTCTTAGCATCAAACGATGACATTAAAATGTCATCTACTTAGAACTGGGGCGAAGCTCCTACATATTCCCAAGGTCTCTGCCACCATATAATTGATATGGAATGAATCAGGCTCATATCATTAAATTATTGTGTAGAATTTATCCTCTACTATCAAGTTAATTCCAGTGAACCAATGACTTTTCATCCCTCTTTAACAAGTGTCCATGTCAATTCCCTTCTAAGGATGAAGGGAATCTGCACAAAAGTATATCCCTCTCCTCTGTGCCAGCCCTCTCATGATGGGGAGGGGAAGGCTGCATGATTTGTCAACCTGAGCAGGAAAAAACCACATGTGCTTTAGTCTCCTTTTAGAAATCTCCTAAGAGGCAGAGCCAAGATGACAGAGAAAAGACAGGAAATTGCCTGAGCCCTTCACAATTTCTCTCCAAACAACTTTAAATAAAGTCTCCCAACCAATCCTAGAATGACAGAACCCACAAAATGAGGCTATGTAACTTAGAAAGACCATGGGAAAAGTCTGTCTCACTTGAGTAAAAGAGGAGTGCAACTCAGCACAGTTGGAGTCCAGGCAGTCAGAGGGAGGTCCCTAGCCCCAGCACAGATCAGGAATGGAGGCCTGTAGTCCAGACTCAGCAGCCCAGCAGTGCAGCTGACGAGCTGTGAGACCTCCAGCCTCAATGCTGCAAGAAAGCTGCCAGGCCTGGAGACCCAGGTACAATAGGTGCTGCTAGACTGGGCAACCTCAACCAAATAGGTGATCTAAGAACCAAATAGTTCTTGGTGCAATATACTTCTCACAGTGCCCCATGTACCCCCAGAGCAGATGAAAACTATCACCATAATTGACTCTATCAATAACAAGACCAACAAAAATCACACAATTATCTCAATGGATGCAGAAAAGGAAAATATAACAAATATATAACAAAAATGTAGTACACTCTTATTAAAAACATTAGAGCATAAGAATAAATGAAGCTTTCCTTAGAGTAAAAAGTAATATCTATCTAAAACCATCAGCAAGCATTATTGTAATGGAGATAAGCTAGAAACCTTCCCAATAAGATTAGGGGTGAAATATTATCATCACTGTACTAGAAATATTAGCTTTAGCAATAAGAGAAGAAAAAGAAATTGAAAGAATTAGAATAGCACAACGAGGAAACAAAATTAGCACTCTTTCCAGATGATATGATGGAATATTTAGGGAATCCTATCATTAAAAAGGTACTTGAAATAATTAACAATTTTAGCAAAGTAGCAGAATATAAAATAAACCCATGCAAATCATTAGTATTTCTATATACTACCAACACAACCCAGCAGCACAAGTTTGAAAAATTCCATGTGAAATAACTGCAGGCACTATAAACTACTTGGGACTCTACCTTCCAAAAAAAAACAATTACAAAACATTTTCACACAAATAAAGTCAAATTTAAGCAATTAGAAAAATATCAATTGCTCATGGGGAGGCCAAGCTAATATAAGAAAAATGACAATTCCATCCAAATTAATTAACTTATTCAGTGCCATAACAATCAACCTACCAAAAATTATTTTATAAATCTAGAAAAAATAATAAAATTCATCTAGAAGAAAAAAAGGTCAAGAATATCAAGGGAACTAATGAAAAAAAAAATGCAAAGGAAGGTGGTCTAGTTGTACCAGATCTAAAACTCTTTGTAAAACAACAATCATCAAAAATCTGTTTGGTACTGACTAAGAAGTAGAATGGTGGATCAATGGAATAGATTATGTACACAAAACACAATAGTAAATGACTATAGTATTTACTGTTTAATAAACCCAAGATCTTAGTTTCTGGAATAAGAACTCACTATCTGACAAAAACTGCTGAGAAAACTGGAAAATAGTATGGCAGAAATTAGGTATAGATCAACATCTCACACCCTATACCCAGATAAGGTCCAAATGGAATAATACCATAAGCAAATCAGGAGAGCAAGGAATAGTTTACCTGTTAGATCTAAGGGAAGGGAAGAATTTGTGACCAAACAAGAGATAGAGGGCATTTGAAATGGTAATTTAAATAGGCCCAGAAAAGGAAAAAGATAAATGTTGGAAAATTGGGACACTAATGCTTTTTTGGTGGCATTGATCCAAAAATTCTGGAGAGCAATTTGGAACTATGCCCAAATGACTATAAAACTGTACATACCCTTTGATCCAGCAATGCCATTACTAGATTTGTATCCCAAAGAGAACATAAAAAAGGTAAAAAGATTCACATGTATATTTGTAGCAGCTCTTTTTGTGATGGCAAAGAATTGGAAATTGAGGAGATGCCCATCAACTGGGGGATAGTTAAACAAATTGTGGTATATAAATGTAATGGAATACTTGTCTTATAAGAAGTGATGAAAAACATGATGAGTAGGTAGATTTAAGAAAAACTTTAAAATAGTTACATGAACGGATGCTGAGTGAAGTGAGAGGTAACCAAAACGGGGTATTTCAGTTTGGAAAATAGTGAATGGAATCATGGGACAGTGGATTGAAACAGCCTCTCCAGAAGCAAGTCAGTATTGGGAGGAGGGTGCCTAGCAGAAATAAGAAGGCAAGAGAAGATGGGGGAAGAAGATGTGAATTATGCCTGAAGGCTTCCTGATATATTTGACCCTTAAGGCAATCACTTATTGGGAGAGGAGGGGACAAGAAAAACTATCTGGTGTAGTAGCAAGGGACTAAAGAGATTTATACAATAACTGATTTAAAACCACTTCTCTCACTTTCAAAATAGTAGCAATAAACTGAGATGATTTTCAAAGTATCTCAATTAATTGACCATGATACAAAACATATTTCACCCTCTGAGAAATCTCATAAAAAATGTGCTAAAAATTTTATAAAAAGCAGATATAGTTGACTTTCAAATGATTTCAATGACTCAGAAATCTCATCTCCATAGTTAAAATGTTTCAATAATAAAATGTATGGAAATTAATAGATAGGGAAAAAATTGACTGGAACAAAAGGAAAACAATGTCTGAGATCTCTTCCAACCTCACCTTTCTAACCCCACCTCTTTTTCCAAGATCTTGAAGTGGATTGCTAAGTTGAGGAAGTAAAAAACTACTTAAAATTGTGTAAGTTGGTGAAAAGTTTATACCGAACAAAAGCAATCTATAAGATCTATAAGAGATCCTGACCAGATCCCAGGAATGGATCCTCTGGTTCAACTTTCTATTCAAACTCTTTCTACAACTTCCCTGACAGGTGGTCATCAAGCCCTTGAATGAACATTTCCCTTGTGACAAATCTCATAAGCCTCATAAGCCAGCACATTTTATGCATCAAGAGCTTAAATTGTTAGTCAGGGATAGTATGAACAAATGGACAAAGTGGAAGGCTAGACATCTGTTGGAGGTGGAATAGTGGCAAGTAGAAATCTACCCAAAGGGTTGTAGGGGAATAGCAGGAAGAGGAAAATTAATCAGGAAGTAGATTGTGTAGGATGCTTAGACTGAAGAGTTTATACTTTATTTTTTTGGTAATGAAGTAATTGAAAGTTTCTGAGTCAGAGAATAGCATTCATTCAATTAACATTTTTGAGCAACTATTATATGCTAGGCAATTTTACTCAAGAAAGGACCCCAGTGTCTGGTACCTTATCTTGCCAGGTGATCTTCAGAATCTTCCTAAGACAATTAAAATAGAAGTGATTCAGTTTCCTGGCATTAGGCTGTATATCAAATTGAAGGTCTGTATAAAGAGCTTTTGTGCTGACCTCATTTTTGTATACCTGTGAAACCTCAACAGTTTACCAATATTGTGCTAGAGAAAAAGAACTGAGGTCCTTTCTTGAGCTGAACTGCCAAACATTCAAACTCTACTCCAGAGAGCACCATTCCAATGTTCTTTGAATGCCAAATGTGTATTTGCCTAAAAGACTATTTTACAGAGAACTCACACAAGGTGGGTGCTCACATGGTGGTCAGGAGAAGTAATAGAAGGACATTCTCAAGGTCTTTCTTAAGAACTTTAGAATCAATTGTAAGATATGGGAGACTGGCACAGGATTGTCCAGCATGACATGCCTGTATCAAAGAAGGTTATAGGTTCTATGAACAAAGCAGAATTGTGGCAGTTCAAAAGAAACATGAAATCCACAAATTGTCATGTAATTTGTGCCCACCCTGTGGTAGAACTTCCCAAGCTTGTGTGGGTATGATTAGCGACAGCCAGACACACTGTTCATAGACCCTGGCATTGTGATGCTATTTTGGTCTTCTTTGAGCACTAAGGACAAACAACAACCACCTGCTATGTGCCAGGAAATGTGCTACATGCTGGAAATAATTTTTCAGATCTATAATTAAGGCAAGAGTTCATGTCTAAAGAAGAAATGGAAGTGTTCATAAAGATAAATAATTTTTAATCACAAAGTTGAAAAAAAAATTGCACAAATAATCAAATAAAGTAAAACTAGAAAGGGAACAAGTAACTGAGAACAAAAGAATCTTTGCCGGGGCGGAACCAAGATGGCAGACTAGAAAGACACACTTACACAGGGTTCCCCCCACAGCCCATAACATACCTGTAGAGAGGGACTCTCAACAAATTTTGGAGCAGCAGAAGTGGAGAACAACAGAGTGGAGGAGATTTCCAGCCCACAGTGACCTGAAAGGCCCATGGAAACGTCTGTTGCACCGGACATGGGAGCCAAGCACAGAGCCCAGCCCAGTCTTGGTCGTGGTGTGATGAGACTCTAGGAGGAGGACACCTCGGGCCGAATCTCCAGTCACAGTAACAGGTCTTCAAATCCCTCAGCCCACAGGCCCCAAGGGTCAGTGATGCAGTTTCATCAGGGGGCCAGGAAGGGAGAAGGGCCTTCCCATAGCTCTGGCGGCAGGCAGCAGCCACAGAGCCAGCACAGCAGCCCATAGGGAAGCTCCATTGTTGGAGCGTAAAAACCCCTGGGGGCACTGAAGGGCTTAGTCTTACTTCAGCCTTGGGTGGAGGCCCTGGCTGAGCTGGTTTTTGTCTCAAACTGAATGGTGGCCCTGCCCATCCAACTTATCTGAAAATCAGCCCCCAGTGCTGGCTTGGTAGAACTGGAGGACAGGTGACTATGGAGAGGTATCTGCTAAGATTCTGAGCACAAAAATCCCTCTCTACATCCAGACCAGTACACTCTTGGTTGTGCCACCTTGGAGGAACTGAGATCTTACAGATTCCCAGAGTACACCCTACTCTTGACAAAGGAAGGACCCAAAAGTCAAGTAACTGGTTGGGAAAATGCCCCAAAAAGGGAAAAAAAATAAGACCATAGAAGGTTACTTTCTTGGTAAACAAATATCTCCTCTCATCCTTTCTGATGAGGAAGAAAAATGCTTACCATCAGGGAAAGATATAGAAGTCAAGGCTTCTGTATCCCAAACATCCAAGATAAATATTCAATGGGCTCAGGCCATGGAAGAGCTCAAAAAGGATTTTGAAAATCAAGTTAGACAGGTGGAGGAAAAACTGAGAAGAGAAATGAGATGCAAGAAAAGCATGAAAAGCAGGTCAACACCTTGCTAAAGGAGACCCAAAAAAATGCTGAAGAAAATAACACCTTGAAAAATAGGCTCACTCAATTGGCAAAAGAGGTTCAAAAAGCCAGTGAGGAGAAGAATGCTTTCAAAAGCAGAATTAGCCAAATGGAAAAGGAGGTCCAAAAGCTCACTAAAGAAAATAGTTCTTTCAAAATTAGAATGAAACAAATGGAGGCCAATGACTTTATGAGAAACCAAGAAATCACCAAACAAAACCAAAAGAATGAAAAAATGGAACATAATGTGAAATATCTCATTGGAAAAACAACTGACCTGGAAAATCGATCCAGGAGAGATAATTTAAAAATTATGGGTCTACATGAAAGCCATGATCAAAAAAAGAGCCTAGACATCATCTTTCATGAAATTATCAAGGAAAACTGCCCTGAGATTCTAGAACCAGAGGGCAAAGTAAATATTGAAAGAATCCACCGATCACCACTGGAAAGAGATCCAAAAAGAGAAACTCCTAGGAACATTGTGGCCAAATTCCAGAGTTCCCTGGTCAAGAAGAAAATATTGCAAGCAGCTAGAAAGAATTGATTCCAGTATTGTGGAAATACAATCAGGATAACACAAGATCTAGCAGCTTCTACATTAAGGGATCGAAGGGTGTGGAATATGATATTCCAGAAATCAAAGGAACTAGGACTCAAACCAAGAATCATCTACCCAGCAAAACTGAGTATAATACTTCAGGGGAAAAACTGATCTTTCAATGAAATAGAAGACTTTCAAGCATTCTTGATGAAAAGACCAGAGCTGAAAAGAAAATTTGACCTTCAAACACAAGAATCAAGAGAAGCATGAAAAGGTAAACAGCAATGAGAAGTCATAAGGGACTTATTAAAGTTGAACTGTTTACATTCCTACATGGAAAGACAATATTTGTAACTTGAAACTTTTCAGTATCTGGGTAGCTGGGATTACACACACACACACACACACACACACAGAGAGCACAGAGTGAATTGGATAGGATGGAATCATATCTTAAAAAAATGAAATTAAGTGGTGAGAGAGATGTATTGGGAGGAGAGAGGGAGAAATGGAATGGGGCAAATTATCTCTCATAAAAGAGGCAAGCAAAAGACTTTTCAGTGGAGGGAAAAAGAGGGCAGGTGAGAGAAAAACATGAAGCTTACTCTCATTACATTCAACTAAAGGAAGGAATAAAATGCACACTCATTTTGGTATGAAAACCTGTCTTACAATATAGGAAAGAGGGGGAGAAGGGGATAAGCAAGGTGAGGGGGATGATGGAAGGGAGGGCAGTGGGAGGAGGGAGCAGTTAGAAGTCAACACTCTTGGGGAGGGACAGGATCCAAAGAAAGAACAGAAGCAATGTGGGGCAGGATAGGATGGAGGGAAATATAGTTAGTCTTATACAACACGACTATTATGGAAGTCATTTGCAAAACTACACAGATATGGCCTATATTGAATTGCTTGCTTCCCAAAGGGGATAGGTGGGGAGGGAGAGATGAAAAGAAGTTGGAAGTCCAAGTTGTAGGAACAACTGTCAAGTATTGTTCTTACTACTAGGAAATAAGAGATACAGATAATGGGGTATAGAAAGTTATCTGGCCCTACAGGACAAAAGAGAAGATGGGGACAAGGGAAGGGAGGGATGTTAGAAGAAAGGGCAGATTGGTGTTAGGGGCAATTAGAATGCTCAGCATTTTGAGGTGAAAGGAGGGGAGAAATGGGGAGAAAATTTGGAACCCAAAATTTTATGAAAATGAATGTTAAAAGTTAAATAAATAAATTTTTAAAAAAAGAAAATAAAAAAAATCTTTGCCATAAATTTAAAGATACAGGTCTCAGAATTTTAAAGAGAAAAAATAATGTACTCCTGCTGTGTTAAAATTGTATCTTGTTCTGATTCCTGACAATCCCCATCCCTCTTCCGGTCAGTTTAGTAAAGGTACAAGTAGCCAGAATAAAGTAGCAAGAACAGGAAGTAAGAGTGCAAGGGGAAACCTAGAAGTAATGTACAAAGCATCCCAAAGATCGAAAGAGCATAATTTGCAAACTGTACCAAAAATTACATCTCAGTAATATGTGTTGAATTAGAGGAGGCCATTTAGGCTTTGCTGTCAGATTTTTTGGTCCTGTGAAATGTAAAGCTCAGATAAGTACCAGACATTCACAGTAAAAACAACAGAACTCCAAATAGTGCTGATAACTCTGAGATGACATGGATAAGTTAACGAATTAACCCCATGGTGACACAGATAAGAGTTACATAGTCTGTCCCTCCCCAAACTTATAAAAATGAGATTTCTAACTTTTACCCCTCCCATACTCTTCATCTCTTAAGGGTCCATGCTGCTTGAGTTCTCCCTACTCCAAATCACGTTTACATAAGTAACTCATCCCTTCCTCATCCTCATCCTTCTCTTTTGTTCTCTTTTGTCATGCATCCTCACCATCCCATCCTATTCCTATGCTATCTGTCTCTGTACTTTGTACCATTTGCCCCTGCATTCTCCAAGCCTTATTAAAGTGTGATTGTACTTCTAATTCTCATTGCCATCATAGTCTTTCCTAGACAAATACCCAAAGAACCAAGCATGCCTGCCCTGTTACATAATTTTATAAATTATCAATTTACCTACCCATTTCCTGAGGATGATAAATTTCAACTAGGAGGAAATGAGTAGTCCAGGCTACAAATATTTATAGTTCTCTTCAGACTAGGAAAAAAAACCCTAGAAACTAAAGAGGCATCTATCTATTGTCTATATTCATGTAGTCATGTGGGGTTCTCTTCCCATTCTCTCTTCCAAATAGAAGAATCTCATGAAAAATCACCCAGGTTGGGCTAGAAACCCAGGTGATATCAGTATAACCTAATTGCCTGAGGCTAGTGGAAACCTACTAAAGACTTAATTACTTATAATATAAACTTGGCACCATTAGATCCTGGTAAGTTTGAATTTTTTTTTGTCTTTTATACCATATTGTTAGATTTGTGTGTGAATAGGGCAAGATCTCTTTGATTTTGAATAGCTTTGGTGGGAAGTTGTAGTGCAGTTGAATATTTCATCCTGAGTCTTAAAATTGTACATATGAAAAAGCATACATAATTCTCCCCATAAGTCCAGAGACTTCTGGAATTGATATGGAATGGCTTGGCAATTTCACTCCACTTGATTTGTTGATGACATCTGTTTTAAAAGATTAAAAAACAAATAGCCCCCATGTTTGATCCTGAATTATGAATTATAACTCTTTTCTTCTCTTTCTTCTTCTTCTCTGTCTCTGTCTCTCTTTCGACTTGGATGGCCCCTTCAAGAACTCAGGATCTAGGCACACTCCCATTCTTTGATAGGAATGGCTATGTCTTACAGGTGACAAATAGAGCATATACACTGACTTCAAAGAGTCTCTGGCCTTGTCTTTTTGTTTTTGCTTTGTATCTCTTTCCCCTGATAATATCTGTCAATCTTAAACTGAACATTCCTAGTCTTGGTAGCATCCTTGAAAGTTGGAGATATCAGGAATTTTTGGTTCTTTCTTTGTGGTGCAAATTTGCAACAGTAGTAATTCCTTGCATTGGAGCGAATGCCTACTGACAAGAGTAATCCAAGCCCTGCTGTAATTTGCCATACTCCAAGAGCTGCCTGAACCATCCCATATGATAGTTCTTGACATCATCAGTTATGATGAATGAACCAGGGGCAGTGATGGAAAATGGGGTGGGGGAATACTAATCCCAGCATAGGGGCAGAGGCAGTACTAGTGTCCACATTGCTCCTCTCTAGATACAAAAGGCAACGGCAGCACAAGCTCCAGGCACATTTTGCTTTGGCTTGGGGGGTTGGGGGGTGGGGAAGAGAGGATGTAAGCACTGATCTTTGGTACATTGCAGGTTTATGACTTCTTACAATGCTATGTTGTATTCTTCAACTCTTATATTCTTTAGAAGTGGCTGCTTGCCAGCTGTGATACTGAGAGGTATAGAATTTATATAATCTCAGAAATGAATTATACAACTCACTCTATAAAGTTCATTCACATAAGAATTGCTATGAAAGTATGATTGCTGGAAATTTCAAAAAATAAATTCATATAAAATACCAAGTTCAATCATTTTTTACAGTACCTGGCAATAAAATATAAAATGTAGGTTATGGGAAAGACAATACTATATTCACATAGATTGGATGGAATAATAATAAAAAGGGGGGAAAGACTTATACTTTGAAATTTGTAAAAATTTGACTGAAGTTTTTGAATTAATTTGACAAATTGGACCCATAAACAATAATTGGACTTTTTTACAATGCTAGTAAAATGCTAATGAAATACTTTAAGATAAACATTAACTAAAACTAAAAAGAATGTTAAATAAAAATGAATAAGAATGTTAAGTTCAAAACTTCAGAAAACCACACAGTAAAAACTAAAAGATCACAATAACATTGTAACTCATATCTCTGTATAAAACATTATTTACCAAATATTCTCTGGAAACATTATTTCCATGAATATATATGGGAATTTGTCAATTAATATTTCCTAATAACCTACCAGGTGCTAGATACTATGCTAAATAAGGGGTATACAAAGACAAAAAACAAAACCCCAACACCTCCACCCCTAAAACTTCAATCCTTGCTCTCAAAGAGAGCACAGAAAGATCTTGGTATAGAAATATATCAAACTCAAATACACTGAATCAGAGTATATAGAGAGGAGTAAAGTGTAAGATTAGAAACGTACCAAGAGATCAAGTGAAGGGCTTCAAATGCCAGAGTGATTATGATATGCCAGGCACTGTGTTAAGTAATGGGAATACAAAGAAAAGCAAAAAGCAGATTTTCATTTGTTTTTTTTTTTTTGGGGGGGGGGGGGTTGCAGATCATGGAGGCAATAAGAAGCCACTGGAGTCTATTGAGTAGGGTAGAGAAATGGCTAGACATGTGTTAGTTTAATAAGGATGACAACATGTAGTCAACTACATACAAACAATACTCACTGGCTAAATTGGGGGTACTATCAGAAGGAAGGCACTGCAATTAAAGACTGGGTAGGCTTCTCATAGGGAAACTAGGAGGGCTAAGATGAGAAGAGAGAGATGAAGAATTTGAGGCAGCCAGTGAAAATACTTGGAGTGGAGAGATGGAATGACTTGTGAAAGAGAAAGGAGGCCAATGTAATTAAATTGCTGAGTAAGTGGGAGAGTAAGGAGTAAAAAAACTAAAAACAATTGTATGTAGGAGAACTAGGCTCTCCAACCTTTCATGCCACCATCTTAAACATAGTACACTTAAATAACTCTTTGGTTTGCATTCAATAACTCTCAAAGAATTATTTAAATTTTCATTTCTCAAATTATTAGTGATGTGGAGCATTTTTCATATGATTATTAATAGTCTGCATTTCTTCATCTAAGAACTGTGTATCTATTTATATCTTTGGTCACTTATCTTTTGGGGAATGGCTGTTGTATTTTTGTTACATCCTTTTATATATTAAATATTTGACTTTTTTCAGAGAAATTTGCTCTGAAGGTTTTCCCCACTTTCCCTTCTAATTCTAACTGCATTCAGTTTTCTTGTGAAAAAGCTTTTGTTTCACATAATAAAAATTCTCCAATTTATCTTTTATGATCCCTTCTATGCCTTATTTACTTAACAATTCTCCATCTAGCAATGTTTAGGATCAAACACGTCTCCCCAGAATGTAATATACATTTTCAGACATGGCCAATTTGTTGATTTGTTTTGCTGAAAAAAACATGTGTGTGTGTGTGCATGTGTATATGTATTATATATATTAAACATTTTTTAAATGCACAACACACACAAAGGTACAGAAGGGGTCAGAGATAGAGGACTCATTACCATATTAAATAAAAGCTTTTAAGATTTGTAAAATGCTTTATACATATATTATGTTATTTTATTTGATCTTCACAAACCCTCACTCAATCCTGTGAGGTAGTTATTATTCTAATTATACAGATAAGAAGTAGAGATTAAGTGACTTGCCCTGGGTCACAGAGCTAGAAAGTGTCTGAGGCTGAATGTGAAAGATCTGCCTGGTTGCAAGTCCAACACTCTATCACCTACACTCCTTAGTTGCTTATTGTTAAATTTAATACTTTATTTAACACAAATTCACAGTTTCTTGTATAATTCTCTTTTTCTTTGTATATTGAAATGTTTGAGTTTAATGATTAATTTCACACACAAAAAGAGAAAATTTATGTCTTACAATCTCATCTCTTTAGCACAAATATTCTAGGGATCTATGGCTATGAATCATAGAACACCATTATTTTAGATGGATAAGGACAAGGTAAATATGCATGGTGGGTGTAAGTAGGCTATAACATATTACTATGAATTATTCATGAATAGTAGAGGAACATGTAGAGGACATGTATGATTTTGGAAGCATATTAAAAACCACCTTTTTATTAAGCTAAAGATATTAAGAAATAATATTTTCTTCCAAAGTCCTTCCCAGAAAACTGGAAAAGCCACTTGGAAATGTGAATGACAGGAGGGAAAAAAGTGAATTAAAATGATAACCAAACTTAACTCTAGTTTCTTTTACACTATAGCTTCAGAACTTATCTGGAAGTGATTGGCCTTAGGATGCACCTTTCTTTATGGAGAAAGAATTAAGATAACATAGGAAGGGAGGAGGTTTCTTTAATTCTAGTCATGAGGGAGTGGTCCAGGAGGTAATTAGATATCAATTTGCTTACCCAATCTCTATTTTTAAACCTCCAAAGGTTACCTTGAAATCTTTAAGATGAGTGGTAGTGTTATAGAGTATTACGGACTATTCTAGCTCCACATCTCTGTCTCCAAGCTAGAAATGGCTTATAGAATAATGATAAATTAAATTGTTTCTGACAGATGCTACTAAAAGTACAGAGTAAATTATTAGTATTACTATTTTTTCAACAATTGGAAAACAAGTGGAGTCAATAATGTAAGGCCTGAGTGACTTATGTTCAAATCCTTAGTCTTATTACTTTCATGCTAGATTAAAGGAAACATTTTTAATCTAGATTTTAAGTTTGGATGACAATAATGCTATTAGTATAGTAATATGGAATCTAAGAAGAAAGGCAGGTTTATAATTCCTTATAAACAATAAACAAGATTTACAGCTAGAGATTAATGGATTTTTGTTTCTGAAATGTTTGGACAGTTTATGAAGTATAGTAATCCATGTGTAATTCTGTACAAATGAAAATCTCATAAAGATAGGCTAATAAAATACTTTATAAATTAAGGCTGAGGACACATACTCAGAGTTATCTGTTCAGAGAAAATGACATTATAAAAGGTTATTGATAAACAATGGCAGAAAGGAAATACAAATTTCATGGGGAGTCCATAGCATATTAAAAGAATGATTGATTTTCAATGACAAATTGCTACAGTTTACTTAAGTACCTAAGTATCCAATGTCGAAAGTTTTATTTGTATAAATTAAAGGGGGAATATTTCCAGAATATCCTTATTTCTTTTATTATTATCATTATTATTATTGTTATTATAGTTCTGCTTTTATTTTTTAACTTAATTTATTTTTAGTTTTCAACATTCATTTCCACAAGATTTCGAGTCCTAAATTTTCTCCTCTTTTCTCTTCTCTGCCCACTCCAAGACAGCATGCATTCTGATTATCCCTTCCCCCAATCTACCCTCCTTTCTATCACACCCCTCCCTTCCCTTATCCCATCTTCTCTCTTTTCTTGTAGGGCAAGATAGATTTCTATACCCCATTGCCTGTAAGTTTTATTTCCCAGTTGCGTGTAAAAACAATTTTTAACATTCATTTTTAAAACTTTGAGTTCCATATTCTCTACCTGCCTCCCTCTCCACCCAACCCCACTGAGAAGGCAAGCAACTTATATATTTGTAGTTATGTAAAAGACTTCCTTAGAAAGTCATGTTGTGAAAGACTAATTACATTTCCCTTCATCTTATCTTGGTCCCCTATTTATTCTATTCTCTCTTTTGACCCTGTCCCTCCTCAAAAGTACTTATTTCTAATTATCCCCTTCTCTCATTTTCCCTCCTTTCTATCCCTTTGCTAACCCTTGCTTATCCTCTTCACCCCTACTTTCCTGTAGTGTTAGATTTTCATGCCAAATTCAGTGTGCATGCTATTCCCTCCTTAAGCCAAATCTGATGAAAGGTTCTTTCCCTCTCTCCTCCTCATTTTTACCCTTGATTGAAAAAGCTTTTCCTTGCCTCCTTAACATGAGAGATAATTTATCCCTTTCTATTTCTCCCTTTCTCCTTCTCCCAATATATTCCTCTCTTACCCCTTAATTTTATTTTTTTAGATATCATCCCTTCCTATTCAACTCACCCTGTGCCCTCTGTCTGTATGTATATAATTCCTCCAACTTCCTAAAAACTATTGAGAAAAATCTCAAGAGTTACAAATATTATCTTTCCATGTGGAAATGTCAATAGTTCAACTTTAGTAAGTCCCTTATGACTTCTCTTTGCTGTTTACTTTTTCATGCTTCTTCTCATTCTTGTGTTTGAAAGTCAAATTTTCTATTCAGTTCTGGTCTTTTCATCAAGAATTCTTGAAATTTCTCTATTTCATTGAATGACTATTTTTCCCCCTGAAGGATTATACTCAGTTTTTCTGGGTAGGTGGTTCTTAGTTTTAGTCCTAGCTCCTTTGACCTCTGGAATACTATATTCCAAGCCCTGTGATCCCTTAATGTAGAAGCTGCTAGATCTTGTGTTATCCTGATTGTATTTCCATAATACTCAAATTGTTTCTTTCTGGCTGCTTGCAATATTTTCTCCTTGACCTGGGAGTTCTGGAATTTGGCTACAATATTCCTAGGAGTTTTCCTTTTGGGATCTCTTTCAGGAGGTGATTGGTGGATTCTTTAAATATTTATTTTACTCTCTGGTTCTAGAATACCAGGGCAGTTTTCCTTGATAATTTCTTGAAAGATGATGTCTAGGCTCTTTTTTTGAGCATGGCTTTCAGGTAGTCCCATAATTTTTAAATTGTCTCTCCTGGATCTATTTTCCAGGGCAGTTGTTTTTCCAATTAGATTATTTCATATTCTCTGCTATTTTTTCATTCCTTTGGTTTTGTTTTATAATTTCTTGATTTTTCATAAAGTCATTAGCTTCCTTTTGCTTCATTCTAATGTTTGAGGAACTATTTTCTTCAGTGAGCTTTTGAACTTCCTTTTCCATCTGGTCAGTTCTACTTTTTAGGGCATTCTTCTCTTCATTGGTTTTTTTCTGGGTCTATTTGGGCAAGCAGTTGACTGGTTTTTCATGATTTTCTTGCATCACTCTCATTTCTCTTCCCAATTTTTGCTTTACTTCTCTTACTTGATTTTTAAAATCCTTTTTGAACTCTTCTATGGCCTAAGACCAATCAAACTTTTCTTAGAGGCTATGGATAGAGGAACTTTGACTATGTCGTCTTCTATTTGAATGTTTTGGTCTTCCTTGTCCCCAAAGCAAGATTCTATAGTCTGATTCTTTTTCTGGTTTTTGCTCATTTCCCTAGCCATTTACTTGACTTTTGAGCTCTTTGTCAAGGTAGATCTCTGCTTCTAGTAGGGGCGAAGGGTATACTGTCAGCAGCTCCATCCACCCACAATCTGTGGGCCTAGAGCTCTAGAAACAGTTGCAGCTGCTGCCCCTGCTGCTGCTGGGACTCCTGTGGGTTCCTCCACCCCTTCCCCTCCTCTGCTGCCCTGGGGCTGGGGCCTGACCATTCTACTCTCCCACATTGGTCCCACAGGATTTTTCCATTAACCTTCCAATTTGCCTTAGTGTTTTGGGGTTGTGAAGTCTGGAAACCACTACAGGTGCAAGAGATTGAGTCCTCCCAAGGCCTGCTCAGAACCTGTCTGTGCCTACATAGCCCACAGAGGACTGTGCTCTGCTTTCAGTGTGGTGCGACAGACACTCCCCGGTGACCTTCCAGGCTGTCTTGGACTGGAGATTTTCTTCACTCCATCATTCTGTGGGTTCTGCAGCTCCAGAATTTGTTTAGAGGCACCCCACCCTTTTTTTTTTTTACAGGTATTTGGCTGGCCTTGAGGAGAATGCTCTAGAAAGTCCATGTTATTATTCTACCTTCTTGGCTTCACCCCCCAAGAATCTTTATTTCACTAACAAAATGAACTATTTATTTAAATGGCATGAGTTATTTGAACATTACTGATTGGATACCAGAAGGATACTCCTACTTGGGCCTTTATATTCATGATAATTGAAACTATTTTAAAGATTCTTGAGAAATAACTTTTTTAAAAAATGGAAATAATTCAAATGATAAATGTCTTAAGGTAACATAATACGCTTCTCACCAAGCATGTGAAATAAATTTCAGTACAATTCATGTTATTGCAGATGGAAATATTGTTGAAGAGAGAGATGGGAGAGCTAGTTCAAAATGTGAATGAATTCACTTAGACCTTCTCTGTAGCCATTGGGAGCTTTATTGATGCAAAAGTAGCAGGTCTGAGATTTAAAAAGAAGCTAAACAAAGGCAGTGATATACCAAAAGGACTAGACTTATATAGGATGATTTTAGGGTTTCCTTACAGGGGTTGGAGATCTAGGGTGAATCTTGCAAGATAAAGGCACAGGGTGAGGACTATGAATGACACAAGATAAGGGAGATAAGGAAATCCTATTCCACAGGATGAGGGGTTGGGATAAGGAATTATATAGTCCAGGATAAGGGGAAGTTGTGGTAAGGGGAGACTTTAGGGCATCAAGGGCTTCACAAAGTCAGTCAATATTATTTTAACTCTTAGGGCACTGTTTCTATCCACATCATTTCCCCACTCAACCATCAGGTAGGAGAATTCTTTTGGGGAAAAGGGGCTAAGGTCATTGCCTTCAGTAGCTGCTTCCTGCTGAACAGGGGCAAAGAGTCCGATTCAGGGACCAGAATAGGTTGTGGGGGGGGTGAGTGATCAGTGTGGAGTGCAGAATGCGGTGTCAACTGAGTCCAGGGTGGAGAGAGGCAAGCCACTTGGTGACATCAAGGGCAGGGGTTGGTACCCTTAAAGTTGAAAGTGGAATTTCTGCAGGCAAGAAGACACAAAAGTGAAACAGGAGGTTAAACAAGCACAGACTAAATAAAATGACCAATATTGGGGTCACAATGGGAGAAAGAAGGGAGAGAAACCACAACCCCCAAGGGGAGGTAGGAGAAGATAGGCTGCAGTGAATATCTTGCATCTGAGAAAGTGCCTATAATATCTTTTGAGTGCTCAAAGGAAAAATTCCATGGAGGACCTTCAGGGAATATAGGGGGAGAGCTATGGGGAGTAAGTTACTGTCCCCTGAAATCATATACTCTGCCCACCTCACAGAGTTCCCTATTTGAATTAAGGCATTAGACTTCCAGTCCCAAGGAGCGGGGGGAATCAGGAATCAGTGGGCTAGAAACAGAAGTGATTCAAGGTGGGATCCAGAACACAGAATATCTAGAAAGCACACAGACACAGTCCCCAAGGTGAGGGGCTTCAAGGCATACTCTTTTCTGGCTAGCCAAGCCCTACATCTTTTCTCACATCTCACATCCTGCCTCCTTCTTGCTTCTCTGTCTGCCTCACCATTCACCCAAAGGCACTGTCCCTCTCTGAGTGGGGTTGGGGAGAAGAGTAAAATGAAGCTGAAGCAATGTCCAGGGGATGAGGAGAGTGTGGAACAGGTATCCTTGCTGCATGAACATCTGCAGGTGGACAGCATAGTCTAGGAGACACAAATCTGACAAATAAGTTCAATATGCAGGCCCCAAATAGAAGGAGCATTAAAAGTGATGTCAGAAAAGAAGAAAAACAAAGAAAGAAACCAAGAGCCCCATGATATTATTATTTTCTTTTGACCTACAGGATTTTCTGATCTTGTTAGTTTCTCAAAATTTTCCATTCTGATTTCAATTCCTTTTGGAGGATCAGATACTGTTGAGGATTCAACTCTGTACATGTAAATATAAGTAATAACACTTTGCAGTAGAAGTTTTCTACCCTTGAGTTCAATAGTTATACAGATGAATTTACTTATAAGAGACTGACATTTACTCCACTTACCATAAAAGACTTGGGAGGATCCATAAGTAATTAATTCTAAAACAGTGCATAGCAATAAGCTGCTTATAATAAAACATGTTTCTACCATAGAACACAGAATACACAGTATAAAAACAGGTATTAATTCCCCAATAGTATCAAACTTTGAATGAAGTTGACTTTTCCATTAATACAAAAATAGTCCATGTTACCTCCTTTTAAGAAAATTGCACTGAAATTCTTTTCCTCAAACTGAAGATGTTTATGATCTAGTTTCAGTAATAACAGCTAGATTCCTCAATCAGGGACCTATACTGTACCAATATTCAATCATTCTAACATCATTTTAAAATATTTAAGTACCTTATTCCATATATCTAGTAACAGTCATTTGACTAGGCCAAGTACCCATTTACTAAGTTGTTTAAGGTATAAAAAGGAATATAATCTTAGGCTGAATAGCCCAGATCTTAAACACACACTTTAATGTAGTAGCTTAGATGTGTCCCAGCCTTGGCCTATGGGAAAAAGATTCAATGCTGGGTTTGTACCTTTGTTTCACAAATTTCTTTTCCCTTTGTCTAATTATTTCCATATCATTCAGAAAGAGTGTTCTATTGCAGGGATTATTTTTCACATGGCTACAAAGGAGTACTAATTTACCTAACTGGGGTATAGAATAACTACCCATTCAGATTGACCACTTGCCTTGATTACAGAAATTTGCCATAAAAAGGATAAGCAAGACCATGACTAGATAGAACATCACAGTTTTGCAAACTCGTAGTATCAATTCCACCTCATAGCCAGACTCAGGAATATTCAGGTGGAAACATTCCTTTTCAAAGGAATGCAATGGGAAAACTAAGCCAGGAGGATCACATTCTAGGTAGACATTAGAATTGTCCTCTTAGCTGTTCCAGAGGAAGATCTGCACCTGTAATGGTCATATTTTCTGAGTAGCCTGTGGAATTTCCCTCACATGGTGGATTACTGACTATTGATGGATGTTTATGATCCATTAGATAATTCAAAACATAGTTTGTTATAGTCCCAAGATTTTTTTACCTCAGATGGCAAGTTTCACTAATCAGAAATTTACCAGGACTCACATCTCAAATTTTAAATTTGTCCTGGTGCAAAAGTAAATTATTAGAGATCATTTCTATATATTTCCAGTTTCTCACCAAAACAAGTTCCTTCTTTAGGGACTCCATGACTACTCAGTAGGAATTCTGCTATATAGAAGACTATACAGGCTTGATAAGAATTTATGACTAGATGGTTACAAAAATCCTTGTTTTAGTTAGCAACCTCATAATCTCATAGTACAATTCTTAATCTAACAACATGTAGATTATAAGAAAAATTGCTTTTCTAATAACATAGGGAATACCAAATTATACAATATAAGAAAATTCAGAAATATAGCCATATCATAACCATGTATGTAAAACTTGAAACTGAATCAGTTAATTACCAATCAGGTAACTATGGTAACTTAGTGGAACGAGCAAATCAAATCTGGAATTCATAATCAATAGTAGTAACTTTTTAATTTCTAAGGCCCAATACTCTTACCATTTAATTTATTTTTAAAAATTATTTATTTATTTGACTTTTTATATTCATTTTCACAAAATTTTGGGTTCCAAATTTTCTCCCCTTTTATCCCCTCACCCCACCCCAATACACCGAGCATTCTAATTTTCCCTATCACCAATCTGCCCTCTCTTCTATCATCCCTCCCTTCTCTTGTCCCCATCTTCTCTTTTGTCCTGTAGGGCCAGATGACTTTCTATTCCCCATTAACTGTATTTCTTATTTCCTAGTAGCAACAACAATACTCAACAGTTGTTCCTAAAACTTTGAGTTCCAAATTCTCCCCATCCTTCCCTTTCCACCCATTCCCTTTGGGAAGGCAGGCAATTCAATATAGGCCCTATCTGTGTAGTTTTGCAAATGACTTCGATAATAGTCGTGTTGTGTAAGACTAACTATATTTCCCTCCATCCTATCCTGCCCCCCATTGTTTCTGTTCTGTCTTTTGATCTTGTCCCTCCCCGAGTGTTGACTTCAAATTGCTCCCTCCTCTCATTGCCCTCCCTACCATCATCCCCCACCCCCTTGCTTATCTCCTTCTCCCCCACTTTCCTGTATTGTAAGATAGGTTTTCATACCAAAATGAGTGTGCATTTTACTCCTTCCTTTAGTCGAATGTGATGAGGGTAAACTTGTTTTTTTCTCAGCTCTCCTCTTTTTCCCTCTACTAAAAAGTCTCCTGCTTGCCTCTTGAATGAGATATAATTTCCCTCTTACCTCCCACTACATTTCTCTCTCACCATTTACTTTAATTTCTTTTAAGATGTGGTCCCATCCTATTCAATTCACTCTGTTCTCTCTGTCTCTGTATGTGCGTGCATGTGTGTATGTGTGTGTGCGTGCATGCATGTACATGTGTGTGTGTGTGTGTGGTCCCACCAATTACCCAGATACTGAGAAATTTTAAGAGTTACAAACATTGTCTTTCCATGTAGGAATGTAAACAGTTCACTTTTGGTAAGTCCCTTATGACTTCTCTTTGCTGTTTACTTTTTCATGCTTCTTCTCATTCTTGTGTTTGAAAGCAAAATTTTCTTTTCAGCTCTGGTCTTTTCATCAAGAATGCTTGAAAGTCCTCAGTTTCATTGAAAGACCATATTTTCCCCTGAAGTATTATACTCAGTTTTGCTGGGTAGGTGATTCTTGGTTTGAGTCCTAGTTCCTTTGACTTCTGGAATATCCTATTCCATGCCCTTCAATCCCTTAATGTACAAGCTGCTAGATCTTGAGTTATCCTGATTGTATTTCGATAATACTGGAATTGTTTCTTTCTAGCTGCTTGCAATATTTTCTCCTTGACCTGAGAATTCTGGAATTTGGCCACAATGTTCCTAGGAGTTTCTCTTTTTGGATCTCTTTCAGGCGGTGATCGATGGATTCTTTCAATACTTATTTTGCCCTCTGGTTCTAGAATCTCAGGGCAGTTTTCCTCGATAATTTCATGGAAGATGATGTATAGGCTCTTTTTTTGATCATGACTTTCAGGTAGTCCCATAATTTTTAAATTGTCTCTCCTGGATCTATTTTCCAGGTCAGTTGTTTTTCCAATGGGATATTTCACATTCTCTTCCATTTTTTCATTCTTTTGGTTTTGTTTGGTGATTTCTTGGTTTCTCAGAAAGTCATTAGCCTCCATCTGTTCCATTCTAATTTTGAGAGAACTATTCTCTTCAGTGAGCTTTTGAACGTCTTTTTCCATTTGGCTAATTCTGCTTTTGAAAGCATTCTTCTCCTCATTGGCTTTTTGAACCTCTTTTGCCAATTGAGTGAGCCTATTTTTCAAGGTGTTATTTTCTTCAGCATTTTTTTGGGTCTCCTTTACGAAGGTATTGACCCGTTTTTCATGCTTTTCTTGCATCTCTCTCATTTCTCTTCCCAGTTTTTCCTCCACCTGTCTAACTTGATTTTCAAAATCCTTTTTGAGCTCTTCCATGGCTTGAGCCCACCAGACATCCACCTCGGATGTCTGGGATACAGAGGCCCCGACCTCCACATCTTTCCCTGATGGTAAGCATTGTACTTCCTCATCAGAAATGAAAGGCAGGAACATCTGTACCCCATCAAAGTAGCTTTCTATAGTCTTATTTTTCTTCCCTTTTCTGCGCATTTTCCCAGGCAGTTACTTGACTTCTGAGATTCCTCTGTACCCCCGCCTAGATCTGCCCAGCTAGTGCTTGGGGTCTGAGATTCAAATGGGCTTTCTTGAGGCAGGCGGGGCTGCTATTCAATGTGAGCTAAAGTTCTGGTGCTTGGGTGGGGGCAGGGCCACCTCCCAGGCTCAGTTCCCTCAGGGGCTTTATGCAGAGACCTTCAATAATGGGGCGGGTGGGGGCAGGGCCATCTCCCAGGCTCATTTCCCTCAGGGGGTTTATGCAGAGACCTTTGGTAATGGCCCTGCCTGAACTTCTGCCTGCTGCTCCAGGAGTTCTGGGCCGCCACTGCTGCCTCTGCTGCTGCCTCCTGAGGGGGCCCGAGTCACGGAGACACCCTGCTCCCCTCTTGGCCAGCCCAGAAGTCTCTCTGACTTGTGGCGCCTGTGGGCGGAGGGACCTTTGCGGCCACTGGAGGTTCCGTCCCTGAAGCCTGCTCAGATCTGCTCCTCTGGGGCCACACCGCCAGGGCAGCACAAGGGTGGACTCTGCTTTCCGGGGCGCGACGGACCCCCAGGGACAGCTCTCCAGGGCTCTCTGGAAGGGAAATCTTTTCCATTGTGTTTCTGCGTGACTTGCAGTGCTCCAGAATTTGTGGGGAGTTCTTCTTGCAGGAAATATATGGGCTGTGGGTTCGGAGCTAGCATACATGAGTCTTTCTACTCTGCCATCTTGGCTCCACCCCCTACTCTTACCATTTTAAAAGAAAATATTATTATCCATAAATTCATGTTTTTGCTAACCTACAGGGAACTCTTAGAGAAATCCCACTGAGTCCAGCTGCAAGGATCTGATGACCAGCAGGCCAGGAGAGAAGGGTGATCTTGTAGGCATAGGCTTGGGTACAGGGAGTATTGGGGTTCAGAGGGAAGAGAGCACCCACAGTTTTTCCAGTTCCCTAGCAATGAGAGAAACAAGGGAATTGGACTTACCCTTCCAGATAGGGCTTTGTAAGGTATATCCAAGTCCATGGCCTCCAACCACTGGACACAGAGTCTTCCAGTCTTGGCTGGAGAGGAGCTGTAGTTCCTTGTCTCTTTTACCTTTGAGACTAGAAAATACATATCACTCAGGGAGGGGAAGAAAAGGTTAAGAAAAGAGAGAAGACTTACATCTAGGCAGTAAACCAGGAGCAGAGACTCACAGGACACAGAGACCCTGAAACCGGAGTGCAGGAACCCCCAAAGAAAATCAGGCATGAGGCCCACTTACTCACCTCCTTCTATGTCCCATGGGGGAGGGGTAGGTATAACACAGGGTAAGCCAAGGTGCTGGGAAAACAACACAGTGTAAAAAGTCTACTCAACAAGGTTCCTTTTCTTTAAGTTTTGGAGACCAAATTTCCTGTTAAGCTTGTTTTATTTAGAAACCTCCTTCACAAATTACTTTTCTAGATTATATTGAGGTCATTCTGTGCTACAGTGGAACACTAGTCACTTTTCCTTAAGATCTCCTCCCTGAGAGGAGGGAGCAATTTGAAGTCAACACTCAGGGAGGGACAAGATCAAAAGACAGAATAGAAACAATGGGGGGCAGGATAGGATGGAGGGAAATATAGTTAGTCTTACACAACACGACTATTATCGAAGTCATTTGCAAAACTACACAGATAGGGCCTATATTGAATTGCCTGCCTTCCCAAAGGGAATGGGTGGAAAGGGAAGGATGGGGAGAATTTGGAACTCAAAGTTTTAGGAACAACTGTTGAGTATTGTTGTTGCTACTAGGAAATAAGAAATACAGTTAATGGGGAATAGAAAGTCATCTGGCCCTACAGGACAAAAGAGAAGATGGGGACAAGAGAAGGGAGGGATGATAGAAGAGAGGGCAGATTGGTGATAGGGAAAATTAGAATGCTCGGTGTATTGGGGTGGGGTGAGGGGATAAAAGGGGAGAAAACTTGGAACCCAAAATTTTGTGAAAATGAATGTAAAAAGTTAAATAAATTTTTATTAATAATAATAAAAAAAAGATCTCCTCCCTGAATTCCCCTCCCAGCAGTCTCCAAGCAGCCTTTCATCACTTTTCCCAGAGTCCCAGGAAGCGGGGAGAAAAAATGTGACTGACCCAGTGTACGAGCGTTCCCTTATATGAGGGTCTACAGTCAGACTGACCACCCAGAAAGTCAGTGGAGCTACAGATGCTGTTAGCAGTGTTTGAGCACTCCAGGGGTCTCGCTGCTAGGGAGAAGTAGGAGCAGAAAGGTCTGGGGAAGGGAGCAAAGAAAAGGGCACTTACCTCTTATCCCAGGGACTAGGAGAAGATCCTGGAGTCCTGGTGTGGATGGTTGTGGGTTTCACTCCCCTGGGACTCAGGATCTCCTCTCCTGGCTGAGGTGAGGCTGTCTGGGACAGCTCCAGTCTTGCACTGGTCCCCTTTAACCACAGCAAGAGGGGCCTCTCCTTTGCAATTTTCCTAGTCTCACAGGCTAGGAGACTGTTTACCCCTTTGTCTGATTCCATTGTTCCAGGATTTTTCCTGGGGAAATATTTTCTGGGTTTTTCAAGGTCAACAGGGGTGGATGTGGAGGGTTTGGGGGGATAGCAGGGAGGTGGGGAGGAGATAGCCAAGATGTGTTATCTTGGCTCCCAGAAGTTCAAGTAGGTGACTTACAGACATTTAACCTGCAGGCTGATGGTCTCAAGAGTGGCTGCTGCAGTTACCTGGAGTTCTATCTACCCTTCTTTATCACTCACTTCCACTGGACTCCCATCCTGAGCTGATATGTTTGAGACCCTGCACTGCTGCAGTTTCAGATCACCCAGGGCTTCCTGCTCGACTTTGCTATATAGCGGGGTCTATGCTGGTACTACCTGTGTGCTGTGTGCTCCTCCAGCCCCATGCTACAGATCCTTCCCATTGCCCTTCCAGTCTGTCCTGGGTTGAAAATCTGCCACACTCTGCCTCCTATTGGATCCTGCCACTCTAACATTTGTTCAGATTCTCTTTTTAGAGGTATCTGAGGAGTTTGTCTTAGAGTTTAAGTGAGTATGAGCTCTCAAGCTCTCACTTCACCATCTTGGCTCTTCCCTCCCTCCCTCATGATCTCTTTGGGATACAGTCCTAGAAGTGGTATTGGTGGATCAAAGGGTATGCACATTTTTATAGCCCTTTGGGCATAATTCCAAATTGTTCTCCAAAATGATTGGATTAGCTCACAGTTCCACCAACAATGAATTAGTGTTCCAATTTCCTCACATCTTCTCCAGCATTTATCATTTTCCTGTTTTGTCATGCTAGCCAATCTGATAGGTGTGATGTGGTACCTCAGAGCTACTTTGATTTGCATCTTTCTAATCAACAGATTAAGAGCATTTTTTTCATATGACTATAGATAGCTTTGACATCTTCCTCTGAAAACTCCCTGTTCATATCCTTTGACCATTTATCAATTGGGGAATGACTTGTATTTTTATAAATTTGATTTGGTTCTCTATGTATTTTAGAAATGAGGCCTTTATCAGAGACACTGGTTGTAAAAATTCTTTCCCAATTTTTTTGCTTGCCTCCTAATCTTGGTTGCATTGAGTTTGTGCAAAACCTTTTCAATTTAATGTAATCATAATTATCCATTTTGCATTTCATAATGTTCTCTATCTCTGGTTTGGTCATAATTCTTCCATTCTCCATAAATCTGACAGGTAAACTATTCCTTGCTCTCCCAGTTTGTTTATAGTATCAGCCTTTATATCTAAATTGTGTGCCCATTTTGACTTTATTTTGATATATGGAATAAGATGTTGGTCTGGGCTTTGTTTTAGATAGGTTCAGTTTGAAATGCCTACAGGACATTCAGTACCTATATACCCAATAGGTAGTTTGTGATATAGGACTAGAGCTGTGGAGGGATATATGGTTGGATTATAGATATGGAAATCATCTGCAGAAAGAGTATGATTAAGTTTGTGAGAACTGATGAGGTCACCAAGTGAGAGAGAGAGAGAGAGTAGGGGAGAAGAAGAGGTTTCAAGACAGTGACTTGGGGAATTAGAGAGTTTGATATATCATAATCAGTGATATATTTATAGATTAAGAATTAGCAAAGGTGACAGAAAAAAAATCAGATAGGCAAGAGGAGAACTAAGATAAAATGTCACAAAAACACAAAGAGAATAAAATTTTCATGACAAAAGGGGGGTCAACACTAATAAAGGCTTCAGAAAGATTAAGAAGAATGGGTACTGAGAAATATCTTTACATCAGCATCATTCTCTTTCACTAAGATACATTATTTTGTTCCCTATACATGGCATTCCTTCTTCATGAATCCCAGAATTCATTCTTCCCTCACCTTTGTCTCATGCCATCCCTAGCTTTCTTCAAGGTTCTACTCAGTACAAGGTTTTCCTACAGGAAGCCTGTGTAGATCCTATTTGCTGTTGCTTCTTAAAGACAATCACTGTTTTCTTTTCCCTTTTTTTTTTTTGTATGCCTGATGCCTGACATATTGTAGTCAATTAATGCTTGTTGAATGACACAAGTAGCATTTAATGCTAATTGAATAAATGACTCAAAATTATCTACATATGGGTTTTATCTATTCCTCTTCCCTGGACCCCCAGGAAAAATGTAATTTTGGAGGTGAGGACTTTATTATTTTTCATATTTGTATTCGCAGTGACTTGCACGTTATTTGACACTAATTACGTACCTAGCACATAGGTAGGTGTATGAAAAGAGAAGAAAAGTTACTGCAAACAAATCTCAACCATTTTAGTTTTGCTAAGGACTGCCTAAGCATACACTATGTACAAGTTTACTGTGTTTTTATGGTGTGAGGCATGTCATATCATCTTAGCTCAATCAATCAACATTTATTAAGCTCCTACTATGTGCCAGGTACTGTGCTAAGCCCTGGGTATACAAAAAGAGGAAAAAGGAAGCCCCTATCTTCAAGAAGCTCACAGTCTAATGGGGGAGATAACAAATACAAACAAGCTGTAAACAGGATAAATGGGCAATAATTAATAGAGAAAAGACTCTAGAATTAAAAAGAGTTGGGAAAGACTTCCTGTAGAAGATGGGATTTTAGTTGGAATTTAAAGGAAAAAAGGGAATCTAGTAGGCAGAGTTAAAGAGGGAGGATATTTCAGGTACAGAGGACAATCAGAGAAAATGCTGGGAACTAAAAGATGAGATGTCTTGTTTGTGAAATAGCAAGGAGGCTAGTGTCACCAGATCAAAGAGTACATAGTTGGGAATAAAGTATAAGAAAATGAGAATGACAGAAGGGGGATAGGTTATGAAGGGCTTTGAATGTCAAATGGCTTTTTTTTTTTTTTTGGTTCTGCTCCCTTCTGCATCTGGGCCATCTCTAGTCATCCTGTTCTATATCTTGCCACTGGATCCTCATGGCTCCAGAGGAGAAAGTGAGTTTGATGACTTTGCACATCCCTCACTTAAATCAGTCACTTGCAAGTCATGATATCACTTTCCTGATATTATGGTGCTCTTTGAAAACAAAGCACAAACATCAGCTTTTTGATCCTTAGAGGCAATGGGGAGCCATTGAAGTTTATTGAGGATGATATGAGTGGACCTACAATGTAGGAAAATCACTTTAGTGGCTGAATGTAAGATGGATTGAGGAGACTTGAGGCAGGCAAACCCGTGCAGTTGTCGAAGTATGAGGTGATGAGGGCCTGCATCAGAATAGTGGCTGTGTCAGAGAAGAGAAAGGGGCATGCTAGGGAGATTTGCAAAAGTGAAATAGACCTTTGCAATAGATTGGATGTGGTTGGTGAGACATAGTGAGGAAGCAAGCCTACATTGCAAGCTATAGAGACTAGAATGATATAGCATATACGAGGAATATAGGAGTGGGGGAGGATTTAAGGGTAAAGAGAATGAATTATTTTGGACATGTTTAGTTTAAGATGTCTGCTGGACATCCATTTCAAGATGTCTGAAAGGCAGTTAGAGATATAAAAATGGAAGTCAACAAAGAGTCTGGGCAGGATATTAGATGTGAGAATCTTCAACATAGAGATGATAATTGGATTTATAAGAACTGATGAAATCACCAAGTAGTAAAGAGGTGGAAGAGAAGAGGATCCAGGATAGAACACTGTGGGACTCCGCCAACTTCCCTGCTTTGACCAGTGAGACTAGAAGTGAAGGTTTAGCCAGCACTGAAAAGGGTGCTGTGAGGCAAGTCAGGTTTCAGTAAAAGATATTAGGTGGAAAGAGTGGGAAAGGAAAAGATTAAGGATAGAGAGAAATTTGTTAAAACTTTGGAGTGGTACGTTGAAGGGGATGGCAATACAGAAACAGATGGTGGGAGTGGGGAATAGGGTTTGGAATATGGAGGCTCTGACCAGGTGTGAGTGTTCAGGAGGGTACCACTTCTCTTTCCAAAGGAGATTATGGAAGCAAGTACAATATGAGATGGGAGGGACAAGGCCAAATTCTTCACTATTCCTCTTGCAGTTGAAGGGTGGAGATTAAAGCAAGAACTAAGCAGGAGGTATTAGGTAAACTTGCTTAGCTGGAGAAAGAAGTCCCATTTCCAACCAACTTTCCTTTACTGTTCCCTCAGGTAACAAACACAATTGGTGAAAAACCTGAGATCAAATGGAAGGATGCTAATTTTTGCACTAGAGGTTCTCCATATTCTGGGAGGGAGGTAGAGATGGCAGCAGAAAGTAGAAGTTGCCTTGAGTTGGTAGAGATGAGAGTTGTTAATTGGGGCAGACAAGATTCCTGCCCCAGCTCCCTGCCTCCTTCCTTCAGGGAACCTGCTATATCCAGCAGAGGATGGAAGGCCTTGGGTCAGAGGAAGATTTGGTTCCTCTTCTTCTACTTGGGGGAGGTATGGTTCTGAGACATGGTAAACCATGTTATGTGAGATCTCTTCCTTGACCCAAAGAATTGATTCTCTAAATAAACCCATCAGTGATGTCTTGAATGCCTAGGCTCTAACTCCCTATTCCTGGGTTTAAAACTCCAGCTCTCTTTGTATATATATACATGTGCTGGGGTGTCATACTATGCTTCTTACAACCTTTGCTTAATTCTAAACAACCTTCCCTACATCATTTATCTTTTCAAAAATATTTCTTCAACCTCTTGGCTTTACCAGAAATCTTTCTTAAGTAGATCACATTAATTTTGAAATACACCTTTCCAACTACACCTTTTATCCTTCTAACTTTCCCCTTCTCTTATTTACACTAAATTTCCTCTTTCTCTGGCCTCTTGATCCATTCTAATTCCTCCAGTTTAATTCCTCAATTTGCCTTCACTTTCCTCTACACCTAGGCTTGATACCTCCACTTTTAATATTTCACTAGCTACTAAGGTAGAATTTCTTTACCTACTGATTCTTATACCTACATGACTATCATCTAATTTCTCTCTTTCTTCTCCCAGGGTGTCAAGTATTACTTAAAAAAATAATGAAATTGAATTTTCTTTTTTTTATACAAGAAAAAATGGTCTGTTTCATTCTGTGATCAAATTCCATAGTTCTTTCTCTGGATGTGGAAGGCATTTTGCCTCGAGTCCACTGGGAATTTTTTAGGTCCTTGCATTGCTGGGAAGGGCTAAGTCTACCAGAAAAATTCCTTGCACACTGTGATTGCTGCTGTGTGCTCTTGGTTCTGCTCCTTTTACTCGGCATCAGTTCATATAAGTCTTTCTAGGCCTCTCTGAAATCTTGCTGTTTATCATTTCTTATAGCACAATAGTATTCCATTACATTCACATATCACATCTTGTTCAGCAGTTTCCCACTTGATGGGCATCCCCTTGATTTCCAGTTCTTGGCCACCACAAAGAGAATTGTAAATATTTTTGTACATGTAGGACCCTTTCCCATTTTTATGATCTCTTTGGGATACAGTCCTAGAAGTTATATTGCTGGGCCAAAAGGTATGCACATTTTTGTAGCCCTTTGGACATAGTTCCAAATTACGCTCCAGAATGACTGGATCAACTCCCAGTTCCACCAACAATGAATTAGTGTTCTAACTCTCCCACGTCTTCTCTAACATTTATTATCTTCCTGTTTGGTCATGTTAGCCAATTTGATAGGAGTGATGTGGTACCTCAGAGTTGTTTTGATTTGCATCTTTCTAATCAATAGTGATTTAGAGCATATTTTTCCTATGACTATAGATAGCTTTAATTTCTTCCTCTGAAAACTCCTTGTTCATATCCTCTGACCATTTATCAACTGGGGAATGACTTGTATTCCTGTACATTTGACTCAGTTCTGTTTCAGAAATGAGGCCTTTATCGGACACTAGTTACAAAAACTCTGTTTTCTGCTTCCCTCCTAATCTTGGTTGCATTGGATTTGTCCAAAAATTTCTCAATGTAATCAAAATTATCCATTTTGTACTTCATGTTCTCTATCTCTTGTTTAGTCAAAAATTTCTTCATTCTCCATAAATCTGACAAAGACCCTATTCCTTACTCCCCTAATTTGTTTCTAGTATCAGTCTTCACACCTAGATCATGTATCCTTTTGGACTTTATTCTTGTGTGCGGTGTCAGGCATTGGTCTATGCCCAGTTTCCCCCACGGTTATCCAGCTTTCCCAGCAATTTTTGTCAAAGTGAATTTTTATCCCAGAAGCTAGGGTCCTTGGGTTTATCAAATGCTATATCCATTGACTACTGTCTTGAGTACCTAACCTATTTCACTGGTTTACAACTTTATTTCTTAGCCAGTACCAAGTGGTTTTGTTGATTGCTGCTTTATAATACAATTTGAGATCTGGTAGAGCTAGGCCACTTTCTCTAGCATTTCTTTTCATTAGTTCCCTTGATATTCTGAACCATTTATTCTTCCAGATGAATTCTGATATTATTTTTTCTAGCTCTAGAAAATAATTATCTAGTAGTTTGATTGGTATGGCACTGAATAAGTAAGTTAATTTAGGTAGAATTGTCACTTTTATATTAGCTTGGCCTACCCCTGAGCAACTGATGTTATTCCACTTAGATCTATTTGTGTAAAGAAGCTGAATTTTCACCCACTACAAATTTGTTACATTGAGCTGTAAATAGTTTTATTTTACTCTGATTTTCCTATTATTCCATGTAGGAACTGCCTTTTCCTCTTTTCTCACATTGACTACATCTATCTCCATCAAATACCAGATAATGATTCTCTGCTTTCTCTGAGAAGTGTGAGGATACTGAATGTAAGATTGCTTCATGGTATCTTTCTCTCCCTAAAATTGATGTTTCATCATTATTCACTCCCCTGCTTTCCTCTGGCAGCAGAGTGGGTCATTTTATTTCTCATTATTTTACTTATGTTTTTGAATGCATTCCTTCCTGTAGTTATCCTCTCTTTTTCTTTGAATCTTCAATCACCTACTTATATATGTTTATGAAAATTCTGACGGCTCTCTAATCCTAAAAAGCCTTTCCTTGAAAATGTTTTACTCCTTTCTTCTACATTCCCACCCTTCTCCTCCCTTTCACTGCTAAACTTGAAAAAGTTTACACTAAATGACTCAGTTCCTCACTTCTCACTCTCTCATCACCATGCAATCTGGACCCTCTTGCATGTCATAAAACTTTTATTGAAACTATTCTCTTAACGGCAGCCATTGTTACTCCCCAAACTAGCACCCTCTTCTCATTTCTCCTCTTTGCCTCCTCTGTATTATCAGGCAGTGTTAAACACTCTATCACCCTATTGCACAATCTCTCTTCCCTTGTCTTCCTACAACAAACACATTTGCCTGTTTTTCCCCTTATCTAACTTCTCCTTTTCTGCCTCTTCATTTTCCTAAGGTGAGAGTGCTCTAAGGTTTAGTCCTTGGATCTTCTATTCTCTTCCCTGTTACACTCCCACTGGCCATGCCATTTATTCCAAAAGCTTAGCTATCACTTCTACTGGCCCAACTCCAGTTTTGACTTTTCTCCTGGGCTCCAGGCCTACATGTCTAACTGCTTACAAGACATCACTTAGATGTCACACTGGCAAGTCAAACTTGACATGCACCAAACCAATCTTGTTCCCTCAAATCTGCTTCTTCTGCTTTCCCTGTATTGACTGGACATACAACTATTCATCAGTTCTCCTATATTCAAAACTTAGATGTTACCTTTTATTTTTCACTCTCCCTAATGTTTCAAATCCAATAAATTCAATTTAACATCTCAACCTCTTGCTCATTTTACCTCCACATTTCTAGAATCTGCTCCCTGCTCTCCGTTCCCACTGGTCCCATTTATACAGATCCTGATTATTTCCTGCCTTGATTATTCCAAAAGTCTCCTTCTAGGTCCTCCTGCTCCTTCCACTCTCCTCTCCAATCCACCCATCATACAGCTTTGGCGGTCACAAGAGTCCTCAACTTCAGTAATGTTCAGTGGCTCCCACAATTTCCTCACTAAAGGTCAGACTTTTTTGCCTGGTGCCCCTCTACTTTTCCAGTATTCTCTCACATTATTCCTCTCTATAATCTATGCTCCAGCAAAACTGGAAAATTTTATAAACAATCACACATTGCAAATATAGTATTCCTCATCCACAATATCACTAATACTGGAGAAGACTCCAAGTCTTCATGTCTCTGCTCTTACCCTCTCTGTTCCCTAGGCCTGGAACTGTCATCCTTCGCCTGTTCAAGTCCTCTACGTTTAAAAGCCCAATTCAAATGCCAGGCACTTCAGGATGCCTTCACTGACCGCCCCCCTCTGTACCAACCCGTGCCCTTGGACCTCACAAAGCACATTTCTGCACCTCTCTCACGGGCCAGCGTATCATCCCGCTACTACCGGAAGGCTGGACAAGTTTATCCAGAATTTGCTCTACCCCGGCACCCAATACAAAGCTCTGCGTCCGGTAGAAGCGCCATGACCTGAATCAATTCCGGTCAGCCAAGGTCTCTTCCGTCTTGCGACAGAACCTGGAGACACCAAAAAGGACAGAAAAGCTCGTTATCCAGAAGAAATAATTTCTCCGATACTCCTCCTTTCCCTAACGACTTTCCTTCTCTTTTTTTCGCCCCCTCCACTCCTTCTCCACTTTAGTCTGGGTCCGCACCCGACTCACACGGAGCCATCTGCATTTTCGACCCACAGCCCAAAGCCAGCCTCACGCATGCGCAGTTGGTCCGGCAGGCTGCGGCGCGAGACGCACAGTGCACAGCCGGTTGCCCCGGCTCCGCCAATCAGGGGTCGCTTTGTTGCCCGGAGGGCCCCGCCCCCACCCGGCTTGGCAGTATGGTGTCAGAGGAGGGTCATGAACCGTAACTGCTTTTGAGGTAACCTTTGCTCGGGGCACTCGCAGCCTGGGCCAGGTCGCGGTCCCCTCACCGGCCTAGCTTCTGCGTCTCTGTCTACTAGGGAGCTGGGGGAGCCGGGGCAGCCGGGCCCCTGGTCAGGGAGCGGTCCGCGCGTCGGCCGGCAGGGCAGCCCATGGGCTGCAGCTCCGGCGGCGGCGGCCGTCGTAGCGGTGTGTGTGGTGATAGCGTTAGTAGCGGTGAAGGAGGAGGCAACGGCGGCGGGCTGCGCGGCTCCGGAGCGGGTAGGGGGAGGGGGCTGGGCAGGCTTTGGCTAGGGATTCCACTTAGGGCCCGGTGATCGGGTCGCGTGGAGGAAGGGAAAGGGGAGGAGGAGCAGCCGCCGCAGCAGGAGGAGGACGCCGGGCCGCAGCGTGGCGAGCGAGCGAGCGCCGGGGCGGGAAGATGCTGCTGTCCCTGGTGCTCCACACGTACTCCATGCGCTATGTCCTCCCGGCCGCCGTGATGCTGGGCACGGCCCCCACCTACATCCTGGCCTGGCTGGGCTGGCGCCTCTTCTCCTTCTTCATTCCGGGAGCGCGCTTCTATCAGGAGATGGACGATCGCTTCTACACCATCTACCAGAGCATGGTGCTCTTCTTCTTCGAAAACTACACGGGCGTCCAGGTGAGCACCCACCTCTCCCTCGTCCTTCCGGCTTCCCCTCCCCGTGTTCCGGAGAAGCCCCTTTTCTGGCCTCAGTTACCCCCACCTCCCTTGGGACTTCGGCTGCCCGGGACTTCGGCTGCCCAGGACTCCGAGGAGCCCAAGGGTTGGCGTCCGCTGACCCTACACGTGCTGGCGACAGAGGCTGGATCCATAGCATAGGAGGAGGGGTCGATTGTAATCTCTAGGCCCCAGTTTCTCTGGAAGACGTTAAAAAAAGGTTCCTTCCAATCTCACACTCCTTGATCCTCTTTGATACTTTTGGCACGGCTGGCCCAGTTTTGGAACCAAGTATTTAGGGGACGTAGGTTGTTCTTTCAGGTTGGGGAAGATTCTCAGCAGATGCCCCAATTCTGGCTAGCCTCTTGGGCTGTTTTGTCACCTAGATGAAAGTGCCCCGCCACTGGTTAGGAGAAAGGAAGTGCTTCTGTGGTTGCCTTAAGTATAAATAATGGGGAGCCTAAAAAGAGTTAGTGCTCAAGTTCTTGTTAATATAAGTGGGGCATGTAAATCGATTATTTCTGGCTTTTTGCCGTAGAGTTAACTGAGAATTACCAGTGTATTTTAACTCATTTTACTTACTGAGGTAGTTTATACCTAAGAGTAAGCAGTAAAATATGGATTAGACCTTTCACTTTGTGACTCCTAGGCCTGTTTTTTTGTTTGTTTGTTTTTACTTTGAGAATAGCTATTTCTGTGCTTGGCATTGCAAAGAAGTTGCTAATTTTCATTAAGTTTTGCTAAAGCTGGGTTGAGGAGGGAGAGAAGAGCTGAAAGAGTGTTAAAAAGAAAGAAATAGAATCTAATGGAAGCTAGCCTCCATCTAACCAATAGTTGTTTAAGTGATGGACAGGACAGAGAGGAGAAGCGTTGTTTCAGACTGTTCTGTTAAATTACTTTAAAAAGAGGTCTTATTGGGGATTGTGGTTAGATGGCTTTTTGGCACACCACTTATAATAAGTTTAGAATTTTGTAGGCTAAAATATGGCTTTCCTATCATAGATAAAAAGATTAGATAACTTTACTGTATAATAGTTTGGTTTCTTGTTCAATAAAAAGAAATTTTTAAAATGAGTAGTATCCCAAGTATTCTTGTTCTGTCTCTTAAATATTTCCATTTAAGGACGTTTTAAAAAATAAAATTTTTTTTACGTTTATATTTACCATTATATTCCACTATTTTGAGGCGTTACATTTTGGGTATTCTTCAACATAACTATTTAATAGCTATATTGATAGCATACCCAGGAATAGTAGAATAAAACTTCTTCAGAATTTGTGATCATTTTAGATCAGGGTTGTGTTGAGTAGTCCAGTTTGCTAGTGTATTTAATTTGCATAGTAAATCTTTTCCTCCCAAAGTTCAATATTCATGAAGGAAATAGCCTGATGATTAAAAAATAAACATATAAAAATACTAATGAAACATTGTTCTCAATTTAAATAGTAATTAGCTTTATTTAATTTGGGTAAGTGATAATTTGCAGTCTGTATTATAAAAAGTCATGTTATTGGATTCAACAAAGTGCCTTCTTTGTTGTCTGGGAGACCTGGTTTCAAATCCTGACTGAGACATATTAGTTTTTTGACCCTGGACAAGTCATTTAATTTTATAAATTCTAGAATAGTTTCAAATCTTCATTAGTAAAGAGAGTTTCTTCATGAGGAGTTCCTATACTGACAAAGTCACCGGTCCAGATGAAAAATGTGAAGGAAAATTACATTCTAAATCTCCATTAGGCAATACTTTTAACTTCATTCCAGCTACCATGCATAATTATAAGTCATAATTGCATTAAAAACTTACGATTTAGTCTTTCCCCCACTAATTTAAACTTCCTTTCATCTTTTCAACTTCCTCCCTATCCCTAGTTTAAAATATTGAGACTTGATGTGTAGTTTAAGTATTTGGACCTTTCACTATTCAGATTGCTGAACAGGATTGGGAATGATTTTGTTGGATATAAAATTTCCTTTGGAAAAACAGGTCAAAAGTGCAAAGCCTTCCACATCTTGCACAGTAAAGTGACTAGCGGATCCACTGCAGCTGGGTGTTATGAAGTCATGAAGAACTGGATGGAAAAAAGCATAGCATTTAAAATGCCTCACTTATATTTATATAGTACTTTACAGTTCCCATTTTAAGATATTTCAAAATACTCTATGCCTACCAGGAAAATATGTAAGGCCACCATTTTGCAGTTTTTATCATTGTAAAAAAAGAATTTGCAATTGCCTATCTTATTTTATATACTGTTTTATACTGGTACAGTGTTTTATTAGCAATATAAATGCCTTACTTTGTAAATATAAACTGATATAAAATGTTTTCATGCAAGTTTTTTGAGTTTAGGTACTTTAAGAACATTTCAAGACTCATCTTATTGTAGATAGGGATGGTAAGTGACATAGCTAGTATTTTGGTGAATAAATGAATAAAAAAGCATTAAAGTAGTATGCCAAGTGCAGTACTAAAGAGACAGAAATTATAAAAGCAGACAGTCCCTTTTTTCTAGGAACTTTTACTCTACTAGTGGGGGGAGTAATGGCATTAGAGTAATTTTAATTTGAAATGGTAAGTGGAGCCTTGAAGTAGATTAATAAAGATGGTGATGATGATGATAAACATTTATATGGAACCTGCTATGTATGTGCCTGGCACTTCACTAAGCACTTGGCAAATATTTCATCTAATATTAACCCTGTGAAGTAGGTACTATTTTTATTCCCATTTTGCAGATGAGGAAAGTGAGGCAGGCAGAGATTTTAGTGACTTGCCCAGGATCACACAGCTAGCAAGTGTATGAAGCAGCATTCAAACTCAAGTATTCCTTATTCCAGATTCCATTGTTGTGCCACCTTGTTGCCCCTAAGACTTTGATAGTTCTTTCCAAGTTCAATGAACTAATAAGAGATGGAGTCAGAATTTAAAAAAAACAAACGTTTTTGGCTATATTGAGTTAAAAAACAGGTGGCTCTTTATGGCAATTGAAAGAAATAGGGGAACTAGAAAACTTGGATTTAGCTCCACCCTTACTATTCTGGGGATAATCTTTATTTAGAAATATAAAGGATCCACATACTAAAATAGTGAATTTTAGTCATTATCTGTTTTTTTTGTTATTTTTCTTTTTTCCAGTTTAAATCTTTTTTGATGCACTTTCTTTAATTCCTAACTTAAGAAATAGAACAAGCATTTCCATAACACAGAGGAATAGAAAAAAAATGATTGCATGTGAAACTGCAAAGCCATTATGTACAACTTGATATTCTCTTTAAAATATAAAATAAAGTTATTGTTGAGGAATGTTAATGTTGGCATCATGTAACTTTCTTTTTTTTCTTTTAAAATATAAAATAAAGTTATTGTTGAGGAATGTTAATGTTGACATCATGTAACTTTCTTTTTTTTCTTCTCCCTCCACTTGAGATGGCTACCATTAGACATATATAATATGTGTGTGTGTATGTATGTATGTAAAATCTTTCTTTGCATACTGCTATTAGTTCTTTCTCTGACTGCAAATAGCATTAGTTCACATTTATAGAAGTGATTGCCACTAACTACTATACATTTTTTAAAATGGCAAAATAGGGTCACTTAATTTCAATTATACCTGCATTATTTTGGTGAAAAGTCATTTCCTAATTCTGCTCTTTGAAATAAAGGAAGTGTAGAAGGGAAATTTGCAGTTACCAAGAAGGCACTTTCTAAGTCTGCTATCTCCCTGAAAGAGGTGCCTCTCTCTGACAGTATTTCAGCAGCTGTTCCTTCCTGTCCTTGATTCTTAGTCTAAACTTGAATGAATTTTTTTTCCTTCAAATAACTTGGAGGCAGGGAGGGTAAAAGAGATGTGTTACTAAATAACTTATTTTTTCTGTCCTTGGGTAGTTTTTAAATGGTCTTGTTATGAAACTTTAGAAATTAGTTCCTTGTTCTTTCCCTCAGCTATTTTTTTTACTTCAAAAAAATTCCGTCATATTCATTTTTAGAACAGTAGTGATTCTTCTCCTTTTCACTAAGTAAAATATTCTTAACCTATTTTTTAACTTCTTCCAAAGTTCCACTTGGGTGCCATCTCCTACAGGAGATCTTTCCTGATCTCTCCCTAAGAAAAATTTTTTTTTATGTTCTTTGTAATTAAATATTGTATTCCTTCTCTAGAAATGAAAAAGCAAATAAAAATAGAAAGAAAAAAAGCCAAATTCCTTTGAAAGCAAAGGACTATTTCCATTTTGTTTCTCTCTTCCTATTATTGAATACATTGTCTTGTAAGTTTCATAGGTATGAAGAACTCTTGACTGGAAACTTCCTTCACTATACACATGAAGAAACTAGTTTTTGAGTTCTAAGTTCAAATTTGGCTTTAGTCATATAATAGCAGTGTAACCTTGGGTAAGGCACTTAACATCTAGCTGCTTCAGTTTTCTCAATTGTAAAGTGTAGATTAGAAAGTCACCTACTTCACAGAGCTGTTGTATCAGATGAGAGAATATTTGTAAATCACTTAGGACATTTCCTGGCATGTAATAAAGGTGGTGCTTTATTATTAATATATGCTTATTCCTTTCCCCGGGCTCCTTAGGGGCACCAAGAAGTTAAGTTACTTTCTCCAAGGTCATACAACTAATAAGTTATAAGAGGCAGGACTTAAGTCTCCTTCTCTCAAAGTTAGATTCTGTATTCACTATGCCATGTTCCCTCTTGTCTTATGCACTTAATAAAAGCTAATTAAATTTAAACGACCCCCAAAATATTTTTACCATAAAATTCAAGCTGTTAAAGGAATTAGAGTTTGCTTCTTTTTGAAGTGGCATATTTCTCTCAATTTTCAAACAAAGAAAATGATTTGTTAATGTAGTGACTGATTTTTTTCCCCTTTACATAGAATATTTAAGGTGAAGAGAAGTAAGCCCATAAAGTTTATGAGCTTCTGTGCTTGGCAGATAAACCCACTTTCAACAGATATTTTTGATTATTTCATTGGATTCTATTTTCTTCTCAGATCAACCAGTTTATACTCTTATAAACTAGAGAAAATAAAAAAAAATTACATAGCTAAAACACTTTCCTTTAATTTTCAGTCACATCTTATTATACTGCTATTGCACATCTGATTTATTTTAACATCAGTAACTTAAAAAGGCAACATAAAAGAAATTTAAGACTATTTCATCATATTTTTTCAAGTTTAATATAAATGATCAATTTATTTAAGTAAAATAACTATTTCAAGAACTGTATTATGGCTTCATTCGGATCAGAGAATCTAGAGGCAGAAGGAATATAGAGATTATATAGTTTTTCTACTCTTCTCTGTCCCCTGCAATTTTACTGATAAGGGAACTGAGGCCTAAAGGGTTTAAATAACTTGGTGGGTGGAGGATACAAGATAGTAAATAACAGAACAGAAAATAACACATCTTTTTTATGCTCATTTCATAATTTGTATCTCACGTAAAGTATAGGAAATGTTTAATGTGATTTTCTTTACTGTGGTTTTGAACACTTGGGAATCAGTGGGTCCCAATAGTAATTTTCTTTTACATTTCTTCTGTCCTCATATATGACAGTTGATTTTGTATTTTACTTTAAAACTGAAATTCATTGAAAAGCAAATTGAACTACTTAAGTGTTATGCCTTAATTACAAAATAGTCTTTAAACATTGGTCTGTAACAAGGGAGCAAAGAAAACAGAAAAATCTACTGTTGATGTTTCCATGAATCTTTAGGGAAGTTGATACAGTGATTTAAAGCTGAAAGATAGTTTCAGATTCTTAAGGGAAATATTCAAGGCTTTCATATCTACAGTACATTTGTAAGCCCTCCTTTGTGTATGCCCTGAGACTTCAGAAATAACATACTTTATGATTTTGTATTTGATACCTTTATCTAAATTGCATTGATGAAAAGGGCATTATTTGCATATAGTATTCCTATGTAGAGAGACTGATAATTTTGTTCCTTTTTTCCTATTCCATTTCTTATGATACTGATTTGAAAACAATGAATTTCATCCTTTGTTCTTCTGTAAAGGTCTTAAAAGGTGATAGAATTATTTAACTTGGAACAGAATAATAGAACTTGATAACAGCAAGTTATAAGTTTTTATTTATATCTTATTTTAACAAGATGACTCAATAGAACATAGTAACTTTATATAAACCGAGTAGTGAACTCACTGGTCTTTAAGTCTTAAGAGATGTAGAGTTATATTTTTGTATTTTATAAGAAACAAAATTTTGACCATTATTCTTCATATTACTGATAAAATTACTAAATATTCTTCATAGGTTTCTTTTTAAGGACCTTACTTTATGAATTAGGTGGAAAACTAAATAAACAGTAATATTCTTAAAAGACCTTCACTGAAAAAAAAGCACAAAGAATGGTGGTTCTTATATGATTTCTTGGAACCCCAAGGATCCACAGAGTATCTCATGGGTTTTCTGAAATAAAATTTAGTTTTGATATACATATTTAATTTGTTTGCATTATCCACAGATGTGACTATGGTGTTTATTGGGCTGTGAAAAAGAATTGCAAAAGGTTGCAACTACACTTGCAATCACAAATGATTAGCCAGTACTTCTAACTAGTAGGTAGTAGTTGTTCATTGAGTATTAAAATGCCCAGTAGCTTCCCTCATAATATGCCTTAAAAATTCCCATCAACACTAAAAAATCTTGGTAATTCTGTTAAGTATAGGAAGTACAAAGTAGGAAAATTATGAATTTAAAATGTAGGGTGAAATTTTAATGCATATTTTATTATGTCAATATTTATGCATAGGCTTGTGATTTTTTTTTAATATCTACATAGTTTTATAGCCTTGGAACCATTAACCAAATGTGAAAGACTCCAACATTTGTATGTTTTCTTCGATTTTATGAACTTTATTACCTGTATGTTGCTTTCTTTTTGCTCATGATCTCATTTATCTTGTGAGCTTTGATGATTCCACTTAATAGGAATAGTAATTTTTAGGAGTAAAACTAATTGCATAGTTTGCAATTTGTAATCTCTAGCGTGATATTTTCAGATATTTCTCCTTTTTACATTATAACAAAAAGTTTGCCTCATGGTTTATTTCTGTTAAGAATTGTTTTTGAAAGTAATGGACAAATAAATAATTTATTTCAAGGGAGAAAAAGTATGATCAGTCAGAAATACCGTTTGAGAAAATCTCTCCTTCATAAAATTACTCATGAGTATTTTCAGTCATGTGAGAACATGTTGGGTTTGGCTACCATCTTCTGTTGCATAATAACTGCCAAACACTTCTGGAAAGTCCAGATATATTTGCATGTTGAGGAATTGGTAGACAAAGAGCAGCCCTTATTAAAGGGATTTTATTAAGAGTAGCAATGACTTGATATAATTTTTGCTCTTTTCTTAATCAACTAACTGAAATCTATTCTCTTTAATTTTTTTTATTATTCCACGAAATGCAGAATTTTCTCAAGATGTTTCCCACACACTTGCTTGACAATGTTTTGTATGTTGAATTTTGCACCTTGATCTAATGTAAGAAATTTGTTGCATAAGTTTTGAGTTGTGATCATGTAAGGGGAAGAATTTAATTTGTAGGAAAAATATATCTAGTAAGTTTTGTTGGAATCATAGAACTTTAAGTGTACATAGAGAAACAAGATTCTGGATTAGGGACTAGAGTTTAAATCAAAGCTTGTAATTTATCATTACTTGCATAGTTTTGACCAAGTCACTTAGTCCCTTTATACCTCAGTTTCTTCTCTTGTAAATGAGGAGGTGGGTAAGACTAGATGATTTCTAAATTCTTCTTTAGTTCTAATTTTATGATCAAGTTATGCTTCTCATAGGTTGTTTTCTATTTTAAAATTAGAAATCCTAGAGAGCTATAAGTTCCATTGTCTTCCATTTGAGCAGTTAGGTGATGTAGTGGATAGAGTGCTGGGCCTAGAGTAAGGAAGACCGGAGACACTTCCTAAAGGTATATCTTTTGCAAGTCATTTAACCCTGTTTACCTCAGTTTCTTCATCTGTAAAATCAGCTGTTGAAGGAAATGGCAGATCATTCCAGTATCTCTGCCATGAAAATCCCAAATAGGATCATGAAGAGCTGGACACAACTGAACGACAACATTGTTCCACTAATCTTCACATTGCTCTGCCCCCAAAAACCTAAAATTTTTTTCTAGACTGAAGAGTGGGGAGATTTTATGTCTTTAAATATTTTTAATATCTAGCTGAATTTATTCTGCCTAGTTATTAATGCTCAAATGTTTTTTAATGAAATTTATGTTTGCTTATTTGGGGATATAATAATCTTTTTAAGAAGATGAGTATATTTATTTTTTTAAGCAGTAATTAGAATGAAATTGTTTCTGTCTTTGTGATGTAGTATAGTTGATGAGGATTTTGTAAGCTTATTGAGTCTCCAAAGGCTGTGGCTTCTTCCTCTATAATCACTGACCAAGAAAGGGATGTAAAACTTTCTTAAGTTGTTTAAGCATTTTGTGGCAAAATGTTCCATGGTGTCTAAGCATGTCTCTAAAGGGAGGAACTTGGATTGAATTAATTAGCCCCAGAGGTTTAAATGTGAATATCCTATCCAGAAAATTAAGCCGTAAATACTACAGTATGTCTTGGTTTGCTGTTTCTGTACTTTGTTTTATACCCCCCTAAACACATTTTTTCTCCAAGTATACTTAATTTGAGACCTAAAATTTTGTGCATTGAGTACAGGAAATTCAATTTTTATCTCTAAATGTAGAAAAACAGATCTATTTGGCTTTTCTTAATTAATGTCTCATTTTGTAGATTAAAATCCTACATTTATAATATTTTTTCCTGGAATGTGTTAAAAGTAAAACAATAGTTTAAATAATTATTTGTTGTATTCTTGTTCTGTACATAGTACTAGATACAGGAAGATTCAGAATCATAAGACTTGATCACTACTTTTTTATAACTTTAAAAAACAGTGCTTATAAAAAATTACAACAGTAATTCATAATGTTAACAGATGGACTTCTTTTGACTCCTTTCTTTGGTGGAAAGACGTATTAAATGACCAAAAGGCAAACCAAATAGAGAAGAAAGCAATTATTGTTCATAATCCATAGTCTATGTAATTAGTCATAGAGTAATGGATAGCTGGCTATTGGTCATAAGTATATTTAATTAACAAAGATTTTTCATAATAAAAGTTTTTTTAATATTTCCTTTATGTTGAATTACTGTAACAAGCAGAAATACATATATACACTCATGTATATATGTTTTATAATGAAAATATTCTTGAATCCCAAGTGGAGTTAGAAGTAGTAATGTAATGTAAATGGAAAATTAGGTTTGAAAGGTTAGGGACAGAACAAAATAATTGTAGCATTACATGTTTTCAATAAAAAAAGAATCTCAAATTTCAGAGTGATAAGTCTTTTAAATTTGATTTTCTAAAAATTTAACCAGTTTTATTAATGATTTTTTCATTTGAATTAATATATCACCTTGGTTTATTTAATGTTTAATAAATTTACATTGAGTTTTCTTGTAGGTGATTCTTTTACTCTCTATTCCCTTCCCCATAAGTAGTATAGTGGAAATAATAATTTGCATTTAAGTAATAATTAAAAGATTTGCAAAATGCTATATCCATTCATATTTGATAAATAGTAACTCATTGAATATAACCCTGTGAGATAGGTACTGATGGTATTATTTCAGTTTTATTGATGGGGAAACCAGGTTAGTCCCTAAGAAATTAAGTGACTGGGCTCATTGACCCAGAAGTACTAAGTATAAAGTGAAAGATTCAGAAGTAAGCCAAGATTACTCCTGACTCCCAAGTTTAGCACTCTGAATTAACTTAATAGTATCTGTGTGAGGAGAGGACAGTAGAAATGACTATTTTGACCATTGTTTCATTTTTCCACTTCTGACCTGCTTTGTATTTTTTAGTGCCCTTTGGCACTATGGCCTTTGAGGGGCCCCTAAGTTAAAATCACTGATTGTTGTTGGTTGTGTACCTCTCTGTTCCTGACATCTTGTCTATGTATGTGCCTTTCTTAATACTTCATTATTTTTGTTATGTCTTATTTTGTAAATAAAAGTGTTGAATGTTAATTTAAAAAACTACAACACCAGAAAGTAATGTTTTATTTTTTGTTGTTTTATCTTTTAGATAATTCTATATGGGGATTTGCCAAAACATAAAGAAAATATAATATATTTATCAAATCATCAGTGCACAGGTTTGTATTTTGTTTTTCTGCAACCTAGGTCTTTTTTTTAAGGTATATAAGCAGTAAAAATAGTCTACCAACCTTAACTTTTTAAGTGAGCTATATAAAATATGTACCGTGAATGTGGATGTACCTGAGCTTATTTTTCTTATTGCACATATTTTTGAAAAGTCAGAAATGTTAAAACTTTTTTAAACCTCTTTCCCCTTCCTATTATTAAGTATTTGTGATATAGTAAATTATTACCAGTTAAAATGGGTCATCAAAAGGCCTTTTTAGAATGCTATAAAAACTTGTTTGTTGAAACACGCTTTGAAAACAATGTGATAATTGATAAATTTCATCTTGGATTTGGATTAACACCTTTTCAATATGTTATGTCTGCTTTGTTCACTACAAGGGGATTTCCCCTTGAGTAGTATTTTCCCCCTCCTAATGAGTTGGGAATAATACCATGTTTACTTTAGATTTCTGGGAGAAATATGTGTATATACATATATAACTATATATATATATATATACATGTATATATATAGTTATATATGTATATATGTATATATAATCATGTATAAAAATAATCTTACAATTTTCTTTGGTATCATTTATTATAAATACCTTATATTACATAAGGAGAGGCAGATAGAGAGGCTAGCAAGGTGTGGGTTTAAGTCCTGCCTCTGATATATATACTGACTATGTGACGCTGGGAAAGTCACTTAACCTTTCAGTGTTGTAGACAACTGTCTAAGATTATAAATTGTAGTGAAGGTGCTGAACTACTTTGGTGGAGAGAATTACCTCATTTGGGATTTCCGTGTTCCAAAAAATCATAGGCCTAGGCCCTATCTCTGTCTCTAGCCTGGTTACATAGAATTGGTGAAGTTGGAATTGCAGAAGCAGTGATATTTGATGAAAATCTTTATCTTGTAAATCTTTTTTAAAAAAAATCTTAAAATTTTTATTGATGTACATTTTTTTACATATTCAATTGAGACTATATCCTTTTATCATCTCCTAGTGAGTGAACCACAAACAACAAAATAAAAATAAAGTTAAAAAAGGAAATTAGTGCAGTAAAAGTTGCTAACACATCAGTTGAGTCTTCTAAGATTATATATGTATTGTTTCACATTTAGTTCCCACACATCTTTAATGAAGAGAGGGAGATGTATTTTCTCATCTATTCAGGGATAAGTTTGGTTATTATAATTATGCAATGTTCTGGGTTTTTTGTGGTTGTATTTAATTTTTTCTATTAAATATTTCAGTATTGTATTTAACTCAGTCTAAATGCATATGAAATAGTGGCAGTTTGAGTTCAATGACTAGAAATTGAAAAGGGCTTTGATACTTGATCCATTTGTCATCTTTCAGGGATAGTAATATTTTAACCCTTGCGGATGAATTCTTCTTTAAGACCATGAGGAAGGAAATAGACTAGGTTGCTATGGAAATTTTCTTTTATTAAAGAATTGTATAGGAGAGTTTTTAATGTCTGCTGCTACAGAATTTTGCTGTATTTAAAATCTTCATTTTTGTTGCAGTTTAATATAATTTTGTTTACGTACTTTGTCTTTGCTGTTATAACCTAGTATACTTTAAGATGAATCTAGCTTTTAAATATCTTTCCAGTGTATTGGATAGAGTACCAATGCAGGAGTCAGGAGGACCTGAGTTCAAATCTCACCTCAGACACTTGACACTCACTAGCTGTGTGACCTTGGGCAAGCCACTTAACCCCAATTGCCTCATCTTGGGTCATCTCCAGTCATCCTGATGAATATCTGGTCACTGGATTCAGATGGCTCTGGAGGAGAAGTGAGACTGGTGACCTGCACAGCCCTCCCTCACTCAAAACAAAGTCAAATGCAAGTCATGTTATCATTTCTCTGGTGCATGGTCTTCGGCAACAAACCTTTGGTGACATAGCTCCAATTTCCCTTTTATTCTCATTGTTTTTAGTTAAAATTTTTTCTTTGGAGACTTGGGGCTTCAAAAAGTGTTTTGTAGCCACTAATGGGTCTGGTTCTACTGACTGGTATGGAAACTCTGGCCTGCTCCATTTCCATTCTGGGCCAGTTTACCTCTTCTTCGGCAATCTGGTGTACCCCTTCTTCCTGATGTTGACTATGTTGGTGCACTTAATATAGATAGATCAGATGGACCAGAATGAAGGCAAGGGAAATAAAAGATGAAACTGAAGTTGCTTAGTTTTACTCTATGTTGACAATTTTGTAGGATAATTTGCAGTCCTAGGCTACAATGAAGATTTTAAGCTTAATACATACTCTCTCTGACCCTGATTTCGTGTGACCAACAGGATTTATGTGATTTTCCTAGAATCACTATAGCTGAAAATATTTATGTGACATGGTTGATAACTTCTGAAAACATGTCCTGTATTTTGTTAAGTTTCTTCCTATACTTTGCTTTTCTTCTGTTAGCACAATTATTATTATTAGAAATACATTATTGCTGCTTAGTATTCAAGTGACGTTTGATAGTTTTATTAAGAATACAAATATACAGATAGAAGTTACTTACTGCCTCAAGCAAAAATGGGTGGATTTATTTTCCTAAGTTTTTCAAAGTCATTCCATTTATAAGGTGGAAACCTGTCTAACTTTAAGCAGGTACAAACTCTAAAACCTGATAGGATTAAAAGCCATTTCTTAAGGTTTTTTTTTCCTAGGTCCACTAGGGGTTCCAGGCATTTCATAATAATATTTTGCCAGTTAATCATAGACTGTTTAGTACCTGGTTTTTAGGTAAGAAAGAAGAAAGAATGCTTGGCCAGTTTCCCCCAAATTCAGTGGATATTTGAGGGAAAACAGTAGGTCTTTGATACCATTATCTTTTACTTCAGAGTTATCTTTGACTTTTCCCCTCTCCCTATACTATATCCAGTTACCAAATTTTGTCCATTTTCAGCTTTTATTATACTTCACATTTCAGACCTCAGCCTCTTTCTCTATCCTAGTTCAGATATTCATCATCTAGTGTAACAACCTCCTAACTGCTCTTTCTACCTCTGATTTTTCCCTGTATTTTCCTCCTTCCCCAAACTTCCAAAAACATCTTTCTAAAGTTTTCTGAATTTCTGAATTCAAAAATCTTTGCTGACTCTCCATTATCTTTGAGATAAAATATGAAAACCCTAAATTGGCAGATTAATAATCTCCATAGTCTAATTCCATGCAGTCAATATTCCAGTCAAATCGAAATTACAAGACTGCTGATTGTTTCTATATTGTACTTGCCTCAATTCTTGTAATGCGCTTCTTCCTCATTTCTACCACCTTCTCATGAAACCATCCTTGGTTCCCTAGCTATAAGTTTTCTCTTTCTCAAATTTACATTCAGCACTTCATCTAACTTGTCCTTTGCTGTCTTTGTATCTTTCCTTGTATTATACATTATCTTATCCCTGCTGGCAAAATGTGAACTTACTGAGTTCTGGGACTGTGTTTTGTCTTTTCTTTTGGCCCACTGTTTATTATAGTGCTTAGCTGCTTGGCAGGTATAAAACTATGAAGGCATATAGTGGGTGCTTAAAGCTTGTTGACTGTTTGAATAAAATGCTAGTTAAATTGAATTGCCTCTTCTACATGAATGCTGATAGGCCCATCTATCTAGGGAATCTAAGTGAACCAGGAGTTACTGAAGGAGATTGAAAATTCTCACTGGTATCTTGGGGTAGAAGTAGGGGTAAATCTGTCTTTTCATTTCTGGAAAAGAATCCTCAGGTGCCTATAACATTCCCAGTTTTGAACTAGTTCAAATCCTAACTCTGAGAGGAATTAGAATTTGTAAAGTTACCTCACAATACTGCCCGTAACTCATTGAACCTCTTAGGTGTTACATTTATTTCTTTGCTAGTGTTGGACATATTATTCCATGTTTACTTTTGAAAAATTATAGCTAAATGTTTATGCAAGTTATAATTTTAATCACATGCATATTAATTCTGGTTTGACATGTAAAAACAGATTTTATCTACTATTATGTGGGTGTATTCCCCTCTCATTAATCTTTCCAACTAAATCCCTTCTATCATAATCTCTTGTCTATTTATCACTTTTACTGTAATCAGTAATTATTAACTTTTGATATTTTTTCCCCTTGTCTTCTTTGAAATTTCCTTACCTCTCAGCTGCTTTTTGGTTCTTATTGTCTTTGATCATTTTTGCTTACTCTCCCCTATTGAGTCAGTTCTTATTTCTTTTCTTATGGGGGAAAGCATGTACAAAGGATGAGTAAATTCAAAATAGTCAATATTCGCCGTAATTTGGGGATGGGAAGAACACTAATAACTGGAGGAACAGGAAAGGCCCGGGGACATGCTACTTTATCAGAATATTAAAAGTATGATGGTAGGTATGCTGAGAAGAAAGAAAATTCCAAGTATGGAGACAGTTAGAAAAGGTACAGAGGCAGGAGAACCTAGTGTTGTATAAAGCAAGTGTGCCAGTTTGGTTAGAATATAGGGTATGCAAAATGAAGTTAAAATGAAGTAAATCTGGACTAGTTGGAGCCAGATTGTGACAGAACTTTTAAGTGCTAAACCTGCCTAGATGTGTTAATCTTGGGCAAGTCCCTTAACCTTACCTCCTTACCTCTGTTTTCATTTTCTCATTTTCAAAATGGGAATGATAATTATTAAACTACTTAACTTAGGGTTGCTTTGGGAGAAACATTTTCTAAATGTTAAAGCACTATGTAAATATGAGTAGTTATTATTGTCATATCATCCTTCTCCTATATTGTCACCATAAAAAAAATTATTCAGGAAAGAAGTGTGTTTTTTTGAGTCAGTGTTGGGGAGTATTACTCAAAACATTTATTGATACCCTAAATATAAATTATACTTGTAATGACTATTAATTCAAAAAGACTTATTGGTGCTTATCCATCTGGCAACTTTATCCAGAATATAACCAATTTTGCTCTAAGCAGCGAAAGTGTATGTCACAAGCTACATTATATAGTAGAACTTACGTTGCCCACCTCATTCCTCCTCGCCCCAGCTCCCTGCCCCCATTCAAGGCCTATTTGCTCATTACAATTTGTTTATGGTAAAGGTTTTGTCACCTGGTTTCTTAGCTTGCAGTGACTTGGGGAAGAAACATTGTTAGGCAGGCATACTGATGTCACTGAGAAGTGACAGCTATTTTTCTGGTGTCATGGAAGGAGAGAAGAAAAGTGCAAAAAGCTGACATGAAATATAAATCCTGCTGTCTAGAGTAGTCTTAAGGGGCCCACATCTCTATATACTTCATAGTTGCTGAGGGCATTACTCTGTCAGCCTGTAATAAAATAACAGGTTACTTAGGACTGCAAGGTACCTGAGAAATCATTGAATCTCTAGTGCCTTAATTTTTCAGATTAGAGGAAAGACTTAAGAGAAGTGAAATAACTAACTTGTCAAGGGTTACATATAGCCAGTCAGAGCTGGAGCCAGATGGCATAGATTACAGTGTTTTAACTCCTAGCTCGGTGTTCTTTTTTACTTTCATCAAGTTGTTTTACTTTAGAATTGTGACCCTAAGTTATGAAGAAAAGGTTGAATGATGTTTTGTGTATTCTGTATATATAGACAGGGAAGTGGATGAGTTTTTGGTGCTTCAGGATTGGAGGTGGCAACATTAGTAGTGAGGAAGATAATTCTTAGCTATCAAGAAAACTAAACAAATAATATCCTTAGAACTTATTGTCATTTAAGAGATCATTTAGCTCCATAACAGAGCTAGAACTAGAATCCAGATTTCTGACTGACTTCAGTTTTGTTCTACTATGTCATGTTTTCCATTCTGTGAGGGATTTGGGATATACCATCAGTAACCACTACCTTAAAACAAAATTTATTCCATGATATAGATGGGATATAAGTCAGAGGTTTTAACTGGGCCCTGGGAATACCTGTACATTCTCAGGATTGTTGAGGGGAAAGTGACAGAGAGTCAGACAAACTCTGGATATCAGGAAGGTGTGCCCATCAAAATTGGACCATATTCTGTACTATGTTGTGAAATTATTACATAACCTATAAGAGAAGCCTGTGGATTTTCCCAGAGAAGAATTATGTAATTTGAGACTTGGAAGGTACCTTAATAATCATTTGGTACAACTCATGGGAAAGAAATCTGTACTAAAATGTGCCCAACTAGTGGTAAATGCCACCTTTGTCTTGTAGATCTTTTTGGACAGTTCTAATTGTTTTTCTTGGCATGAAACCTCAATTTACCTTTTCTGTACCATTTACCATAGCTGTGCTCTTGGTTGTGCCACTTAAAGTCCAAATGAAAAAGTCTAGTTCCTTTTCCTCATGACAGACCTTCAGATACTTGAAGATAAGTTTCATATACCCCTGAGTCTTCTCTTCTTCAGGCTAAAAATTCCTAGTTCCTTCAAACCTTCATTCATTCCAATAAGATACTAATCTTTCTTATAGTTGGTGGCTACCATGTTTATAAAGAAAATTTCTAAATTGACATCTACAGTGCTCTTTGTAATCCCATATTTTAAATTTGTAATATCCACATGGATATTCTATTCACATGTTAATCTTAGCATTGCCAGCTTCACCATCCAAAATATCTTTTACCCTTTTATGAATTCTAGATTACTCTCAGTATCAGTATTCTGCCCAAAGCCCACCAGAATATTTTTTATTGCTTCCTGTCTTTTATCCCATGCATTTTATTTGTCATCAAGATCTACCTTTTTATGTTGTAGTTTTGACTTTATGCTTCCCATTTCCATATTCTCTAGGACCTTGCGATCTTGTGCCAATATGGCTGCAATACCTTCACAGTCTTCTCTTTTTCAGTATATTTTTTTATTCGGTTGTTGCCCAAATAATAGAAGTACACTTTCAAGCACAAACTGTGTTTTTCTCTTCTTTTTAAGAATCTATTTCTCGTTTTAGCAAATCCAGATGTTTCTCTTTGTCTTTCAAGGTGTTATATCATTTATGCTCCTTTCTTTTATCCCATCTCCTGTTATTACCTTTCCTAGGCCTTCTCTTTAAGTGTGGAGTAAATTCACTTGCTATTATCTATATATAGCTTGAATATTTCCATTTTTGTACTTGCATGTAAATTTGACATTCCCTTTGCTTAGAATACCATCCTCTTTAAAAATAACTTCTTAAAAGTTTTTTATTATGGATTTCACCAGATCCTATTCTCCTGTTTAATACTTTTTAAAACTCAGTTATATCTTTTTGTACAAAATTGTGCTGTACTTGGTTTATAGTTTGCACTGTAAATGTAAATGTATTTTCAGTTAGCATATATATAAAATTCATTCATCTAAATGTAAGTCTCATGAGGATAGGGATCATGTTTTTCCTGTGTACTTCCATACCACCTACCATATGTCTTTGCACATCAAATTCTTACTAAATCTCTGTCAGGGGTAGGGAACCAGTGGCCTTCTAGCCCCTTGAAATACAGCCTTTTGACTGGGTCCAAGTTTTAAACAGAACAATCCTTTTATTAAGGGGATTTGTTCTATGAAGAAGGTCTTAGGTTCCCCATCCCTGATCCAAGCTGTCTTTTCTGTTATGGATCCCATTTGAATTTTTCAATCAACAGAAGTTAGTTAAAAACAAAAAAAATCCCCAGTTTATGTTTTTGTGTTATTCCCCATTTCTGTGTTAGAAGAGAAAATTTTTTTTGCCATATTTTTTGTATTTTTTGTCCCTTAAATAAGTTTTATTTATGATTAGGCTTTATTTTTTTAATGACCATTTAATTCCTATGATATTTAAGAAAAATGTAATAGAATTTTACTTCCTTAGGGGCTAATTTTATATCTTTATTCCATCTAAAATTATTTAATTATATCTAATATCATTTTGTTTTAAATTATGAAGTAGGTAGAAATTTTAGGCAACTTTTGAAGCAGTTTTGCACTAATGAGTTTGGGTTTGTTTTGGCAGTTGACTGGATTATTGCTGACATTTTGGCAATCAGGCAGAATGCTCTTGGACATGTACGCTATGTTCTGAAAAATGGCTTAAAGTGGCTTCCCTTATATGGGTGGTATTTTTCTCAGGTAATTTTTTTTCATTTATTTTAAGTTTTATGTTATTATTGTAGGCCCCAACATCTTATACTAAACTGAAATACTTTATGATTTGAAAGAATTTTAAAATGTAGTAAGTTTAAAACTTTAAAGTGTATAAAAGGTAAAAGTAATTGTGAAGGTATAATACATGTAATATTACCTTAAAGAATAAAATGGTAAAGGTGAAAAATGCTCTCCAGGATTATATATCCCTTAGTAATTAGTTGTTAATTCCTTATGATCTTTCCCCTATTTATAAAGTGTAACTGTCCATATTTTTATTTTTCCTGCAAAAATTATTTGACATTTAAAATTTTCTCAAGTATGAAAATGATCATATATGTGAAAATTTTTATAAAGTATAGGTCATATTTGTAATATAGTTTAAAATAGTTGAAGGATATAGATGTCAGACTATAGAAAGGTTTTGCATTATTACCATGAATAAGGGATATACCCCCATTAGTTTGTGTCATCCCTAAATTTAATTATCTGTTATACTTGTTTTGAATTTGTATTTTATTTATATTTTTCATTCATTGTGCTGTGCTATATTTTCCTCTTTACTGCTCTTTTTATACCTTCTCAAATTCCTTAAAATTAAAACCCATATTATCTTACTGACAAATAAAAACGATTATGTGTTGTGTGAGAACTTTTGACTTCATCAGACTGGCAAAAGAGGGTCCATTACAAAAAAGATTAAGAACCCCTGCTTTAATTTAATATTCCTAGGTTATAAAGCAGGTACCAAGTATGTACTGATGAGAAACTTTCCTCTTGAGATACTCCTATACCAATGAACAAATAATCAAAGGATCTACATAAAAAAAGTGTGTATGTCCCATTACTATCAGTATATGTATTTTAAGAAAAATAATTACTGACTTGGGGACTTTATAACAGGTTCATATTGTTATATCTTATCTATCAATAGATATTCTTATTTTTGTTTGATAATAAGTATTATTTTCGTTTACATTTAGTAATAAAACTAAAACTCGATATAATGGATATGTAAACAGAATTTTGTTCTGAGGTTTATAATTGCTAAGTTCTTTGTGAACTGCTTTATCTATGTAGAATTTGACTAAATTTTTTTTTTTATCAAAAGTAGGAATCAAATAAAGGAAATAACAGAAACTTACGATGAGGTCTTTCAAGATAAATCAAATTGGCCTGAACAGTTTTATCTAAAGATTTATCTTAAGATTTTAGGACAGAATTGTCAGAGACTAAAAAATGGCCTCTAATAATTCATTAAATTTATTTTATATCTGCTTTCCAAATAATACCTACTATTTCACCAGAGTTTTTACTAACTTCCTTTTACCAGTTACTTTGTATCTCCTTACTGTTTTTTAACTCCTAAGTACAAAATTTCCATTCTTTCTATTTATCTTTTTGTGCTATTATATCATCAGTGATAGGGAATCAAAGAATGTCAAAATTAAAAGGACATTAATGATCACCTAGGCATTGCTCCAATTTCACTTATAGAACAAGTTGAGCCTACATAGGTTTTTCAATGAAATTTAAAGTTAATGTAATTTTTAGTAGCCTATTGTTTGTAGGTATGTTAATTTTTTAAAGGATGCCTAGGGTTAGTTAATAGATGCTGGTATATTTGTGAATTCTTTGTTATTTTTGATCCATACTTTCATCACTAGGGATTTTCCTCTTTTCCTTACACTTATTAATGACATCTGGCATTTATATAGTGCTTTGTGGTTAAAAAGTGTGTGTGCATGCGCATGTATTTGTGTCATATGTACGTGCGTATATACATATATACACATATATACATGTATAGACATATTTAGAAAAACTGTGAGGTAGATAGTATTATAGTTAGCAGTGATGATAATTTAAATTGTATTCTATAGAATTCTTTTTAGGGATCTCATTTAATCTTCAAAACAATCCTGTGAAGTAGGTATAGTTATAAGTATTATTTATTAGTCAGCTAGTATTTATTCAACACTGTGTCCGGGCATTGTGCTAAGTACTGAGGTTATAGAGAAAGGCAAGAAACAGCCCCTGCTCTCAGTGGAGGTGTTACCTGTATAACTGGAGAGACCACATGTATACGACTATTTAATACAAACAACAAACAAGATATATGCACACATACATGCATACATGATAAATTAGGGATAGTCTTAGAGGGAAGGAGGAACTGGGAAAAGCTTCTTGGGTGGAATATTAGCAGAGATTTAGAGGAAGTCAGGGAAACTAGAAGGTAGAGATGAGGAAGGAGAATATTCTGGGCACGGAGGTCAAAAATTCTGTCTAGAATTGGAATGTCTTGTCTGAGGAGCAGCAAGGCCAGCATCAGTGTAGTGGTAGAGTATGCTAAGGGGAGTAAAGTATATGAAGACTGGAAAGGTAGGAAGGAGCCAGGTTATGAAGGGCTCTAAAAGCCAAATATAACATTTCATATTTAATTATGGATATAATAGGGACCTCCTGAAGTTGATTGAATCAGAGGGGTGACATTGGGCAGCTAGGTAGTGCAGCGAATAGAGCGCCAGACCAGGAGTCAGGAAGATCTGAGTTCAAATTCAGTCTCTGACACTTATTAGCTCTGTGACCCTGAGCAAGTCACTTAACCCTGTTTGGCTTAATTTTCCTCATCTGCAAAATAGGCTGGAGAAGGAAATTGCAAACCACTCCAGTATCTTTGCCAAGAAAATCCCAGTGGGAGTCATGAAGAATTGGAGACAACTGAAAACTGACTGAACAGCAATATCTTCAGACTTGTCCTTTAGAAAGTTCAGTTTGACAGTTTGAATGCAGGATGGAGTGGAGTGAGGAGAAATTTGAGGCAGGTAGAACAACAGGTTATTGCAATAATCCAGTAATGAGGTGATAAGGGCCTGTCATCAGTGTGTTGGCAGTGTTGAAGGAGAGAATAGGACAAAAACAAAAGATGCCATAAAAAAGTAGAAATGACCCCTATTTGACAACTGAATTGCATTATGGGGAGATGAGAGTGAAGAGTTAAAGATAATGCCTGGATTTTGAATCTTTGTGACTGGGAGGATGGTGGTGCCCAAGAAAGAAATAGAGAAGTTAGGAAAAGGGGATGATTTGAGGGAAAAGATGGCTATTGCTGACTTGACCTCTCTCAGTGTTCATTAAAAACCAGAAGCTGTGGGAGTAAATCCTTATAACACATAAACATATAAATCAAGATAATAGTCATATCCAAAAATATTTGTCTCTTTATCCTTGTGTCTTTTACCTCTTTATCAGGAGGTGAGTACTATGTTTCATCATAGGTCCTCTGGAGACATGGCTGTTCATTGCAGTGATCAGAGTTCTTAAATCTTTTAAGAGTTGTTTTCCGTTCTAATTTTGCTATCCTGTATAAATTGTTATTCTGATGCTGCCCATTTCATTCTGTATCATTTCACACTATCTGGGACTTTCTGAAATTATTTCTTTGATTGCTCCTTATAGTACAATAATATTCCATCAGATTCATATACCACACTTTGCTCTTGCATTACTTAGTTGTCTACCACTAGATTCATGTATTTTACTCTTCCCCCCCATTTTTTAATCCACCTTCAAGATTAAGAACTGTTTTGCTTCAGTATTCCCTCCCAAGCATTATCCTCCCACTAAATCCCTCTGCCCCCTCTTTTCACCCTTGTTTCTTTGCTGAATTTGCTTTACTTCTATACCAAGCTTTATATGATAGTGCACATGTATTCAGTCTCCCTTTCTTAATTGTAGATGAGTGAGGTTTATCTAATGCCCACTTTCTTCACTCCTTCCTCGGTGTTTGTATGTTCTCATACAAATGTATCGATGAGGATTTATCTGTTTGTGGATAAATAAATCTATCCATTTTTGAGGAATAGCAAGTTATACCTTCTTTTTCCTTCTCTCTGCACTGTTTTCCCCACTTATTCTACATTTTACTCTCTCCTCTTGAATTTCTCATAACAGAAACTGTTTCTCTCAGGACCTTTTTTTTTTTTTAATTCCTTGAATGCCTTTTGAGGTCATTACCATCTGGAAGTGATACTTCTCTATTTTTTTCCTATTAACATTTTAGCACTTTGTCATCCTACAACTCCTTGCAGTTTCTTACATAAATTTACCTTTCCAAGTCTCTCTGGGTTTTTGTGTTTGTATTTCAAAATTCCTTTTTGGCTATGGTCTTTTTTTCAGAACTGCTTAAGTTCCCTCCTCCATTTACCTGCCTATGGGTTGTATTCAGCTTTACAGGGTAAGTCATTCTAGTTTTGTCTTTTGGAATATTATAAGATCTCTTGAATATAACGTAAGCTCTCCAATCTTATGTGAGCCTTCTGAGTTCTTGAAGTATCTTTCCTTTGCGGGGACCTGTAGATTTTGGCTATAGCATTCCTGAGACTTTTTCTTTTGAGAATCCTTTCAGGAGATTATTAGTAAATTCCTTCCACTTTTACTTTGATCTTTGGTTCTAATAGACTTGGGCAGTTTTAATTTACGATTTCTTGTAATATAGTGTCAAAGCTCTTTTATTTTTTTTAAAAAAAAACATGGTTTTCAAGGAGTCCAGTGATTCTTAATGATCTCTCCTTGCTTTGTTTTCCTGGTCAGTTTCGTTTTTTTAAACTCACCTATCTTACTTTCTTGAGCAATACAAGCCAGTATCTTTTGTACCATGAACTGTCTTAGAGAATTGTCTAAAGCAGCTTTCCAGTCTCTACACCATGTTGGTTCCTATAAATAGCAATATTAGCACATGGCCAAAAATCCCAAAATTCTACAAAAGCCCTCATTTATGCACAGTGTAAACAGATGATAAGATAAATATTATATTATTTAAGGTTTAGATATGTGGGATGGTTGAAAAACAAAAATTTTCCTTGTTTAAATCAGTAATTACTATATAGAGTATATATATATCTTTAACACTATCCATTAATATTTTTCTATTTTGTATTTTTAAAAAATCATTCAAAAACCATTCTTGGGACTTGTCTCCAACACAATAGCACCTTATTCTTATCCTTAAACAGGACCCAAATCTGACTCCTTCCTCAACTCTGTAAGCTACCAGCCTCTTCACTGTCCCACTACTCCCAGCTGGGTGTCATGGTCTTCAGGATAGTTATAACTCCTGTGTGGTACTCAGAACGGTCAGAGATCAGATGGTTTGGGGAAAATTGCCACCAATCCTCAAGCTCAAAGGTCACTTTTTGCCTTTAGTTGAGATCCTTCAGAGGTCAGACTCTTTTCTGAGTTAGTGCTTTTTGAGTAAGAACCCTTCCCCTGCCCACCCAAACTCCTCTTCCCCTTTTTTTAGTTTTTTGGATGGGATAGATTGAGGTTTTATATATGTGTGTGTGTGTGTGTGTGTGTGTGTGTGTATGTTTTATATATATATATATATACACACACATACATATATATAATAAGAAAGCATGTAAAGGATAGAACTCATTATAGGTCTTATATATTTTATCTACAAACCCATTCTTTTTCCAAATTTATCTGTTTCTAATAAAGAACACCACTTCCTTTCTAGTTATCTAAATTTTTAGCCTTACTGTCATCTTTGACTCCTCATTTTCCTTCATTTCAGATATCTGGTTGTTTGCTATATCCTCTATTCATAGAGCTCCAACTCTAGTTCAGGCCCTTAATACTCATCATCTGGACTATTGACATAAATAGTCATGTACAGATTAGAAATTTATGTTAAAATTTTTATTAATAGGTGAGTCCTGGTTTTACATCTCACCCCTGACACTCACTAGCTGTATGATGTTTAGCTTTTCTACTGTGTTCTTATTTGTAAAATGATGCCTACCTCATAGGATTGTTTTAAGATTGAGATCAAATAATTTGTGTAAAGCATTTTGTAAACCTTAAAGCACTATATAAATGTTAATTAGAATTACTTCTAATATTGTATTTTGAAAAGAACAAAATTGGCCAGAAATGCCAGTTTCTTTAAAGAGAGCTTAAAATGAAAACATAATTCATTCCTAAATATAAATAGAAAAAGAAATACTGCTACTGACTAGAACTGAAAGTTTTTTCTTATTTAAGCATAAATTATTCTTTGTATCAGCCCATTCTGTTTAATACCCATTACTTAATGTAATGCTATAGAAACCTGATTTATTTGACTGTACACGGAATTGTTGATTTAAGAATAATGTGTAAAGGATACTGAGAATACCATAGTTCTACTATCTTAAGAAAATATTTTTATTGTTTTGGTATGTATAAAATTTGTCTTTTTAACACTTTATATTGTGAATACTAATCATTAAAGATGAAGTAATTTCTTTTTTAATTTTCTCTTTTTAAGCATGGAGGAATCTATGTAAAACGAAGTGCCAAATTTAATGAATTGGAAATGAGAAACAAGTTACAGAGACAGATGGATACAGGCACTCCAGTAAGATTATGCTATGTTTTCCCTTTGTTAATGTAATTGTTATTTGCCTATCATCCACTATATTTTTTAATTGAAGAAGACTTTTTTCTTAGGGTAAATTTCATATTGCTTTTAGTTAAGGAGATTTCATTTTTTGACAGTTCTCATTCATTAGATAACCTGCAAAGTCCCTTTTAGTTACAAATTCTATTATCTGTTTTATTCAGTGCATTTTTGTTGGGGTTGTGTATAAACATAAAATGAATGAACAAAGGTTTTATTCATCTTGATTATTAAGATTAAGATTATTAAGATTAATGTGAATCAGTCAATTCAGTCATTAGTATTAACTAAAAATATAGCTGAAATTAATATTTTCATTTTTATCTCTTTTATTCAATGCACAAATATAATACAGACTTAGCAAAAACTAAATGACCTGCCTTTCAACAGTAAACCTTTTTGTGTTGAGGATAGTTTTTTAAAATTGCATTCATTGAATTATTTGAAAATTGTTTTAGTTTTAATAAATTTACAAACTTAAAACCATAGTGATATTTTGTAATGGCATGATTTTGCTACCCAAAAAATTTTCCATAATTTTGTATTAAAAGTATATTGTTTGTTACTAAATTACTTTTTCTCATGACTTCTCTTTAGAACCAAAACTCAATGATTGTGATTGTTAGATTTGATTTGTTCTTGATTTAATAGCATATTAACTTTCTGTTCAATTGACTCAAACTCAAATGATAAATTGTAGGTCATTTTAAAGGTGATAATTTTAATTTAGTCTAGTGAATCATGAATAAATTTAATATTGATAAATTTGTATTTTTCTCTTGTCATAAAAACCCTGTTATTGCTGAATATTTTTGCATTTATCAGTATGAAAGCTTTAAAAATGTTAATGTACTTAGCGTTGGAAACTTGGGAACTTCCTGTGAGAGGACTTCCTTTGCCAATATGGATCAACATCTATTCCACAATATAGTATTAGATAATTGCCCAGAATTCTGTGAGATTAAGTGATTTACCCAGCTTCACATAGCCAGTAAGTGTTGGAGGTAGGACTTGAACCCAAGTTCTCCTGACTTGGAGACTATTTATCTTCTATACCACATTGTTGTTGTGTTTGTCTTTTGTTGTCGAAGAAGACCACGCCATCACAGAAATGATGACATGTCTTGCACTTGACTTTGTTTTGAGTGAGGGAGGGCTGTGCAAAGTCATCAGCCTCACCTCTCCTCTGGAGCCTCTGAATCCAGTGACCAGATATTCATCAGGACAACTGGAATGGCCTAGGATGAAATGGGAGACTTTGACCCCTGTAGGCCAAGGTCCATTCAGGTACTCACTTAGGGTGAGGTAATGCCCCTTCAGTGAATAGGTCTGTTTAAGAAGTAGTCAGAGGATGGCCCCTTTTATAATGCAAAGAAAAAGAACTACATCAGGTTGGGAGTTACTATTGATAATCACTCTTAAGGCAGGAGGGTCCAGAAAACAGCTCTTAAGTGGAGCTTGGGCAGGGCCCTAGTGTTGTCCAATCTATGGGCTTCAGAGTGCGGTAAGGTTAAGGTTTTGGGAAAGGAAGGAAGAAATCTAGCCAGTAAACCCAAAGTTAACTGGGCTTCCTCTGACCATCCAACTATATACAACATAGGCTGTTCATAAGTAAGCAAAATCAAAACTTTTGTGTTATAATTTAGCAGAGCGAGCAAAATTGGTTTCTATATGTATATTTAAAATTTAATATATTTAGTTTGTATATTATATATTTAATATATATAAAATAATAGTATATTTAAGTCATTCCTCAAGCATGAACTTTTAAAAGTTTTGTTTAGAGGTGTCACACAGCCTGGTGTTTCACTCTAGTGCATTCCTTAATTTTAAGGATTATTTACTTAATATATCACATTGTAAGTATGAATTTAGTAAGGCAGAGCACTAGTCCAAAGTCTTGAGCCTCTGAGGACTTGCCAGTGCTAGGTGCTTTTAAATTAGTATTGCCTCAATAATTAGAACAGGGAATTCTGATTTTTCAAAGGTTTATTTTTAAGGGAAGAATCTAATACCTTAAATAAGTACAGTAGAACCTCAGTTCATGAATTTAATTTGTTCCAAGATTCTGTTTGTCATGCAATTTGTTCGTGTTGCAGAGTGAATTTCCCCATTGAAAGTAATGTAAAGTTGGATGATTGGCACCAGATCCCCAAAAATATTCACATAAAAATAATTATTTATAATTTTAAGTAAGTTTTTTTTGTCCCTAATGCACCAGAAATACAATAGCAATGACTAATACACAAACCAAAAAATAAAATAAACTAACTTGCACTTTACCTTTGAGAAGAGTTGTGGCTGGCATGAGGGAGATGAGAGGGGAGGAGGAGGAGGAAGGGTTATTGCTTGGAAGGAGAGTCTCCCTCTGTGAGAACATCGGGGATTTCAACGTGGGTAGAGTTCTCTCGTATACTGCTTTCACTATAAGTAAGACTAACACTACTGCCTTCACTTATTTTTCCTTTTTTAGAAGCACTTTAATGTTTTGACTCACTGGATTTTTTTCTTTACATTCACTTCTGACTAGGAGCCTAACAACAATTGTTTTTGACTTTTTAAAAAAAATTATTTGTTTTCAGTTTTCAACAGTCACTTCAGTAAGTTTTAAATTTTCTCCCCTTCCTTCCCCTACTTCCCTCCCTGAGACTTACATGGGTTAAAAATAAAACATTGCCCTAGCTGAACATCATCCCTTCGTGAGCCATTCAGGTCCAAACATGTTGTTCATACCATGTATTTTTGTTCGTCCTGCAAGACAAATTTTGCAAAAAATTTTTCCTCATCCGGTGAAAGCATATGTAAACCAGATTACTTGTAAAATGAGGTTCTAGTGTATTATGAATAGTACTTTACAGGCAGCTATGTGTCACAGTGGATAGAGTGCTGAACCTGAAATCAGGAAGACTTGAGTTCAAATTCTGTCTCAGACACTTAATAGCTTTTGACCCTAGGCAAATCACTTCTTGTTGCTTCAGTATTCCTCAATTTTCAAATAGAGATAATTCTAGCAGTTACCTCCCAGGTAACGGTTGTTGTGAGCATCAAATGAATTAATATTTGTAAAACACTTAGTACACTGCCTGCCACATGGTAGGTGTTTCATAAATATTCTTTCTCTTTACTACTCCCTTAAAAGCTTATTATGTACTATCATGTATTTACACTCACTATTCATTATAAGTACATAGTCTATATTTTTATTAGACATTTAGGAGGTGGAACAAACATTACTGATGTTATGGAGAGAGGTAGGATTTTGTTTGTTTATATACACATATATCTTTTACATATGGTTAAGATTATTTCCCTCCAAAGAATCCAGTTTCACTGGGTCTTTTATTTAAAAAAGAAATACTGTTAGGTACTTCTCGAGACTTTGTTTTTTCCCTCTTTGAATCTAGATTAGTAATCTCTCATATGTCTTCAGCTTCTATTCCTTATCTAGGTGCTGATTAATGTCCTTTTGTATATAGTCTTAAGATTCTTATCAGTTCCCTGCAAATTTTAGTAACTTGATAGTTTTGACAGATACCTTTCAGACAGAAATGAGAAATATTAATAAAATTAGTCTCTGGTTACTTTGCTTTTATAAATAATAAAACTATTTTAGTTTTATAAGAAGTTTTTAAGTCTTTATTGGTTCACTAGCAAAGCTTGGATTTCAGATTACTTTAAGAATTATACCTTGCTCATTAAGTAAGTCTATGCCTACCAGCAAAAGGAATTCAGCAAACACTAATCACGTAAGTGTAAGGAAAAGTGTTCAGTGCTGGAGATGCAAGGACAAAAATGAAAGTCTCTTTCCTAAAAGGAACTTTTATTCTCTAGAGAAGTGGAGTGGATATAACATGCAGCTACATAAGTAAAATATAAGCTAGGGAATGCCAGACAAAGCATTGGAAGAGCATTGAAGGAAAATAAGGATCTTGGGTGACTACGATGAAGGAGGAGTGAATTCCAGGTTGGGGTATAACTTGTACCACCTAAGCAGAGAATGGCATATCCTGAAACAGAAAGCAGTCTAATTTGATTGGAATGGAAAAGTTTATTTAAAAAAGGTCGGTTGGAGCCATATTATGGAGTCTTAAATTTTTTGGTGTTTTTTTATCTTGTGTATGTACACACACACACACACACACACATATTTAATTAGTTTGTTTTCAGTTTTCAACAATCACTTCCATAAGTCTTAAGTTTTCTCCCCCTCCCTTTCCCCTTCCTCCCCACGTTGGCATGCAATCTTCTATGGGTTCTACACATACATTCTTATTAAATACATTTCACATTAGTCATGTTGCAAAGAAGAATTAAAATGAATGGGAGAAGTCATAAAACAAAACATAACACAAGAGAAAGTAGTCTGCTCATTCTGTGTTCTGATTCCATAGTTCTTGCTCTGGATGTGGATGGCATTTTGCCTCAAGAGTCCTTTGGGAATGTTTTAGGACATTGCCTTGCTTTGAAGGTCTAAGTCTCTTAGGAACAGCCTTTGCACATTGTGGCTTTACTGTGTATAATGTTCTTCTAACTCTGCTCATTTCACTCAGCGTCAGTTCATATAAATCTTTCAACTAGGGAATGGCTTGTATTCTTACAAATTTTAAAAAAAAATTATTTATTTTCAATTTTCTACAATCACTTGCATATGTCTTACATTTTTTTCCCCTTCCCTCCCCACTTCCTCCCTGAGATGGCATGCAATCTTTTTTTTTTTTTTAATTTTAATTTTTTAAATTTTATTTATTTATTTAATTAATTTTTTGCATTCATTTTCACAAATTTTTGGGTTCCAAATTTTCTCCCCTTTTATCCCCTCCCCCCACCCCAATACCCCAAGCAATCTAATTTTCCCTATCTCCAATCTGCCCTCTCCTCTGTCATCCCTCCCTTCTCTTGTCTCCATCTTCTCTTTTCTCCTGTAGGGCCAGATGACTTTCTATTCCCCATTAACTGTATGTCTTCTTTCCTAGTTGCAACAACAATACTAAACAATTGTTCCTAAAACTTTGAGTTCCAAATTCTCCCCATCCCTCCCTCCCCACCCATTCCCTTTGGGACGGCAGGCAATTCAATATAGGCCATATCTGTGTGGTTTTGCAAATGACCTCCCTGATAGTCCTGTTGTGTAAGACTAACTGGATTACCATCCCTCCTAACCTGCCCCTCATTGTTTCTCTTCTGTCTTTTGATCCTGTCCCTCCCCAAGTGTTGATTTCAAATTGCTCCCTCCTCCCTTTGCCCTCCCTTCCATCACCCCCCCTTACAATATCTCCTTCTCCCCCACTTTCTTATACTGTAAGATAGGTTTTCATACCAAAATGAGTGTGCATTTCACTCCTTCGTTTAGTCAAATGTGATGAGGGTAAACTTCTTGTTTTTTTTTTTTTTCTCAGCTCTCCTCTTTTTCCCTCCACTAAGAAAAACTGCTACCTGCCTCTTAAATGACATATAGTTACCCCCTTCCCTTTCCCTCTCTTTCCTCCCCCTACATTTCTCTCTCACCATTTACCTTAGTTTCTTTTAAAGTATGGTCCCATCCTATTCAGTTCAATCTGTGCTCTCTATCTCTGTAAGTGTGTGCATGTGTGTATGTGTGTGCATGCGTGTACATCTGTGTGTGTGGTCCCACCAACTACTCAGATACTGAAAAGTTTTAAGAGTTAGAAATATTGTCTTTCCCTGTATGAATGTAAACAGTTCACTTCTGGTAAGTCCCTTAAGACTTCTCTTTGCTGTTTCCTTTTTCATGCTTCTTCTCATTCTTGTGTTTGAAAGTCAAATTTTCTTTTCAGCTCTGGTTTTTTCATTAAGAATGATTGAAAGTCCTCTGTTTCATTGAAAGACCATATTTTCCCTTGAAGTATTATACTCAGTTTAGCTGGGTAGGTGATTCTTGGTTTCAATCCTAGTTCCTTTGCCTTCTGGAATATCCTATTCCACGCCCTTCGATCCCTTAATGTAGAAGCTGCTAGATCTTGGGTTATCCTGATTGTATTTCCACAGTACTGGAATTGTTTCTTTCTAGCTGCTTGCAAGATTTTTTCCTTGAGCTGGGAGTTCTGGAATTTGGCCACATTGTTCCTAGGAGTTTCTCTTTTTGGATCTCTTTCAGGTGGTGATCGATGGATTCTTTCAATACTTATTTTGCCCTCTGGTTCTAGAATGTCATGGCAGTTTTCCTTGATAATTTCATGGAAGATGATGTCTAGGCTCTTTTTTTGATCATGAGTTTCAGGTAGTCCCATAATTTTTAAATTGTCTCTCCTTGATCTATTTTCCAAGTCAGTTGTTTTTCCCATGAGATATTTCACATTCTCTTCCATCTTTTCGTTCTTTTGGTTTTGTTTTGTGATTTCTTGGTGTCTCATAAAGTCATTAGACTCCATCTGTTCCATTCTAATTTTGAGAGAACTATTAAATTCAGTGAGCTTTTGAGCCTCTTTTTCCATTTGGCTCATTCTGCTTTTGAAAGCATTCTTCTCCTCATTGGCTTTTTGAACCTCCTTTGCCAATTGAGTGAGCCTATTTTTCAAGGTGTTAATTTCCTCAGCATTTTTTTGGGTCTCCTTTACCAAGGTATTGACCCGTTTTTCATACTTTTCTTGCATCTCTGACATTTCTCTTCCCAGTTTTTCCTCCACCTGTCTAACTTGCTTTTCAAAATCCTTTTTGAGCTCTTCCAGGGCCTGAGCCCACCCGCCACCCCCCTGGGGTGTCTGGGGTACTGAGGCCCCGCCCTCCACATCTTTCCCTGATGGCAAGGATACGTCCTCGTCATCAGATCCGAAGGTGGGGATCATTTGCATTTGTTGGAAAAAACTCTCTAAAGTCTTATTTTTCTTCCCTTTTCTAGGCATTTTCCCAGCCAGTTACTTGACTTCTGAGATTCCTTTCCACCCCCGCCTGGATCCGCCCAGCTAGTGCTTGGCCTCTGAGATTTAAATGGGCTTTCCTCCTGCCGGCTGTCAATCAGTGAGCTTTAGTTCAGGTGCTGGGGTGGGGGCAGGGCCGCCTCCCAGGCTCCGATCCCTCAGGGGCTTTATGTAGAGACTTTCAGGAATGGAGCGGGTGGGGGCGGGGTGGGGGGGCCCCGCCTCCCAAGCTCAGTTCCCTTGGGGGCTTTAAGCAGAAGCCTTCAGTAATAGAGTGGGGTGGGGGCAGGGCCGTCTCCCAGGCTCAGCTCCATCAGGTTTTATGCAGGAATCTTCCATAATGAAGATCCTGCCTGCTGCTGGGGGATTCCTGAGTCCCGGGCCTCTGCTGCCTCAGCCGCTGCCCACACCTCTGCCTCCGCTGCTTCCTGCCCCCATCTCTGCCGCTGCCGCTTCCTCCCGAGGGGGCCCGAGTCACGGAGACGCCCTGCTTCCCCTCTCCTCCAGCCCGGCCTTCTCTCTCACTGACCTGTAGCTTCTGTGGGCGGAGGGAATTTTCCCGGCTACCGGAGCTTCCCTCTCTGAAGCCTGCTCGGATCAGCTTCTCTGGTGCCGCGGTCAGGGCAGCTCTTGGGTTGGGGTCCACTTTCCGGGGCGCGCCGGACCCTGGGGACGGGTCTCCAGGGCTCCCTGGAACGGAAATCTCTTCCTCTTTGTTTCTGCACACCTTGTATTGACCCAGAAGTTATGGGGGACTCTTTTTACATTAATTCTATGGGCTTTTGGTTTCGGAGCTCGTAAACATGCGTCCTTCTACTCCTGATGGCATGCAATCTTATATAAGTTCTACACATACATTCTTATTAAATACATTTTCAACTTAGTCATGTTGCATAGAAGAATTAAAATGAATGGGAGAAACCATAACACAAAACAAAACATAGCATAAGAGAAAATGGTCTGCTTCATTCTGTGATCCAGTTCCATAGTTCTTTCTCTGGATGTGGAAGGCATTTAGGCCTTTGCAATGCTGTAAAGGACTTACGTCTGCCATAAAAATTCCTTGTACACTGTGGTTTGTTGCTGCGTACCCAGTTCTCCTGGTTCTGCTCCTTTCACTCAGCATCAGTTCATATAAGTATTTCCAGGCCTTTCTGAAGTCTTCCTGTTCATCATTTCTTATAGCACAATAGTATTCCATTACATATTATACCACAGCTTGTTCAGCCATTCGCCAATTGATGGATATCCCCTTGATTTCCAGTTTTTGACCACCACAAAGGAGCTGCCATAAATATTTTTGTACATGTGGATTCATTTCCCATTTTTACGATCTCTTTGGGATACAGTCCCAGAAGCAATATTACTGGGTCAAGGGGTATGCACATTTTTGTAGCCCTTTGGACATAGTTCCAAATTGCTCTCCAGAATGGTTGGATCAGTTCATAGCTCTGCCAACTATGAATTAGTATTGCAACTCTCGTACATCTTCTCCAACATTTATCATCTTCCTGTTTTATCAAGTTAACCAATCTGATAGGTGGATGTAGTACCTCAAGAGTTGTTTTGATTTGCATCTAATCAATAGTGATTTAGAGGATTTTTTCATGTGACTGTAGATAGATAGCTTTAATTTCTTCTTCTGAAGACTGCCTGTTCATTTCCTTTGACCATTTATCAACTGAGGAATGACTTGTATTCTTATAAATTTGACTCACTTCTCTTTATATTTTAGAAATGAGTCTATTATCACAGGAGTGTCTTAAATTTTAAACTGAAGAGTTTGTGTTTTGTCCTAGAAACCAGAGAAAACACATTAAGATTTTATGATAAAAATAGTAATGTGCTCAAATCTGTGCCTGAGGAAGATTATTTTTGTTGTATGGAGGATAGATGGATTGATGAAGGGGGAATATGAAAATAGGGAGACCAACTAGAGTGCTTATTATGGTAAAGGCAAGTAGCAATAAGAGAGTCTGGATTTTGGTGGTTGTGTGAATAGAGGGCCTGCTGTCTCGGAGCAACTTTTGGACTTTTCTTCAGTCCAAGGTAGACTGGAAAACCTTGACCAGTGATTAGATATGGATTTGAGAAGCAGCATATGGTACTCAATGTTTAGTTAATTCTTTTGCCTTTGTTAAAGGAAAATATTGGAGCTATTCCCATTTCCCTGATTGTTTTGTGAAGTAGTTCAGAAATACTAAAATAATAGGAGTTAATTAAACTAAATGTTTTATACTTAATTGCTAAACTAGATGGAAATTTCTAGCCTCTCCTCTCTTCCTCCCCTGAGTGAAAATGACTCTTTGGACTCAATTTTTCACAGAATTTTCCAGTAGGTCTCTCTTTTGTACTTATCTCTGTCTTCCTTATATCTTAGTTGTTTGTGTGTATTTCTTTCCTTTCTTGGTTAAACTCCTTAAAAGTAGAGCATGTATTATATTTATTTTCGGATTCTCAGTAGAGGCAGTGAAGTGGCAATGGATAGAACACTGGGCCTACAGTCAGGAAGACCTGAGTTCAAATCTGGCTTCAAACACTTAATAGCTATGTGACTCTGGGCACTTAAACACTTTCTGCCTCAGTTTCCTCAGCTGTAAAATGGGGATAATAACAGCACCTATCTTGTAGGGTTGTTGTAAGGATCAGATAAGATAATAGCACATGGAAGCCACTATACAATGCTTACTCTCTTCCTTTCCTGGTACACTTCAGTGTACATATTAGGCTTTAAATAAATATTTGTTGAATTGAATATTGATGAATTCTTTTTTGTGTGTGTTTTTAGCATGTAGCACAGTGCTTCACATAATAGGTGTTTAAAAATGCTAATTGATTGTTTTCAGTGCTTAATTAAACTGATTCCATTACATATCCTTTTCTCAGAAGGTGTTAGCAGTACTTTGATTTAGCTATAATATATCTTTCATTTTTGTTTATGATGAGAGTGTCAGTATGAACCTGATTCAGTTTCTTCTAACTGTTGGAGCCATAGGTCTGAAGCTAAAGATGAAGCTAGCTGGTGCAATAGATGGAGGACTGAACCCAGGAGTCAGGAAGACCCAAGTTCAAATCTAGCCTCTGATACTGAATAGCCCTGTGTGACCCAGGGCTAGTCACTTCTGTCTGTTTGTGTCCTCAACCATAAAATGGGGATAATAATAACACCTATCTCCAAGGAGTGTTTTGAGGATCAATGAAATAATATTTGTGAAGTGTACACAGAGTAGAATCTTAATAAGTGCTAATTCCCTTTCCAGGGAATTTCTGAAATCATTTAGTTCAATTCCCTTCACATGAAAGATGAGAAAAGTGACGTCTGGAGAGGTTTGAGTGAATTGATCAAGGTTACACAGCTAGAAAGTAGCAGGGACTTGATATTAACCCTTAAAAAATTTTTTTAACCTAAATATAGGGCTCTTTCCATCATGGGAATATGATTTGTTAGTAATTGAATTCAGATTAGATTTTAACAGTACCAGCCATTATAGTAATTTTTGTAGTTGGCCTAAAGGATGATTGGTATCACCTAAAAGAAACAAAAATCAGGTTTTGATTGGTGTTCATAATGAAAATTCTGAAATATTTATTCTAGATTTACTGAAATTCCTTCTTAATAACAAAATAAACTGTCTAATGTGTATATGTGATATACATGTATGTATATAGATGTTTCTTTGACAATTACAATATATGTTACCAGTATGTATATGCTTATCTGTATATGTTGATACTGTCAAAGAAGAACATTAATATTATACCTGTGCTTAGGTACAAGTCTGCCAGAAATTTTAAAAATTTTACTATTATTTTATATCTAAGCCGTTTGAAGATGGTCAAAACTGATATAATTCCCTTTTGTTTCTTTTATCATAACCCAAGACTTTTTGAGGTAGCATATATAAGACTATTCATATAGTATGTTAAAGTGGCTATAAAATATAATGTGTTAAACTAGAATTTGGGATTAACACTCCATAATAGCTAGTTCCTTCTTCTAGACTACTGCTTCAGGGTTTGAAAAGTATTTCCTACTTCCAATCAGTACCTTCACCTCAATGCCAAAGAGAACCCTGCCTTTAGGTTGGTCTATGCAACAATGATAATAACATAAAGACCAGAGTTATGTTTTGCTATCACCCTTAATCCATTTCCTCAGGAACGGCCTTTTGTCCTCAACTTCTCCTACCTTAAACGTTTAAGTGTGGACATTTTTTTCTTTAGGTTAGAGAAATATATCTTAATATTTTCAGTTTTACTAAAGAGGAGTTTTTTAAAAATAATATTTTTACCCCAATTACATGCTAAAAGAATTTTTTTTGACATTTTATCCTTTTGATGGTAAGCAATACAGTATATGTTATACCTGTACAAATGTAAAAACATTTCCATATTTGTCATTTTGTACAAGCAGACTGGAACAACAAAAGAATGAAAGAAAAACGTGTGCTTCAGTTTGTATTCTGACAATATCAGTTCTTTCTCTGGAGGTAGATAGCATGCTTCATCATGACTCCTTTGGGGTTGTCTTGGATAATTATATTGCTGAGAAGAGCTAAGTGATTCATTGTTCTTCATTGTACAGTATTGCTTTTACTGTGTACAGTTTTCTCCTGGTTCTACTTGCTTTACTTTGCATCAGTTCATGTAAGTCTTGCCAAGTTTTTCTGAAATCATCTTGTTTATCATTTCTTATAGTACAGTAACATTTCATCACAATCATATACCATAGCTTGTTCAGACAAACCCCAGTCAATGTACATTTCCCTCAGTTTCCAATTCTTAGCCACCACAAAAAGATCTGCTATAAATACTTTTGTTCAAATAGGCCCTTTTCCTATACAATCTTAGCAGTGCTATTGCTGGATCAAAGGGTAAAAAGATTTTTTAATATGCTTCCTAGCGCTATACTAACCAGGGTACTTAATTTAATCAGAACATTCTTTACCTAGTGGCATCAGAAAATATTTACCAAATGTGTGTGTGTATAGCATGTGTATATATAGTATAATATAGGCATATTTTATATGTGTGTATATAATATATAATACATATTATATATGTATATATAGTATATATAATGAATGCAGACTCTTCGAACATGCCATCAGTGAGTGAATTGATTTATCTGATAATGCTAGTAATTTGGGAACAACATCAAGGAAAGCTTCAAGGGTTAACGTAGGTGTTCATTATTGCTGTTATTAGTCATTTAGGTTATGGAAGTATTTGAAGGATAGATTTCCTTGTCCTTTGGGGAAAATATTATATACTACATGACTGAAGATGAGTTTGGAGACAGAAAACATAAAAGCTATGTTTACTAGGGCAGAGTGAGAAAGGTAAGAACTTGAGTGGATCTATAAACATTTTTTATATGAACCTAATGGTGATTCTACATGCAAGTGAATCAGAACAAATCATATAATTAAACTTAAAATTTTGTGTATTGTGTTTTTAAGAAGATCATGGTGGTGGGGGGGGCAAAATATATTTCAACTATTGAGATAGACCAATAAATAGAAATAGTTTTATGAATTTACCAACTTCAATGAAAGTTTGCTTTGAAAAGAATACTATAGCATGCTGATGTATATGTTATCTTAATTTCTTTTCTTTTATCTCTTAAACTGGTAGTCAGAAGTTGTTCAAATAAATTAACCATTACCCTTGAACCTTAATAATATGCTATTTTAATATTGATTATAGTTTTGTAGTACTTCCATATAGACTTTATTTACATTATTGTAGTCATTTTGTATCTTTTCATTTTCTTTTCATTGTGCATTATTTCTCATCTTCCCATGTTTCTCTAAATCCTTGAAATTTGCTGTTACTAACTTAGGGTTCATTATGTTCTTAAACAACAATTGGTTCAGTGTCAGCAGTATTTATTTGGGCATGTATTTTGTTTTTAGATTTTTACAATATATGCCCTTTTTTTGCCATTAGTAATGTTCATGGTGCAGTACTGAAACCTGTCATATCACATGGAGTAACTTATTTTGTGTTGGATTCCATATTATCTTTTAGAATAATTTGAAAAAATTCACAATTCCATCAACTGTAAATTAGCATTCTTATTTCCCCATATCTCCTCTAACAAAGAATTTTCCCATTTTGAGCATCTTTGCTAGCCTATGTATGTGAGATGATACAGCAGCAAAATTTTCTTTCTTGTAGTGATTTTTATGGTTTTTCAGGTAGTTATTGATTATATTTTATTTGAAAACCATTTGTTCTTATCATTTGACCATTTTTTTTTGTCTGTGAGCATAGTTTTATATTAAAAAAATCATCCCTGCTTCTTGGTGATAAAGGAAACATACAGATACCAGAATGTATTGTGCATGTGCACTAATTTTATGAACTTTGGCAATCAGAATAGAACATCAAACATTTGAATTAACTATAAAATTTACTTATAATAAGATTACAAACTTTATGGGACTACTTGTAAACTGTTTAAAATCTTCCAACCTCCGGATTGGGAAATTCTCTTTTTCATCATGAGAAATACATCAGAAGAGCCAGGAGTATTGGAATATTAGAAACATTTAAGATTTAGCAAAAAGTGATATATTCCATGAATTTTCTCAGTCATTCTGGAAAACAATTTGGGATGCTAAAGAAGTGATGAAAATATCCATATCCTTTGACCCAGAGATATCACCTCTTGCTAGGCATATCTCCTAAGGAAGCCAAAGGTAGAACATACTCATAAATATTTATAGCATAATTTTTATGGCAGCGAAGACCTGGAAACAAAGGATTGTTTAATGCCTGAGTAAATCATGGTACAGTAGATTGAAAAACATAAATAATACAGCATCAAGTAAACAGACCAAAAAACAATAGCAAAATAACAATAGCGATGCAAATAGATGGAAACAACCGCGCCAAACCACTGAAACTGAATGCTGTGTCAGACGTCACATATACTATTAAACTAGGTCAACATTGATTAGTTTTGCTGGTATGTTTTTCCTTTATTCTTTGTTGTAAGGGATGATTAGTAGGGGAGAAATATTACGAAATAAAGGCAATTCAAATATAAGAAATTCAAATAAGTATACTTTTTGAATGGTTAGGTACAAGAATTTACTTAATATTTTTCAAGATAGAAATCCATTCCCTAAGAAGGATCTTTAGTGAGCTTGAGAAATAATATATAATCTTAGCTAGTGTTTTGGATATGAAAGGCAGATTTATCTTGGTATCCTCCTTCCTACTTGTATTTCCTCAAAAGATAACAGCAACAGTAATAACTAGTAGTGCTAACTATAATAATAGATAGTAGTGCTTACTATCTTCCATGCACTGTGCTTAGTGCTTTGCAATTATTATCTCACTTGATCCTCATCTTTAGGAGGTAGGTGCTATTATTATCCTCATTTTACAGATGAGGTGACTGAGGCAAATAGACATTAAGTGACTTGCCCAGAGTCACAGAGGTAATAACTCCAGTCTTTCTGATTTCAGGTCCAGCATCCTATACATTGTGCCACCTAGCTGCCTCTGGTGAAGATTGTAACCCATCCATGCCTACCTGACTTATAGCTATTATCTGTATCCTCCCAGAACCTCATAGGATGTTTTAGGGGTCATGCACAAATTGTTAGAGGTCTTTCTCATACTTTGCAAAGATTTCAGTGGCGAAAGTCAACTGTTCATGTTTTCTTTCCTTGTCCCTGTTATGTAATTAATCTTTTTATTAATGATTTTTTTTTACAGTTCTGTGTAACTTTTTATTTATATTGGGTTACAGTTTGTTTATGCCTACCATAGACATCTCCATTCATTGCCTTTTGAGTGGGTGATCTTCACTTTTAGTTCTTTGGAGAGAGTAGAATTGAATCCTGGCAATATTCTAGTACATATGCTTAAAAGAGATGGTTGGTAAATGTCTAAAAAAGGAACTAAAGATCACAGAGATATAGCATAGCTTTGTAAAGGTCATGCCTACTGACCCTTTATCTTTTTTTTGTGACAAGGTTACTAGATTAGATCAAGGGAATGCTGTATAGCTTGACTGCATTTTAATAAAACATTTTTAATTTTTTCTTTGAACAGAAATATACTCTCTTTACCTCTCTTCCATATTGGAAAAAGTAAAAACAAAACCCTTGTGACAAATATACATAGTCAAGAAAAACTAATTCCATCAGTGACCATTTCCTAAAGTATATGTCCCAGACTATGCCCTGAGTCTATATTATCTCTCTCTCAGGATATTTTAACATGGGTGCTCTGAAAGCAGTTGGCCACTGCTTTGATCAAAATTCAAAGGTTTGTAAAGACAGCTCTCTTAAGAGTTGTTTATCTTTTCAATGCTATTGTACAAACAGTTCTGTTTCTGCTCATGTAATAAACTGTTTAAAGTGTTTCTCAGACAGTTCTTATAGAAAATGTAGAGAAGGGCTAAGTGATAGAAGTATCACAGACCCCTTTGTCAATCTGTTAAAACCTATGGGCCCCTCCTTAGAATAACGTTTAAGATTCATAAAATAAGATACACAGGATTACAAAGGACAGTTATTTTGAAATAGCGGAATATATATTTTTAAAGGTTCACAAACACTAAGCTAAGAACTTCTGATTTGTTCAATTGTTTGAATGTCCAGGTCTAAAGAAGAGTTATCAGTGGTCTAAGGTAAACTTGGAAAGGGGATTACTGGTTGACTGCCCTATTGGAACTAAATGCATGTAATTACAATGCCTGAGGTTTGAGAAAATGTGTCTCCCTTCTTCATAGAGAGATAGAGGAATATGGGTATAGAACATAACATATACTGTTAGACATAGTTGATATTGATTAGTTTTGCTCCAAATATATTCTATTTATCCAGTTTCAGTTTATCAGTGACTTATACAAAGGAATAGATGATGTGCTAATTAAATTTGTGGATGACACAAAATTAAGAAGGATAGCTAACATGTTGGATTTCAAAGTTAGGATCTCAAAAGCAAAAAAGACCTAAAGTGGAGATAATTACAATGTTTTACACCTTCATTTTTAAAAAATCACATCAAATATAAGGTCATATGGTTTGACTAGACAAACTTTTTAAGGTCTGGGGATATTAATGAACTACACATTCATTAAGAGTCTGCCATAAGTTATGGCATCCAAGAAAGCTAACATAATCATACGCTATATTAAAAGAAATACATAGGACTCTGTATAGAGCATATTCTGTATGCTGTATTCTGCCAGGCTGAGGTTATATGTGGACTATCATGTTTATCTGGATTACCACCTTTTAGGAAGGGTAATGAACTAAGGAGTATCTAAAGGAGAACAACAATTTAGTGAGAGAGGACTTAAGTCCGTGCCATACGAGCATCATTTTAAGGCATTCAGACTGTTTAATCTAGAAAAGAGAAGATAAGAAAATGAGGTGAGGACACAACAGGCTTCAAGTATTTGAAGTCTGGTGGAAGATTGATAAGACTTCTTGTTTTTGATCTCAGAGGGAAGAAGTAGAATCAATCTATGGAAGCTAGCAAGAGGCAAAATTAGGCTTGGTATTTAAGAAGTAGAACTATTTCAAAAATGGAATGTACTTCATGAAATTATGGGTTACTTTTAAGCAAAAGGTAGATGACCACTAATATGGATAGTATGGGCATAGCATGAGCCATACAAACTCCATTTTGTAATTCAATTCTGGAGCTATCTCAGTTCCCTTTCTATTCAGTTTTGGGTCTAGTTTAATTTTCATCTTCTGAGAAAAAATTATTCAGTTGTGGAAATTGTGAAAATACTTTATTTCATGGTTTGAACTTAACCCTGAGGGGCTGAGAAGCTGAACCACCTCGCTTAGAGGTTGCTTAGAGCCCCTTAACTAAGAACCTAGGATATGCAGACTAGAAAGTCAGACCCAAGGATTTATGGAAGGAGTTTTCTCACAGCTACATATCTCAAGCAACAAAACTGGCTCTGTTCTGATCAGTTAGTTATTATTTCCATGTTACTTTGATTGGATACAGACACTTGGGGGGTGGTGCTACATCTCTTTTTCTGATTTCAGGAAATTATACCTGTTCTCTCTTCCTTTCCCAACTTGGAAAGTCCCTAATCTTTTTTTTTTTTTTTTATCAGTCAGTCAGTAAGGATTTATTTATTTTTTTTATTTATTTAGCTTTTTACATTCATTTTCACAAATTTTTGGGTTCCAAATTTTCTCCCCTTTTCTCCCCTCCCCTCACCCCAATACCCCAAGCAATCTAATTTTCCCTATCTCCAATCTGTCCTCTCTTCTGTCATCCCTCCCTTCCCTTGTCTCCATCTTCTCTTTTCTCCTGTAGGGCCAGATGACTTTCTATTCCTCATTAACTGTATGTCTTCTTTCCTAGTTGCAACAACAATACTAAACAATTGTTCCTAAAACTTTGAGTTCCAAATTCTCCCCATCCCTCCCTCCCCACCCCTTCCCTTTGGTACGGCAGGCAATTCATTATAGGCCATATCTGTGTAGCTTTGCAAATGACCTTCCTGATAGTCGTGTTGTGTAAGACTAACTGAATTACCATCCCTCCTAACCTGCCCCTCATTGTTTCTCTTCTGTCTTTTGATCCTGACCCTCCCCAAGTGTTGACTTTCAATTACTCCCTCCTCCCTTTGCCCTCCCTTCCATCATCCCCCCCCCAATATCTCCTTCTCCCCCGCTTTCTTATACTGTAAGATAGGTTTTCATACCAAAATGAGTGTGCATTTCACTCCTTCGTTTAGTCAAATGTGATGAGGGTAAACTTCTTGTTTGTTTGTTTGTTTTTTTTTCCCTCAGCTCTCCTCTTTTTCCATCCACTAAAAAAATCTCCTACTTGCCTCTTAAATGACATATAGTTACCCCCTTCCATTTCCCCCTCTTTCCTCTCACTACATTTCTCTCTCACCATTTACCTTATTTCTTTTAAGGTATGGTCCCATCCTATTCAGTTCAATCTGTGCTCTCTGTCTCTGTATGTGAATGCATGTGTGTATGTGTGTGCATGCGTGTACATGTGTATGTGTGGTCCCACCAACTACCCAGATACTGAAAAGTTTTAAGAGTTAGAAATATTGTCTTTCCCTGTATGAATGTAAACAGTTCATTTCTGGTAAGTCCCTTAATACTTCTCTTTGCTGTTTACTTTTTCATGCTTCTTCTCATTCTTGTGTTTGAAAGTCAAATTTTCTTTTCAGCTCTGGTCTTTTCATTAAGAATGATTGAAAGTCCTCTGTTTCATTGAAAGACCATATTTTCCCTTGAAGTATTATACTCAGTTTAGCTGGGTGGGTGATTCTTGGTTTCAATCCTAGTTCCTTTGCCTTCTGGAATATCCTATTCCATGCCCTTCGATCCCTTAATGTAGAAGCTGCTAGATCTTGGGTTATCCTGATTGTATTTCCACAGTACTGGAATTGTTTCTTTCTAGCTGCTTGCAAGATTTTTTCCTTGAGCTGGGAGTTCTGGAATTTGGCCACAATGTTCCTAGGAATTTCTCTTTTTGGATCTCTTTCAGGTGGTGATCGATGGATTCTTTCAATACTTATTTTGCCCTCTGGTCCTAGAATGTCAGGGCAGTTTTCCTTGATAATTTCATGCAAGACGATGTCTAGGCTCTTTTTTTGATCATGACTTTCAGGTAGTCCCATAATTTTTAAATTGTCTCTCCTTGATCTATTTTCCAGGTCAGTTGTTTTTCCCATGAGATATTTCACATTCTCTTCCATTTTTTCGTTCTTTTGGTTTTGTTTGGTGATTTCTTGGTTTCTCATAAAGTCATTAGACTCCATCTGTTCCATTCTAATTTTGAGAGAACTATTAAATTCAGTGAGCTTTTGAGCCTCTTTTTCCATTTGGCTCATTCTGCTTTTGAATGCATTCTTCTCCTCATTGGCTTTTTGAACCTCTTTTGCCAATTGAGTGAGCCTATTTTTCAAGGTGTTAATTTCCTCAGCATTTTTTTGGGTCTCCTTTACCAAGATATTGACCTTTTTTTCATACTCTTCTTGCATCTTTGTCATTTCTCTTCCCAGTCTTTCCTCCACCTGTCTAACTTGCTTTTCAAAATCCTTTTTAAGCTCTTCCAAGGCCTGAGCCCACCCAACACCCCCCTGGGGTGTCTGGGGTACTGAGGCCCCGCCCTCCACGTCTTTCCCTGATGGGAAAAATACGTTCTCGTCCTCGCCATCAGATCCGAAGGTCGGGATCATTTGCATTTGTTGGAAAAAACTCTCTAAAGTCTTATTTTTCTTCTCCTTTCTAGGCATTTTCCCAGCCAGTTACTTGACTTCTGAGATTCCTTTCCACCCCCGCCTGGATCCGCCCAGCTAGTGCTTGGCTTCTGAGATTCAAATGCGCTTTCCCACGGCAAGCTTTAGTTCTGGCGCAGGGGTGGGGGCAGGGCCGCCTCCTAAACTCGGTCCCTCAGGGGCTTTCTGCAGAGACTTTCAGGAACGGAGTGGGTGGGGGCGGGGTGGGGGGCCCCGCCTGCTGTGCTCAGTTCCCTTGGGGGTTTTATTCAGAGGCGTTCAGCAGTAGAGCAGGGTGGGGGCAGGGCCGTCTCCCAGGCTCAGCTCCCTCAGGTTGGAAAGACCTTCAGTATTGAAGATCCTACCTGCTGCTGGGGGATTCCTGAATCCCGGGCCGCTGCCGCCTCAGCCACCGCCCACGCGTCTGCCTCTGCCGCTTCCTGCCCCCGTCTCTGCCGCAGCCGCTTCCTCCCGAGGGGGCCCGAGTCACGGAGAACCTCTGCTCCCCTCCCCTATCGCAGCCTTCTTTCTTACTGACCTGTAGCTTCTGTGGGCAGAGGGACTTTCCCGGCTGCCAGAGCTTCCCCCGGAGCTTCCCTCTCTGAAGCCTGCTCGGGTCAGCTTCTCTGGGGCCGTGGCCAGGGGTGGGGGTGGGGTCCGCTTTCTGGGCTGCGATGGACCCCGGGGACGGCTCTCCATGGTTCAGTGGAACGGAAATCTCTTCCCCTGTGTTTATGCACCCCCTGCAGAGATTCAGAATTTATGGGGATCTCCTTTTACCTCAATTCCATGGGTTGTGGGCTCGGAGCTCGTAAATGTGCATCCTTCTACTCTGCCATCTTGGCTCGGCCCCCCCTAATCTTTCCTCTAGTTAGAAATGATTGCTTAATTTTGTATCCTGCTCAATTGTTTTAATTAATTGGTCTTATTTGATTAATTGTTTTAATGCATAAAAAAATCCATCTCAGTTCTACATTCAGGGTTTTTGAACTAACTGGAGAGTCTAACCCATTTATTATGCCTGTTTTGCTAATAAATCATATGACTCAGATTGTATTTCCTCAGTTATTAATTATGCAACAAAGTTTAAAGGATTTTTGTTTGGGTAGGTTCTGATATTTTGTGATTTTTGTGAACCTATACATGTTTCTTTCTTTATTATCTCCTACATGTTTTACCGGTAGTGGAGGGTGGAGGAAGTATAAACAGTAGTGCCCTTTCTTCCTTTGTTCTATGCAAGCATTTAATTGGTTGCCTTCCTACACATCTATCTCAGAGCTAAGAGGTCCTGCCTTTTACTTTCAGTTTGGAGATAATTAAATATTTTGGACTACTACAGCAAAGTGTATGACTTTTTTCTGTGTAGTATCTGGAAGATGTATTATATGGATTGTGAGCTAATTGAACTGGGATAGAAAATCTTTTGGATGGAAAAATCAGTTGTAGAGAGCATAAGTCATCTAAACAAATATAGAAATTTGGTTCTGAAGAAGACAGGGCTAATGAGACCTATCAAAATAGGAGTTCATTATCCTCTTCAATTCTCCCTATCGCCCTTAAATAATTATTCCATGGTATTTCCTAGGTCCTTGCCATATTTCAGTGTATTTTCATCTCTACCTCTTTTTGATAGTACATTATATGACTGCATAGTCCAATTTCTGTCTAGGTAGTCTAACCAAATAAACTTCAAATTCTAAATTTCTCACATAGTTCTTTAATAAAGCATGGATCTTGATTTTAAAGAGAATATGATAAAGAAAAATGTTTGTTTGGCAAATGAACAGCTATCCTGTATCCTTTTTCAAATGTCCCAGATGATGAAAGGAACAAAATGTGTATCGTATGAGCTCTCTTCCATTTCTTTGTTCCTTTGATTTATGTGTGCTGTGAACACTGGTAAATTGAAAAGAACTGGCATGGATTTTCTGTTTTTGACCTATTTTGAGTCTTAAGCCGCATCCCTAAGCCAGTATAGTTTTTGTAGCTTTTCCATGTCTCAAATTAGATTAGGGGTTAAAAGAAATCTGAGCTTCCCCTCTCTAGCCTTTTTTATTTATTCATCTCTGTCTATAAGGAAAAGACTGAAGATTAGGATAATTGAGTACCCCACTAACATCCAGTAATGATTTCTTAAGTCTAGCTTCTTCACTTAAAAATATACTTATTTCTGTCTACTAGATTTCTTCCTGAAAATTTATTTGTAAATTGAATCATTTTGAGTGCTCTAGGAGAGCTTTTTATTTAGTTGGCATCCTGTGTTAACTCTCTGTAAAGTGAATAATCACTCTATATTGCATTCAGATATTTTTGATATATTGGTACTGATTTTTTAAAAAATGTTAACCATTTAAAAATCAGTCTGAAAATGATAGTGTGTGACACTATTTCATAGTTAAATTTTGAGCTAATAATGAAATTGGAAATGTTAAGCCCTCAGCTATCCTGACAAAGAATTCATGATATGTAATGTACTTTATATTATTTTTCAGCCTTTGTTGGGTCTATTTGTGCATGCTTTTACTACCCTATTTAAAATTCAGATTGTATGTAGAAGACAAGTTTTTATTTTAAAAAAATTCTGTTAGGTCTGAATGGGTTGATATGTTTAAAATAACATAAATACATATATTTATATATATAATATATACATATATATTTCTTTATACATATATATTTCTTTCACAGATGTATCTTGTGATTTTTCCAGAGGGAACAAGGTACAATCCAGAGCTAACAAAAGTTATTTCAGCTAGTCAGATATATGCTGCTGAACAAGGTAAGTTGAAATTTAAAATTTCAGTGTTTAATTACAGAATTTTTAACAAAGTGTTCTGATAGTTCATACATTACATTCCCTCATGAATTGAATTCCTTGACCATGCATGCTGATGTGCATGCACACACATATCCTTTCTTTTTAAACTATATCTTTTTTTCTTATGCATTCTCCAATGTCTCTAACATATAGCCAAGAAATTGGATGTAAGTGGAATTAGATCATGTTACAGCAACTCTTGATGCCAAGAGTTTGATTATACTGCCTCTTGTGTACATATTCAATTCTACATGTATTTCTTAAGTGCTAACCATATGCCAGGCATTGATAGGACAAAAAGGGAAACAGCTACTCATTTAAAGGAATGAACTTATGTTCTGTTGGGAAAAAGAAAATGTACAAAAATAACTTCAGGTGTGTAAAGGGAAAAGTAGTAATCATCTGGTAGAGCAGAGATATTGCTTGATCTCTACCCTTATGGATGTTAGCAGTTACAGCAAGTGGATGTGAGGGAGGGAGAACATTCCAGGCGTGAGAGAAAACTTATGTAAAGATGACATCATCATCATCATCACCTGTTAGCATTTATATAGTGCTTTTAAAGTTTGCTAAGTGATATATATATATATATATCATTTTATTCTCACAACATCCCTTGAAATTAGGTACTTCTATTTTCCACATTATACAGATGAGGAACCTGAGGCAGAGATTAAATGACTTGCCCACATTCACACAACTAAGAAGTGTCTGAGGATGGATTCAACTCAGGACTTGTTGAATTCAGTTCTAGTTTTATATCTGTTGCCTTAACTAGAAGCAAATAGAAAGTGAAATACTTTGCATAAGGAAATTTGCAATAGGGAAAATAGGCAAATTTGACTAGAATGGTGTGTGAGAGATAAAATTTGACTAGACTGGTTTGTGTAGCCTAGTTATGATAGGCTTTATATGCCAAAGAATTGATTTTGTATTTTATTCTAAAAGTAATATATTTTGTCTTAGAAGGATAATTGAGCCTGTGTTATAAGAATATCAGTTTGTACTTGTTTGGACAATGAATTTGAGAGGGAAATAACTAGAGGAAGAAATAGATTAAGCAGTTAGTTTAGTAGTCCATGTAAAATTTAATGAAGGACTGAAATAGGGTGGTTGTGGTATAAGGAGAGAAGGAAGTGTATGCAAGAGATATTATAGGAGCAGAATAGATATGACTTGGCAATTAAGTTGGCCTTGATGGAGTGATAGAGAGTAAAGAGGTAAGGATGTCTCTGGTTGCTTAACTGGATGACTGGAAAAATAGGAGTAACTTTGATAGAGAAGTAGGAGGAGGTATGGATTTAGGGGAAAAGTAAATGAATTTCTATTTAGGACTTTCTGAGTTTCTAATAGTTATAATGGTCAGTGATCGATGACATGTCAAGTTCAGGACACAGCTAGCAGTAAAGTTTGGCTAGAATGAAGAATGCATTCAAAGTAGTCCTATAAAAATAAGTTTAGAAAGTAAATGGGGAATAGATTGTGGAGGATTTTAAATATCAGACTGAGGATTGTATATTTTATCCTAGAGGTAATAGGGAGCCACTAAAAATTGAGTAGATAAAATCGATGTGTTTTATAGGATTATTGATTTGGTAGCTGTATGGAGAATAGAGTAAGAGAAGGTAGAGAAACTGTCCAATTATGAGGTTATTCTATTTCCATACCATTTCTGTCTGTTCTCTTCGGTTACACACAGCCTCTATTCTAGTTGGCCCTCTCTTGTCTGAACTCTTAAGATGTAGAGTCTCTGTAGGTGGACAGATAGGAGAAATGATGTGGAGGAAGAATTGATAAGATTTGATTGACTACTTGTATATGGAGTTTCAGGAGGGAGAGGAGACATTGAGAGGGAAGACTCAAGTTTTGAACTTGGGTGACTGAAAGGATAATGGTGCTCCTAACAGAAATTGAAAAGTTTGGAGGAGAGATGGGTTTTTGTTACTAAGTATAAAAAGATGGATGGACATGATGGTTTACCTTTTTATATTATTTTAATAATAATGATTTCCTAATGTAGCCTATAATGCTCTAACTTTTATAACACCCACGTGAAACATTAGGAACAATGTGTCTTAAAAGATGTGGAACCAAGTAGGTTGAAACTTGCTAGGAGTCACAGTGCTTGTTATTGTCAGAGTCTAGGGCACAAGTTTATTTTTGAATTCTAGGCTTATGGTTATTTTTATTTGATCATAGTACTTTTTTTCTGTAAAATATAGAATTCTGTAAGAAACCTTCAATGGAAATTATGTAAGCAATTTGCCTGTAAGGGTTAAGTTTTAAGTACTAGGTTGTTGAAATTCTTAACTTTTCCAGTTTATTTATTGGGTGACCTATTTTCAGTGTGAATGTCCAGTTGAATTTTTTCCCCCACTGTGCACGAAGGAAGTTAAACTTTCTGAACAGTATAATCTAAAAAAAAAATGTCCTGTTTTGTTTTTTTTCCTTCTGACATCACAAGTAAACTGTTAGATGAAAATAAAAACAAAGGAACACTAGTCCATCTGTTAATTTTTCTTCAGTAGAGTTGATAAAACTTAGACATAAGTTTTCATAAGTTTACAAGTTTCATCTTTTCCTTCTGATTCTTGTTAATTTCTTTGAATGTGTATGTATTCTTATACATATGTACTGCTCTATACACATTTAAATTCTAAGATAAGTTATTCCCTTCAGTTTCTCTTTTTGAATGCCACTGACTATATTTTGTATGATTATTAAACACAAGGTTAGATCTTGATTCAGTGTGAAATTTCCATTTTAAAATGAAATTTTTTTTGATCATTATTCCAGGAGCACTCAACATTGTTCATAATCTTATTTTTTACTAAATTTGTTCTATTTAACACACACATGTTATGAAGACTTTAAGTCTTTAATGATGAGTCAGATACTATAAAGGCTAATGTTGCATTTCATGGATTAAGAAAATGTAACCAGTAGCCTTATTGTAGTTACTTTAAAATTTTATTGTAAATGGAGAAAATGGGCCTTGGGAATTAGCTAATGATGTTTTTCAAAATCTCTGCTAACTTTACTTGTTATTTGTCATTGTTGTATATACATAGTTTACAGAATAATTTTTATATGAAATTCTAATTTTCTGTTAAATATTACTTTTGTTCTCTGATTTAGCATACTATTACATTTAACTTCATGTAAATAGTGATTATTTTCATTCTTCCATCTTTAAAAGAGAATCATTATTTTTTTTTTAGCAACCCATTCATGCTTGTCCATCTAGTGTTACGTGGTCCACTGAACATGTTGGAGACTCTTCTTGCTTTCTCTTGACATTGCAAAGATGCCATTAGGGTAAACCTAGCTATCCATCACCTTTTACCACATCGTACTCCATCTTCTTTTATGCTTATACATTTCTTTGATAGGATCCATTATCCTGCTTCTTCATAAGTTATTGTTTGTAATATGTTTTAGCCAATTCTCAACCACCAAACACCACTGTATTGACCTCTGGGTGGCAGTCATCTCCAATTCTTTGGAAACTATGATATTCCACAAGTAGCAGTCTTCCATTATCACTTGAAGGATACTGACATTAAAAAGGTGGACATTTATTTCAAGTAGAAGTTTGAGACCATTAAAAGACCTTTGCAGTTTTCCAAAGGCAATCTAGGGTCAGCTCTCCACCTTTTCAATTTTGAGCCCAACTCTTATATTTGCGATGTTTATACCAGACAGACAGACAGGTAGACACACACATATACACACACACACTTGCTGTCTCTCACAGATCAGCTCTTCAGATTGTTCATCCATCTGCAATACCTGGACTAGGAAATAAGCATTTCTCATTCTGTCTGATGAAGAGGAGAAAAAAGAAACCTTAGGTAGTATTTCTTATATCTACTACAAAGGAGAGTAGATGTTCTCTACTGTTTGGCTTGCTTCTAGTGCCTTGTGATGTAAAGTTTTCTGCTTCCACAGAAGTCCTACTCTGATGCCCCATTGTGGCATGGAGGTGACCCTGGGTTCTCAAAGGCTTTGCCAGTGAAATTCAAGCTCTGGCAGCTTCTATCAACCTGGAAAGTTTTAAAGTATGGTCTCATTGATAAACTTTTATCTTCTGTCTGAGACCCCGCCTAGCCAGATATGGAGAGGTTCAACTCTGATAGGTTGGATCACTAGGTGAGGAATGCTTTTTCATTCATTCATAAGTAAAATTGGAGGAGGGAGGGGAGTAATTTCAGCCAGAGGGAATAAAGGAATGTTATTTAACTATAGTAATATGTTGATTTTTTAATCATAACCCTGAATCACTTAAAAACTATTAAAATAGTAACTAGAGCACTAAAAATTTTATTTTTTATGTTAAGGATATTTGCCTTGTATCTAGTCTTTTAAAAATTCAAGTTATTAAATTATTATGAGAAGATTCTGTAGCAGGGTTGGAGTTAATATCACATAACTAAATAATAATAGATAAAATTTATATATAATACTTTAAAATTTGCAATGTGCTTTAAATATGTTACCTTAACTGATTCTCACAACCACTTTGTGAAGTAGGTGCTACTATTCTGTTTATTCTATAGATGAGGAAAGGGTGAGAGATTTGCATAATTCAGTGTCTGAAACAAGATAAAAACTCGAGCATATATAAACTTATGTAAAAAAACTCGAGTATATATAAACTTATCTAAAGTCATGCCCTCCCAAATAGAATTACATATAACAAAGGGTAAGAAATACTTCTCCCCACTAGGCACTTACTTATTTTTAACTATTAGATATGAAATAGTATATTTATCTTATTAATTGAAAATATAATCTTTGGGCTACCTAAAATACCGTACTTTTATCACATTACTGAGCCAAAAAAACAAGAAATTGTTTTAGGTAGTAAAAGGAAATTATTTGGTGTTTTTCCTGCCTTCTGATATCTTCTTTTTCCAAACCTATTTTTTATTCTGAGCTTATTCAATAATATGTGCATTTTTATTTGTGCGTGATAGAACAGAAAAAGAGAATTATACATAAAACTGCAGATTTCTGTAAAGTAGTTTGCTTTTCTTTTTAACTATAGAACGAAATTCAGCCTGTAACTTTCAAATCTTATCCTGGTTGTTCTTTCTGGCCTTCAAAACAATGTTATTTAAAAATGAGTTAATAAGTTTCATTTTAAAATCAACAAGTGTTTCTTAAGCACCCTCTGTGTCCAAAACTTGCTGGGGATATAAAAATTAAAGAAAAAAAAAGTAACACAGAAGTAAGTTCATTGTAGAGGGCTGTGACAAATGAATAGAGAATACTTTTTAGCTAGATTATAGCTGGAAGCTGGGTGGTGTAGTGGAAAGAGTGCCAAGCTTGGAGTCGGGAAGACCTGATTTCATATCCAGCCTTACTTATTATGTGACCCTGGACAAATCCCCTAACCCTGTTTGCTTCAGGTTCCTCATCTGTAAAATGAGCTGGAAAAGAAAATACCAGACCACTCCAGTGTGTCTGCCAAGAAAACCCCCAGATAGGGTCATGAAGAGTTGGGCATGATTGAAATGACTGAACAGCAGATTATAGCTGCTAAAGGGTAAAGGGTATCTAAGGAGGCAATGTAGGGAATAGTACTTAATTTACAGAACTAGGAAGATAAATGAAATGTAAGATCCATGAGGTCAGGAACTGATTTTTTAAGTATATGTGTCCCTGGTGTGTAGGATTACTTCATAGGTGACAAATACTTGTTTGCAAGTTTGCAATATAGTAGTCTATATTGAGGGGGGTATTAAAAGGCACCCTAGGAATTTAAAAGTATATTTCCTTGTGAAGGTAAATATTGTTTTAGTGTATTAGATTTATCAACTGAGTCCTTTACATATACTGTGCCATCCCATTAGATTTTGTTCTTGTCCTCTGCAAAATGTTCAGCTACAAATTTCATTTGCAGAGCTTTATTGCCCCATTTTGAAAAAATATGCTTGCTTTTATAGATTTCAGCAAGAAGTCACTTCCCTTCCGCTTTATAGAAGAATGTTGCTTTCAACCTTTGGATTTCCAAACTGGATAAGATTCAATAGCCCCAGAAGGAAAAACTTTTACCTAATTAAGTTAACAATTTCATAATTATTTGAATCCTTTGACAGAAAATAAGTTAAACCAGTTCCCAGGATTTAAATCAAATATATTGCTTGGGGGAAATACTTTGTTTTGCACACCAACCTCTCCCAATTATAAAAATGCTTTTTACAGGGAAATCCCACTATCCTGTTGCCGATCTCTATTAGTTTTCCTAAAAGGAAGTAGTAGCTAAAGAAAATAAAGTTAACATTTTCTAAGTATGCTTCTTGTCTTTTCTCCTAGTGAAGAATACCAGGTGATGGATAGAATGTTGAATTATGAATCAGAAAAGACCTGGACTTGATTCCCTTCTAAAAATTATTAACTATGTGACCGGCTGGCTGATTATTTTTTTTCTTGGAGGATCAGTTGTCCCATTTGTTAAATGGGGATAATACTTGTACCATGCCTCTTTTAAAGTATTGTTATGAGGTTTGGATAAGATAATCAAGTAATATGTTTAATAAACCTCAAAATTTTATTATCAACTTTTGTTATCATTAGTAAGATAATCAAATGTTAAAGGACAATTTGTCCAAGTGGGAAAATGAGATTTTCAGTTTAGGTCGTTCATATATACATACACATACATATGTGTTTATGAATGTATATGTATTTATATGTGTGTATATACATATTTACATGCATACATGAATATGTATATATCTCCTTTGTCTAGTTATCTAATCTCTTTGAGTCTTAGTGTCCTCATCTGCAAAATAAAGACAATTGTACTTAATACCTAAAAATTGTCCTTAAAATTAGAGTAGAATTTTTAATGAAATGGTAAAGAAAGTGTTGATGCCAGTTGGAAAATTATATTAATATTCTTGGGACCCTAGTTTTCCCATTTGTGTAAAATGGGAGATTTGTACTAGATAGTCATAAGATGTGCCTTCAGCTTTATCATCTCTTGAGGCTTAAGATGTGATGATTGATTGTCTTTTGTTAGTTAAAAACTCTTCCATATATATCTAGAAAACTTTTAAGTCAAAAAGCTTTAATTATAGAAGAATAAGGTCCTTGATTTACACTGAACAGTGCAGTATGTTATTCTTAGGTGATAAGCACTTAGACAGACCTTCTCAATTCATCTAGACTTTTCTGATAGCTCCTGTGTCAATTGATAATGTGATCTGAGATTTTTTGTTTTGTTTTGTTTTTGGTGATTATGTTTGAGCATGTTGAGATGCAGTGGGGCATAATGGGTAGAGAAGTGACTTCAGAGTCAGGAAGACTTGGGTTTAGGTCCTTTCTTTTCATGGCCCTGGGCAAGTCACTTGATCTCAGAGCTCTTTATGACTGTAAATTACAGGAAAAGATACTGACTTGCATTAGTAGAGATTTTCTCACCCAGGAAGTTCCCTATACTAATGAAATCACGGATCCTGTTTCTGTTCCTATAACTTATGACCATTTAAGCTTTTTGTAATGATGAACCATACTTAAAATTCTTATATAAATCCTGTTTGACTGTGGTGAATTTTAAAAACTTCGCTAATTTTTGCTGTTATTATTTTTGAGTCATTTATAATTATCATCAACTTACAGTTTTTTTTCCTTTGCTTTACCTTTCCCTAGTTTATATATCAGGACTATATCTAGTATAAAGGAGTTTGGTATAAATTTTTCTGTATTAATTTTTAAAACCATTTATGTCATATAGCTATTAATTTTAAAAATTTCTGATAGAGTTCATCCTTAACTCCATTTGTACCAGGTGTTTCCTTTGGTAGTTCCTTTATAGTTAATTTCTTTATAGATAATTTTAAGTTCTTTTTGAAAATGAATTATGGGGTCCCTTTTGTGTTATTTTAATTTGGTTATTTTTTAAAAGATGAATGAATGAGAAAAACATTTATTTTGCAGTTCTGTGTTTGCATAAACCTTCATTTCTTTTAAATTTAAGTTTTGCTGACATGCTTATCTGTTGTAGATTCTATTAATTCTTTTTATTTTCTGTAGTGATTTTACCTTGTTCATTTTATATTTTGGTAATCCAATTTTCCTTCCTCTTCTTTTTAATAAGATTAGCTAAAGATTTATCAGTTTTGTGACAGGAGCTTCCTAATTGGTCAGCCTTCTTCCAATCTCTTTTTCTAACCCATCTTTTACATAGCTGCTAAAATAATAATTATAATATTTATAACTCTAACTCTAATTATGTCACTCCCTTTTGAAGAATCTTCAAAGTCCTTAGCTTGATGTTTAGAGCCCTTCACATTTTGGTTCCATCTTGTTTCCAGATTTATTGTATGTGTTGGCATACACTGTATTCCAACCAAGTTGTACTGTTTGCTGTTCCATGTAACTCAGCCTTCTTTCTCCTATCTCTATGCTTTTGCACAGTCTGTTCTGCATGCCTAGAATACACTGACTCCTTGCCACCACGTTTAGGAATCCTTTCTTTATTCCTTCTAATTTAGTGGTCTTTCTTAGCTTGGATTATAGTATATGTACTTACTTGTGTGGTAAATATTGCCATTCTTTGCAAAGAATATAAGCTCTTCAAGAATAAGTCAATTTTTTATTTGCCTTTTTATCTCTGGTGCATTGTACATAGTTTACAATCAATACATTCATTTAAAAAATATTAATTATTATTGTAACATTTTAACAGTGATATTTGATCAGAAGAAGACATGGATAGTGTTGAATGAGCAGTGGAATCAGAAACCCTGGGTTCTAGTCCTAACTTTTTCAGTACCTGAGTGACCTTAGATAATTCTTTGTATTTCTCCCCTTTTCTTATCTGGGAAATGGATGAATTGGATTAAAGGACCTCTCAGATGCCTTCATGCTCAGGGTTAGCAGGAGTCATCTAGTCCAACCTCTTCCCTAATGTAGGAATCTCTTCTAAAACATCTTCAAACAAGTGGTGTCCATACTCCTGATTGAATCACATTAGTAATGGAACCTCATTGCTTCACAAGAAAATTCTTTTATTCTTTTTCTGATCATCTATTATCTTTTCATGTTTCCCTGTGTCATAACCCTGTTCATCCTAACAGTGGCCTCCAACCTTCTCACTTAAGTTCTTTCCCAGGCTATTACCTCTACACTGGATATACTTTCCACTGTTCTTTATCTTCACCCCATGTTCAGCTCCCCACTTTGTACTCCTTTGCTCTGTTATCCTTGATTTTATCTTCCTAAACTGCAACCTTGGATTACTCCTATCATTCTTTACCTTTACTCTTTTTTAAAAAAAATTTTCTTACTAATTTATGTTTTTAGTTTTTAACAATCACTTCCATAAGTCTTAAATTTTCTCCCCCTCCTTTTCTCCTCCCTCCCTGAGATAACATGTAATTTTATATGGATTCTATATGTACATTCCTATTAAACACATTTTCACATTAGTCATGCTGCAAAGAATTAAAATGAATGGGTGAAACCATAAGAAAAGCCAAGCCAAAACAAAACATAGCCTAAGAGAAAATAGTCTGCATCATTCTGCATTCTGATTCCATACTTCTTTCTCTGAATGTGGATGGCATTTTGCCTCAAAAGTCCTTTGGGAAGGTTTTAGGTCTTTGCATTGCTGTGAAGGGCTAAGTCTATCAGAAACAGTCCTTGCACACTGTAACTGTTAACTATGTGTAATATTCTCCTGGTTCTGCTGATTTTCACTCAGCATCAGTTCATATAGTCTTTCCAGGTTTTTCTGAGGTCTGACTGTCATTTCTTATGGCATAATAGTATTCCATTACATTGATATACCACAATTTGTTCAGCCTCTCCCCAACTGATGAGCATTCCCTTGATTTCCAATTCTTGTCCACAAAAAGAGCTGCTATAAGTATTTTTGCACATGTGGGTCCTTTTCCTATTTTTATGACAGCTTTGAGATACAGTCCTGAAAGTGATTTTACTGGGTTAAAGGTATGCACATTTTTGTAGCTCTTTGGGCATAGTTCCAAATTGCTCTCCAGAAGGGTTGGATAAGCTCACAGCTCCACCAGTAATGAATTAGTGTTCCAACCCACATCTTCTCCAACATTTATCATCTTCCTATTTTGTCAGAGTAGCCAATCTGATAGGTGTGATGTGGTACCTCAAGAATTGTTTTGATTTGCATCTAATCAGTAGTAATTTAGAGCATTTTTTCATATGACTATAGATAGCTTTAATTTCTTCCTCTGAAAACTTCCTGTTCATATCCTTTGACCATTTATCTATTGGGAAATGTGCTTTTACTCTTATTAGCATTGAGTGCTAGAGAGAATCATAAAATTTTACTAACTAGGTCTTCTAAAATTTTGTTATATAATCGCAACTGTGACCTAACTGCATCAAGGTAATACATTTATATTTCCCTAATCAATTAGCTATCTGACTCCCTGCATAGCACTTTTTCATCCTTCCCTAAACCTCTTATGGCTTTCCTTCTCTCGCCCTCTCAGCTGAGAATATTGCTTCATATTCCACTGGAAAAGAGACCATTTTCCAGGAGATTACTCTTTTCCCCTACTCTTAATCCCACTTCACCCAGATGCCTTTTTGCACAACTCCCTCCTTCACCCCTATTTCATGTGAAGCATGGCTCTTCTTTTTAAAGCAAACCCTTATACATGAATATAGTATCCTATTCCATCTCATCTTTAGTACATTGTACTTTCTACTATCCCATTTACTATCTCATTTACTTTGACCTTGTCTATTTGTTTTCCTCCTTCCTGCAAACATACCTATCTCAATTTCAACTGAAACTGATTTCCTAGGTTACCTTTGATCTCCTAAGTGCCAGATCTTTTGCTTTTTTCAATCCTCCTTGACCTCTCTAGCTTTTGATATGTTAGACATGGATGTCCTGTTCTTCTTGATACCCTCTTCTAGGTTTTCTGGTACTGTTCTCATGTTTATTCTTTTACCTGTCTGACTATTCCTTCTGAACCTCCTTTGCTGAATCTTCATATCCATATGCATAATGGCTATTAACCATGGGGTTCCCCAAGGCTCTGTCCTTCCTCCATTCTATTATGTAGAGAACTCATTAGTAGCCATGGTTTCAGATATCATCTCTATGCAGAAAATTCTCAGTACTTGTCCAACCTTACTCTTGCTGCTAACTTTCAGTTACCTGTTGGACATCTCAAAGCGGATATCTTATAGATATCTTAAACTTCAGCATGTCCAAAACTGAACTCACTCTATTTTCCCCAAAACCTTTACCTCTTCCTAACTTCCTTATTACTGTTGAAAGTACCACCATCCAGTCATCTAGGCTCACAACCTAGTTATCTTTGATCTTCTCTCACCCCTCATGTCCAATCTGTTGCCAAGTTTTCCACTTCTGCAATGTCTGTCTTGTATGCCCTTCTCTTCTGATACTGCTGCCACTCTGTGGCAGGTCTTCCTCTCCTCCTGGACTAGTTGGTCTTCCTACTTTAGTTAGTCTAGAGAACACTACTACTAGTTGGTATTCCCATATTATCCTACCATTTTTCCTGTTCAGTAAACTGCAGTGGTCCCCAATTATCTCCAGGCTCAAATATTTTAAAGCCTTTCACAGCCTTCTAGTCTTCTTAACATATTATTTCCTTCAATGTACTTTATAATCCAGTGATAGTGGCCTCCTAACACAACACACTCTCCTTGACTGCATTTTCTCTTACTATTCCCCCATGCCTGGAGAGCTTTCCTTATCTTCACCTACTGATTTCCTTCAGTAAAATCTTACCTTCAGGAAATTCTTTCCAATTCCCCTCAATATTAGTGCCTTCTCTCTGAGATTACTTCCAATTTGTTGAGTGTGTGTGTGTATATACACACACACACATACACACACACACACACTATTGTTTATATGTTTTGTTTCCCATTGAAATGTGGCGGAAACTGCCTTTCTTTGTGTTTCTTTGTAGTGCCTGGTACATGGGAAGAACTTTAAAAAAGTATTTGTTGATTTGTCAAGGAAAAGCATTCCATTTTAATTGTATATTAGGGCAAGTTTCTGTGTAAGTTAACTTAAAAAATATTCTGCCTCAGTATACTTGTAGAATGAGTAGGTGGAGAGCAGGTAAGTGATTAGCCATATTTATAATACAAAGGAAATGTAAAATTCATTTACAAAGAATTAGATTTTCAATCTTTTTTTTCATATTCAAGGTTTGTTTCAAATTGTGAGTATACACACACACATAATTATGTATACACATACATACTTATATATTTTCTAATGAAAGGTGTTTAGTTTGTTGTTTATTATATTCCTTGAAAACATGGCCTGTGGTTGTTTAGATATATAGTGAGTACTTTGAATTATAGACTTGCTCATCAATCAGGATAACTCAGCCCTAGGGCAGGAGTTCCTGAGCTCAGTATATTAAATCCCTCAGCTTCAGACTGTAGTACAAATGATAAGAAGATGATTGAATTGGACAGTGTGTTGGGATGTAAACTGTGGTCTATTCTGATTTAGGGTCAAATAGACGTAAAAGATAATTTCATATTTAAGTGGTACAAAAGACTTTATCACAGTAACCATTTGAAAGAGTCATAATTACATTGTTAGACCTGGAAAGGCTCTGAGAAGTTCTCTAATCAAACCCATTAAGAGATTAGTGGCCCCAAATATTGGAAATTAAGAATGTAGGAAAATTTTGCTAGCCTTTTCAGCTGAGATTAGAGAACTTTCCCAGGTGCACAGTTGCTGCAGATGGATTACTACCGAAGAGTTGGTTCAAGTGAAGGTATTTATAACTGGAAGGAATCTTAGAGATAAGCTAGTCAGTTCCCTTATTTGTGGAACTTAATGAAGATGACGCGATTAGTAAGTAGTAGAGTCAAGGTTAGACTCTAGGATTCTTTCCGCATGCTATCACAAGTGGTGATACTTTTAACTCCCTTCTTGCTGCCTACCTACCTCATTTCCTTCTGTTCCCCCCACACCACCCAAACTTTGATGTTAAAGCTCCTCACTTTTTGTAGGCTCTGGTAATTAGCTCCCAAAAAATTATACTCAGGTTATAAAGTTATACTACACTCCCCCATATAAACTTTTCTGTTTGTGGACAAAAAGCTGGGAAGAAAATATTTAAGATCAGGGTAGAGATTTTAAGAAGGAAAAAAACATGTTGGTGTAGGGTAAGTGTTACCACCGTTTTGCAAATGAGGAAATGAGTCTGAAGTTGGTTGAAATTTAAGATAGTACATAATGTGGACTATTTCTGGCAATTAAAAAGAACTATCTACATAAAAATCTTACTAGTTTCATTTTTTAAAATTATAATAGATAAATCAACTCGTTTCATTATAGGGAGCACATAGAATAGTTTTATTAATTCTTTGTCTTTTCACTGTTGTGGAATTTTGTTTGTCTTTCTTTAGGTTTTTCAGTATTAAAACATGTCTTGACACCAAGAGTAAAGGCAACATATGTTGCTTTTGACTGTATGAAGAATTACTTAGATGCAGTTTATGATGTCACAGTAGCATATGAAGGTACTGTGGATCAAATGGGAAAGAGAAAAGAAGCACCTTCTATGACTGGTGAGTCTGATATTCTCACTTTACTAATATTATTTTATTTTTTAATGGAAACTTGCATAGATTTATAAGTTTTACTAAATACATTAAAAATTAATTTTAAAAATTAAACTGAAATTGATAGCACTTTTTTTATTTTCTATGTTAATACATACCTTAGAGTAACTTAGTCATTTGTGGGGCAGAGACTATTTTGCATGCCCTTTAAATGTTCTCATGATAATGTGAAAGCATTTTTGAAAAACTGAGTATGTAATACAGTTTTAAGCTATTATTGTTAATATGAATTCCTTGAATTGTATCTTACTGATATTTACCATGAACCACATTCAGTCATATCAAACAGCTATTAGACCTACAAATGTATATGCAACAAGAAGAGCAGAGAATTAGCATGTGAATTACTTACATGCAATTTTATGTCTTCCTACACAGATTTGAAGTTGAGATATTTTTTCTTCCCTGAAGCATTTATTTTTCATCTCTCTTTGTTCCTTCAAATTCTTTCACAATTACTAACTCACATTTTTACCTGAAGTGTATAGCTATTCAGAAAATGTCAGCCAGTGTAAATTAATTGGGAGGAGGATCAAAGACATATCGATCACTACATGCCTGTAAGGCCACTTGGAGAACACTGGGCATAGCATATTGAATTGTACTGTAAATATTCTGAGTTTGTGTATGTGTCTGTATTTCTCCAGTCTTTTCTTCTTGTAATTTATTATCTGCATTAATGAATTAACCTCCCCTTTTGTTAAAGGGATTCGTTTTGTGAAGTTTGGATTCAGCCAAAGGGCCAATTTGAGGCTGTAGTTTCACTACCCTATAGACCCTTTGAGCTATACCTCAAAGAGATCAAGCAACAGGAAAAGCAATCTGTATGTACAAGCATATTTATAGTAGCTCTTTTTGTAGTGGCAAAGAAGTGGAAACTTCTTTGGGTTGCCCAACAAATAGAATTATAGAACAAATTATGATAAATTAATGTAATGGAATAATATTGTGTTCTGAGGAATTATGAAAGATTGGTGTCAGAAATCTGAGATGATTTTGATCGTCATGAACCAGTGTAGTGAAGTGAGTAGAAACACAAGAACAATTTGTATAATACTGATTTTGTAAAAATGAACACTTCTGAAAGAATAACTGTGATCAGAGTTTTGACAACCTATGATTTCAGAGTACCAAAAGTGAAACATGTTACTTGCCTTCTAACAGAGATGTAGTGATCTCCAGGTGTAGAATAAGACACATTTTTGGACATGACCAATATGGGGATGCATTTTGCTTATTATACTTATTAAATATTTTTTGCTTTTCTCTTTACCCTCATACATCGCTTTTGTTGTAGGGATTGGGTTTTGGAAGGGAAACAAAATAGATGCTTTTAAATTGGAAGAAGTGATTAAAAATACTTTTTAAAGCCTACCAATTCTTATCCTTTTGTCATTTGTCAGTTACACAGTGATTCTTAGGAATTGATGTTACATGTCTTGGAAATTAAGCTTGTTTTCCAAGCATGTCATTTACATGCCCTAGTTAGAAAGATACATCACTTATAGCATATGTATCTGTGCCATACTGCTTTAAAAGTGTAAGAATGTAGTTGTCAGTTACATGGTTAGGATACCACTTACGGGGTTAATTGCAGTATTGTAATACATCTGGCTAATTAAAAGTGGTGGGTGTTGAATATCAAGTATAGGGATTAATAAGACAGGGAACAAAACAACCTTTTCTCTCTCTACACTATCTCATTTGGTGATTTCTCATAAGTTCCCTTGGATTTAGTTATCATGTCTATGCAGGAGGTTTTCAGATTTATTCATCCATCCCCTAACAACTCTCCTATGCTCCTGTTTCACATCATCAACTGTCACTGGGCTTCTCAAAGTGCATGTCCTATAGACATCTCAAATTTAACATGTACAAAATAGAACTTATGTTTCCCCCCAGTTCCTCTCTTCCTAACGTTACTATAATATTAAGGACTAATATTACATATGCCCTTTCATTTAGACTTGAAACCCTATTGTCATCCTTCATTTTACTCATACTCAAACCATAGATATCCAATATGTTACAAATCTTAACCATTTTTACCTTTACAACACATCTTGCATATGTCCCTATCTCTGCTCTAAGCTGCCACTCAGGTGGAGGCTTCTGTTTGGTCTGGTTAGTTTCCCTGGCTCAAGTCGTAACCCATACTAATCTCCATGCTCAGCTGCCCAAGTGATTATCCTAAAACATGTTACTTCCCCCAACTCTATCTCCCAACTCCATATCTTTTTATTACCTGCCTTCTCCATGCCTGAAATGCTCTCTCTTCATCTTTGCCCCCTGATTCTTTCTTTAAGAATGAGCTCAAACTCTACTTTCTTGAAGAGGCCTTTTCCACTTTTTCTTTCCCCTTTCCTACTAGTACCTTCTCTCCGAGTTTATCTCTCATTTAAACTTCTTGGTGACATATATCATATTTTTGTCTTTCTGTATGTAGGGTTTAGTACAGTGCTTAGTATTTTGTAAATGCTTAATAGACACTTATTGATCGACTGACTTATAATCCCTAGGATATATGTTCTCTTCAAACACACATCCATCAAGGGATTCTATAATCATGTTCTCTTCGAGGCAAACCACCTCAATAAATTACAGTAATGAAAAAACTTTCAAAAGTCACATTTCTTTCCTTTTTTTCAGCTTCCCTTTCTATTTTGATATTACCATACACAACTCTTCTTTCCTCTTTCTGTAACATCACAGCCAAATGGTGATTCTGTAACTCCAAATTTCTCTAATGTTCTGGGATATATGTGTATTTAGTTATCAACCGTTGCTAAAAAGTGCTAGATTAGGTATTGTATTTATTAAATAATAATTGTGTGCTGTATTAGATTATATTTCATCTTGAAAATTTTAGAGTAGCATACAAAACAATTTCTATTTCAGTGAATGAGGAGAAAGAACTAAACTCTAAAGAGACTTCAAAGGTCCCAGTTTTGTTTGGATGGTATTATGAACTAACAGATAGAGAAGATTGATTGACTCTGAGGAGAAGAAGAATTGGTCCTGCTGTATTCATCTTCTTTTTCCCCTTTAGCCTAGGTCACTAGTTTTTTCAACTGTTTGCCTTTCACAAGGTCTTTCTTGCTGCGCCATTGTGAAAACAGACTTAATATATTACTATCATTGTAGGAATTTTACATTTTCCTGTCATTAAGTGAAAAATATAATCTATCATCAGTTTAAATGTAATGCTTTCTGAAGTTATGACAGAAGTAGAATAACCAGATTTCCACTATTCTGTATCAATATGGAACCAAAAAGCATGAATTTTCTATTCATTTTATTAAAATAGAAATGAGCATTATTTGTCTTTTTTAGAATTTCTCTGCAAAGAATGTCCAAAAGTTCACATTCACATTGATCGCATAGACAAAAAAGATGTCCCAGAAGAACTGTTGTCTATGAAAAGATGGCTTCATGACCGCTTTGAAATAAAAGATAAGTAAGTAATGTGTATTTTTAAAACCATTCTATATGTGACTGTCTTCATCTAATGTCTGAAAAATTTTTTTATGTAAATAACATGTTAGATTTCACTCGTTGAATAAGTTAAATGTCTTTATTTTTATGTCACCAAAAGAATTTAAAAATTGAATTGGTAGATTTTTTTTCATTTTGAGTTATTCTTTACACATATATTAAAAAATTTGTTCAGGAAAAAAAATTACCATGATAATAGATGAAACAGAAAATACAAAATTACCTTCAGTTCCATGTGACCCCTTTTGCTTCCTCAGTGATGGTGACAGAGGACCGGAAAAGGAGAGAATGGATCATGAATTGGATAACTTTTGAACCTATAAATATCTATAAATATTAACCTGTTTTCTAAACATGAGATTTTTGTTCAGTTCCAAGAACTGAATATTATAGAATTACATTCTTTTAATCTTAACATTCTCATATAATGAAGTCAGAAAGGAGGAGAAAGGTACAGCTAAAGCTCTTCGTGGAGACAGGGAAGCAAAATAGTTGGTGGATTTGGTCTTAATTTGTGTCCAGAGACAACAGGAAACAATTTAATGGAATGCTTGTTTAGATCATCTTACAATTCTCATATGTATTTGTAAGTAGACCAACATGAAGATAATTAAATGTTAATTTATATTTCAGAGTATGAAGTGGAGACATTTTGCAAAGAACTCCATGAAATCCATCACATTAAATGAACTTATACTTTTTTTATTCAGTAACTTTAAAGTAAATTGGAGATAGGCAAGGAAGGTAACAAATGTTGGAAAATATAGGTCAGCAAAAATGAATTGGGACATTTTAGACTGCCCTAAATTCATGCCTTTGCAATTGTGATTATTCTAGAAAATAATTGGAAGGTTCTAGATTTATGACGATCATGAAATAACATTAAAAAGAAAGTACATTTTATCTGAGAAATAAATTATTATTAATGTGTGCGAGTCTTTCTTAAATCAGCTAGTTTTGTATATTTTAGCCTACTGGCATAAATCGAACAAGGGTCAAAATGAATGCAAAACTAGAAGAGAAAGCAAAAATGAAAAAAAAAAGGCAAGCATCTAAAACTCTTAAATTCTGACCTATTTCAGCTAGTTATTGACAGAGATTACAATAAAATTTGTTTTTTCCTGGATCTGTGTCATTAGTGTAGGAAACTGGCCAATGAGTACAGTCCTGTTCTCATTAGAGATCCGTCTGCATCTTATACTCCTGCCTTTAAATGACTTGTCCATATAGCCAGGATGTGTCAAGGAAAGGCCTGAATCCAAGTCTTAACTGACTTCCAATTGCTATGTCACTTGCCTTGCTGTAGGAATGATTTTAAATAGATGCTTAATTCATTTAAATCATTTACCATAACAAATAAAGCAAAATGATCTGTATTCCACAAATATTTAATTTTAAAAAAGTGTTTAGTAAGGGCAAAATTAGTTTAGAATATAAATTTCTTTGTGAAAATCTGAAGTATGGCAGAAGATTGTGGGCAACAAATTTTACCTTCATAAAATAGCATGAAGCAATGGAGAGGAAAAAAAAAATTAAACAAAGGTTGATGAGAAATCCAAGTAAGCCAAGTGATTCCGAGGGCATTTAAGGATGAAACTCTAAGGAGAACAAGTCAAAAGATGAGAAAGACTTGCAAAGGTTTAAAAAAATCGTTTTACTGGGTACCTTTTCATTACATGCTAGTCATTTTCATGAATAATCTCTGCCTTCGAAAAAAATATAAACCTGCCTTTATTTATGACAAAGAAACAGTTAAGCAAAAACATATTTAATAGTGAATCATGACAAACAACATTATTTCCTAATGGTTACCCTCCTGTGTGCTGAAGTATTTTTTTCCCATTTAATTATTACATCATTTTAATGATTTTTTTCCCATTTACATTATTGTAGTAATTGTATATTTTGTCCTTTTTTTATTCCATTCGACATTATTTTATACAAAACATTTTCTGAGTCACTCATATTCATCTCATGTCGATTGACATGAATAAATGATATTGAGAGTAATCTACTAATAGATTAGTGGTCAATATATGAACAAATAGTTTTCAAAAGAAGAATCAAATAACATAAATTACCACATGTAAACGTTTCAAATCTCTGATTAGAAGATAAGTGAAAAATATAAGAAATCCTAAGGTTTTATTTCCCACCCTGCAAATTATCAAAGACTTTGTCAGAGGCATATTTATTCTGCACCAACCTGCTGCCAAATACGCTACAAAGGTCTGGAATACCATGACAAAAGTCAAGCAGCTGCAATGTTCTTTTGAATGTGTTGTTAGAAAAAAAGGAAAATTTTTGAGATGTGGTAGGAATACAAGAACATTAATCTACTGTTGTTGGTGCTGTTATCTATGTTTATTTTGAACTGATAACAAAAAAGTGACTAAACCAAATAATTTTGACTCACTGATTTCAACTAATGGACATATTCTCCAAGGAGGTTGAAGGTAGAAACAAATGGCAAGTATATAGGAAAATATTGTTAGCTTCACTTTATTGTGGTAGGAAAGTAATAGAAGCAAACTGTTCCTTCAGATGAATCGTGGTATTATCCTGTCTACTTCTGTAAAGTTCTATCTTTTTTAGTTATTTGATTGGTTCAATCTTAAATCTGTAAACTGGATAATATTGTCATTTTTATTATATTCATATGACCAAAAATTATGAACACTTGACATTTGTTTTTTTTTCTTCTATCTTGGTAAAGTGTTTTCAGTCATTTTTATAAATCTTTGAGTACATTGGTATACTGCTAGTTTTTTTTTACATTTTATTTTAAATTACATTTCTCTTAATTTATTCCTTAAAAAATTATTTAAAAATGCCTATGATTTTTGTGGCTTTATTTTGTATCCTGGTACTTAAGCTAGTAATCCATTTTGCCACTTATTTCCAACATTTCTGAGCAGTTTTCCTGTATAATATTTTCAAATATGATATGTAGGTTTTCCCCCCTGCCTATCATGTTTTTCTAGAAACCCTGGAATCCTTCAGTTATTTTTCCACTGCTTCTCTTAAAGTTTAGCATTATTGTTTTTCTAAGTGTTCAGTGTTATTCTATTTTTCTTTTTGCTTTTTGTTCTCTTAATTTTCCTTCTGCATCAGCAATCTGCACTTCCCATTCTGTTATTTTTTTCCCCCTGAAACAATCAACTCAGAGATTGAATCTGTCTTTTGTTTTAAATTCTGTCCCTTTTTTTTTGTATGTAGTACATGCTTCAGAAAACTTGTTGTCTACAACCTGGAGATTTCTTCTTTGAGAGATGTAATTGCTTTCTTTTATTTATCTTCTGAACTATTCTGGAGGTTCATGGAGTATTTGCATTGTCATTTCTATTAGCCTGACATAATTTATTGTAATATTTTCCTCCTTAAGGGTTTTGATGGTTTTCTTTGCTGAAAATAGTAATCACTGTAATGTGTTGTTTTCCTTCCTTTGTTGGTTTTTAATCTGTCTTTATCCAGTCACTCTTTTTTCCCCCGTTGTGATCCCCTTATAGTCACTTCCCTCCCTTCTTCTCTTCCCTGTACTATCTTGACTCTGGGTCTGAAAGTAGATCGCAGTATCACTGTAGCTAGACCCATTGCCCATTTTCACCAAGCCTGTGATTTTTACATTGCTTTCTCAGGGTCCGGGTCGACCTTGGAGGCTGGTTGGGCTCGTGGGTCCCAACCCACAGTGGGATTGGGGAGGGAGGGATCCTTGGAGATGCTCCTAAGGAGAAAGAGGAACTTGAAGGTTGCAGTTCTTTTACACTCTTCCTCTAAATCCTTCCTACTGCTGGTTTATCGGTAATACTACATAGAGAGGTGTAACCAGTTCCACATTTCTGAGTTCATCCCTCTTCCATTCTAAAAGCCATTAGCTATCTTCAGTCCCTGGGTTTGTACCCCAGGTATTTTATTTTTAATGTTGTATATTGTATTTTATTTATTTTGTTTGATATTTCCCAATGACATTTTAATCTTGTTCTCTAGGAAGTGTTTGACACCTATGATGCTATGATCCTTGGTAAACTCCTTCAACAATGCTGATTCTGTTTCTTTCTTTTAAAAAAAAATTCTTAAATTGATTCATTTACTTTTAATTTTCAACATTCATTTTTTTAGATTTTGAGTTCCAAATTTTCCTCTCCTTCACTCCCTCCTTCCCAACATGTCATGCAATCTCATGTAGCCTATACATGTGCAAACATATTAATATTTCCACATTAGTCATGTTGTGAAAGAAGAATCAGAACAAAAGGGAAAAACCACAAAAAAAAAGAAAAAAACCCCCCAGAAAAACAAAAAAAAGAGAAAATATGTAAGCTTTGATCTGCATTCAGACTCCATAGTTCTTTCTCTGGATGTGTATAGCATTTTCTATCAATTGATCTGTCAAAATAATGTTGCTGTTACTATGTACGGTGTTCTCCTGGTTCTCCTTACTTCATCCACCATCAGTTTATGTAAGTCTTTCCAGGTTTTTCTGAAGTGTGCTTGCTCATCATTTCTTATAGAACAATATGGCATTCATTCATATACCACAGCTTGTTCAGCCATTCTCCAATTGATGGACATTCCCTCAATTTCCAATTCTTTGCCAGTGCAAAAGGAGCTTCTATAAATATTTTTCTACACATGGGTTCTTCTTTTTTTTATGATCTCTTTGGGATACAGACCTAGGAGTGGTATTGCAGGGTCAAAGGGTTTTGCACAGTTTTGTAGCCCTTTGGGCATAATTACAAATTGCTTTCCAGAATAGTTGGGTCAATTCACAACTCCACCAACATTAGTATTATGTTTCTCCATGTGCATTAGTATCTCCATGTAAGAGTTAGGTAGATTGAGTGAATATCAAAGTGTCTCTCTTAGGAACTTTGACATTGGTTGTGTGCTATGGGAAACACTGGCACAGGACAGTCCAGCATGGCCTGCTCTCCTCAGAGGTGAAATTAAGAAAGCTATTGAACTAATAAATAAAACTAAGAACTTGTTTCATGAAAAAGCAAACAAGCAAAATAGATAAGGCTTTGGTTGATTGGATTTAAAAAATGAAAGAAAAAACTAAATTACCAATGTCAAAAATGAAAAGGGTGAAATCACCACCAATGAAGAGTAAATTAAAACAATAATTAGGAGCTATTTTGCCTAACTGTAGGCCAATAAATCTGACAATTAAATGAAGTACATGGATATTTACAAAAATATAAATTGCCCAGATTAACAGAAGAGAAAATAAAATACTTAAATAACCCCATTTCAGAAAAAGAAATCGAACAAACCATCAATCATCTTCCTAAGAAAAAATGTGAATTCTCTGAAACATGTAAAAAACAATTAATTCTAATACTCCATAAACTATTTGAAAGAATAGGCAAAGAAGGAGACCTACCAAATTTTTTTTGTGATCCAGATATGGAGCTGATACCTCAACTGGGAAGAGCCAAAACAGAGAAGGAAAATTATAGACCAGTTCCCTCAATGAATATTGATACAAAACTTTTAAATAAAATATTAGCAAAGAGATTACAGCAACTTATGTGAATAATACACTATGATCAGGTAGGATTTATACCAGAAATGCAGGGCTAGTTAATTACAATATTAGGAAAACTCTCAGCATAATTGACCACATCAGTAACAAAATTAACAGAAATCATGTGATTACCTCAATAAATGCAGAAAACTTTTGACAAAATACAATACCCAATCCCATTAAAAACACTAAAGAGCATAGGAATCAACGATAGGTAGCATCTATGTTAAAACCATTAGCAGTCATTATATATAGTGGGGATAATCTAGAAGTATTTCCAGTAAGATCAAGGGTGAAACAAGGATGTTCCATTATCAATACTGTTATTCGATATTGTACTAGAAAGTTAGTTTTATCAATAAAAGAAAAAGAAATTGAAGGAATTAGAATAGACAATGAAGAAACAAAAGCTGTCACTTTTGCAAATGATTTACTTTGAGTATCCTATAACTACTAAATAAATAACTCAACTACTAAACTGAAAAAAACTTGAAATAATAAACAACTTTAACAAAGTAGCAGGATATAAAATAAACCCACACAAATCATTGGCATTTCTATATATTACTAACAGAGCAGCAACAAATAGAGGAATTCCATATAAAGTAATTGTAGACAACATAAAATATTTGGGAGTCAACCCTTGAAGACAAACCAAGGAACTAAATGAACAGAATTACAAAACACTTTTCATACAAATAAAATCAGTTTTAAATAACTGGAAAAATATCAGTTGCTCAGGGGAAGGCCAAGCTAACCTAAGAAAAATGATGGTTCCACCTAAGTTAATTTACTTATTCAGTGCCGTACGAAACTACCAAAAAAGTTACTTTATAGAGCTGGAAAAAATAATAAGATTCATTTGGAAGAACAAAAGGTCCAGAATATCAAGGGAATTAATAAAAACAATGCAAAGGGAGGTGGCCTAGTCATACCAGATCTAAAAACTGAATTATAAAGCAGCAATCATCAAAACTACTTGGTACTGGTTAAGAAAAGAAGCAGAAACTCAAATACTCCAGCTTCTGGATTAAGAATTTCCTATTTGACAAAAATTGCTTGGAAAACTGGAAAATAGTATGGTAGAAACTAGGCATAGACCAATATTATACCATATACCAAGATAAGGTCAAAATAGCTACCTCATATAGACAGAAAAGGTCATACCTACCTGTCAGATCTATGAAGAAGGGAAGAATTTATAACCAAACAGGATTGAGAGAACATTAGGAAATGCAAAATGGATAATTTTGGTTACGTTAAATTAAAAGGTTTTTGTATAAACAAAGTCATTGCAGCCAAGATTAGAAGGGAATCAGAAAACTGGGAAGCAGTTTTTATAGCCAGTCTCTGATAAAGGCCTCAGTTCTAAAATATTTAGAGAAGTGAGTCAAACTTACAAGAATACAAGACATTTTTCAATTGATAAATGGTCAAAGGATATGAACAGGCAGTTTTCAGTTGAAGAATTTAAAGCTTCTATAGTCATATGAAAAAATGTTCTAAATCACTATTGAATAGAGAAATACACATTAAAGCAACTGAGGTATCACCTCATGCCTATTAGTTTGGCTAATATGACCAAAAAAAGGAAAATGATAAATGTTGGAGAAGCTGTAAGAAAATTGGAACACCTAGTGCATTGTAGGTAGAGTTGTGAACTGATCCAACCATTCTGGAGAGGAATTTGGTACCCCAGGTCTCACTGGGTTCATGGAGAACCCAGTCCCGAGAGGGACAGGCAGAAGGTCTTCTGACAATGTTAGCAAGAAGACAAAGTAACTGAGCCTCTTCTTGCCCTTCCTTCCTTAGCTCCACATTCTTATCTAGCCCCAACATTTTCTCCTTCCTTAATTCTTAGGATTCTGGCTTTCATGCTTCTTGGTATGAAGGTACCTACAGAGGTTGTTAATGGGATTAACTGCAAAGCCAGAGCCTAAAACTAGGGCCCTGACAAGTCAGAGGTTTACCTTGGGCTCTTATAGCCATAGGACATCTGTGGGATGAGGAGGAGTACCAGGAGCAAGTGGTTAGTGAGATGATGTCACATTGTTTCTGAAGGAATTATCTTGTCATTCTCTTGTCATTGTTATGGTAAGTGAGGAACTCAGTACTACATTATCCCTTATTTTACCACAATCCTAGGATTCCACCTACATATAATTTATGTAATAGACTCTTCACCATCAATGTCAGTGGAGCCCACAGGGATATGTTATAGAGGAGGCTGAAATGATACTGTTAAGATGAAATATGGGAACAGAAATCTAGATTAGAGTTAGTTTTCAGAGAATATACAGGTCCGTGTTGAAGGTAATATAGGAATTAGTTCTTAAGGTAGTTGAAGGAGAGTAGGATACCAGAGTTATGGACAAAATGATGGGCCTTGTTACCAAGAAAATATCAGTAACTGTGGGCCTTATTTCTACTTTTCCATCTACATATAATTTGTAAAAAGTAGAATGCGCTTGCATTGAGATCAACCCTGAAGAAATTGGAAGGGAATAGGAAGGCTAAAGGAATAAAAATGCTAAGCCATGATGGATTACTTTTCTTTTCAATTACACAATTGATTCAAATATACAGAAAACGTAAGATCCCACTGTGCCTATTGCTGATTGACTATTTTAAAAAAGCATTTATTTTAAAAGAACAAAATGTCTTATAGAGCTCATTTAACAAAGTATCATTACATGTGAAAACATTAGATTCTCCTAACAAAATAACAGCAGAGAAAAACTTGTTTTAAGACTATTATTATCAGGCAAGGTATAAAACAGGGAACTATGTGCCTCCCAGCTGTCCTTACCCCTCTTATAGAAGACCCAATGCAAAGCGCAATTACAAGAGGAGAGTTATTCCTTATCTGTGATTAAGTCCTATCAGTGATCCTGATTGTGGATGACATTGTGGTGATTATCAATCCCTAGAATACTGCAGACTCCTGCATGTAATCATAAGCACTAATTGGCTTTTTTTTGAAGTTACCCTAATTGTACACATAAGGAAAAAATTGAAGAATGTTCATTGTCTACGTAGTGAATATTCATTTAGCCATTTGAGTTCATATTTGTTTGTGATACTTCTGTTTTAAACTCTGATAAGAAAGGCATTATTTTCCAAGAAGCATTAATTTTCATAGCAAAGCACTTAGCTTGTGGACCTAGTTTCAACCCATTGATTCTTCAGAGTTTAAAAGTTCTATCATAAATTTAGTAGCTTTTTTTATCTTTGATCTCCTTGGAGGTCTCTTGGTCAAAGGGTAGGGACATTTTAGTCACTTATTTAGCAAAGTTCTCATTTTCTTTACATCGTTATTGGATTAATTCATTTTTGCTTGAACAGTGAATTAATGTACCTCTCTTTGAGCAACATGTCCAATATTGACTTTTCCCCTTTTGGCATATTTTTGCCCTTTTGCTAGATGTAAATCTACAAAGTTGTTTTGATTTGCATTTTTCTTATTAGTGATTTGCTGCAGTGGAGCATAGAGCTAGAGCTAGAAGGAACCTCAGAAATTATCTAGTCTTTTCATTGTTTTTACAAATGAGAAAACTGAGACAGAGGAGTTGTGACATCACATAGGCATAGAGAACTGGATTTGATCACAGGTGTACTGATTGTAGAATTAGTACCTTTTCTCCTTTTCCTTTCTAATTTGCTTCCTTTCTAAATAGCAATTATTGCTTTTTTAAAGAAATGCTTCCTTTTTTCATATATTTTGGGTGTATATTAAGGAATGATTTTTGGTCCTTATTTGAATTAATTCCTACATGTTTTGGCTATTATTATTTCCCAATTAGTAGCTTTTATTCTTACATTAGCTTAGAACTTCTTAAATTTTTTTCTACTTGTGACCCCTTCAGCACTTCTTAAACTGTGGATTGTGACCCATATTGGATTGTGACCCACAGCTTCATTGATTAGGTAAAAGCTTTTCAAATTTCACCTGATGGAAAAATATACTTCAACTTTTGTGATTATCTAGATTTCCTCTGTGTTAAAAATTCTTTCCTTGGCTCTTGGTATGAAAGGTACCTTATGTATGACCTTGTATATTGAGGCAAGATATCCTTTCTGAGTGTATTTTTGTTTCAAGATATAAGATCTTTATATAAACCTAATTTCTGCCAAATTGTTTTCCTCTTTTCCCAACAGTTATTATCAAATACAGATTCCTTTCTACATAATTTGTGTACTTGGTATATTGAATACTGGATTGTTGAGTTTCTTCCATATCTTTCTTTCTTTCTTGTCTATTTTTCTATTTTTAATTAGGTTTTTAAAAATATTTTTATATTGCCTAGATTTTCCCCCATTTCCTGCCCCTGTCCTTCCCTGAGGTTCATCTTTTCTAATAGATTTTGTAAACAAAGTGATGTTAAATAATAGATTGAATTAATTCAAATTTTGTAGACCTCAAAAAATTTATGTTCCTTGAAAATGACATTGTTTCCTAACTATATGGCATTATATGTTAACAGATACATGTTTTACATTGTCATTCTATAGTATTGAATATAAGCTACTAAGAAATTATCCAGAAAAAAACAACTTTTCATTTCCATTTTATGTATCCATAGATTGCTGACAGAATTCTATGATTCTCCAGATTCCCAAAGAAGAAACAAGTTTCCAGGGAAATCTACTAATTCCAAACTAAGCCTCAAGAAAACTTTCCCATCTTTACTATTCTTAGGTGGTCTGACTGCTAGTATGCTCATGACAGAGTCTGGAAGGAAATTGTATGTGAAAACTTGGATATATGGAACCATAATTGGCTGCTTATTGGTTGGTATTAAAGTGTAAGCAAATGCTATCTCCAATCAGTGGAATATGCCGTCTTGTCTCTTGAGAGGCAGCTGCACATTTCATCAAACTGTTTGCTGAACTTATAAAGAAGTGTAAATAAAGCCTTATTGATTGAACATTGGATAAATTACAGTTTGTAACTTCAGCCTGTCTGTGGTTGGTCTTGGAGAAGTATAGGTAATTTTACACGTTTACTCTTGAATTTGCTGTAAAATGAACAAGATATACTGAGTTATGTCATACTTTGCATTCCCCATGAACTTAATGTGTTTTGGGTGAACTGCAGAAGATTAATGGAAGTGTACAGCTTGTTATTTTTTATGTAATTCAAGTGGATCGGTGAATATATTCCTAAATATTAATTTGCAATATGTATTCTTCCACTTTCTTTTTTGTTATTTGAAGTTTTTTTTTCACCACTTGTGACTATATACTAATTGTAGCTAACAAAACTAGTGTTTTACAGCAGTGTGATTTTGTTGTTGTTCACTGTGTGTCTTCACAGCAGTCTAAGAAATTAATACCTAGATCATGAAATGTAAAGAAACAAGAAATGTTTAGGGTAAAGAAGCTCTGTTGACCTAGTCTTTTCATTATTGCATTGTTAGCTGATTTAATTACTTACATGTACAAAACATTTTAATCCAATCATCCTAATTTTCACACCCTGTACTGTGCACAAAGAAATGTGTAAAGCAAAATGAAAATTAAGTCTAAGCTAAAATTGTGACCTAACCAAATTGTAGGAAAGCATTAAAAAAAATCTTCAGTTTAATAAAGATTTCAGCTAAGCTAACTAGAACATATGTGCCATAAATAGTAGATCAGTTAAGTTTTCTGTTACTTCATAATTATCTGGGCAATCCATTTGAATTGTTTGTTTATTCTTTCACACTTCATAGGTCAAGAGTATATTTGAGGTAACATAAAACATTCAAATGTTTCTACTAAACTTTTACGCATGTGCCTTTTGCCTACTAGTCTGATTTTTAACTTAATATTTAGTGAAAAGAGAAAATGATTTTTATTTTACTGTTGTATAATTCCATCATATTATAGTAATTTTCATTTGGATTGGAGATTGTAGTGTTGATATGTATGGTTTACACAGTAGGTTTTAGTGAAAGAAATTCATAGCCAGCCAGTATTTGTCCTACTTAAAATTGAACCCTTTGTATGGAGGTTCTCACTGTTACTGCCAATTCTCTTTGCAGTTGTCTCACGTCAGGAAATTCTTGTTCCTAGAGGCAGTGGGATATTTATTTCATTAATCAGAACTAAAGGAATTATCTTTCTTTAGAAAAAGTGTTCTTTTTTTTTCCATTTCTGTTGGAAAATCTTGACCTGGCCACAAAGTAAAAGATTAATATTACTCTCCTTGATTCTCTTGAGTTTTCGGCTTTACTGGGGTCTGTGACTCACTGAATCAAATTAAGAAATTGCATTTTGGCAACTGAGTCATTTAGCTCATCAACCATAGAACAAGATGTAGCTTGCAATAAGTGTTTTACTTTTCTTTTATTTCTAATCATTTATAATAGTCCTTTAGGAGAGCACCATTTTAGGTTTAGATTTGTTGACTCTGGGTTTTTGTTACTGGATTTATAGTATAAGTGATTAAGGCAAGAGAAGCTAATTAAATAATGATGAATCATGAAAACAATTACAATGAATGATGTTTAATACACTACAGTCTGCTCTGAAACTAGAGAGTAAAACTTTTTTAAGTAACAGCTTTGAAGACTGAAATATGGTATACATAAGCAGCATAAAATTGGTTTAACTCCAGCATAGGCAGACCTGTTGTGGTCTTCTGATGCCAAACTTATTTTAAACTTTACCATAAAATGTAGAACAAAATTTTTACTGTCTTTGGAAATGTTTAAAGACACACACACACACACACATACACACACACACACACACTACCACCAATTAACACACACACACACACACACACTACCACCAATTAACACACACACACACACACACACACACACTACCACCAATTAAGTTAGACTAATATCAAGCTCCAGAAAAAAATTATGATACTTATTTTTCACCTAATAACTGGGTATCCACTTGGTGTACCATAGGTACAATTTTAAAGTTTGTTATTGTTTAAATTATGTGCATCTGCAGTGATACAAAGTAGCAGTGTGAATAGAATGAAGATCATCTTGAGCATCCTGCTTTTTTACTTGTCTCACAGACTGGAAAAGCCTAATGAAATAATTTTTATTTTTTAAGTTCGTTTGCTTATGTATTAAGATGTTTGGAAAATTAGTTGCTCTTGACATGCACTGAAATTAACTTGAATTTTTCCTTATTAAAGTCGGGGGCCTCACGCTCATATTTTTGTTTTTACTTTTAGTAAAATGTTCTCATAAAATGTTCCTATAAGATTTTATTTGAATCATTATTTTTACAGCTAAATTATTGCTTAGTTATTCTTTACAAAATACAATCACTGTGCATGCATTTTATGATTTTTAGCAAAAGGGTTTGTGTGGAAGTCAGCAAAATAAAAATTTTCCTTGTCTCATATGTCTGTGCTACTTAAAGTTTTGTGAACCTGAAATAATTCATGAACAATTACATTCAGAGACTAGGTGTTGTGACTGGCTATGCTTTCAGAGTTTTATAAAAAGGTAATCTTTTCCTTTCTAAGATGTTGTGAGGAGATAAATATTTTTTCATAGATGGTCATACTCCCAAGAGCATAAGATAATTTTTTTTTCCTGTACATCTTTGTCAACAGATATTATTTATGATTAAGGGTAGGATGATTTTGGAGCAAACTTGCTGGCAACTTCATGGACAGTTATTAGTGCAATAGTAAATTAACACTTGATGACTGAAAAAGTCCAGTTGGAATGCCAGTTCTAGCAATTCATTATATCACATGATGTTCTTGTATCAATGATATTCTTACATTTTCTTGTCCATGGTTTCTTCTTTAAGAAACATGCCAAATAGTTTTGTTAGTCATTATTTTTCTTTTGCTGTTTACATAATTTTAACTAATGAATGATTTTGCTACTCTAAATATAAAAAGCAAGGCATCACTCCATGCAAAGACTTCTCATTTCCCTTTTGCTAATTATTTGGCAAAGATGGTCAAAATAACTGGTTTTGCTATGTCACTGTTTTGTTAACTAAGACTTAGAAACTTCTTGGTCTATTAACCACATATTTCATTGAAAATACTTAGATCTAAGTAATATTTCATATGTATAATTTCAAATCAAATATTGAAAGTCATCAAACAAATATTATCTATATGTGTTGAAATATAGTATATGGGGGAAAGGATGTTTTTGAGATTTATTCCTAGTAATGCAAAATATTTTTCAAGTACTCAATTCAGTTCTGTTGCATAGAAATTTGTCTGTTAGTATATATTACATTTCAGGGTGTATTTATTTGGGACAATTTAATTATGATAAGTAAATTCAGCTAAGTCAATATCACAACCTGCCATTTAAGGCAATTTGCATCACATACAGACATATAAAAATGTAAATGAAAAACCTGGAATTTGATCATCCTGACTGAGGAAGTTTCCAAACATATGATAATTCATAAGTAGAAGATCTGAATCACTAACTGAATTTTTCACTTTTCAGCTGCATAATTTGGAGTACTGTGGACTGTGTCATTGCTTTAATTTTTTCAGATCGATCACCTTGAAATGCCATCTATTTCAAGTAACTTAAGTGTGAACAAATAAAATGTATTTAAAATTTTTGCAATGAATACATCATTCCAAAAGACTTGAATTTTAAGTCAAATGGTTTGATTGTTATCCTGAGGAGAAATAAATATGAAACTATTTTCAAGGAAGCCACAAAATAAGAGAAACTCCTTTACCCCTATTCCATTAAAAAAAAAAAAATGAATGTGCTTTGGAGGGAGGAAACCTGGATCTGGCTCCAGCCTTCATTAGTAATATGCAGTGGACAAGTTTCCTCATTTGAACACCATGTATATCACCTACCTCACAGGGTTGTTGTGAGGAAAGTGTTTTGTAAAACTTAAAGTGCCATAGAAATTTGAGTTACTATTAAAATAGTAATTGATGTGATATAGTGGCCCCTTGTAATATTTTGTTGACAATTATCATTTCATTACTCAATTTTAGTAGCCAAATTTTTAATACCATCTTAATTTATATGTACTTTCTAGTTGTGTATGTATAAAAGATGTATCAATATGTTTATTTAGGGTTTCATATTTGAAGATCATACTACATCCTGATATGATTATTATTTGTGTTCAGGCCCCAGCTGGAAAGACTTGCCTAATAGTCATGCCCACATTGTACATACATGAAGAAGCCACAGAGCACTGTTATGCAGTATTTGGTGATCCTGGCAGTTTTCAGGCCACCTTGGCTAGCCCCTTCCCATTCAGGATGAAAAGTGCTCATGCTTAAAGTCTTACTTCTGTTGTCATAATTTTGAATGTAGATTTACTACTACCTCTTTATCTCAATAAAGGTAAGATCAGTTTCAAAATTGTATTTTATAATCAGTTTTTAAATCTTATATAAAATGCACATATGGGAAATGAGTTAATTTTTGCTTACTGAGATAGATTCATATTTTGTAAGAGATTTTCAAGTATTAGTGTAACAGAGAGTCCTGGTTTGATATCAGAAGTGTTCAGTGTAAATCCTGACTCTTACTACTTACATGTAATCATTCTAAGGCAAGTCACCTCCCCTCTGGGGACCTCACTTTCTTTATTTTTTAAAATGAAGGAATTATACTAGATATGCCATCCTATTCTAAATTTTAAGAATTTCATGATACTGTGTCCTATTAAGCTTAAATTGGTATGATAATTTTTGAACAGATACCTTTTGAACAGAATTTCATTGTTTTAAAAATATTTTGTGTGTTCTTTCAGTCATAGAAGATATGGTTAAAATATATGAAGTTTTAAAAAATTATTCCATTTTATGTTATTTTTCCCTTGTCATTCAGTAGAGCTGTAAATAGTTTTATAAAATTAAGTTTGCTTTTTGTAATACTTATGGAAATGAAATGCTTCTTCAGTGGTTTTTTTTTTTTTCTGTCACAAATATAGTATATTTTAAACAATTACTGTGGCCTTTATTTAGAAGTGAATGATTGGTAATGTTGTATCATGGTAACTAAAGGAATAAGGGACTAAGTGCAAACATGGATCAAATCACATAATGAATTATAATTCATAACCAGAAGAATTGCCCATTTTGAAAATTTCAGTTTTTGCTATAGGCATACAGAAAAAAAATGGATTATTTAAAAAACCCTGAGATTGCAGAAAGTTTAAATTTCAGTTAAGAAATTTACAGGAAAAAGAGGAAAGAAGTGAATAAAATTAAATTTGAAGAAAGTATTCACAAAGGATATTATGAATATCATAGTGGAGACTTCTCAAAAGGGAATATAATGATCCCTTTTGTTCTTAACGTTTTCTACTGCAGGAGCATTAACTTATCCAGCAATCAGCCCTCTTCCTCGGTAGTCTAGGTTTTCTAATCTTGCCAACAACAAAACATCAACTCACACATTTGATATCTTTACTTATGAAAGTTTTTACATAATATGAGCTGTTGGTATCCCTCTGTCCTCCTACTACCCTGCTCAAGAGTCCTCCCTTCTCTTGTGGTTCTGATCCTCAACAGTCTCATTCAATCTTCTTTTATTTGCTATTACTTTAACATTTTAATGCCCCTATTCAACTAGGTTGTAAGTATCTTGAGGATCAGAGCTAAAGGCAATTATGTTTTGAATTTATACATTCATTTGAATATGTGGAAAATTTGGTTTTGAATTTTGATCACTTTTGAACATTGAGATAAATATAAAAGGGAGGGGAAATACTCTATGTTAGAAAACAGTTAATTTGTCTTAAGGTGCTATAATTCACTAGAAAAGAAACAGCAGTATTCTTAGTAGGTGCTTTTCTCCTTTTCTTATTAGAGTTAAAGTTAATGTTACATGAAAAGGTAGTTAAAACTGATTTACCTGAATTCTCATGAGTAATAAGAAATTGATTTAAATATCTACTTGATTGAAAGGCAGATCAGGGTAATTCTCAGTCTTTAGTTACCAGCAAACAAAGATAAAGTTTTAAAAGAACTTGATAGATGCTAAGGGTACTGAATGAAAAGGGATAGAGAGTTTATTATGCCAGTGATCTACCAAGCAGGATATTTCATGGGAGAGGTCTTTAGGGGTTGAGAAAGGAAGAGTGTTAAAATGATTCATAGAAAATTTGGTTAGCTATATGGTATTACAGAGGTGGAAATGATAATTTGTTCATAAAAATCCTATGCTCATTCTATTGCCTGTGCCTGATAGAGACTCATGAAATCATATCCAACTCCCAAGGTCTAATATTTTCATGGTGCTTTCCTTGCTCTCCCAAGCAGAAGAAATCTCCTCCTTCTGGGAGTTCTTCCCCTGTTCATTTTCACAGTTTATATAGTTCTGTGTGTGCACGTGTGTGTTCTCAAGGTAATGGATCAACTCAGCCAAACATTTATTAATGCCTTTGCTAAGCTTTGTAGCCCTCAAGGAGCCCATAATCTAATGGAAGACAACAAAGCTGAAAAGGTTGAGGGAAGAATAGAAAGGAAACTGATATCTGGTCGGTAGGCATGATGAGGTCCTACCTGCAGATGGAAAATGGAAGGCCCTCTCCTTAAATAGAGCATCTGGAAAGAACTCTCTGATGTCCGCCCCCCACCCTATCCAACGGATGTGGGCAGGAGGTACTGAGGAAGCAGAAATTTCACAACTGATTTGATCATGCATGAAAGTGAGTTTCTGGAGACGATGATATCCACGTCTCATTCTTTGTATCCACCTTTTCACATTAACAAACCCTCAAGTGTTGGTTTAAATTTTCTCCTTTGCTCAAAGTACATCTGGAGTACTATGTTCAGTTCTTGGCTCCAGGGGAGGGAAACTAGAATTGTAAAATTTCTTGAATGTGTGCCATGAAGGAGTTGGAGATATTTAACCAGAAGAAAATTTTAAGATAGAGATGCTAGCTGTCCCCAGGTGTGAAGAGCTACAAAGTACAAGGATAGTACTTGCTCTTTTTTAATCCAAGAGGACAGGACTATAAGCAATGGGTAGTAGTTACAAAGATACAAGTTCTTTAGACTTAAGTAAGGAAAACTTCCCTCCCAAATTAAAACTTTTCAGAAGTGAAATGAACTGTGTTGGGAGAATAGGTACTTCCCTTCATGAAAGGTCTTCAAAAGCCGGATGACTGACTGTTTATTAGTTGTGTATGACCAAAATGGTCTTTATCATCCCTTTTGACTGACATTCTGTGGTTTTGTGACTTGAATTAAAGGATCGGAGGAATCCAAGTATGACAAACTCCAGATAATTGCATATCTTTGATCATAATAGAATTTCATTGGAGGAATTATTGCTAGTCAGCAAGTCAAGTCAGCAAGCATTTATTGTTATATTCTAAGCTCTTTACCAAGTGTTTGGGATTTGAAATAAACAAAGCAAAACAAAAACTCCCTGCTCTCAATCTAATAGTGGAGAAAACAGAAAAACAATTGTATAAACAATATATACAAGATAAATTGAGAAACCAACAAAGAAATCACTAACAGTAAAGGATTTCTGGAAAGCCTTCTTTTAGAATATGGGGTATTAGCAGGAGTTTGAAGAAATCCAGAGGAGGTGGAGATGAACAGGGAGAGCATTTCAGTTGTAGGAGTTGAAAATACTCAATGTCTGGTGCTGGAATATCATGTTTGAGGAATAGCAATAGCAAAGGAGGTCAGTGTCACTGGAATTAAAGTATGCTCATAATGGTGCAAGGAAACCGAAAAGGTAGGAAAGGAATAGGTTATTTTATCTAATGTTTATTACTATTAATATTTTTATATGGTCAGATCACTGCTTTAGACAGATAAATTTGATTGCTGAGCAGAGCATGGACTCTAGTTGCAAAGGGATTTTAGGTAAAGAGACTAATTGCAAGTTATTGCAGTAATCCAGTGTGAGGTGATGAGGGCCTACTTCAGGATAGTGGTATTATTAGATGAGATAAGGAAACACCTATCACTGCCTTGCAAGAGGAGTAAGAACTTTGGGGAAAAAGTAATTCTATCTATTTGGATCATGAAGAGATGATAGGAAAATAAAAAAACCCAGAATGTAAAATTGCCAATGTATTTTTATGAGATGTGAAAAAAAACTAAGGAAATAAAATCAGTTGCCAGACATGTTTTCAGAAATTGATTCTCAATGTTACAAACATGGTAAAAAGTCAAAACTCCATGATCTCACAGAATCACAAAGTTGGATGGGACAGCTAGTCCCTCTCTACAACAGAGCCAACAAGAGGTTATCAAACCATTGTTTATTCTCATAATATTTCAGGTGACCCAAGGGAATAGGTAGTAAGGGACAGCTCCATGTTATAGTAGATAAATTGCCAAGCTTGGAGTCAGGAAGACATCTTCCTGAGTTCAAATTTGGCTTCAGACTCAGTTACTAGGTCTGTCATCCTGCACAAGTCAATCTTGTTTGCTTCAGTTTCCTCATATAAAATGAGCTGGAGAAGGAAATGGCAAACCATTCCATTATTTTGGCCAAGATAGTTCCAAATGGAGTCATGGAGAGTCAGACATGACTGAAAATTGACCAACAGCAAAGGGGTAATGGAAAGGCACAAATTAGGTATAAGTAGGCTCCAGCATACACCAATCATCACACAGTACATAAGAATTAGAATAGATAAAATCAATAGCGTATGTAACTGGGAAAGGAGGTAGGCCGGCCGTGATAAGAGTGAAGAACTGTATATCATCTATGTGTTACACGTATTCAAAGAATCAAAAGGACTATTCATTGGATCAGTCCTCTTAAATAGAATTTATATGAAGGTATGAGGAATGATCACAATATAGGAGAGCACAGTTTGCAATTTGTATGTACTCATGTGAAAGATTTTATTTCCATTGAAGCAACAAAGAATTGCCAAATAAAGTTTAAATGGATCACAGAAATCTTTGATATGGAAGAGATCTCAGGTCATTGACTAAAACTGGTACCTAAAAAGATTCCCCTCTACAACATTTTTAATAAGCAATTTGCTTTGAAGACTTCTAGTAGGGTTAGAATAGAGGAGAAGCATACTACCTATAGGTGAGTTACCTTATTCCTCCTTTGGAGCATTCTAATCATAAAGAAGTTTTTTTCTTATACTCTTATACTCAGATTTTCCTCTTTTCACCTTTCAACTGTATTTCCTTGGCTGTCATATCAGACTGAATATAGAATTATTAAATAACCCAGAACTTTTAAAAATATTTATTTTTTGTTTTCAACATTCACTTCTATAAGATTTGAGTTCTGAAACTTTCTTTCCCTCCTCTACTTCCTCCCTAAGATTGCACACAATCTTATATAAGTCATGCATGTACAATCATGTTAAACGTATTTCCAAATTAATCTTGTAGTGAAAGAAGACTCAGAACAAAAGGGAAAAATTATGAGAAAGAAAAAAGAGAAAATAATATGCTTTGATCTGCATTCATACTCCATAGTTCTTTCTCTGGATGTGGATAGCATTTTCCATCATTAGTCTTTTGAAATTGGCATAGATTTTGTACTGCAGAGAAGAGCTAAGTCTGTCAAAGTTGATCATCAAACAATGTTGCTGGTCCTGCGTACAGTGTTCTGCTCACTTCACTCACCATCAGTTCATGTAAGTCCAGGTTTTTCTGAACTCTGCCTGCTCATCATTCTTATACAACAATAGTATTCCTATACTACAGCTTGTTCAACCATTCCTAATTGATGGGCATTCCCTCAATTTCCAATTCTTTGTCAGCACAAAAAGAGCTGCTGCAAATATTTTTGTGCATGTGGGTCCTTTTCCTTTTTGTATTGCTCTCTTTGGGATATAGACCTAGAAGTGGTATTGCTGGCTCAAAGGATATGCATAGTTTTATAGCCCTTTGGGCATAATTCCAAATTGCTCTCCAGAATGGTGAGATAGATCAGTTCACAACTCCCATCAAAAATGCATTAGGGTTCCAGTTTTTCCACATGTACTCCAGTATTTATCATTTTCCTGTTTTGTCTTGTTAGCCAATCTGATAAATGTAATGTGTACTTCAGAATTGTTTTGATTTGCATTTCTCTGATGTGACTTAGAGTATTTTTAGAGCCATTAGTTAAAATAATAAATCAAGAACATATCCCTGGGACACTCTTCGAGATTTTCTGCATTGACAATCAACTACTGATGACTGCTCGTCATTAAGTTCGGATCATTACAATGCTGAACCCACCTAATTTCACTATCACCTCATCCATATCTACAACTTTTGACAATAATAATATGATAAAGTTGGGCAAATGCTTTGCTAAAGTATAGGTAAACTGTGTATACATAATTCTTCAATTTACCACTTTAATCACCCTGCTAAAGAAATCACGGGTGTTTTCTCCAGACATTCTTGATTGAGCCATTCTGGCCCTGAGCTCATCACTTCCTTTTCTTAATTTTTACTAAGTATCCCTGTTAGTAATACATAAACTCTGACACTGTTTGACCTCTGCCTCCATTTCCTCAACTGTAAAATAATAGCAGCTATCAAGGTTGTTGTATCAAATGAGATAATATTTGTGTAAGGCTTAAGACAGTTTCTGACACACAATAAATGGTTGTTTCCTTTCTTCCAGTGACTTTTGGAGGACACAACACAAAATATAAGTTCTAAATAGAAAGCAGTCATAAGAGATAACCTTGGCTGGAAAAGGCACTAGCCCCTGAGAAGACCAGGGAAAGCCTTCAGAAAGTGGCACTTGAACTGGGTTTTGAAGGCAGTCAGAACTCCCAAGAGGCAGAGGTGAGGAGAGAATTCTAGATGTGGAGGACAGTCAATGCCAAGGCACAAAGAGGAAGAGTAAGAAGGGCAATTTGTCTGGACTGCAGTGTTTAGAAGAGAATAGTAATTTGAAAGGAAACTGAAAAGGCAGGAAGGGGTGAGGTTATAAAAAGCTTTAAATGCCAGACAGAATGATAGAAGTTCTAAGAGCACTCCTGAAGTCTATTAAGGGCAAAGGATGATGTAGTCATATATGTACTTGATAAAAATCACTTTGGTGCCTCTGTCTCAGAGGATGGATTTGAGTTTGAGGTACGGAGTTCAATTAGAAGACTTTTGTAATAATTCGGTCACTGAATGAATGGAAAGGGGAATATGTGAGAAATGTAGACATAGGAATGACATGATTTGGCAAGTGACATGTGGGGTGAGAATGTGGAGTCATCGATGGCAGCAAGGTGGTGCTGGACCTGGAGTCAGGAAAACCTGAATTCACACCAAACCTTAAATACTTGCTTAGCTGTGTGACCTTGGATGAGTCACTTAACTACTCAATGTTTTTGTCTACAAAATGGGGATAATAATACCACCTGCTTCCTAGAGTTGTTGTAAGGCTCAAATGAGATCATTGTAAACTGCTTGGGATAGTGCCTGGCATATAGTAAGTGCAATATAAATATTAGTTTCTATAATTAATGGTATCAAGGTCGTGAGCCTGTTTTTGTTGTAAACAAATTCAGTGACATTGACAGAAATAGGGAAGTTTAGAAGAAGGTGTATATGAAAGAAAATGTTTTGTTTTGGATATGAAATGCCTTGGGACATCCAGTTGGAAGTGTCCAGTAGTTAACTGGTAATATGTGATTGGAGTTCAGGAGAGATACTAGGGAAAAATACCTGGACCCATAAATCATCTGCATAGAGATAATAATTGAACTCTTAGGAACTGAGGAGGTCATCAAATGAGGATATAAAGAGAAAAAAGAAGAGACCAGGCAAGAACTTTTAATTAGACTCACAGTTATAAATGCGAGATTATGATTGAGGTAAGTCAAAATTGCGAGCTTTCAGAAGCACAGAATTTTTAATGTGTCAAAAGATCTCAGCAGTCATCTCTTCCAATCCATCCCTGAAAAACAATGTCAACTACATACATACACAGTATAAGTGATAATCCAGTGCCCTAGTATTTATGTACCTAATTACTAAGTACCTAATTAATAAGTACCAACGTACCTAAGGGCCTAAATGTGAAAGTACCTAATTACCTAACTGCATATTTACCTAAGTACCTAATGACTAGTATCTTAAGTGCCTAAGTACTTAGGTGGTTGTCCTCTAAGAGGACCAAAATTATATGACTGTTGGGGTCAAGGTTCTACCTGTCCAATTGTAGCTGATCAGAACACTAGGAGTTGGAAGGCTCTACTGAAGGTCAGGCACACATAGACCAAATGAATATTTGGAGTAGAGATGCCTCTGAATTTATGCATTTCACCCCTACTTTGTGCTACTGCAATTTTGCTTTTCTCAAAGAGGACGGTGCCTTCTTTGCCAGCACACCATCCTGGTCAGTCCTGTGCCAGTGTTTACCATGTCTCACTATCAATTTCAAATTTCTTTAGAGAGACCTTGAGAGTGTCCTTGTATTGCTTCTTCTATATATTTGCTTGTCTTATGTGAGTTCTCCATAAAATAGTCTATTAGTTAAACCTACATTTGGCATTCAAACAATGAAGCCAACTCATCAGAGTTGCACTCTCTGGTGTGATTTTGAATGCTTGGTAGTTAAGCTCTAGAAAAGGCCTGTACTAAATGTACCAATTGTGCATTAATGTTCCAATTTTTCCACATTCCTCTAACATTTGTCATTTTTCTTTTCTGTCATATTATCAATCTGATAGGTATGAGATGGTACCTCAAAGTTGTTTTAATTTGCATTCGTCTAATCAATGGTAATTTAGAATATTTTTTCATAAAACTATAGGTAGCTTTGATTTCTTCTTCTGAAGACTGCTCTTTCATATCATTTGACCATTTATCAATTCTTATAAATTTGACTCAGTTCTCTATAAATTTGGGGCCTTTATCAGAGACCTTTGCTATAAAAGATTATCCCTAGTTTTCTGCTTTCCTTCTAATGTTGGCTGTCTTGGTTTTGTTTGTGCAAAATCTTTTAATTTAACATAATACATTATCCATTTTATATCTCATAATGCTTTCTATCTCTTGCTTGGTCATAAATTCTTCCTTTATCCATAGATCTGACGGGTAAAATATTCCATGCTTGCCTGACTTGCTTGTGGTATCACTCTTTATGTCTAAATTGTGTACCCATTCGGGAGTCTTATATTGGTATACAGTGTGGATGTTGATCTATACGTAGTTTCTGCCAAATTGTTTTCCAGTTTCCCCAGGAATTTTTGTCAAATAGTGAGCTCTTGTCCCCAAAGTTTGAATGTTTGTATTTATCAGATACTAAGTTTACTATGGTTATTTGCTACTATATATTGTACACTTAATGTTTTCCACTGATGCACTACTTATTTGTTAGATAGTACCAGATTATTTTGATATATTGCCACTTTGTAATACAGTCTGAAATCTGGTATTGCTAGGCTACCTTTATTCACATTTTTTCCATTGATTGATTCCCTTGATATTCTTGATCTTTTTTTCTTCCAGATGAATTTTGTTATTTTTTCCAGCTTTATTAAATAATTCTTTGGTAATTTGATTGTAATGACATAGAATAAGTAAATTATTTTAGGTAGAATTGTCATTTTTATTATACTGACTCAGGCTACCCATGAGCAATGAATGTTTCTCCAGTTGTTTAGGTCTATATTTGTGTGAAATATTTTGTTAATATGTTTATATAATTCCTGGATTTGTCTTGGCAGGTGGACTTCCAAATATTTTGTATTATTTATTTACCATTATTTTAAATGGAATTTATGTCTTGCTGCTACTAGGCTTAGTTGGTAATGTATTGAAATGCTGATGATTTATGTGGGTTTTTTTATATTCTACAACTTTGTTGAAGTTGTTGATTATTTCAACTAGTTTGTTTTAGTTGATTCTCTAGGATTCTCTAACTATATCATCTGCAAAGAGATAGTTTTGTTTCCTCATTGCCTATACTAATTTCTTCAAATTCTTTTTCTTGTTTTATTGCTATATCTAGAATTTCCTTTTATTGTTTGGGGTGATGCCATGATTTGAAGTGAATTAGATTTAAATGAGGGAGGGCTGTGCAAAGTCACTAGCCTCACTTTCTCTCTGAAGAAAGTGTCATTTGGTTCCAGTGGCAAGATGTAGATAAGGACAACTAGAGATGACCCCCAATGCAGTGGGAGACCTTGGCCTATATAAGCTAAGATCTATCTCAAAAGCTCAATTTGACTGAGAAAATGCCATTTCAGTGATTAAGGCTAGGTAAGAAATGAGTTGAGGAATAGCCCCTTTACCTAATTAAAATAAATCTGAGAGGGGAAGACCCTCAGATTTCTGACTGAAACAGAAAACAATTATTATTTACATTTATTTACATTACATCCATACCTGAAACTTCAGGGCTCAAACAATGACCACTGAGTGGTAGACTGAGACCAATCAATGAGAGCCAGAGTGAATTAAGTTTAAGTCATGGTGTTTAAAAAAGAAATCTAGCCTGTAAACCCCAAGATATCTTGCTAGGTTTCAGTCATCAAAATTTTAAATCCTTTGGGCAGAGCACCTGCAGATAAGGGTCCATATGCCACATGGACCAAGGACAAGGAAGAAGGGGAGAGAATGGAGAAGGAAGGAAGGAAGGATGGAAGGAAGGAAGGAAGGAAGGAAGGAAGGAAGGAAGGAAGGAAGGAAGGAAGGAAGGAAGGAAGGAAGGAAGGAAGGAAGGAGGGAGGAAAATGAGGGAAGGAAGGAAGGAAGGAAGGAAGGAGGGAGGAAAATGAGGGAAGGAAGGAAGGAAGGAAGGAGGGAGGAAAATGAGGGAAGAAAGGAAGGAAGGAAGGAAGGAAGGAAGGAAGGAAGGAAGGAAGGAAGGAAGGAAGGAAGGAAGGAAGGAAGGAAGGAAGGAAGGAAAATATGGTGCCCAACTGAAACTATTCACAGGTTGTTGTTTGTCCTTCATTCTAGAAGAGGATCATGACATCAGGAAAGTGATGACACAACTTGCAAGTGAATTGGATTTCAGTGAGGGGGCGCTGTGCAAAGTCACCAGCCTCACTCTATCTTCAGGAGCCATCTGGTTTGAGAGGCAAGGTATTGATCAGGATAACTGAAGATGGCTCTCAGCTACTATTTCTAAAGCAGTGTTGAATAATAGTGGTAATAATGAGCATCTTTGTTTTAAACCCTGATCTTATTGGGAAGGCTTCTAGCTTATCCACATTACAGATAATGCTTGCTGATGGTTTTAGATAGGGCTATATGTAGGGACCCATCACCCACCTAAGCTAAGATAGTTAGGTGGGTGATGGGTCCCTATATATGGGCCAGAGAATGGCATTCCCACCCATCCACCCCTAATTCAACACAGGATATTTACTTAGTTGGTTTACCAATAGACAGAGACTTACACAGTTATCGATTTGCTTAGCAAGCTTTATTGATTAAATATAGGCATGTGTGTTAGTAACCAAGTAAGTAAGTTTATTATGTTAATATGCATAAAATGGTATTTGTTTTGCAGGTAGTATAGGTAGAGCAATTTCTCCTTTGAAGTCTGGTTTCCATGCTGTAGCCACAAAGAGAAGATGAGGATTGAAGGATTGTGGTGCTCTTAATTTTCCTCTCATTGTTAGTTTACCTCTCTAATAGAATGATGCATAGGTTGTTATTTTTGGATTTAGTGCTCTATATTCTTCGTATTGGTTTGTGTATCGTGGACTCAGTCTTAGGAATATTTGTCCTGGTGGATTGTCTTCACATATGAATGGTGCCAAAGATTTTAGATTTGGCGGCCTGTCATAATGTCCTTTTTTTTGTCAAATATTGGTCCAAATGGATACGCTGGTCCCTGTGTGTCGGCAGCACAGAAATCTGAGTATGTATTGCAGATGGTTGGGTTCACTTTGTCGTCATCAGCTTTTGTTGGTGGGCTGTGAGTCACCTCTTCTGTTGGTGGTCCTCCTATAGATTTCTGCTACCAACTCTTTCTGGTGTCAGTTGCTTGTCCACCCATCCGGTATATTTCATCGTTTGCTTTTCCAGATGAATTTACTTCATCACTGTCACGTGGAGATTTTGCACTGTGTGCGTAGTTGTATAGTCTTCTTAGAGTTCCATTGTCATCTCCTACCCAACCTTGACTCTGGTCGTTTACGAATACTCTCTGTGCTCCTTCTTGTCAAGCACATATTGCAGGCCCACATTTCCAGTTTGGAATATGTATTCTGGAAATAAGTTACCTACTTGATGATTTCTTTTTCTATAAGCTTCTGAGTATGCAGTGTCTGGTCTGCCTGCTCTTACCCCCCATTGTCCTTTGCCACCCTTTACTATCCTTGCTTTTTTGTCCTCTGAAAAATTTGGGATTCTCGGAACTCTACCTAGTTTGCTCTAGTGTCTTGTATATTTCTTCTCATGTTGACTGTGTTGCAATTAAATTTGTATTTACTGCTGTACCAACTATCTCCTGTTCTAAGCATTTCAACTGGTATGCTGTTTTCAAAATTTAAGAAAACGTTACCAAAGTGTGGTATTTTTGTCTCTGATTTATATCTATTTCCTCCACTTCCTGGAGCAACATTGAAGTCTTCATATGAGTTGAAGTAATATCCAAATTGTTGTAGTTTGTTGGTTTGCCATGGTTTGTATCCTAGTGTGGCTAGCAGAGTTCCTTCACAACTCCAAGGAATTATGTTGTTTGTGTCTTCTGCTGTCAGCATGGTGACAGTTAGATTGTTTGTGTAATGTGTTTGTGGAGGTACAGTAGCTGTTTCAGTTACAGTTTTGATAGATATGTTAAAAATTTCTTGTTCCAAGTCAGTTAGTTGGATTGTGCTGCATATTGTTGACAGATGTTGAAAGTCTGCTGGTAATGTCCAAACTCCCCAAATATTGTGGTCAAGTGAGAACCATGGCATTAGAATTTGTGCATAGTTTGTGTCTTCCATGCTGTTGAATTTTTTTTCACTTCCTCCTGTTGAGCTTATGTCTTCTGTGATTTGTGATGTGTATTCTTCATTTGGACCTTTGTTGAGAATTATGTGTCTAGATTCATTGCATGTTATTATGATTTCATCTCCTATCAATTTCCATTCAGTAGTGTTATTGTAGTTTCCAGTAGATTTTCCAGCTCCTCCACCTCCTCCTGCTACAGCTGGTTTGTCTGTGGTCCCTGCATAGAGTTCTTCCATGCTTTCTTGAGATTGGTCACTCATGTCTTCTCTGGCTTTTTGTCCTAATATTCTTCTTTTTTTTTAGCAAGGTTAATGCATATGTATTTTGGAGCAGGTCTCTTTTTTTGAGCTTGGTTGTGTTGGTTCAGTCCTGGCTTTTTTGGATATTGGAGCCAGTTCTGGTGCTATGAGTCTTTTGAGTTTGAAGGTTTTGTTTCCAATCCAACCACCCTAGTCTTTGGCTCCTCCAGTTTCTTTGATAAATTCAGAGTCAGCTTCGTTGAAGTATAAGTAAGGGTTATTTTCTAATTGTTGAATAAGATGATAGTGCTGGTCGTTTTTTTTTGGCAGCTTGATCACTTTGGTTAGTTGGTTCTCTTTGGTTGAGTGTGTTTCCAGGTCCGAGGTATTTGTATCCTGGTAGTGTGTAACCTGTAAGCCAGAGAGTTCCATTCATTAGCAGCGTATCAGATTGGCACATTTTGAGGTAAATGGTAAGTAAATGTAAGTCTTGGCTTACCTTGTCTGGGCCTGTTGATGCTTGGCATCTGTATGAAGGTACGCTTCATTTCTTGATCCAGCCACCAGTCGTTGGTCCCAGATCTGAAGTCCTCAGTGTATAGTTGCACGCTGGTTCCTTCTTTTGGGTCCAGTAAGTTTGTTTGGTCAGGTTCAGCGGAGCTGTTGCCAGAGGTATTGGTAGTCTCTATGGCGTTATCCGAGTCTGCTGCGTTTTCTCAGGCGATCTTCTTGCCCAGCATCTAACTGCTGCCAGCACTTACTAGTTCCCAAGCGCTTTCTGCTTCTTCTGCTCCTTCTGGGGTGTTTACTATCGCTTTTATAGTTTTTTGCTCCTCCCCGTTCTCCTCCCATTTTGGTACGTCATCCCAGTGCTCTACATATGATGCCCTAGTTTGATGATATCCAGGAGATTCCAGAGTGGTGAATATGTTTGGTATTTCTTCATCTTCGATAATACCAACCCAACCATCTAAAGTTCTGTTGACTTTTATATTGACACGTCTATGCTTGATTGGCTCGTTGTGTTCAGGTCTGATTTCGAAACTGGTTTTTATAACAATGCTTTTCTTCTTAATGCTTTCTAGTGTTTTTAATAGAATGAATGTTGAATTTTTATCTGAAGTTTTTTCTACAGAGATTATCTATAGAGATAATCTTATGTTTTGGTGGGGTTTTTTTTATCGATATGGTCAGTTATGCTGATAGTTTTCCTAATATTGAACCAACCCTACATTACTGGTGTAAATCCAACCTGGTCATAGTGTAGTGTATATGATTTATATGATATATTGCTGCATCTTCTTGATAGTGTTTTGTTTCAAATTTTTGCATCAGTATTCATTAGGGAAATTTGTAGACAGTTTTCTGTTTTTAATTTTTCTACTTTTTACATTTTCTAGCACCATATTTGTGTCATGAAAGGAATTTGGTAGGACTCCTTTTTTGTCTATTTTCCCAAATAATTTATATATTATTGTAATCAAGTTCTTTAAATGTTTGGTAGAATTCACTTGTGAATCTATCTGGTCCTGGGGATTTTTTCTTAGGGAGCATATTGATGGGTTGTTCAATTTCTTTTTTCTCAGATAGGGTTATTTAAGATTGTATTTCTTCTCCTGTTAACCTGGGCATTTTATATTTTTGTAAACATTCATACATTAAACTTAGACTGTTAGATTTATTGGCAAATAATTTGTCAAAATAGCTTCTAATAATTGCTTTAATTTCCTTTTCATTGGTGGGGAATTTACTCTTCATTTTGAAACTAGTAATTTGGTTTTCTTTTTCTTTAAATCAAATTAATCAGTGGTTTGCCTATTTTATTGACATTTCCATAAAACCAATTCCTAATTTTATTTTTTAGTTTGATGGTTTCCTTAATTTCAATTTGGTTTATCTCTCCTTTGATTGTAAGGCTTTCTGATTTTGTGTTTAGTTGAGGAATTTTAATTTGTTCTTTTTCTTTTTTTTTATTTGTATGTCCAACTTATTTATCTGCTCTTTCTCTATTTTATTGATGTAAGCATTTAGAGATATAAATTCTTCCCTAAGTACTGCTTTGGCTGTATCCCATAAATTTTGGTATGTTGTCTCATTTTTGTCATTGTCTTTAATGAATTAATTATTTCTGTGATTTGTTCTTTGATCAACTCATTCTCTTAAAAAAAATTTTAAAGTTAATTTAGTTTTAGTTTTCAACATTTACTTCCATATGTTTTAAATTTTCCCTTCCTCTCTCTCCTCTCTTCTCCCCAAAATGGAATGCAGTCTGATGTAGACTCTACGTATAAATTCCTATTAAATATATTTTCACTTTGAACATATTGTATAGAAAGTTTAGAATGAATGAGAAGAAGCATGATAAAGAAAAAAACCCAAAGCAAACCAAAACAAAAAAAAAGAAATGCTTTGCTCAGCATTCAAACTCCATAGTTCTTCCTGTGGATGGGGATGGCATTTTCCTTCATGAGTCCTTTGGAATTGTTTTAGGTCCTTGAATTGCTGAGAAGGGCTAAGTCTGTCAAAGTCAATCCTTGTACAGTGTTCTCCTCACTTCACTCAGCATCAGTTCATATAAGTCTCTCGAGATTTTCCTGAACTCTGCCTGTTCATCATTTATTTATTTTTTATATATTAATTTTATTTTTTTAGTGTTCTGCAATCACTACCATATAACTTAGATTTTTTCCCACTATTTACACCCCCCCTCCCCCCCCCTCTCCCTGAGATGGCATACAATTCTGTATAGGATCTACACATGCATTCCTATTAAAAATATTTTCACTATAGTCATGCTGTGTAGAAGAATTAAAATGAATGGGAGAAATCATATAACAAACCAAAACAAAATACACACACAAAAAAATGATTTGCTACATTCTGCAATTGAATTCCATAGTTCTTTCTCTGGATATGGAAGGCATTTTGCCTTAGAAGAGTATTGGGATTTTTTTTTTAAGTCCTTGCACTGCTACAAAGTTCCAAGTCTACCAGAAAAAACTCACACACTGTGGTCATTGCTGTGCACAAAGTCCTGCTGGTTCTGCTCCTTTCGCTCAGCATCAGATCATATAAGTCTTTCCAGGTCTCTCTGAAGTCTTCTTGTTCATCATTTCTTATAGCACAATAGTATTCCATTACATTCATATACCATAATTTATTCATCCATTCCCCAATTGATGGACATCCCTTTGATTTCCCGTTTTTGGCCACTACAAAGAGTGCTGCTATAAATATTTTTGTATATGTGGGACCCTTTCCCATGTTTATGGTCTCTTGGGGATACAATCCTCCAAGCAATATTACTGGGTCAAAGGGTTAGGCACATTTTTGTAGCCTTTTGGGCATAGTTCCAAATTGCTCTCCAGAATGGTTGGATCAGCTCACAGCTCCACCAACAATGAATTAGTGTTCCAACTCTCCCACATCTTCTCCAACATTTATTATCTTCTTGTACTGTCATGTTTGCCAATCTGATAGGTGTGATGTGGTACCTCCAAGTTGTTTTGATTTGCATCTCTCTAATCAAAAGTGATTTAGAGCATTTTTTCATATGATTATAGATACCTTTAATTTCTTCCTCTGAAAATTGCCTGTTCATTTCCTTTGGCCATTTATCAATTGGGGAATGACTTGTATTCTTGTACATTTGACTCAGTTCTCTATATATGCTAGAAATGAGGCCTTTATCCCCGAGATTAGCTATAAAAATTCTTTCCCAATATATTACCTCCCTCCAAATTTTGGTTGCATTGAGTTTGATTGTGCAGAAACTTTTCAGTTTAATGTAATCAAAATTATACATCTTGCACTTCATAATGCTTTCTATCTCTTCTTTAGTCAAAAATTCTTCCCTTCTCCATAAATCTGATAAATACACTATTCCTTGCTCCTCCAATTTGTCCATGGTATCAATCTTTATACCTAGATTGTGTACCCATTTGAACTTTATTCTTGTGTATGGTGTCAGGCATTGGTCTATGTCTAGTTTCCACCGTACTGCTCCCTAGTTTTCCCAGCAATTTTTGTTGAACAGTGAGTTATTATCCCAGAAGCTGGACTCCTTGGGTTTATCAAACAGGAGATTGCTATATTCATTGCCTACTGTGTCTTGAGTACCTCATATATTCCACTTGTATACCCTTCTGTTTCTTAGGCAGTACCAAGTGGTTTTGATAATTGCTACTTTATAATACAATTTGTGATGTGGTAGTGCTAGGCCACCTTCCTTAACATTTCTTTTCATTAGTCCCTTTGATATTCTGGACCTTTTGCTCTTCCAGATGAATTTTGATATTATTTTATCCAGCTCTAGAAAATAATTATCTGATAGTTTAATTGGTATGGTGCTGAATAAGTATATTAATTTAGGTAGAATTGACATTTTTATTATATTGGCTTGGCTTACCCATGAGCAACTGATGGTTTCCACTTACTTAGGTTTGACTTTATTTGTGCAAAAGGTTTCTTGCAAATGTGTTCATATAGTGCCTGGGTTTGTTTTGGCAGGTAAATTCCCAAATATTTCGTAGTGTCTACCCTAGCTTTAAATGGAATTTCTCTTTCTATATCTTGCTGTTGGATTTTGTTACTAATATATAGGAATGCAGAAGATTTGTGTGGGTTTATTTTGTAACCTGTAACTTGCTAAAGTTTTATTATTTCAAGTAGTTTTTTTACTTGAATCTCTGGGATTCTCTAAGTATAGCATCATATCATGTGCAAAGAGTGATAACTCAGTTCTTTGCCTATTCTTATTCCTTCAATTTCTTTATTTTGTCTAATTGCTACAACTAACATTTCTAGTACTGTATTGAATAATAGTGGTGATAATGGACATCCTTGTTTCACCTCTGATCTTATTGGAAGTGCATCTACCTTATCTCCATTGCATATAATGCTTGTTGAAGCTTTTAGGTAGATACTGCTTATTATTTCATGGAAAGTTCCCTTTATTCCTATGTTCTCCAGCATTTTTAATAGAAATAGGTGTTGTATTTTGTCAAAAACTTTTTCTACATCTATTGAGAAAATCATATGGTTTCTGTTAGTTTTGTTGTTGATATGATTGATAATACTAATAGTTTTTCTAATATTGAACCAGCCCTGCATTCCTGGTATGAATCCTACCTGATCATAATGTATTATTCTCGTGATAAGATGCTATATTCATTTTGCTAAAATCTTATTTAAAATTTTTGCATCTATATTCATTGGAGAAATTGGTCTATAATTTTCTTTCTCTGTTTTGTCTCTTCCTGGTTTAGGTATCAGAACCATATTTGTATCATAAAAAGAATTCGGGAGGACTCCTTCCCCAATTTTCAAAAATAGTCTATATAGTATTAGAATTAACTGTTCTTTAAATCTTTGGCAGAATTCACTTGTAAATCCATCTGGCCTGGAGATTTTTTCCTAGGGAGTTCATTGTTGGGTTGTTCAATTTCTTTTTCTGAGATGGGGTTATTTAAGTATTCAACTTCCTCTTCTGTTAATCTGTCCAATTTGTATTTTTTAAAATACTCCTCCATCTCATTTAGATTGCCAAATTTATGGGCATAAAGTTGGGCAAAGTGATTTCTAATTATTGTTTTAATGTCCTGCTCATTGGAGGTGAGTTCACCCCTTTCATTTTTGATATTAGTAATTTGATTTTCTTCTTTCTTTTTTTAAATCAAATTGACCAAAGGTTTATCAATTTTATTAGCTTTTTCATAAAACCAATTATTGGTTTTATTAATTCAATAGTTTTCTTAATTTCAGTTTTATTAATCTCTCCTTTGATTTTCAGTATTTCTAATTTGATATTTACCTGGGGATTTTCAATTTGTTCTTTTTCTAGCTTTTTCAGCTGCATGCCCAAGTCATTGATCTCCTCTTTCTCTATATTATTTATGTATTTTTCTGGGGAAATATTTCATGATTTTTTGGAGGTCAACAAAGGAGGAGGAGAGAGCATTTACTGATCACTCCCCATCTGGCTTCCAGAAGTTCAAGTAGGTGACTTACAGATGTTTAATATACGGGCTGAAAAGTCTCAGGAGCTGTTGTGGCTGATATCTGGGTCTCAGCAGCTGTCACTCACTCAGCTCCACTGTGTCTCCCACCCTGGGCTGCCACTCCACTGTCCGCCTGCTGCTGCCTCAGGCCTCCCTGCAACCCTCCTGCTCCACTGTGTTGTGTGCTGTGGGCTCACCCCCGTGGAACAGGTCCTTCCTGTCGACCTTCCATATCTGTCCTGGGCTGTGAATCTGCCACAGTCTGGCTCCTATTGGATTCTGCACCTCCAAAATTTGGTCAAATTCTCTCCTTAGAGGTATCTTAAGGAGTTTGTTTAAGAGCTTAGATGAGTTATTGCTCTCACTCTGCCATCTTGGCTCCCCTCCTGCGATTCATCATTTCTTACGGCACAATAGTATTGCATTATGTTCATATACCACAACTTGTTCAGCTGTTCCTCAACTGATGGACATCCCCTCAATTTCCAGTTCTTGGCCACCGCCAAAAGAACTGCTATAAGTATTTTTATACATGTGAGACCTTTTCCCATTTGTATGATCTCTTTGGGATGTAGCCCTAGAAGTGATATTGCTGGGTCAAAGGGTATGCACCTTTTTATAGCCCTTGTGACCTACTCATTCTTAAGAATGATTGTTTAGTTTCCAATTAGCTTTTAATCTTTTTCCATGGTCTTTTAATGAATGTAATTTATATTGCATTATGATCTGAAAAGGATGTGTTTACTATTTCTGCTTTTCTGTATTTGGTTTTGTTATTTCATAACATAATATATGATCAGTTTTTGGTTAGGGGTCATGTACCACTGGGAACAAGGTCTATTCCTTTCTACTCTTTTTTTATTAGTTAACTTATTTTTAGTTTTCAATATTCACTTCCGTAAGTTTTAACATTTTTCCCCCTCCTTCCCCACTTCCTCTCCAAGATGGCCTGCAATCTGATATAGGCTCTCCATATACATTCCTATTAAACATATTTTCACATTAGCCATTTTGTATAGAAGATTTATAATGAATGGGAGAAATCATGAGAAAGAAAAATCGAAACAAAATAAAAAAGAAAATAGTCTGCTTCATTCTGCCTTCAATTCCTTTCTATTGTTATTCAGGTTTCTCCAGAGGTCTATCAAAACTAACTTTTCTGAAATTCTATTCATCTCCTTAAGTTCTTTCTTGTTTGTTTTTTGGTTAGATTTATCTACTTCCGAGATGGAAAAGTTGAGGTCCCCCACTGGTATAATTTTACTGTCTATCCCCTCCTTTACCTCATATAACTTTTCCTTTAAGAATTTCAGTTTACCAAACTGAGTCTGCATGTTCCCTATTTGAGTCAATTCTGAAAAGACTAAAGTTCAAGCATTGCACCCCCAAACTTTACCTTTACTGTAAAAGCTCTTCTTTTTGTTCCTGTTTTATATGAAATAATTGACCACATTCTACTGCTCTTTTTCCCCATCCCAGTGCATCCCTCTTTCTCATCCCTTAACTTTTTTCTTTTTAGATATCATCCCTTCATATTCAGCTTACACCTGTGTCCTCCATCCATGTATACTCTTTCAAATTGCCTTAACAATTGGATAATGCTCTTAGGAGTTACAACTATAATATTCCCATGTAGACATGTAAACAGTTAACCTTATTGAATCCCTTATGGTTTCTCTTTTCTATCTATTTTTTATGTGTCTTTTAAATCTTGTATTTGAAAGTCACATTTTCTTTTCAACTCTTGTCTTTTCATCAGGAATGCTTGAAAGTTCTCTATTTCATTAAATATTCTTTTGTTTTCCTACTGAGTGTACTCAGTTTTGCTGGTAGGTGATTCTTGGTTGCAATATTACCTTATTTGCAGATATATTATTCCAAGCATAACAATCCTTTAACATATAAACTGCTATATTCTTGTGTTATCCTGACTGTGACTCTATGATATGTGAGTTGTTACTTTCCCTCTGCTTTCAGTATTTTCTCCTTGATCTGGCAGCTCTGGAATTTGGCTATAACATTCCTGGGAATTTTCATTTGGAGATCTCTTTCAGGAAGGTGGATTTTTTTCAATTTCTTTTTCACTCTCTAGTTCTAGAATATCATGACAGTTTTCCTTGATTTTAGGGCCCGGTTCTGTGTACTTCTGAAAGGTAAGTCTGGATTGGGTTCCATTTTTGCTTTCCTAGTATATTAAGTGTTGTGTTGTCACAGGATCTCATGGATATCTAATATTGGGGCAAGCCTTTAGTGCTCCCAAAGTAGGCCAATTCGGGGCAAAGTCTGATTGCTACCTCTCTGTTCTGAGTTCTGCAAATGCTTAAATTAAATTTGGGTCTCAACAATAGTAGAATGCATGTGAACTCGGTCACTTTCAGTCACCTGGGAAGCTTTGTAGCTTCAGAGTGACAGAACTCTTTTTTGGGATTCTTGTCCTGGTTATTTCTATGCAGGCTTCAGATTGGGATAGAAACTGAAACTGAGGCCCACTCTGCTCTTGGAGTCTTAGCCACATTGCTGCTGCTTGTGTTTTTGCTTCTTTCTCTCAAAACATAGTCCATGGTCTGCAACCACTCCTTATCTCTGACCTCCACCTCCTTGAGAGCAGGGATTGCCTTTTTGGGGTATATGTTTGTGTCCCCTATGCTTAGTACAGTGGGTGACAAAGAGTAAGCAATTAATAACTGTTTCTTAACAGGGAAATACTTTTCTTGTCTCCTGTGCAGCTCACATTCACTTGTGACCTGGCTTCCGAGCCTAGCACTTGATGGAAGCTGCTAATTCTACTGTTCCCAACAACATTAACTACTAAATACGATGGTCTTTTTTCAGTTCTAAATCTTATGGACCTAAATGCAACTTTTGCCACTGTTCACCATTCCATTCCTCCTCATTGATAATTTCTTCTGATCTTTTTTATTGTCTGATTATTTTTCAATATTTTCTACTGCATCAATATCCTCTTCATGTCTACTAAGTGTGGGAACCCTGCCTCAACCCTCTGTCTTTTATCTTTTTACATTCTGTTCCTAAATGACCTTAGCTTCCATCTGCTCAGATAATATCTCTATAAAGATGATTCTCATATCTGTATATTCATCCCTCATCTTTCTACTGAATTTCAGTCCTGCATCACTAACTGCCTGTGACCATCTCTACCTGAATTATAGAATCATATATTTAGAAGTGGAAAAGATATTAAAGGTACTTCTGAACAAACTTCTGCTTTTACAAATGAGGAGACTGAGAATCATGAAGGTTAAGTAACTTGCCCAAAGTCATACAAGTCAGGACTGGAACCCAGGTCCTCTGACCTCAAATTCAGCATTCTTTTCACTGTATCACATTGCCTCAACATGATACCTACCTCAAACTCAATATGTCCAAAACTGATCCCTCTTCAAAATTTCCTTATTTCTATTGACGATACTATCATTCTTGAGGTCATCTCATCTCACTATCTTGTAATCACCCTGTCTTTTCCCCTTCCTTCAACTGCCATATCCAGCAAGTTGCCAAGTTATAGTGATTATATGTCCATAACATTTTTTTCCTCTATTCTCTTCTCTCCTCATACTTTTTCTAGCCTTCTTCATGCCTTCATCACTTCTTTTGTCTATTACAATAGCTTCCTTTTTTTAAAAATTTATTTATTTATTTAACTTTTTACATTCATTTTCACAAAATTTTGGGTTCCAAATTTTCTCCCCTTTTATCCTCTCCCCCCACCCCAATACCCCAAGCAATCTAACTTTCCCTATCTCCAATCTGCCCTCTCTTCTGTCATCCCTCCCTTCTCTTGTCTCCATCTTCTCTTTTCTCCTCTAGGGCCAGATGACTTTCTATTCCCCATTAACTGTATGTCTTCTTTCCTAGTAGCAACAACAATACTAAACAGTTGTTCCTAAAACTTTGAGTTCCAAATTCTCCCCATCCCTCCCTCCCCACCCATTCCCTTTGGGAAGGCAGGCAATTCAATATAGGCCATATCTGTGTAGTTTTGCAAATGACTTCGATAATAGTTGTGTTGTGTAAGACTAACTGAATTACCCTCCATCCTACCCTGCCCCTCATTGTTTCTCTTCTGTCTTTTGATCCTGTCCCTCCCCAAGTGTTGACTTCAAATTGCTCCCTCCTCCCTTTGCCCTCCCTTCCATCATCCCCCCCCTTGCTTATCTCCTTCTCCCCCACTTTCCTATACTGTAAGATAGGTTTTCATACCAAAATGAGTGTGCATTTTATTCCTTCCTTTAGTCAAATGTGATGAGGGTAAACTTCTTTTTTTTTCGTTTTTTGTTTTTTTTTTCTTCTCAGCTCTCCTCTTTTTCCCTCCACTAAAAAGTCTCCTACTTGCCTCTTAAATGACATATAATTACCCTATTCCATTTCACCCTCTTTCCTCCCACTACATTTCTCTCTCACCATTTACCTTAATTTCTTTTAAGATATGGTCCCATCCTATTCAATTCAATCTGTGCTCTCTGTCTCTGTGTGTATGTGCATGTGTGTATGTGTGTGTGCGTGCATGCGTGTACATGTGTGTGTATGGACCCACCAACTACCCAGGTACTGAAAAGTTTTAAGAGTTACAAATATTGTCTTTCCATGTAGGAATGTAAACAGTTCACTTCTGGTAAGTCCCTTAAGACTTCTCTTTGCTGTTTATTTTTTCATGCTTCTTCTCATTCTTGTGTTTGAAAGTCAACTTTTCTTTTCAGCTCTGGTCTTTTCGTCAAGAATGATTGAAAGTCCTCTGTTTCATTGAAAGACCATATTTTCCCCTGAAGTATTATACTCAGTTTAGCTGGGTAGGTGATTCTTGGTTTAAGTCCTAGTTCCTTTGACTTCTGGAATATCCTATTCCATGCCCTTCAACCCCTTAATGTAGAAGCTGCTGGATCTTGAGTTATCCTGATTTTATTTCCACAATACTGGAATTGTTTCTTTCTAGCTGCTTGTAAGATTTTCTCCTTGACCTGGAAGTTCTGGAATTTGGCCACAATGTTCCTAGGAGTTTCTCTTTTTGGATCTCTTTCAGGTGGTGATCGATGGATTCTTTCAATACTTATTTTACCCTCTGGTTGTAGAATGTCAGGGCAGTTTTCCTTGATAATTTCATGGAAGATGATATCTAGGCTCTTTTTTTGATCATGACTTTCAGGTAGTCCCATAATTTTTAAATTGTCTCTCCTGGATCTATTTTCCAGGTCAGTTGTTTTTCCCATGAGATATTTCACATTCTCTTCCATTTTTTCATTCTTTTGGTTTTGTTTGGTGATTTCTTGGTTTCTCGTAAAGTCATTAGCCTCCATCTGCTGCATTCTAATTTTGAGAGAACTATTATCTTCAAGTGAGCTTTTGAACCTCTTTTTCCATTTGGCTAATTCTGCTTTTGAAAGCATTCTTCTCCTCATTGGCTTTTTGAACCTCTTTTGCCAATTGAGTGAGCCTATTTTTCAAGGTGTTATTTTCTTCAGTATTTTTTTGGGTCTCCTTTAGCAAGGTATTGACCCGTTTTTCATACTTTTCTTGCATCTCTCTCATTTCTCTTCCCAGTTTTTCCTCCACCTGTCTAACTTGCTTTTCAAAATCCTTTTTGAGCTCTTCCAAGGCCTGGGCCCACCCAACATCCCCCTGGGATGTCTGGGGTACCGAGGCCCCGCCCTCCACGTCTTTCCCTGATGGCAAGAATATGTCCTTGTCGTCAGATCCGAAAGTTGGGATCATTTGCATCTGTTCGAAAAAACTCTCTATAGTCTTATTTTTCTTCCCTTTTCTAGGTATTTTCCCAGCCAGTTACTTGAGTTCTGAGATTCCTGTCTACCCCCGCCTAGATCCGCCCAGCTAGTGCTTGGGGTCTGAGATTCAAATGGGCTTTCCACGCTGCGCGGCTGCTAATCAATGTGAGCTTTAGTTCTGGTGCTGGGGTGGGGGCAGGGCTGTCTCCCAGGCTCAGCTCCCTCATGGGGTTTATGCAGAGACTCTCAGTAATGAAGATCCTGCCTGCTGCTGGGGGAGTCCCGGGCCGCTGCTGCAGCTGCTGCCTCCGCTGCCGCCCTCGCCTTTGCCTCAGCCACTTCCTGCCCTGCCTCTGCCGCTGCCACTTCCTCCCGAGGCGGCCCGAGTCACAGAGACACCCCGCTCCCCTCGGCCATCCCAGCTGTCTCTCTCACTGACCTGTAGCTTCTGTGTGTGGAGGGACTTTCCAGGGCGCTGGAGCTTCAGTCCCTGAAGCCTGCTCGGATCAGCTTCTCTGGGGCCGCGGCCAGGGCAGCGCTGGGGTGGGGTCCACTTTCCAGGGCGTGACGGACCCTGGGGACGGCTCTCCAAGGCTCTCTGGATTGGAAATCTCTTCCACTCTGTTTCTGCACACGTTACAGTGATCCAGAACTTATGGGGATCTCTTTTTACATTAATTTTATGGGCTGTGGGTTCGGAGCTCGTAAATGTGTGTCTTTCTACTCCGCCATCTTGACTCCACCCCGCTACAATAGCTTCCTAATTGGTATCTCTGCGTGATCTCTCCTCTCTCTAAACAATCCCACATAAATGTGCTTCGCTGTTATTCCAGAAAAAGACAAATGGCTCTGATTGTACTGCTAACTTCTCCTCTCCTCTTCAGAGATTTCCTATTGACTCTTGGGTAAAATATAAAATCTTTAATTTGGCTTTTAAGGTTTTCCTCTTTTTGGTGTTCACCTATTTTTTCAGTTTAATTCACCAAGCTTTTGTTAAGCATCTGCTATGTGCTAACCAATAGTGATGCAAAGACAAAAGTGAAATAGTTCTTGTCCTCAAAGGGCTTACATTTTACTGGGGAAAAACAACATACGCACAAGTAAATACAAAATATCCAAAGTAATTGGGGGAACAAGGGGAAGAAGAGAGCACAAACTGGCATATCAAGAACAAGCCTCAAGTGGCACCTAAACGTATCCTATAAAGGAGTTAGGAATTATAAAAGGTGGAAGTGAGGAAGACGAAGATTTTGGGCATAGAGGATACTCTGTGAAAGTTACAGGGCTGGAGTTGTGAAAGATAGGACTTCCTCACAGGGAAAATCAAGTAGATGAGTTTGATTAGAATATAGAGTGTATTCAGGGGACTAATGCGAAACTAGGCTAGGAAGAGTCATTGGAGCCATATGGTAAATCTTTGAAGCAGCAAAGACCCTGCTGAACCCAAGTGCTCTGGGAATACTAGTTCATCTCCACACCCTCTCACCCTAGACCATCAACTGTGCTCCCAGCCCAGCTTCCAGAGCAGTCATCCAGAGGAAGACCTTGTAGAGATGTGACCTAGTAACTGCTTATTTATGAACTGCAGCTCCTGCCTCCCCAGCAGCTATTCCCGAAGACCCAGAAAAGAAAGTTCTCGTCACCAAAGTCCAGGGCATTATTAAATAGTTTGACTGGATATGGGCTTATCAGTGGAGATGACATTATAGAAATGCAATGCCATTGGCTTTTTCACTGTTCCCTAAGAACCATGGGACTGTTCCATTTTGAAGTCAGATAAAGCTTCCTATGTATGTTGCCCTCTCATTAAAATGTGAGCTCTTTGAGACTGAGATCATGAACTAGGACTGCTTTTCTATTTATATCCCCAGTGCTTTACTAACCTTTACTTAGCCTTACTACTTTACACATAGTAAGTGCTTGAAAATATTTTTTCATTTATTCATTCACAATTATCAAAAAGGGAAGTACAAGAATGTGAAAGGTCAGATTGTTTTTCTTTTTATCTATGCAAATACCCAGAGTATCTTGGTGTTTTGAGAAAAGAATATATAGAATTCCAGACTCATTCTGTGACCTGGAATGACCTTTTGACTATATGGTAAAAATAAGTTCATTCTACACATATAAAAATGAGGTCTAGAGGGGCAAAGTAACTTATCCAGGCTCATCTTGTTAGTTGTAAAGGTAGGATTAGGGAGAAGCATTATAATCATCTTATTTAAAACTCATCTATTTTATGTGCTTTTCATTCCAGCCAAATTGTCCTGATAGCTGTTATTTCTATAATACATTCTACCTCCATTCTCCCTTCCCTCTTGTAGAATTCCTAACTATTTTCAAAGGTGTCATCTCAAATTTCATTTTCTATATGAAATCTTTCCTGATTACCATCTTCTCTCCTTTATGTCTCTGTAATCATTAGCCCTCTCTCCCAAAAGGGAGGCAGTTTGGTATATTGGAAATAAGTCTACTAAACATCTTGTCTAATTCATATTTTCCACAAAAGAATCTAGATTCAAATTCTTCCTCGGATACTAAACTTCATTACTTTGGGCAAGTCACCTAACTTCTCTGGGCCTTGTCTTCATTGTTAAAATAAGTGCATTAAACAGGATGGTCTCTGAGTTTCCTTCCAGCTCTAGGTCTATAATCTTTTGAAATTACTTTGTATGTATTTTTTATTCACTTACCTACATGTTTTATCCCTTCAGTAAAGCATGAGTTTCTTGAGAACAGGGACTGTTTCATTTTGCCTTTTTGCTGATTCTCACACTATTGACATGATGTCTGCATCTTTTTCAGATGAACTGTTATCTAACCACACTTCTGCCAAATTATATTTCTAAAGTTGGTTCTTTATGTACAAATGAAAGTCACCACATGTACAACCACTAAATTCCATATGATTTGATTTGACTCATTGTCAATATTGCGACATGCCAGGACCTTTATGAGTCTTGATTCTTTTATCCACTATATTAGCTATCCCTCTCAGCTTCAAATTTAAAAATATTCACTTTAATACTTTATCCATATCATTGATAAACATTAAATTACACAATGCTAAACAGATTGCTTGGACACACCACTGGGCACCTTATTTAGCTTACATCTTAATCTTTTTTCACAAGAAGAGTATGAGAGAATTCATTTTATACTTTGTCAAAATCTATGCAAACTGAAAACATTCTTTTGATCTATGAGTTTGATAAGTCTCTAAGTCAATTAAATGGCATAATGAATAGAGTGCTAGACCTGGAATCATGAAGACCTGAGTTCAAATCTAGCCTGGGACACTTACTAGTTCTGTGATCCTGAGCAAGTTACTTAACTTCTGCCTGCCTCAGTTTCCTCAACTGCAAAAAACAGATAGTAGTAGCACTTATATCTCTCAGGGTTATTGTGTGGATCAAATAAGATAATAAAATATATGATAAATATATAATATAAATAAATATATAAATATTTTTATATTTATATATAAATATTTTTTCATGTAAATATAAAGTGAATACATCATAACCTTTATGAAGCCATCCTATCTCTTTTTGATCATTGCTTCTTTTTTCTAGATATTATCTATCCATAGCTTTAATAATATATTCTAAAATTTTCCAATTTAAGTTTGAATATAAGAATTGCTAGAAACTACCTTACTTCTAAGTAGATGAAAGCACAGTCCTTTATGTGTGATGGCTCTTTCCCACAACACATACTAAGCATTCTGTTATCCATTCTTTTGCTAACACTTCCATCTTTCCCAAATATCTACTATATCTCTCATCTTCTGAATTCCTACCCATCTTTTAAAAAACCAACATAAATATAACTCCTTGTAAGCCTTCTCTATACATCCCTTCCCCTTTAGTGTCACCTAATATAGATAGATAGACAGACAGATAAATACATAGATAAATTTCTATGGTACAATGTTAGGTGCTAGGATCATAAAGAGGTACTTTATAAAAGGAATATAATTTACTTAGAATACAGGATATACAAACATACGTGCACACATGGCAAGTAACAAAATGAGGAGAAGCTTGAGTTAAGTGCCAAAGGAATAATGCAGGCAGGGTTTAATAGGAGAGAGTGATCATCAAGGCCTAGGGAAATTTATGAAAAATGTTATTCTTTATCGGATCATTCATTTATAAATTGGGCCATTCATTTACAAAACATATCTTAACTCTTTGCTACAAACAATGCACTATGGGGAAACTAGAGTGTTTTGGGTAAAGAAAATGAGTTAAAATCCTACCATAGTCACTAGCTCTATGGCCTCGATCAAGTTAATTAACCTTTTCCTAATATATAAAATGGGGATTAATAATAGCATTTACCTTACAAGGTTGTTGTGGAGATGAAGTAAATATGAGGGTATTGTGGGAGTTGTGGGAACTGTAGGCATTGAGTGAACCACATTGACTCCATCTTGTGACTCAATTCTGGAGCTAGTTCAGTTCCCTTTCTATTCAATTATACATCTAATTCAAACTTTATTTGATTAGGGAATTATGAAAAACCTTTATTACATTGTTCGAATCCACCATTCATGCACCACCTCTGCCTGTTGTTTAGACACTATTAACTAGGACCTAAGTTTTGATGACTAGGAACCCAGTCGTATCTCACAATTATGCATCTTAAGCCACCCATTTATCTTTCCTGAAAACTAACCCTATGTTGATCAATCTTTGATTGAATACAGATTTTTGGTGGAGGGAGAATGGGACACTTCCTTTACTGATTTCAGGGAATTAAACCTGCTTACTCTCCCTGTTCCAACTTGGAAGCCCCTAATCTTTCCATCAATTAGAAATCAGATTACCTAATATTGTATCCTCTATTGTATTGATCATTTTCCTTTATTGCATGAAAATCTTATCTCCTCTTGTATTCAGAGATCAGTGCCAAACTGAGGAAGCCTGCTCCCAATTTGTTATGCCATTGGCTTGTACTGTAATCATGTGTTGTTTAACAAATTGATATTCTCAGAAGCTCAAACCTTCGTTTCCTCAATTATTTCAGATTCCTCCCCTACCTCTCATATATAATATATCTAAAGTTCTTTGTAAATCTTAAATTACATATAAAAATTGGTTATTATCATTATTACTTAAATTATAGCACCTCAAGGAGCTTATCATCTAAGAAGGAGAGGAAAGACATATACAAATATAAGAAAATTTAAGGGAAAATCATGAGAGTTACAAATTAAGTAGCATAAGAATTCAGAGAAGGGAGAGAGAACCATTTACAGCAAGAATTCTTAGCCTGAGGTTGTGTTCATATAGAGATTTCAGGGAGTTCATAAACTTGGATAGGAAAAAAAATTTGCATCTTTATTCTCATTAACCACCAACAAATTTATTATTTTCTTCAACTCTGAACATAATCATGGCAGAAAATCATGGCAGTAATATTAATATTAGTTATTTTGTTACTAACAGAAATCAGTAGTATTTTCATATCACCATTGAAGGTATCTCAAAATATTGTTTATTCATCACTTCCTCAAAATTACTGTAGCTATTAGACCTGTCACTTGACTGCATGTGATTTTAGTCTATCTACAACTATTAGTGCAATGTAGCTGGCAAACTATTGATAAACTCTGCAACTAGTAGCATTCAAGCACCAGACAGTGAAAGCACATATTTTCACCTTACTGATCCACACATATAAACCTACAATTGTTTGTTGATCAATATGTGGAAAGAGCTTATTCGTTTTGATGGCTTGCCAAAGTTTTGTAAATCGTGCAATTCAAATGAGAATTTTAAAATCACATTAAGGCAGCATGGCATTTTAGAATATGGATAGACAAGTATATGGCTAATATAGACACATGAACTATGAGTGTAAACCAGGCAAGTTCAAAGATATCTGATAACTTACATAACTACTATAGTGTGTTATTTAAAGTAACTTCATATAAATAGAATGCATAATGATAGGGATCATGCACATGTTTTAAGTTCTGTGGGTAGATGGTCTTTTATTTATTTACTTTTTCATGCACTTTTTTTGTACATTGTTTCCAAGTCTAAGCAGATACATACAGTATGCTGTTCATAATGAGAAATATTGTTTCTAGGAAAGCACTGAATTTCACCAGACTCTGCTTTCAGTAATAGCCAACTTCTAGTAATGATTCTAGAAATACTGCTGTAATCTGCATAACTATCAGAGGGCTAAAAGTCACTAAATGTATTAAAAATTTGGAAAAATTATAAAACTTGACTTACTTTACTGGTTACATTCATTTTTTTAATATCTTGCATTTTTACTTAAAGCATAAATTACTTATTTTATGAAGATATCAAATGAATTATTTATTATAAGTATTATTTATATGGTGCCTATTATGTACCAGGCATAGTGCTAAAGCACTTTACAAATGTTATGTACTAGTATTATTTCCATTTTACTATTAAGGAAATGAGACAAACAGAGGTTGAGTGACTTGACCTAGGTCACACAGCTGGTAAATGTATGAAGCAGGGTTTGAACTCAGGTTTTCCTGATTCCAGTACTCTAGCCATTGCCCCACCTAACTGTTTAACTGCTTTAAAAAAAATGAAACATTTAAATAAAAACTAATTGAATTAATATTTTGTTTTACATTCATTTTATATTTTTACAGACCCAATTTAAGTTGAAATGATGCAGTAAAAGAAGTATAATTATGCAGTTAACTTGCATTAATAAACATGATGGACACAAAAGCCAAAAAGTATTTTTTGTGGCTAAAAATTCTTTTGAAGTATGAATCCAGAAAACCTGAAAGAACACATCACATTTGTCCATCTTGAAAACGCATCTATTCTTCATATCTGCTACTTTCTGCTGAAGCCTTGCTAAAGAGAAATGGCTCGTATCTAAGGCTTTCCGTTGCTGGGGAGAACAACTACAGCAATCCTAGTGGATAGAATATTAGATGGACCTCAAGATAGCTTATAAACATTGAAGGCAAACTGGAGCAGAAAGCAAGGGTGTATGGTGGCACTGGTGAGGCAAGCAGTTCTATAATATTAGATGAGTGAACTGTCCAATCTACGCACACCATTCTATGTAGATACGTTACTCACATACTCCTGATATGTCCTACTTGTGATCTTCCTATAGTTGTCCTTTACACTAAGGATTGTTGTGTTGTGTGATAGTAAACTCCAGGTTTATAGTGGCTATTGTGTTTTGTTACTGCTTTTCTTACTATGGTATTTAATGAAATTCTTTTCTTTGAACTTTGTCCCCTCTAGTTGATTAGTTAAAAGAGAACACACCAGTTGAAGCCTCTGAACTGTGGGCTGAAGAATATTTTCATCCACAAACTACTTAGAATTTAGGATGGCTTTCTGGCGACCCAAGTTTAAGGTGGGAGGAAGGGTGCAACATATGTATTTATGTCAGAGGCCATGGATTTTATTGTTGGATCCTTTCTTGGGTGTTTTCTTCAATGAATTTCTAGGTATCTTTAGTGTTCTTCTGTAGCTACTTTCTGGGTTATCTAGTTTGAAAGACATTTAGGAAATTTTATCACTCCCTCTTTCTTTACAATTTAAAAGTGCATTAGGTAAAATTACCTTAACTGAGTGATTTTTTCAAAGAGTATTTTTTCTGCTCTTGGAATCACATTGCAAGAAACTGTAGTCAAGTCAGAATTGTTTGTAGTGGACCCTTGCCAGCTTTCTGCATTGCATTATCATTTATGGTCTGGGTTCTTGAAGATTTCTGTCTAATGTAAAGGCAAATGAAGATAAAAGTTAGAAAATATGTTCCAATGACATTCTGTTCTTTGTGGTCTATGGTTTAGATTGCAGCATGATGAGGAAGTCATTCTGGGTCAAGTGACAATTGCCTGAGGTAATATACCCTGTGGAATTACAAAAAGGAATCAGTCTACACTCATGAAAAGAGCAAGCAGCTGGAAGCACTAAGGCCCCACTGGAGGTATATAGTTCTGTGTGTTATGTTAATTCAGCTGAATTATTCATTTTTCCTCCTTCAAACTAGGATAACATTGTAGGTGATGGGGAAGATGGTGGTACCCTTGATAGTAATTGGGAAATTAGGGAAGAGAATGAAACTGCCAAAAATAGCATGGTCTTCAGTTCCTAGCAAAATTCTTAGAACATAAAAGTGAAAGTTAAGTGAACATCTAGAAAATGAAGTGATTGCAAAGAATCAGTATGGTTTCAACAAGAATATGTCATGCCAAAGTAGTTTTATGTCTCTAATTTTTAAATTTTTTTGTTTTTAATAATATTTTATTTTTTCCCCATCACAAATGTGAAAAAAGTTTTTAACATTCATTTTAAAAACTTTGGAGTTTCAAATACTCTCTCCTCCCTCCCTGAGATGGTAAGTAATTTGATATGCAGTCATGAAAAATATATTTCCATATTAGTAAAGTAGTGAAATAAAACACATACCCAAAACCCCCCACTAAAATTAAAGAAAAAAAATTGTATGTTTTGATCTGCATTAAGACTCCATCAATTCTTTCTTTGGAGGTGGATAACATTTTTCATCATAAGTCCTTTGGAATTATCGTGGATTGTTGCATTTCAGAGAATAGCTAAGTCATTCATAGTTGATTATCATATAGTATTGCTATTATTACTATGTACAATGTTCTGGTTTTGCTCACTTCACTTTCTATCAGTCCAGGTAAGTCCTTCCAAGTTTTTATGAAAATATCATTTTAGTGTATTATATTTTGATTTGTTATATGATTTCTTCCATTTATTTTAGTTCAACTACACATAACATAACTATTTTTTCCTTGATAATTTCATGGAAGATGATGTCTAGGCTCTTTTTTTGATCATGAGTTTCAGGTAGACCCATAATTTTTAAATTGTCTCTGCTGGATCTATTTTCCAGGTCAGTTGTTTTTCCCATGAGATATTTCACGTTCTCCTCCATTTTTTCATTCTTTTGGTTTTGTTTGGTGATTTCTTGGTTTCTCATAAAGTCATTAGACTCCAGTTGTTCCATTCTAATTTTGAGAGAACTATTCTCTTCAGTGAGCTTTTGAACCTCTTTTTCCATTTGGCTAATTCTGCTTTTGAAAGCATTCTTCTCCTCATTGGCTTTTTGAACCTCTTTTGCCAATTGAGTGAGCCTATTTTTCAAGGTGTTATTTTCTTCAGCATTTTTTTGGGTCTCCTTTAGCAAGGTATTGACCCGTTTTTCATACTTTTCTTGAATCTCTGTCATTTCTCTTCCCAGTTTTTCCTCCACCTGTCTAACTTGCTTGTCAAAATCCTTTTTGAGCTCTTCCAAGGCCTGAGCCCACCCAACATCCCCCTGGGATGTCTGGGGTACCGAGGCCCCACCCTCCACATCTTTCCCTGATGGCAAGAATATGTCCTTGTCGTCAGATCCGAAAGTTGGGATCATTTGCATCTGTTCAAAAAAACTCTCTATAGTCTTATTTTTCTTCCCTTTTCTAGGCATTTTCCCAGCCAGTTACTTGACTTCTGAGATTCCTGTCCACCCCAGCCTAGATCCGCCCAGCTAGTGCTTGGGGTCTGAGATTCAAGTGGGCTTTCCGCGGCAGGCTCTGCTGCTATTCAATGTGAACTTTAGTTCTGGTGCTGGGGTGGGGGCAGGGCCACCTCCCAGGCTCAGTTCCCTCAGGGGCTTTATGCAGAGACCTTCAGAAATGGAGCGGGTGGAGGCGGGGCAGTCTCCCAGGCTCAGTTCCCTCAGGGGCTTTATGCAGAGACTTTCAGTAATGAAGATCCTGCCTGCTGCTGGTGGAGTCCCGGGCCACTGCGGCCGCGCCGCCGCTGCCTCCACCGCCACCCCCGCCTCTGCCTCCGCCGCTTCCCGCCCCTGCCTCCACCCCCGCCGCTTCCTCCCGAGGGGACCCGAGCCATGGAGACACCCCGCTCCCCTCTCGGTGAGCCCAGGCGTGTCTCTCACTGACCTGTAGGGTCTGTGGGCAGAGGGACCTTCCAGGCCGCCGGAGGTTCCGTCCCTGAACCTGCTTGGATCAGCTTCTCTGGGGCCGTGGCCAGGGCAGCGCTGGGGTGGGGTCCACTTTCCGGAGTGCGATGGACCCTGGGGACGGCTCTCCAGGGCTCTCTGGAATGGAAATCTCTTCCACTATGTTTCTGCACCCCCTGCAGTCATCCAGAACTTCTGGGGAGCTCTTCTTACATTAAATCTATGGGCTGTGGGTTCGGAGCTCGCATACGTGTGTCTTTCTACTCCGCCATCTTGACTCCGCCCCCTACATAACATAACTATTGTGAAAATGTACTCAATAGGAAAGTACATGTAAAAACCTATACAGAATTGTATGCTGTTGTGGGGAGGGAGGGGGTAGTGGGGGAAAAGCAGAGGGGGCGGGGGGGATAAAATCTTACTTTTAAGGAAGTGATTGTAGAGCATGAAAAAATAAAAATAAATAAATAAATTAAAAAAAAATATCCTGCTCATTATTTCTTATAGCACAATAGTATTCCATCACAATCATATGCTACCACTTGTTTAGACATTCCGTGATTGTTGAACATCCCCTCAATTTTCAATTCTTTGCCATCAAAAAGAGAGCTGCTATAAATATTTCTGTACAAGTTTATCAATTTCCCCCTCTCCCCACTTTTAAAAAAAAATCTCTTTGTGATACAGACTTAGTAATAATATTGCTAAATCAAAGGGTATGCACAGTTTTTTTTTTTTTTAACACAAAAGAAAATGGTCTGCTTCATTCTGCTATCCAATTCCATAGTTCTTTCTCTGGATGTGTAAGGCATTGTGCCTCAAACGTCCGTTGAGAATTTTTTAGATTCTTTCATTGCTATGAAGGACTAAGTCTACCAGAAAAATTCCTCACACACTGTGGTTATTGCTGTGTACAAAGTTCTCCTGGTTCTTCTTCTTTTACTCAGCATCAGTGCATATAAGTCTTTCCAGGCCTCTGTGAAGTCTTCCTGTTCATCATTTCTTATAGCATAATAGTATTCCATTACATTCACGTACCACAACTTGTTCAGCCACTCCCCAATTGATGGACATCCCCTTGATTTCCAGTTTTTGGCCACCACGAAGAGAGCTGCTATAAATATTTTTGTACATGTGGAACCCTTTCCCATTTTTATGATCTCTTTGGGATATAGTCCTAGAAGCAATATTGCTGGGTATGCACATTTTTGTGGCAGAATTCCAAATTGTTCTCCAGAATGGTTGGATCAGCTCACAGCTCCACCAGCAACGAATTAGTGTTCCAACTCTCCCACATCTCCAACATATGCAGTTTTATAGCCTTTTGGGCATGATTCCAAATTGCTCTGCAGAATAGTTGGATCAATTTACAATTCCACCAACAGTGCATTAGTATTCCATGGGTGAGAGTTAACTGGTTTGGGTGGATATCAAAAGTGTCTCTTTTAAGAACTTTGAAACTGTGTGACGTGGGAGCCAACAGCACAGGGCTGCCCAGCATGGAATGCCCTCCTCAGAGAAGGTGCTGTGCAAAAGCAAAGCAGAACTGAAATAGCTCATAGGAAAGGCAGGATGTGCAAATTTAGAGAATCTACTCTAAATATCCCCGTGGACTATTCATGCCAGACCTGTGGTAGAGCATTCCAACTTGTATTGGTCTGATCAGTTACAGTTGGACACATTGTAACTGGACTTTAACATAGTGAAGCCATTTTCATTCTCTTTGAAAATGGACAACAGCTAATCAATTTTCTCATTCCCCTCCAACATTTAGCTAGCTCATCTAATTTTGTGTCATCTGAAAATTTGATAGGCATGTCATCTTTACCTTTATCCAAGCTATTGAAAACAATGTTAAATACACTGAGGGTAAGGTAAGATCCTTGGGGTGTTCCATTGAATAACTTCAAGTTGACACGGAACCACTGGGTCCAGCCATTCAACCACTTCCAAATACGACTAATCGTACTCTCTTTTAGTTCATGTTCCTCCATCTGATATGTTATGAGATCAGAAATGAATTTGAATTGCTGGGCATATGTCTAAAAGCATGGCTGACACAAAGGAGGCAAGCAATACCCGATGTCTGCTTCTGTGGGGAGATAAGGAAAAGGCTTTCCTTTTTCTTTTTCTAAGGCTGAGTTAGAATATGTCTACTGAACATCCTAAGCATTTTAGAGAATGATACTATGTAAGCACAGGGCATTATTATTTCAGTATATCCTATAAAACTAAATGGAAAATGAAAATGAAAGGACAAAGGGTAGATTAGGGTAGATCATGATGTAGAAGAGAGGATACTAGATTTGTAGGCTGAAGAGTTGAATCCTGGCTCTTCTACTTTTTATGTGTGTATTGGAATAGTCCCTCTAAATCTTAGTTTCCATGACTTTAAAATGAGAGTTGGAACTAGATGATATTTCAAGTTCCTTCCAGTTCTGAATCCAGTGATCTGTTCCTGCCCACTTCAGGGAGTAAAAAGGAGCTTCCCCTCAATTATCTGCAGAAAACTTCCCTTTCACAGGGGATTTAATGAGAATGAACGGCAGCAAAGCTAGGAATGTTGTTGTCCACTGAGACTGCCATTCTTTCCTGTTTGTCATGGGATGATCCGGTATTCTGCAGACAGTGACGGTAGAGGATGTTACAAGTCACAAGTTTGCTTTGGGCTAGGGATGTGTAATCACATTATGCATTGTCCCATCCTGGTATGTCCCTAGTCAAAAGTCACTGGAAACACTAGTAGAAAGAGAATTTCCACCAGATGTATGTGGTGGCTATTGTTTTGCCCACTGAATTTGCCTGTGGGTACTAAAAAAATTTATGCCCTGCCTTGTAAATCCATCAGCCCAGATGCTCCCGCTTAGAGGCCTAATGCCAGTAAGCCCCCTGCTGAGTGTTCACCAGCAACACCTCCGGTGGGGAAGAGCCTCATGTCTGTGTTATCAAAGCAGCAATAAACAGCAATGGGTTTCCAGCATAGGAAGAGTTTGTCTGTAGGTCCTAACTGATAGAAACAAACACACACACACACACACCACAGCTTCTGGCTTTAATGCAAGGGGCCTTTCTTTGAGAAATGTCTGTATAGCTGAGATGAAGGCAAGGGGAGGGGTAGGAGATGGAAGGTGGTAGAAGTGGTGGATAGGCCTGAAGCCTGGACAATATCAGTCACACAAGCCGTATTGGCTTATCCTGGCTACAGTCTGCTCTAGGCAGGTCACGAAAGGCACGACAATGTAGGGGAAAGAGCAATAGACAACTGACTTGAAGTCAAGGAAGACCTGGGTTCATGTCCCTCCAATTACACTCACTAACTATAGTATCTTTGGCAAGTTACTTCACTTGAGTCTTAGTTTCCTTAGCAATAATAACTGTCACTTCATAGGGTTTTTATGAGGATAAAATGAGATGGCGTATACAAAGTTCTTTGCTAACCTTAAAAAGCTATGTAAACATCAATCGTAATTATCCCTACCTTTCCATTTTCTTTATACCTGACTTGCCCCTATATTCTTATGATCCAGTGACACTGGCCTGCTTGTTATACCTTGTGCAAGACTCTTCAACTCCTACCTGCATTTTCACTGATTGTATCTGATACCTGGAACTGTCTCCTTCCTCTTCACTCCCTGGCTTCCTTCAAGTCTCAGCTAAAATTTGATCTTCCGCAGCAAGCCTTTTCTGGTATTATCTCCAATTGGTCTTGTATATGTCTTGTTTGTACTTAGTTTGTGCATGCTGTCTCCCCTATTAGAACATGAGGTCCTTGAAGGCAGGGACTATTTGTTTTTCCATTTTTTGTATGCCCAGTATTTAGCACAGTATTCTGGGACATAATAGATACTTAAAAATGCTTGTTGATTTGACTTACTCCTCTCTTCTCCAGGTACATTCAGACAGCATATATAGCAGTTTCTTAGACTCAGTAGTTACAGTGACATCAGATTTTCTCATAGTGAGTACATTTCTATGTTGTTTCCCTGCTTTCATCTCCATCCCTATCCTTAGTTTTGAGATCCCTTTTGGATTTGAGATCTGTTCTACTTTGGTACTAAATGTTTCCAGCTAAGTCAAGCCCAGAACCTAATTTTTTATCAGCTGAGTGAGCTTTTCTTTGAGTCCATGACTCGGCTGTTTAGAAACACTGAGGGGAAAGTGGAAATATTTTAGACTTGGTTCTATCTCTGTGACCATTCTAGGCTAAGTCCATATGAAATAAATAATGCTGAGGTGAATCCAAACCAATCAAAAATGAGTTTAGATAATACAACTATCCTTACTTGGCATCAGTTTAGCTCAATCTGGTATTACTGGTCAACATGACTTCGTGAAAGTTAAAAGATTTCACCTTGGTTATAAAAGATATTCACTGAGTTGTCTTCAGGGAGCCAACTCAAATTCATCTTTTAAACAGGAAAGAAAGAAGGAAGGAGGAGTATCATTTAGTTTACTTTGGGGATTAATTTGTAAGTTTCCATAGTATCTTAATTCATTAGGGCAAGGGCAAAGTCTTGATTAAATCTTGTAATTCCTTCAGTCCCCACCAGAGGGGCTCAATATGAGTTTGCGGAATAAATGAATGAATGAACAAATATGTTATCTATCAACTGTTGTCTTTAAAGTACTGTGCTAGACACAGTTCTATATTATATGTTAGGAGTGGCCTTGTGCATAGTGGGAGTCAATCCTCCTGTGGCTAAAATACCTCTTCTACCAGCTCACTAGTATTAGAGTTGCATTTTTTTTTGAAGCTTCAAGTTTTGAATTCTATAAAATTCAAATCCTTTGAAAGAAGATAAGGCACTGTTATAATTCCAGTGATTCTGTTTTAAATAAGGATGGAGAGGGAAGGAAGATGATGACAGGAAGTGTATGAAGTGAGTAAGGATGAAGAGGGCTCAAGAACCTGAATGAGGTGGGAAGAGGATGTCAGTGTGTTGGGAAGAACATTGAAGGAGAAGGCTGGGACCACTGAAGGAGAGTTTTGACAACTTTACTATTTTGGTTAGGACTGACTATACCACTCATTAGACTTCTAGAGGAAAGGTTGAAGATCTTGAGGCTGGGTAATATTAGGGGCCACACAAACAGCATGGGACTTGTGACTAGAAACTTATGGCTAATTCTTTCCAGTGAAGATACAACTCTACCACTCCCTATTCCTTTCCCCCCCATCGTGATAAATGATCAAAGGATTTGAATATTCATTTTTCAGAGGAAGAAATCTAAGTGATCAATAAGCATTAACCTAAAATGCTTTAAGTCACTATTAATTAGAAAAATCAAAACTTAACTCATATTCTATCTCACATCCATCAGATTGGTAATGTTGATCAAAAAGAAAATTGACATGCTAGAGATGCTGTGGAAAAATAGGTCCACAAATGCACTATATTGATGGAGCTATGAAGTGGCCTAGTCATTCTGGAAAGCAATTTGGAACTATGCCCCAAAAGCTATAAACAGTGTGTATTCTTTGGTCCAGTGATACCACTACCAAATCTAAGAGGAAAAGTGTTCATGTATAGAAAAATATTTATAGCACTTCTTTGTAGTAAAGATTAGAAATTGAAAAGGTGGCCCTCAATAGAGAAATAGCTAAACAAACTTTGGTATGTGAATGTGATGGAATACCATTGTTTTGTAGGAAATGATACAGAGGACAGTTTTAGAGAAACCAGGAGAGACTTTTATGTACTGATACAGAGTAAAGTATGCAGAACAAGGAGAATTATTTATATAATAACAAAAATATCATAAAGACAAACAACTTTGGGGGACTTATGAAATATGATTAGCACAATAAGCCCAGAGGGCTCATTTTGAAGCATCCTAAGCACTTCCTTATAGGTGATGGACTCAGAGTGCAGGTTGAGATTTTGTTTTTCACATGGCCAATATGGGAATTTATTTTGTTTGATTATTCATATTGGTGACAGGGATTTTATCTTTCTTTCTTTTGAAATGGGTTAGGGGTTGGAGAAAAAGTGGATTTTTGTTGATTGAAAAAATTAAATTAAAAAATGCAACTCCACCTTCTTGGATGGCTAGGTCCTATTAAGTCTTGAACACTTATGAAAACTCCCCCTGCTGAAGTTCTCTTATGACATGAAAGGATGTTTCCACTCTGGACAAAGCATATGAAGGTAGCTATCTTTGTTTTTCTTTCAGGAGGCAAAAGGAGATGAATTCACTGTGTAACCCAAAACAAATAGAAAATAACAAGTCCATTTCCGCTTCCACAGAGAAGGGGAATAACAGAACACCAAAATGTGCTTTTGTATTCTAATGGGAAAAGGGGACTTTCAGAAGGTACTGGCTACAATGCCTAGAAAATGTGAAGTGTCAGTTCCTCTCCTAATAATTCCTCCTTGCTTCCAGAGAAAGGATAGAGAAAAAGACTGCCTGATTCTCAGGTCCCAGAATTTTCTAGAAGAGACTTCATGAGATTTTGTTGTAAAAGAAATTTACTTAATTCCTTTGCCTACTGAACATAGTTCATCCCTAAAGAGATCTGGCCAAAGCTGACTTCATTGCCAGACTCACCCAAACTACTTTGAAACTCAAAGGATAACTACTTGGAAATCCAAGAAAAATAGTTACATATTAAAATAGATGCCTTTATCTTCCCTCTCAAAGAGAACCTGCCATATTAAACCTTAAATATTTATTTAAATGGCTCACATTTATATACCACTTCAAGGTTTACAAAACACTGTCCTATATTCAGTTACTCTGCTTGATTTTGATTTCTGTATTATCATCTATCCTCTCCCTGCCCTACCCCTTAAGTCAGCTCATTACCAGGAAACATCCTCATGGATGTTTTTCAGCTTTGATACTTACCCTTCTTCTGTACCCTCCTTTGTTCTACTCCCCTTATGGGAGTACTAGAAAGCACACTATCTTCACAATAATTCTGTGATATAGGTGCTCCAGGTATTATTGTCTCTATTTTATAGATGAGGAAACTGAACTTCATAGACCTTAAGTGACTTGCCCATGGTCATGTAATTAGTAATTTGCAGAGCCAAAATTTAGGACTTAATTCTTCTGACTCTAGATGCAATGCTTTCCTACTATGCTATGTTGTTACTCTTTTAAAAAAAAATGATAGAATCCACTTTTTAAAATGACACCACTTCACTGTGACCTAGTAAATGGGAGGAAGGAAATGTCCAGCTGTGAAAGTTCATTACATTGTACCCAGTCTCTCCAGAGACTGGATGGAAGGAAGCCCCACTGCTCTCAGTGAAGTCATTGGGGAAAAGCCCTGTCCTGTCAGGGATCGGATAGATTGACCTCAAAGGTATTTTCCATCTGTAATTTCTGTGATTCCATGATGATTATTTCTTCCTATCAACTAAGTCAAATAATGTTTGTTATGATTTTCCATTTGGAAAATAACCTATGAGATAAATCAAGGGATCATACAATATCAGAATTGAAGAGATCTTAAGGAATATCTAGTTCAACCCTTTGCCCAGTGAATTAATTCCTTTTACAATATCCCCAGCAACTGGTTATTCAGTTTCAGCTTGAACACTTCCAATGATGGGAAACCCACAACCTAAAAAAAGCATTTCACTTTAAGATAGCCCATGTAGTTAAGAAGATTATCCCTTTTTATTACAGAATGTTGTATTAAATGGTTGCCCTATTCTGGATGAATTCCAAATTATTAATTTAATTCCTGTAACACTTTTCTCCCCTCCACTGTAACACCCTACCCTCAATGAAGAGTGAATACAAATTTTCAAATGTAAGTTGTCCATGCCAGAGTAAGAGAACTACCACCACTATCATCTTGGAAATAGTACTTCTTTTAACACATCATAAGAGCACTTTAGGTTATTTGGCTACTGTTGTACTGGTGATTTGTGTTAAACCTGTAGTACACTAAAGCCTTTCAACTGTTTCGAAATGAATTGTTGTTTATTCATGCTTCCCATGTCCTAGTTTAGTTTGATTTTTTGGGGGGACCCTGTTTGATCAATCATTCTAGTCTATTTAGGGCTTTCGTTTTGTTGTTTTGTTTTTTGGATTCCAAGTCTCCAGCTTTAAGCAATCTGAAATTCTGATAAGTATCTTCAACTAAGCCGTTATTAAAAAAAGAAATGAGTAGAATTGGACCAAGGACAGAGAGAACCAATGAAAATTTAAGAGCTGTGAGGGCAATGACTATTTTTTTGTTTTTTCTTTGTATTTCTAGCACTTAGAACAGTGTTCTATACATAGTAAGCGTTTAATAAGTAGTTATTGATTGATTCACTGATTGAATGGCACTTCACTAGAATCTCCCACCAGTTTGTCACTCTAAACTGTCATGGATGAAATTCCAAGACAGATTTCTGGGTATGATAAATCAATTTGTTAGTAAGGCTAACAAATCACCAATAAATTGAGTTCAGTGGTCTCACTCAGTAATCAAAGACCCCAGCTGAGAGTCCCAGAGTCCCTTAAATCCAGTAGTCTTCCTTCTGAGAATACATCATTTTATTTCCTGTAACAAATGGAAGGCAACCCTGATTGGTGGATATTTAACAAGGAGCCTAAGAATTTTCAACTCCTCCTCTTTACTTCATGGTGGAGGAGGGGCATTACCTGAGGAAAGTGGTCTGGTCTTAAGACTCAGTTGCCACTAGCAATCTGGGCAAAGAAAACTACTCCAAGCAGTATCTCCCTAGCTTAGTTTCCCTTTTGTAGATCAAGTCACCCCCAACTTTGGTAAGAGAATAGGGACACAATGGTCACTTCTTGGTAACATGGATAAACTCAGGTTGTCTTCTGTTTATAGGGTAAACAAAGAGGTGAGGACCAGGCCTTGGGAGGGCCAGGAAAATGATCACATTGCTTAGCTAGAAAGGCAAAGGTCTCTCTAAAAGCTAGACTGAAAGGTAGAGGCTCAAAAAAAGGGAATGTTACATTTTGATATTGATAATCAAATGGTACAATATTAGGACCCAGAATTCATTAAGATATGAATCTGTTTAACTGCACCGTCATCTTACCCATGTCTTCATTTTGTCTATAAGGATATTATTAGGCTATTAAATACTTTACTGTATCTGTAGCATTTCATGTGTTTTACCCTGATCATGTCAAACAAAAGGAAGAAAGAATGATGACTTGTTCTTGACCCTACATGATTATCACTTCCTTTTTGAATGAGGTGAAACTGTGACAGTTGTTAATATACACTAATGCCAATAGAAATTGACATTTGTATAGCACTTTCAAATAGATGAAACACATACAGTATTTCATTTGAGTATCACAACAACTCCATAAGACAGATATTATCCACATTTTTCAGAAGAAGATGTGATTATATTCATTTTACACATGAGAATATTGACGCTAAAGGAGACTTCCTTGCCCATGTTCACGCAGCTATCTGGAGGCATAAGAAAGTGTCTGTCAAATTGCCATGTTGGCGGCTAATAAGCAATACGCTGTCTCTGATAATATAGTGAGCTTACAAATGGAAAATAGACATTAAATAAGGGTAGAATCCAGTCAATCAATCAACACTTATTAAATACCTGCTGTATGCTAGGCATGGACTTCAGAGAAAAGGTGAAATTAGCAAAGGTCAGATAAAGCCCTAATCTCTGAGTCCTTAATAGAAACCAATCCAAAACTGTCACTCCAGTGCCTTGCCTATTTGATTCTTTTTTTTCAGTTCCACTTTGGAGTCAGGGACTACCTAGGTTTTTATCATCACATCTGGATTATGGTCATAGCCTCCTAAGTGGTCTCCTTGACCACATTCTCTCTCTTCTCCAATCTACTCTCCATGGAACTGTCAAAATAATATTCCGTGAACACATGATTATAACTCATGGCTATGTCATTTCCCTATGAAATAAATTTCAAAATATTTTTTTCTAAAATTCAAGATCTTTCTTAATTAGGCATGCCTTCTACCTTTGTTGTCTTGGCTAAAGATAGTCTACTCCATATGAGTCACACTCCCCAGAAACTTTGGCTCATGCTCTTCTATATGTACTTGTTATTTCTTCTCCTTTGGAAATTCCACCCATCTCTTAAGGTGTAGCTCAAATTCCACTTTGACAATAAAGCCTTCACTCTTCACCATTAGGAATCAATTCCTCCCTCCTCCCTCCCCACTGCATCCCCATATTCTAGTATTTTCTATTTTCCTCATGCTGTTTTTATGCTCTGTTGTGCATTACAGCTATTCATGTGTGTCATTAACACCCACCTTCACTACAATATAATCACTCAGATTGGGGACTATGGCTCATTAAGGCACTATACTTGGAGACCTGGAGATATCATTTTAAACCTATCATATTAGCTAAAATGATTGAAGGGGAAAGCAACAAATGTTGGAGGGGATGTGGAAAATTTGGGACACTAATTTACTGATAGTAAAACTGTGAACTGATCCAACCATTTCAGAAAACAATATGGCATTAAGTTCAATGAGTTATTAAACTGACTATACCTTTGACACAGCAATACCACTACTAGGTCTGTTTCCAAAGATGATTAGGGAAAACAAAAAAGAACCTATATGTTCTAAAATATTTATAGCAGCTCTTTTTGTAATGGCAAAGAGCTGGAAATTGTGCAGGTGCCTGTCAATTGTGGAATGGCTGAAAAGTTGTAGTATATGGTTGTGATGGAATCCTACTGTGCTATAGGAAATGATGAGTTCAATGATCTTAGAAAAAACATAGACTTGCAGGAAATAATGAAGAGCAAAATGAGCAGAACCAAGAGATTAACTGCAAAATTGTTTTAAGAACAACTTTGAAACTAAGTCCTTTTGACTATTACAAATACCCAAATCAACCACAAAGGACCTATGAAGGAAGATACTCTCTGCATCCTGAGAAAGAATTGGTAAGTAAAAGTATGTAGAGAATGATTTTATATATATATATATATATATATATATATATATAATGTATATATATATATATTTTATATGTAATACACATATATTTGTCTAATAGTAGCCATCTCTAGGGTGGAAGGAAGGAAGGCAAGGAAAAAACGGAAAAAAATGAGACTAGAGACTAATTTTAAATCTTGGGTCTTCTAATTACTGTTTGTATGACTTTGGGCAAGTCAATTAACTTCTCTGGATGTCAGTTGATTCTTCCGTAAAAGGGCTTAAACTAGATGATCTCTATGGTCCTTTCCAGCACTAGATCTATGATCCTATCTCCTTCAGAATCAAGCACACAGCACGTGTTTAATATGTGGTTGTTGAATGAACAGCTGGCTATTGTTTCCCCCTCAGTTTCTCTCTCTGACCAGTATTTTGAATATACTTGACATTTTACTTAGGAATTATATATATATATATATATATATATATATATATATATATATATACACACACAAAAATTTATTATGACTGTTATAATAGTTTCATAGTTAAATAATCCTATATGGTATAATTTGGTGATTATAATTGTTTCTTATTTTTAATCGCATATTTCACAGTCACAAATTTCTCCTTCCTTGCTTGTCCATTGCCATTTGCTCTCTAATCCACTGGAGCCACCACTCTCCCAATTATACCTGTGTGACCACAAAGTTAATGATCCTGATTGATGAACTCAGGGAAATAGAATAGTCTTATGGAAAGAGGCTGGGACTAAGGGTTGCAACACTTAGGCCCTTGTCTAGGTGCTGGGATACTTTTGCCACTTCTCTTGGAAGAAAGTTTCATTTTTCTCTTCCATAAAAGGAAGACGTTGGACTTGATTGTCTATAGGTTATTTTCCAGCTGTGACAGTTCACCATAATCCATGAATTGACCTATCTGGCTGAATTTCACTTGGTACTTGCAGGAAAGGCAAAAAGTCATGTTGGCCTTTCTTTTAAAATTGTATTTTCTAAAACTTAACGAACACAAATACCAAAAAAAGAGAGCATTTTCCATATACACATCAGAACACAAAAAGAGGATTCCATATGAAACTGTGAAACTCCATTTGATGCTGTTTGGATTGTTTGTATTTTTTTTTGGAAGTACATAATAAATCCTACATATTACTTTAAAAATTGTCCTGTTTGTCTAGGCTTTCTTATGAACTTCAATCAGTCAATAAACATAAGCACTGCCTATGTGCCAGGCACTGTGCTATGTGCTAGGGGTACAAAAAGAAGCAAAAGACAGTCTCTGCCTTGGGTAATTTATAATTTTTCTGTGCCTTTTTTTTTAAAGGAGTGTTACAATAACCCTCTTTTTTGGCATTACTATTGTTAAATCCTCTGTCCATTTACCATGAGAAATTGGAGAAAAGGTAACAAGGAAGTTCAAAGAGATGTACATTGTATATCTTTGTAACAAGTGAGCATAGTCAAGCAAAACAAAATCCTTGTCCAAAAATGTATATCTCTTTCTGCACTTTGTGACCATCATTTCTTGGTCAGGAGATGGAGAACAAGGATTATATTTTGTTTTTGTGTGTTTCCTCCCTAGTGTTAACCTCCTTGACCTGCATTCCCCTATAACTGTTTGATATAGTTCTACATCAAACTCTCTCTCTCTCTCTCTGTCATCCATCACTTTACATTGTTTCATTTGTTCCAGTATATTATGAGGCAAGAATCCCCTTTCCAACACCCTCAATAAGTAGTCTTGTATTCTCTCAATGGAGACCTTCAGTGACAGGGATCAACACTGACCCTAGAGAGGCAGCGCATACTCCATAAAGACATTTCTAATTGTTAGAAAGATTTTTCCATATGTAGCATAAGCTGTTGCTACAGGATCAGTGCATCTTTTTTTTTATCATATATATCTTTGATGCTACAACTCTTCTATATTAAACAGGCATTAAAAAGTCACTTCGTGCCAAACTTCTCCAAAATGCAATTCTTTGAGATTCTTCTGCTCAACCCTTTCTCTCCCCATAAATTCCTTGAGGGCAGGGATTGTCTAAGTTTCATGTTTGTATACCCAATGCCTCACTCATTTCAGACCTGTAGTGGTCTGAACACTTGTTGGTTGAATGGTGATGCCTTTTAGACCATTTCTCGAATGTAAGTCACAATTGGCATACATATACCTGCTTCATTTTAACCTTTAGTTTGCCACCCTGTTTTACTTTTGGTTACATATAATTTTAATTGCTATGAGAAGTGAACAAAAGCTGACAATCCCTTGGGTAAATTGTGGGAATCCTTGTTAAGATAGGGGTTGGTCCAAGTGACATTGGAAGTTCTTTCCAACTCTGGGACTGGGTGAATCCTGTGACCTTAAATATCATCTAGTCTACCCCTCCCCCCTTATGTAACAGATTAGGAAACTAAATATGATACAGTGCCCTTTTTTGTCATACGACTGAATGAAGGCCACTCCAGTGAGGATAGCTCTGTCATGGACTTCACTACTTTAGGTCTGTTGCTTATATTTTCTAGCACAGGGCTTTCAATAAGCATGTATTAAAAGTTTACTCTTAGTACCATGCTCTACCGTGCTTGGTGCTGGGGATATAGAGTCAGAAACTAAATAGTTCCTGCCCTCAAGGAACTTATATTCTTTTGGAGGAGCACATTGTATACACTGATAAGTAAATAAAAAGTATTCTTAAAATATTTTTTGAATTGAATTTATTTTGATGCATGTGAATATTTTCTAATTCCAGTTAGCTTATGAACTTGAGAGCAAAGATGACACCTTCTATTTCCTCATTAGGCCTTATTCTTGTTGACTAACTGAGGCGCTCTTTGAACTCAAAGGAGCACAGGAGCAAGGGGTTCCTTAAGTCAGGAAGGAGTTCTTCTATTAGTCATTCGACCAGTAAACCATTAAATATTTATTAAGCACCTGCTGTATACCAGACACAGTGATATGTACTAGGAATATAAAAGAAAGAAAGGCAAAAGATAGTCATTGCTCTTAAGGAGTTCACAGTTTGATAGAAGAGAAACCATGCAAGCAGCTACATGTAAACAAGTTATATAGAGGATAACTTGAAGGTAATCAACAGAAGAAGACACTAGAATTTAAGGGAGATCAGGAAAGCGTTCCTGTGGAAGGTGAAGTTTTAACTAGGACTTGAAGGAAGCAAGGATGTCAGAGAGAGAGAGCATTCCAGGTATGGGGGCCAGGCAGTGAAAATGCATGGAGTCAGGAAATGGAGTGTTTTGTTGAGCAAAGAGGCTGTTGTCACTGGATTGCAGAGTATGTAAGGGTATATAAAGTGTAAGATTAGAAAGGTGGGGAATGGGCAGGGCTTTCAACACCAAACAGAATGATGGGGGCGGGGGTTGAGGATGACATATAGGTTGTGGTTCTGGGTGATTTGGAGGATGATAGTACCTTTGATGTTAATAGGGACATGAGGAAGAGGGAAATTTAAGGGAAAGATGATGAATTCAATTTTGGATGGTTAACTTAAGATGTCTATGGGGCATTAAGCTTGAGATGTCCAATAAGAAGTTGGAGATACCAAACTGGAAGTCAAAAGAAAGGATAGAGCTGAATAAGTAGATGTGAGGATCATCACAGATATGATAATTGAATTTATGGAAATTGATACATTACCAACTGAAATAGGAGGAGAAGAGAAGAGAAAGTCCGGGATAAAAGTCCTGTGCGACACATTAGTGAATGGGATGTGGGTAGCAACAGTGCCAGAGGCTACAGAGTAGTCAAGAAGAATGAAGACTGAGAAAGGTTGTTGGATCTGGTAATTAAGAGATTGTTAGTAATTTAGAGAAGAGGGCAGTTTCTGTTGGTTGATGTCAGAAACCAGACTGTAGAGAGTTAAGAAGAGAGTGGGGCTCCATTGGAAAGTTATGTGTGTGTTTGTTCTTCGTTGCCAAAGACCATACCATCAGAGAAATGATGACATGACTTGAACTTGACTTTGTTTTGAGTGAGGGAGGGCTGTGCAGGTCACCAGCCTCACTTCTCCTCTGAAGTCACCTGAATCCAGTGACCAGATATTCATCAGGATGACTGGAGATGACCCAGGATGAGGCAAGTGGGGTTAAGTGACTTGCCCAAGGTCACACAGCTAGTGAGTGTCAAGTGTCTGAGATGAGATTTGAACTTAGGTCCTCCTGATTCCTGCACTGGTGCTCTATCTACTGCACCACCAACTGATCCCCATTGGAAAGTGATGATGATAGTAAAAATGATAGTGACGAGTGTGAAGTGTGGAGTGTTGCTTTTTCTTTTAGTTGCTTCATTCTCAATGCCTGTGTCTATAGCATGGGGGCTGAACCTGTAAGTTATTGACATATGGAACACCTGGATGAAGAAACTCCCATTAGCTATACAGATTAATACTTTTCTTTAACTCATAAATGAAGTGAGTCTGTAAAACACAGAGATTAAGTAACTTTCCCCAAGTCAGCTATCATGTGTTAGAGATGGGACTTGAACTTAGGTCTTCTTGCCTTCAAGGTCAGCTCTCAGTCATAGACTGTTTCAAGTGTGTGTGTGTGTGTGTGTGTGTGTGTGTGTAAAGAGAGGGAGAGACACACACATTTGTTGTATGATTGCTAAACAAGTTTTTGGCAATGGGTAGATTTCCCGAACCCACCCCTTCCCAAATGAATTAACTAAGCAAACTACACTACCTTGAAAACTGAATAAACTTGAAGCATTAATGAAAGTAATTATTTGGAAAAACCTGACCTTGGACTGTTTGTCCATCTTCCTGGAATTAACAGCCTTTCAATTTTGCCTGGGATGTAGACGCCAAGGAGGGGACAGGGACAGAGATGAAGGCCATTGGTTTGTAAAAGGTTAAATAGTAAATCATTAGATTACAGTTTGAGCCAATCCTGGCTCACACTTCTTTCCCCTCCCATTAGCACAGACAATTTAATGCAATGTTGGCTTCTACCCAAAGGGAGAAACTTGTTTAGAGTGCTTCCTCTCCACTTCACCGGCACAAACATCTATTCTGGGGTTTTGGATCTCTTCCAAATCTTTTTTACACGATGATAAACAACAGGTTTTTCAGGGGGTGAAATTTCAACTGGACTTATCACATAAGATAACTTTAAAAACATTTAGACAATATCTCAAGCAGGAATGTTGAAAATTAAAACTTTGATTAAAGGCAAATATACAATTGTCAAAAAAAATTAATAAACCCCAAACACCCTTAACAGATGATGCTTATTGTTGCTTTATTTTTTGACATTTGGAATGGCCTGGCATGAAATGTTTTTGACTGGCAACATTTGTTTCCCATACAATTAAAAAAATTAGGAGGAGGAGAGGTTATGATTCTTTTGTAGAGAATCAAATACCATTTATCTCCTTTCAAGGGTAAAATCCAATAGTTTGTGAAACTAAGGAGCTGTCTGGAATTTGCTGAGGGATCAGAGATAAGAACTGTTATTAAAGTTGTACAGAGTATATGCTTTACTCAGTAACACGATGCAGAGACAGCTTCTTCCCATGCAAGAGTGTTGGAACGAAAGAAGTGATGGTTCCCACGTAGGCTCATAAATTCCCTGCCCTGGTGTATTGCAAGTCTCTGATTTCTAATAAAATTCTCATGAGAACACAGTATTTCTCCATTAAAAACTCCTGAACCCCTCCTGGGAATTGGCTGGTTTATAAAAGCTCTTAGGTTCAAGTCTGTGGTTTATTTATTAAAATTTTCTCAGTAAATATATCATGGTCCACTGGCTATTACCCTGGGATGGTGGAGAGACTTCTCATTTCTGTGACCCCCAAGGATGAAGACTTCTATGAACCAGTAACCTTCTCTCCCCACCTTTCTCTACCAGAAAGATTCAAATGATCAGTTCCTTTGTTTTCTTTTTATTCAAGAAGACCTTATGGGAACTTCAAGTGTGCTCTTTCTGAACTGCAAAATGCTCACTTCCCTCCATAAATTATTTGGCTAAAATAGTTGGAAGTCAGTCCTGGGAGAGGGAAGAGGAGAGTTGCTTTTTGTTCTGCTTTTGCTATGGAAACCGTGGGACAGTCCAGAGCTAGTCACTTAATGCGTCTGTGTCCTGGTGTCCTTGAGACTCAGGGCAAAGCTAGGAATGTCTGTCTTATGGTTTCCCATCCAGGAGCATTCCTCAACAGTTGGTAAGGTGGTCTGAACTTTTGGGGCCAGGGATAGTGCACAGATTTGGCTATGAAGGGCTACCCTCCCCATCTTTGCTGTCAATGAGTCCCAGATTTGAAACATATAGCAAGAGGGGTGAAGAAGTAACTTCAGTACAAATAAGCTCACAGCTCAGAAGTCCAAACCAGCTTTTAGAATAGGACCAAGCTCGGAGAGAATGAAGTCAACTCCCAATGTTCAGGCTCCCTGTAGAACTTCCAAAGAACCTTAACTTCAAGGTCTGAGCAAATAAACAGTGAGTTTGGTGGGCATATCCTCACAAAAGGTGTAAATTTTTAACTCGGTTCCATTCAGAGAAGAGTGGCATAGAGCAAGAACACTGGGTAGGGAATCAGGAAGACTGTTTTGAATTCAACCTCCTATGCTTACTAGCTGTGTGATCCAAAGGAAGTCTCCTAATTGTCCTGAGCCTAGGTTTTTATGTTCATAAAATGAAGGTATATTAGCACCCACCTTTGTAAGAATCAAATAAGCCAAATATGTAAAGTGCTTTGAAAACCTTGGGAGTCTATGCAAAATGTCAGTTATTATTATTATTTTCATACTTGAGTCTTTCTGTAGCATCTAGATGGAGGGAAATACTGACTCCATTCTTTCAGAAGTTAAAGTATCCCAGCCTAAATTTCAAGTTTCTTGTTTTAAATTTCAAAACATTAAACAAAATATTGAATCTATCTAGAAGGAGGTACCATGGTTCAGTGGAAAGGCCATTGACTATGGAATCACAGAACTTGGCAATGCCTATGTGACCTTAGGTAACACATTCAACTTCTTTGGACCCAGTGCCCTTATTCAAAAAATTCAGAGGTTAGGCTGGTTAGAAAGGACTGTAAGGTCCTTCATAAATTTCTGATTTTTTTGTGGGGGAGGGAAGGGGCCATCATGGTAGGAGGGGTGAGGTGAGGACAATGAATTAAACATTAAAGCAGTTAAACAACTAAAATTCTCTGGATACTCCTTCAGTTCTGTAGTTAGTCCAGCAGATCTTGGGAAAATAGGCCACACAAGAGCATCTTAGCCCTTGTGGTGATGATGCTTTGGAGCAAACTCCAGGATGTCTAATATAGTCACCACTCAATAAAAACTGATAGATGTGCCTAAGCTTAACCAAAGCAAATTGATGCTCACAAGGCTGAATGCAATAGGGGAGCATCTGGAGGTTAAATAAATGAGCTGAGGCTGAGAAAATGGTCCCCTCTCCATCTTTAGGCTGTCAGGGCTGGGAAGCAGGGTTGACCAAGGGGAAAGAGTGCCACCTAGTGATACCACAGTTCCTGGGAACTTTGCTGTATTTTTTAGGGGAATATTTGCAGCCTGAAATAATAAAGGCATTTTGTCTTTCTTCTAAGAATCTTTCTTTAAGTCACACTGTATGTGAGAGGAAAAGCAATTTCTAATGTACTTAAGGGAAAAAAATGTGAGCACCACCTGACATCAGTGTGTATTAAAATAGATATCATCAACTGCATTCATTATGGCAGTAGACAAGATTAACATCTTCTAAATGTATTAAAATGTCAATAGAATGTTGGTCTTTATACAGAATTGGCTTTTCATAATTTGCAATTTTGACAATACAATATATCCATATGTATGGTCCAGACCTATAATTTCATCAGTTTATGGAATACTCTCCATCTACACAAAAAACAACTCATCTGTAAGTCTTATAAAATTGCCTGGATTCCGGAGAGATTAAGTGACTCTTCCAGAGATGCACAGTATCTATCAGAGCTAGGTCTTGAACCCAGATCTTTCTGACTCCAGGGCCCACTCTGTATTCTAAAATATACCATTTCCCTCTCTTTGGATATTTGTTAAGTAAAATATTATTAAGTTAAGTAAAATGTTAAGTAAAATAAAACAAAAAGACAGTTGACCATGCATTTCACATCTAACTCAAACCTAGGCAGATTAAATATTGAATCAATTACCTAAATCCTGAGAAAAGTCTTTGTAGGCTTACCAAATTCAACTTGGATCTTTTTTCCATTACCTCTCTTTCTATATTTAATCACCCTACATTCCAAATGCCAGAGAAAAAAAATCAATGGGCCCTGATATACTTAACACCTTTGAGAAAGACATCTTGGATCTGAATGCTCTTACTGAATTCATTTGTTATCTATAATGTAATATCGTACAGACAAACCTCACATAGACCCCAGGAATTCTTTTCTCAAGTATTAGATTTGCTCCATGTCCTTTTGTTGTTATTAAAGGCCATAGTGTGATGAATTTTTCAACCACAGGAATTCTCAATATCTATTAAGTTTCATAGGAACACAGATTTTAAAATTAGGAAGGATTTTCTAGTCTAACTTTCTCATTTTGCAGATGAGAAAACTGAGACCCAGGGAGGTTAAATCATTTGACTAAATCCACCGGGATGTTTAGTATTGGAGTCAGGATTCAAATACAGATCTTATGATTTCAAGTATTATTTCCAATATGTCATACTCCATGATTGAGGGAATATCCATACTGATGAAATCAATTGTTCTTAAAGTATGAATACGGTATTTTTAAAAGCTAGATCTGTGATTTTGAGTTTGCTTCTTGATCAGGGTCACACAGTTGGCCAAATATCAAAAGTGGTACTTGAACATAGATCTTCCTTATTCCTAGATTAGCTCCCTATCACCATCTCTCCCATCTTTACCCACTACCTCTCCATGAGCACTATTGGATTATATAATACTGGAATTCCAAGGGAATTTGCTGGTCATTTAGGTCAACTTTTTGGATGAATCTAGGCTGCAACATTCCCAACAGATGGTCATCCAGCCTCTGCTTGTGACAAAGATCATGTTGTTATATTATTTTTCAGTCATGTCTGACTCTCCGTGACCTAATTTGAGGTTTTCTTGGCAAAGATACGTAAGTAGTTTGTCAATTCCTTCTCCAGGTCCAGCTTCCTTACAGATGAGGAAACTGAGACAAATAGGGAAAAGTGACCTTGCCAGGGTCACATAGATAGTAAGTGTCTGAGGCCAAATTTGAACTCATGAAGTTGAATGTTCCTGACGCCAGACCAGCACTCTATCCACTACACCTGGCTGCCCAGGATCTATGATAAGAATCATAGCTGACATTTATAAAGTGTTTTAAATTTTCTAGTCAGTCATTAAATATTTATTAAGCACATATTTTGTGCCAGGCACTGTGGTAAGTGCTTAATATATTCATTTGATCCTCACAACCTTATTAGGTAAGTGCTAAAGGTCTTGTTACCCCTATTGAGACTCAGAAGCAAAGTGACTGGCCCAGAAATAGACAGTTAACAAGTGTAAGAGTTGGGATTTGAACCCAAGTTTAACCATGACTTCAGGTCCAATTCTCATTTCACCAAATGGTGTCTTTCCTTTAGTATTAAGAAAGTAGCTAACTCTCAAGAGGCATCCAACTCAATTCTTACATACTTCTAGTTAGAAAATTCCAACTTAAATTAAGTCAACTTTGGTTTCTCTCTAACTTCCACCTGCATATCCTCCTTTTACTCTCCAGAGTTAAGCAAAATGTCTACTTCCTCTTCAGCATGACTGCTCTGCAAATATTTAAACACAATGATTACATTCTTCCTAGGTCTTCTCTTTTCCAGGTTTGATATCCAGTTCTCAAGTTCATGTCCTCCAAACCCTTCACTATCTTGCCCAGCCTCCTCCAGTCACTGCCCAGCTGGTCAATGATTTTTCCTAAAAAAAAAATGAACACATATTTCAGATAGGGTCCAACAAGGGTTTAGTAAATATTATCCTGAAGTAAATAAAAAATATCCTTTCTTAATTTATGGAATGAATTTATTCTTCATTTGTGAGGCTGACTTGTCGTTATTGTTTAGTTTTTTTCAATCATGTCCAACTTTTCTTGACTCCTTTTGGGGTTTTTTATTGGGAAAGATACTGGAGTAGTTCACTATTTTATTCTCCAGCTCATTTTACAGATGAGGAAACTGAGGCAAACAAGGTTAAGTGACTTGCTCAGTGTCTGAGGACAGATTTGAACTTGTCTTCCTGACTCCAGGCTTAGTGCTCTATCCATTGCACCACCCAGCTACTAAACCTAGCCTTTAAGTTATCTATGGTTCCCTCACCTTCTGTGTACATCCTTTACTCTGATTCATTTATGAACTTAGGGCAGAAATAGAGAGGGCTCATTGATTACCACAGAAGATAGGCACCAGAGGAAAAGGTGGTAGAAAGGGGGAAATAATATAATATAATAAATGTAACATAACATAACACAATATACTATATATAATGTGTATAATACATATGTATATGTGCATATATATATGTCATATCTATATTTTTCTATCTAGAGAACAACTATTATAATGAATCTGAAGGAGACATAAAAAGAGAAGTAAAGAGTAAAAGGAGGCATACACAATCAGATTAAAAGTCCCAGACCCAGCTGTACCTGACCAAGTTGGCTTCTTATTCCATAAAATGGTTGGAGGTAGAGAAAGCTGCAGAAGAAACTCCAGTGTCAAGGGAGGAAGCCAAAAGCACGAGGGCTGTTCTTATGCCATCAGATCAGTGAGGACTTCAGTAAGGACCTAAGGACCTGACCCCTGGATAAATTCACATATGACAACATCCAGAGTCTAGAGCGTTTGTATGCCTGGAGGAAAAAGATGTGGTTCAATAGGGAAGTGGTTTACAGCCATTATTCCCATTCTCCAGATGTGTAAACAGAAACAAATCAGCTGTGACAATATTTTTCATAATGGTCACATTCTACACTTGGATCTATGTATTAAAGGATTATAAACTACTAGAATTGGAAGGCCGGGGTGGTGAAGAAAGCATTTAGTTTCCTTCATTTTATAGACCAGAAAACCACTTTTCCACCATCTCACTTTTTAAATGAGTAGGCTAGAAAATGAGTAAACAATGTAAAAAATGCGAATAACAAAATAGAAATCAGAGAAGGGGTACATAGAACATATACCAGACAACACAGAGTGAAGGAGCTCTCCCTTTGGGAGTGAGATAGCTCCGCTCAACTGAGAGAATGGGCCCTGGATCTCACTTAAGGGGAAGTTCCTTAAAGTCCCTAGTGTAGCAAGTTGGAGATAGGGATGTGATGGAGGGACATATCTTCCCAGTCTTTTTCCTTCAACTGGCCTCTTTCATCTTCTCTTTTGAATCTGGAAGCCTGAAGTGCCTTAAAGTGACTTGAAACTTGAAGACAGGAAGAAAACTCAAAGAACACTGAAGAGACTGAAGGTCACCACTCTATTCTTTCCAACATTACCCTGCATCTTACACAGACATAAGGCATTCCTACCAATGATGAGTCTCATGCCAGTGAACCTTGGGACTAAAGTACTCACATACATACATATGCACATGTACATATATATATATATACATATATATATACGTATATATATATGCAAATGCAAATTGATAGTATATACAGATATTTAGAATATGTAAATAACTAAATACAAACTATGTAGGGCAGCTAGGTGGTACAGTGGGTAGAGTGCCAGACTTGATGTCAGGAACACTTAAGTTCAAATCAGGTCTCAGAATCTTACTAGCTGTGTGACCCTAGGAAAGTCACTTAACCCTGTTTGCCTCAGTTTCCTCATCTGTAAAATGAGTTGGAGAAGGAAATGCCAAACCACTCCAGTAACTCTGCCAAGAAAACCCCAAGTGGGGTCACAAAGAGTTGGACATGACTGAAAATGACTCAACAACATATCCAAGCAAGACATATATCTATATATGTACATTATTATTGGTATATTGCCTTCTTCATTAGACTGTAACCTCCTTAAGATCAGGGACTGGTTTTTAAATTTTGTTTTTATTTTGTATTTGTTTTTTTGTATTTATTTTGTATCCTCAGCATGAAGCACAGTGTCTGGCACAGGTAGTTGTTTAATCAATGTTTGCTGAATTGATTTTAGCAACATGTTACATTTCTCTAGAACTGCACAATACACAAAGCACTTTGTTCACAACCACCATGTGTGATGAGAATAGCAAGTATTATTTGCCATTTTTTTGCTGATGAAGGAACGGAGAACCAGAGAAGATGTGATTTGCTTAAGTTCATACAACTTGTTGATGGCCAAAACAAGACTGGGCATCTGATTCCAAGGGTAGGACCCTTTCTGGTATACCACATTAATTTCTCCACTTCAAGGTTGGCATTATATTCTTGACCAACTTTCTTGGCTGGCTATAGATTATTATTTTGTGTGTATGGTTTCAATTTAAAGAATTAGCTAAGTATAAAATTCCATGTCTTTCATTCTGTTCCTATCCCTTTTGTCCCTATCCCCACCCTCAATTTGCCAAGCAAATCATTAAAATTCCTATGGGGCAGAAAACCTGTCAGTGGTATATTCCAGCTGGAAAGAATCGTATCCCCATTTATGAAGGAAACCCTGAGGGTCAATGCTGTAATTATGACTGCACTATAATGAATGTATCTGTGTGGTCGCAATTATGGCTTTTTCCATGGTATTTTTCCATGGGATATATCCTTAACTCTCAATCTGGATAGTAAATTTGGATTTTATTTGGCATTTCCCATCCCACTGTTGGATAATCCAAAGATAAGGATTATTATTATATTGACTTTGGAAATCAAGATTACAGAAAGTGTTGGTAATTGATTGAAACTCCAAACCCATATAGGGTTATGCTAGTGTAAGCCCCCAAATCAGGAAAATAGTGAATAAATCTGGGTGATTTAAGAGACATTGTGACATAGTGGATACAGTGTTCATCTTGTAGCCAGGAAGTCCTACCTTTGACAATGGCTAGCTGTGTGGTGATAGGCAAGTTATTTAACCTCTTTCTCCCTCAGTTTCCTTATCTATAAAATGAGGATAATCATTTCTTTTCTACCCCTTTACAGGAGAGTTGTGAGGTTCAAATGTGAAATTGTATGACAAGTATACTATGTAGAAATACCAGTTATTATTGTTATTTCTGGTATTATTTCAGTCATGTGTCTTCACAGGACACCTTAAACAGAAAAGAGATAACTAGAGTGAGGGAATGAACAAAAATAATACTTAGGGAGGAACAGTGATTTGGACTTTGGATATTTTCCCTTTATTTTTAACCAGACAAAGTGGCAAATAATCTTGGTGAGGAAACTCCCTTTATCAGTGCAGACTGACATCTGCTCCGCAAGTTATAATCTTGGGGCTTTCATTGCTGGAAGCGCTGGAAGATTGAAAGACTTGCCCAGGGTCATATAGCCAGTGTGTGTTAGCAGCAGGAGATGAATTCAATTATACCTGACTCTGAGACTGATTGTCTGTCTATTTATTATTCCTGGGGTAGCTAGGTGACCAAATGGGTAAAACACTGAAGCTGGAGTCAGGAAGATCTGAGTTCAAATCTAGCTTCAAGCACTTATTAATTCTGTGACCTTAAAGACCTCTGTCTGTCTCAGTTTCTTCATGTGTAAAATAAGAATAATAATAGCGCCTATCTCATAGAGTGGTGAGAGGATCAGATGAGATAATAATTGTGAAGTGCTTAGCACAGTGCCTGGCATATTGTAGGCACTTACAAAGTGCTTATTTCCTTCTCCACTCTACTCCACCCCTGTTCCATGTTGCTTTCAACTTGAGATATTTAAAGAGAACAATGAGATCATTTGAAATAACAATTTTTTCTTTCAGTTAATACAAGTTCTGGTCTGATCAACATTTTACTAAAAAACAATTCAGGGAACGAAACAAAACAATGAAAAAGAATGTAAAAATGCTAGATTTAAATAGCAGAAGTAAGAAAAAAAAAACTCACAAAACCAAAAAAAAATCCCCAAACACCAACCCAACATATAAGTGATCAGGTCAAACATGGATTTTTATCTGATTCTCTGGTTGTCTGAGAGCATTAAACAGAACAAAATCATTTCATGGTTGGAACAGGGAGGGCCCTTGGGGCTGGAAGGGACCTTATAGAGATCAGCATATGTAATCATTGTTATGGTAGAAAAATGTACATAGTGGTAAAAGTACTGAACTTGAGCCCTAGCTGTACCACTGATTCTTTGTGTAAACTTGCACAATTATGCTCTCTGAATCTCAGTTTCGCCTGACACAAAATGAGAAGCTTATATCAGATGATCTTTAATGGTTGATGGCTCTTTGAAACTCTCTAGGAGAGAACTACTCAGAATGCATGGGGCTTATCCAAAGTATGCCTTGGCAGAAGACACTGCTCTTATGTGCCCTCACAGAGCTTGAGGAATAATCAGAAGTGAGGAGTTCATATATTTGGAGGTTAAACTGTGGAATGGACACCTAATAATAAATGACAAAAATAGTAAGCATTAATTAGTGATTATTATGTGGAGACTACTGTGCTAAATAAGTGCTTTATAAATATCTAATGTGGGACAGACCCAAGATGGTAGAAAAAAGGGAGGGATTCACCTCTGCTCTCCTAAATTCACCTCCAAATAATAGTGAATAATGACCCCCAAACAAATTCTGGAGCAGCAGAACTCACAAAAGGACAGTGAAACAATTTTCCAGCTGATGGCAACTTAGATGATCAGCAGAATGGTCTGTCACACAGGGTGGGAGTGGAGTACAGCCCAAAGCATCCATATCTGGTCCCAGAAAACTAAGAGCAGACCTTGGGAGCAACTGCATCACTATTAGCAGTGACTTCTTCCAGAGCTCTCAGCCTACAGATGGTAAGGGGATAGGACAAGTGGTCAAAAGGAGATTATAGGGGTCCTTTTGCTGGCACTGGGGGCAGGACTCTGCTGTATTGTCTATACTTGGGTTTGGTTTGCAGTCCTGGGTGGCACTGCCAAGGCAAAGAGCACTAAGACACTAGAGTTTGCAGCTGCAGGGAAGGCAGAACCTCAGCCACAATTCCAGGGCAGAAAAGAGTGCTTGTGGTCACTCACAGACCAGAGCACAGGCCAGGAGAGTAGTAAACTCTCTTCTCCTTAGATCATACCACCTTGGAAGAACAGAAGGCTTACAGACCCCCAGTACTAGCTCTGAAAACAGCTGCGCAAAACTCTGAAGCTTGAGAGAATGCACCCCCTAACGCAGAAGCAGAGCTCTACTTTAGCACAGAATTAAAAGTCAAGAATTAGGTTAGAAAAATGAGTAAACAATGTAAAAAGCTTCTGACTATAGAAAGTTACTTTGGTGACAGGAAAATCAAAGCACACAGTCATAAGAAGACAGCAGAGTCAAAACTAGTTCCTATATCCAAAACCTCAAAGAAAAATATGAATTGGTCTCAGGATATGGAAGGGTTCAAATAATTTTAAATTTTAAAAATCAAGTAAGAAAGGTAGAGAAAAAATGAGAGTGATACAAGAAATCATGGAAAAAAGGGTCAACAGCTTGGTAAAGGCACAAAAAGTACTACAGAAAATAACACCTTAAAAATATAATAGGGACTGCCGGGAGCGCTCCATGTGCGGGCGGGTTCCGAAGCTAGCGCATCATGGTTTGAGAACGAGATGGGGGCCAGGGTGACCCGCGCTTTCCGGAACTTAAACCTGGAAAACCGGGCCGAGAGGGAGATTAGCAAGGTGAAGCCGTCTGCCGCCCCCATGCACCCCAGCACCAAGACGCTGATCCTGGAGGAACTCCACCGCCATCCAGAATTAGAGGAAATAGTTAAAAGAAAAGATGATAAGCTGCTCACGTTGTTAAAAGAAGTGTATGTTGAGTCCAAACATCCTGTTCCACATGTGCGGGTGAAAGATGCCAGTATACCTCAGTCAGCAGAACTCAGGCTTCTGAAAGGCAATCACTTTAACCTCATGGCTTCCCACAACATTCCCAAAGGAAAAATTTCTGTGGTGGAGGCTCTCACGCTACTCAACAATCATAAACGTTCTCCTGAAACATGGACTGCAGAGAAAATAGCCCAGGAATATTATCTAGAACTGAGAGATGTCAGATCCCTGCTCACATTCTTCATTGCTTTTGATGTGAAGATCTTTCCTGCCAATAACACAAAGAAAGCTATATCATCTAAGTGAAAGGAGCCATCAGAAGCATGTTCCACTGCGCTCCCTATGTGCGCCCTCGCCCTATTCTTCACCTCCTGATGCATTAAATTATGTTGTCATTTGACTAAGTGAATACAGTTTTCTCTTTGTGACTGAAAATTTTTATTTAATGAGTAGCTAATTGTGTCAGGCTGCTGGCTGAGCAGGAAATGTTTTGACAGTATTTTGTCCTGCTGTATTCTATCATGTACATGTCCAAATGAGTGGTGAACTGCTCAACATCAGTGTGTTCTTTACAAGTGGGAAAGGCAGGCTGTTATTTTTAGGTATACAATGTGGCTACTTCTGAAATGGTCACAGTCTCTTGGGATATGTCTGAGACTCTTTTTAGAATTAAAGAAAAAAATTTTGCCATCCAATTCAGGTGAATTCCCTGTGTTGATAAAAAAAGAATCTTATGACTGTGGCATTTAGCCTCACAAGAATGATACTTGGAAGAGTAATGAGACAACATTTCAAAGGCAGAGAAAGAGAACAGAGAACCAGGATAAAAATCAACAAAAAAGAGAATATTATGCTTACAAAATTACCTTTTATGATTGCTCTATAGGAAGGAAGAGAGAAAGAGAGGTTTAGAAATTCTGTTGATTGGGTTTTTATATGTAATGTTTGATTTCTAAATTTTTTTAGTGAGGACTCTAAAACCTATGACAAGTGTTTAATTTTGGGTATACAGAGTTTGGCTAAGGGAAAGATTTTGGTGTGGCATTTAAGAGCAGTAGCTGAAAAGTAACCACATCTGGATTTAACCTATAATGATGAGAACTTTTTATTCTGGAAAGTGACCTGGATTCTAGATCCCAGTCAAATAGCTGTGTGATCTTGGGAAAATCACTTGAGTGTCTAGACCTCAGTTTGCACCTCTCTATAATAAAAGGTTGGACTGGATAATCATCTCAATAACTGGCATATATAGAACACTTCAAGGTTTGTAGAGCACTGTCCATGTGCTATGAATAATAATCTCTAAGGTACTGTCTGAAAATGGTCAAATTAAGGCAGTGAATGAGGAAATGAAAGATGAAATGAATGAAAGATATTCTTGGAAAATTTAATATGGTGGAAAGAATGTTAGACTCAGAGTCAAGAGAGATGTGGGTCTGAATCCCACTAGTAAATGAGGCAGATTTCAAGATGAAACCTTCCTGACTCCAAGTCCAGCACTCTATCCACTGTAGTCACAGTGACTCCTAGAGGATACATGTGGAGGGGAACACTAATAATTCTTTTGAACTCGGGGGTCCCTTCAAGATCTAACCACAGATGACAGTTCTCTTGAGTTCACAGAATATTATCTGGAAGCAACTTAGAAATTTTCTAGTTCAGTCCTCATTTTTACAGATAAGGAAACTGAGGCCAGTGACTTAACAGTCCACAGATAGGTCTGATTCCTAGGCCAGTCCCTATTATATGAAGAAACAAAGCAGAAGGGCAGGGGTGTTGTGGGGTCCAGTAAGCAAGTGACCTGAATCTTCTGCCAACACTCATTAGTCTTCTCTTCTTACTGCATGCGTGGGGGTGATTTCCACCATGAGTCCACACAGGTTCTTTAGGCACACAGTATAGAGGAAGCTTAGAAACTGGGGAGTAAATTTATTTTTGGATGCACAGGAGGTAGTGCTAGGAAGAGGGAACCTAGATGCAAATTAGGAATTTTTGATAGGAACTTTCCAGGTGCATATTCCAAATGGCCCTTATTGTTATATTGTATTTGGCATAACTACTGTTTTGAAAAATAAGATAGCTGTAGCTATAAAAATTGCTTTTAAAAACTCGTGTCTTGGGTTTATACCAATTGCATTCTCTACTCTTTATTTTCGTTGCCCATTCTGTTCTGTATGAGCCAACCTGCGAATCTATAAATAACAGTGTCGGTTTAACACATGATGATTTCTTTCCAGGCAGTTATAAATACATCTGCCACTGCTATATGTTTTATTATCTTTCTAATATCCATGAAGGAAAGAGAGGTATGGACTTTGGTTGTCTTATGTTATTTCAGCAGCATGAAATGTCTAGCGGTGCAGCAACTCACTGCATCCTCAGATTCTCTTTCTGATTCATTTTGTCTCAGATTCAAAACTGTAATGTCACCATATTTTTTTTTCAGGCAGGCACAATTGTAATTAAAACATCATGCACTGGTAATAAATACTGTGAAAGAAAGCAATAAAAATTGGTCACATTTAAGTGACCTAAAGGGATTAAAAGTAATTTCCTCCCCCTCAAAAAAAAAAATATAATAGGCCAAATGGTAAAAGAAGTGCAAAAACCCAATGAAGAGAATGCCTTGAAAAACATAATTGGTCAAATGGAAAAAAGATAGACAAAAATTCACTGAAATAAAGAATTCTTTAAAAAGTAGAATTGGTCAAATAGAAAAGGAGGTACAGAAATTCACTGAAGAAAATAATTCCTTAAAAATTACAATTTGGAAAATGGAAACTAATGACTTGTGGGACATCAAAAAACAATAGGGTAAAATATAAAAAATGAAAAAATGGAAGAAAAAGTGAAATATCTCATTGGAAAAATGACTGATCTGGACTACTTGAAAGCCATAATCAAGAAAAGAACATTGACATCATCTTTCAAGAAATTATCAAGGAAAACTACCCTTATAATCTAGAATTGGAGGGTAAAATAGAAATGGAAAAAATCTACCGATCGTCTCCTGAAAGAGATCTCAACATGAAAACTCCTCGGAATATCAGAGCTAAAATCTAGAGCTCCCAGGGTATGGGGGAAATATTGTAAGCAGCCTGAAATAGATAATTCAAGTATTGTGGAGTCATGGACATAACATAAGATTTAGGAGCTTCTACATTAAAGGATCAGAAGGCCTGGAATATGATATTCTAGAGGGCAAAAGAACTAAGATTATAGTCAAGAATCATCTACCCAGCAAAACTGAATATAATCCTTCAGGGGAAAAATGGATATTCAATGAAATAGAAGACTTTTAGGCATTCCTGATGAAAAGAAAAGAGCTGAATAGAAAATTAGACCTTCAAGTACAAAAGACAAGAGAAGCATAAAACAATAAATAGGAAAGAGAAATCATTAGGGTTTAATAAGGTTAATTTTTTTACATTCCTATGTGGGAAAATGTACTTGTAACTCCTAAATCTTTCTCATTATTAGGTCAGTTAGAAGAAGTAAACAGATAAATGACATAGGTGTGAGTTGAAAATGATGGGATGATTATCTAAAAAAATATGAAATTAAGGGATGAGAAAAAGGAATGCACTGAGAGAAGGGAAAAGGGAGTGATAGAATAGGGTACATTACATAAAAGAGATGTGAAAGAACTTTTATAGTGGAAGGGAAAATGGGGGAAGTGGGCAGGAATGAGTGAACATTGTTGTCATCAGAATTGGTTCAAAGAGGGAATAACATGCACACTCAGTTTGGCATAGAAATCTATCCTGCTTTACAGGAAAGTAGGAGGGGAAAAATATAAGAGAAGGGGTGGGGTATGATAGAAAGAAGAGAGGCTTGGGGTAGATAAGAGACAGAAACAAAATGCTTGAGGATGGACAGGATGAAAAGAGAGAGAATAGGATTAATGGGAAAATAGGATGGAGGGAAATACAGTTAATAATTATTATTATGGAAAAAATACAGTAAGTTTCTCTGATAAATATATATAGTTTTCAAATATATAGGGAACTGAGTCAAATTTATAAAAATAAGGCCATCCTTCAATTGAAAAATGGTCAAACGATATAAACAGGCAGTTTTCAAATGAAGAAATTAAAGCGATCTATATTCATACGAAAAAATGCTCTAAATCACTACTGATTAAATAAATTCAGATTAAAACAACTCTGAACTACCACCCCACAACTATCAAATAGACTAATATGACAGAAAAGGAAAAGAAATGTTGGCGGTGATGTTGGAAAATTGGGACACTAATACACTGTTGGTGAAGCTGTATAGTGAGAGATTCAATTATTTTGTAGAGCTATTTGAACTATGCCCAGAAGGCTTTGACCAAATAATGCCACTATTAGGTCATTATCCCAAGCCCTACAGAATGAAGGTGAAGGATTTCACAAAATTTCTTACTGGTATTAGGAATTCATGAGCTAGACTTTTCTGTTGGGGATAGACAATCTAACTCTTATGGCCTCTCACATTGCAGCAAGACCTCTTTATGACAAACCATTTTTTAGTGCTTTTTTTTAAAGCATTTTCTTTAAACTTTTTTCCATTTATCTGGAAACATAGTTTTCAATAGTCACTTTTATAAGATTAAGAATTCCAAAATTTTTTCTCCCTTTCTCCCTCACCCCTCCCAAGATGGCATGCAATCTGATATAAGCTATACATGTACAATTATATTAAACATATTTCCACATTACTCATGTTGTGAAAGAAGAATCAGAGGAAAAGGGAAAAACCACAAGAAAGGAAAAAAAAACAACAAGAAAAGAGAAAATAGTATGCTTTGATATGCATTCAGATTCCATAGTTCTTTCTCTGGATATGGATAGCATTTTCTATCATGAGTCTTTTGGAATTATCTTAGATCATTGTATTGCTGAGAATACTAAGTCTATCAAAGTTGGTCATTGCACAATGTTGCTGTTACTGTGTACAACATACTCCTGATTCTGCTAATTTCACTCAGCATCAGTTCATGTAAGTCTTTTCAGGTTTTCCTGAAATCGGCCTACTCATTATTTCTTATAGAATAATAATATTTTATTACCTTCATATATGACAACTTGTTCAGACATTGCTCAGGTGATGGGTATCCCCTAAATTTCCAATTATTTGCCACCAAAAAAGAGATGCTATAAATATTTTTGCGTGTGTAGGTCTTTCCCCCCCTTTTTTGATCTTTTTGGGATACAGACCTAGTGGTATAACAAAGGGTATGCACAGTTTCAAAATCCTTTACGCATAGTTCCAAATTGCTCCCCAGGATGATTGGATCAGTTTACAACTTTGCCAACAATGCATTAATGTTGCAATTTTCCCATATCTTCTCCAACATTTATTTTTTTTTCCTTTTTTGTCATAATAGCCAATCTAATAGGTGTGAGGTGGTACCTCAGAATTGTTTAATTTTCATTTCTCAAATCAGTAATGATTTAGAGCAATTTTTCCATATGATTATAGATAGTTTTACTTTCTTCATCTGAAAACTGCTTTTTCATATCCTTTGATCATTTATCAATTGGGGAATGACTTGTCTCCTTACAAATTCTTATATATTTGTACAAATTCTTACATATTCTTTTTTTTTTAGCATTCTAATTTTTTAAAAATTTAATTTTTCAGTGTTCTCTTTTTTAATGTTTATTTATTTTTAGTTTTCAACATTCATTTCCACAGAATTTTGAGTTCCAAATTTTCTCCCCATCTCTTCCCTCCATCCACCCCAACATGCCAAGCATTCTGATTAGCCTTTCCACCAATCTGCCCTCCCTTCTAACACCCTTTCCTTCCCTTATCCCCATCTTTTCTCTTGTCTTGTTGGGCAAGATAAATTTCTATACCCCATTATCTGAATTTCTTATTTTCCAGTTGTATGCAAAAACAATTCTCAACATCTGTTCCTAAAACTTTGAGTACCAACTTCTCTTCCTTCCTCCCTCCCCACCATCCTCACTGAGAAGGCAAGCAATTCAATATAGGCTATATACATGTAGTTTTGCAAATGACTTCCACAATAGTCATGTTATGTAAAACTAAATATATTTCCCTCCATCCTATCCTGCCCTGCATTTCTTCTATTCTCTCTTTTGACCTTGTCCCTCCCCAAGAGTGTTTGCTTCTAATTACTCCCTTCTCCCATTTACCCTCCCTTCCATCATCCCCCCCCAACCCTGCTTATCACTTTCTCCCCTCCTTTCCTGTAGAGTAAGAGTGTGCATGTTATTCCTTCCTTGAGCCAAATGTGATGAGAGCAAGCTTCACTTTTTCCCTCTTACCTCCTCTTTTCCCCCTCCACTGAAAAAACTTTTCCTTGTCTCTTTTATGAGAGTTTGCTCCATTGCATTTCTCCCTTTCTCCTCCCAATATATTCTTCTCTCACCCCTTAATTTTATGTTTTTAGATATGGTCCCTTCCTATTCAACCCACCCTGTACTTTCTGTTTACATATATATATATGTAGTATATATGTATATATGTATATGTGTGTGTGTGTGTGTATAATCCCTCCAACTACCCAAATACTGAGAAAAGCTTCAAGAGTTACAAATATTATCTTTCCTTGTAGGAATATAAACAGTTCAACTTTAATAAGTCCCTTATGGTTTCTCTTTCCTGTATACTTTTTCATGCTTCTCTTGATTCTTGTGTTTGCAAGTCAAATTTTCTTTTCAGCTCTGCTCCTTTCATCAAGAATGCTTGAACATCCTCAATTTTACTGAATGATCATTTTTTTCCCTGCAGTATTATACTCAGTTTTGCTGGGTTGGTGATTCTTGGTTTTAATCTTAGTTCCTTTGACTTCTGGAATATCATATTCCACGCCCTTTGATCCCTTAATGTAAAAGATGCTAGATCTTGTGTATCCTGATTGTATTTCCACAATACTCAACTTGTTTCTTTATAGCTGCTTGCAATATTTTCTCCATCACCTGGGAACTCTGGAATTTGTCTACAATATTTCTAGGAGTTTCTCTTTTTGGATCTCTTTCAGGAGGTGATTGGTGGATTCTTTCAATATTGATTTTGCTCAGGTCTGAGGTTCATATCAGCTGCTCAATTCCCTCAGGGGCTTTGGGCCAAGTACTCCACAAATGGATGCTGCTGCTGCTGCCTCCATTGCCGCCTGGGGCTGGGGCTAGGGGGAGGGCCCTGCTCCCTTCTCACCCAGTTGAAAAAGCCCTCTCACTGACCTTTGAAGTTGTCTTTGGCATTTGTGGGTTGAGGGATCTGAGAACTGTCACTGCTGCTGAGTTTTCAGCTCCCAAGGCCTGTTCTGGCACTATTCCTCCCAGCTACCCTGGACTGGAAATCTTCACTTTGTTGTTCTGTGGTTTCTGTTGTTCTAGAATTTGTTGAGAGTAATTTTTTACAGGTGTTTTTATGGGCTGTGGGGGAAGAGCTAGAGTATGTGTGTCTTTCTACTCTGTCATCTTGGCTCCACCCCTCAATTCTTACATATTCTTATAAATTCAGTCTATGTATTTTAGAAATTAGGGCTTTATCAGAGACATTGGCTATTAAAATTGTTTCCCGTTTTGATTCCTTTCTACTATTGGTTGCATTAGCTTTGTTTGTACAAAATCTTTATAATTTAATGCAATCAAAATTATCCATTTTGTATTTTATAATGTTCTCTATCTCTTATTTAGTCACAAATGCTTCCTTTCTTCATACATCTGACAAGTAAATTGTTCCTTGCTCTCCTAATTTGCTTATGATATCATCTTTTATGTCTAAATCATGTAATGATATTGACCTTATCTTGGTATATGATATACTATGTTGGTCTATACTTAGTTTCTGCCATACTATTTTCCAGTTATAATGCAGTTTTCAGATCTGGAATGACTAGTCCACCTTCCCTTGCATTTCTTTTTATTAATTCCCTTGAGATTCTTAACTTTTTGTTTTTCCAGATTTTTTTCAGCTCTATAAAATAAATTTTTGGTAGTTTGATTGCTATGGCAATAAGTATATTAACTTAGGTAGAATTGTCATTTTATTATATTAGCTTATCCTATGCCTGAGCAACTGTTTTTTTTTTCCAGTTGTTTAGATCTGACTTCATTTCTATGTAAAGTGTTCTGTAATTGTGTTCATGTAGTTCCTTGCTCTGTCTTGACAGGTAAACTCCAAAATGTTTTATGTTGTCTACACTTATTTTAAATGCAATTTCTCTTCTGTCTCTTGCTGCTGGATTTTGTTAGTAAAAATGTTGATGATTTGTGTGTCTATTTTATATCCTGCAACTTTGCTAAAGATGTTCATTATTTTTAGTAGTTTTTGCTGATTCTCTTCTCTAAGCATGCCATTCTATCATCTACAAAAAGTGGTAGCTTTGTTTATTTGTTTTTTATTCTAATTCCTTTAGTTTCTTTTTCTTCTCTTATTGCTAAAGCTAACACTTCTAATACAATATTGAATACAGTTATGATAACGGACATCCTTGTTGCATCCTTGATCCTATTAGAAACATAGTTTATCTCTATTACATATAACTCTTGCTGATTGTTTTGGATAGATACTCCCTATCATTTTAAGGAAAACTCCACTGATTCCTATGCTCTCTAATGTTTTTAATGGGAATGAGTGTTGTATTTTGTTAAAAGCCTTTTCTGCATCTATTGAGATAATCATATGATTTTTGCTAATTTTGCTATTGATGTGATCAAGTATGCTGATAGTTTTCCTAGTATTGAACCAGCCTCTATATTTCTGGTATAAATCCCACCTGATCATAGTGTATTTTCCTCATGATACATTGCTGTAATCTCTTTGCTAATATTTTATTTAATTTTTTTGCATCAATATCCATTAGAAAAATTGGTCTATAATTTTCTTTTTCTGTTTTGATTCTTCCTCGAGGTTCAGGGCTGGAGGATCCCTGCCTGGCCCAGGACTGTGCTGAAGAACATAGTGGTTCTCTGAGTTAGAGTCTACCAGTTCCCCTGGCTATGCTAAGGCATGTCAGAAGGGGAGGGATTCCTTGTTTTTGCCATTTGCCTGCTTTGCCACCCTGGGTTCAATATTTCCTGCTGGTTTGCTGAGGTGGGGCTTGCTGCTGGCTTGCTAGGATTCTTCCTGTCCTGGACTGCTCTCCCCTTTTACTGATCCTCCAAATCTCCTGGACTAAAAGACTATGCCACTTAATCTTTCTGTTGTCTCTGCTGTTCCAGGATTTATTCTGGGGTATTATTTTATGGTTGTGTAGTTGTTCAGAGGTGAATATAGTGATTTACTGCTTACTCTGCCATCTTGGCTCCTAAAGGTTGACAAGACATTTTTAAAGCCCCATATGGTGCTCAATTATGAGTAAAAGTCAGCAGGACAAAATTCAGTATGTTGAAGTAATTTGGATTAAAAAAAAGTTTCTTTTAAAAAATCCTCTAGAGCAAAGATTCTTTTTTAAAAAATAATTTTTATTGACATCTTTTGTTTTTACATTGCAAAGATTTCTCCTAGAATTCCTTTCTCTTCCCTCTCCCAGACAGCCATCCCATATAACAAAGAATTTTTGAAAGAAAAAGAGAAGAGAAAAAAAAGCCTAGCAAAACCAAACAATACATTGATAAAGTCTGAGAACACATTCAATGTTCCACACGTGTACCTCCCACCTCTGTGAAGGTGTGGGGTGGCAATGTCTTCTTATATGTCTTCTTTGGCGTTGTCCTTGTTCTTTGTAATTTTGCAACATTTATTTCCAATTTATTTTGCTAGTCCTTCTGTTCACATTGTTGCAGTCATTGTATATTTTATTTTCTTAACTTCTTCATTCTACATCACTTTATGAAATGTATAGGAAGGATTAGAAAAGGAAGGAAATAAATTATATTGGAAAGTAGTGGAAGTCAATTATATTGAAGTAAAAATGTAAAATTTTTTTCCCCACCCAAGTTCACAGAACCCTTGAAATTTATCTACAATGTCCTTGGGGCTATGCAGGCTCCAAGAGAAAAATGCCTGTTCTATGGGATTTCCTGTTATAGGAGTTAGGTGGAGAATTATGGAACACAAAGGGGACAATGAGAAAGGTTGGTAGGGATGAATTAGGAAATTCCATGATTTTGGGGAGTCAGTATAAAGTTTAAGGGAAAACAATGGTTAGGACAAGTAAGATGGTTTTGTGGCAGTACTCTGGAATGTTTGTCCTGGTTATTATATGACAGATAATGATCCCTCATTTTTATACTTTATAGTACACTAACATACTTTCTCTTATTGCTTTTCACAATAAAGCCAGTTAAAAAGCATGGAAGGTATCATTATGTACCCTCTGCCTCTACCACATTGAGGAAAATGAGACTCAGAGAAGTGAAGAAATTTTCTCACAGAACCAGAACTGCTGTTGTTCAGTCATTTTACTTGTATCTGATCTTTTCTGATGCCATTTGGGACTTTCTTGGCAAAGATACTGGAATGGTTTGGTTTGCCATTTCCTTTTCTAGTTCATTTTACAGATGAGAGAACTGAGGCAAAGAAGGTTAAGTGACCTGCCTGGGATCACACGGCTAGTAAATGTCTAAGACCAGATTTGAAGTCAGAAAGATGAGTCTTCCTGACTTCAGACCTGGTGCTCTATCTACTAAGCCACCTTAGTGCCCCAGTATCAGATCATGGGGCAAATAGGACTTAGTTCCAGGGCAAAATTTGGCAGGGGAAGGAACAGTATTTACTTTTACTGGATCATAGATTTAGAGTTGGAAGGTATTTTAAGACCATCCTTGTCCTCCTTATTTTTCAGATGAAGAGACTGAAGTACAGAGAGGTTAAATTATTTGCTCAGTATTACATTGTTGTGTTTGTCCTTCATTCCCGAAGAGGACCATGACATCAAGATGATGGCATGACTTGCAGTTGCCTTTGATTTGAGTGAGGGAAGGCTGTGCAAGGTCACCAGACTCACTTTCTTCTCCTGAGTCCTCTGGGTCCAGTGACCTGATATTCATTAAGACAACTGGAGATGGCCCAGGATGCAATGTGAGACCCTGGTCCTTTCAGGGTAAGGTCTTATCACATTTTCACTTTGAGTGAGATACACCCATTCAATGAATAGGCTTCTTTAAGTAGTTACTCAAGGAATGGCCCCTTCAATCAAAAAAAAAAAATTAAACTAGGAGGGGTAGACCCTCAGGGTTCCTGGATAAAAGAGAAACAATTACTATTTAGTAATTACATTCCGGTGTGTGATGTTGGGCAAGTCACGTAAACTAGTTTGCCTCATTTTCCCACCTGTAAAATGTGGAGAAGGAAATGGCATATCACTCTAGTACCTTTGCCCAAGAAAACCCCAAATGGGGTCACGGAAGAGTCGGACACAACTGAACAACAAATTTTTTTATTAGCTTTCAGTCACCTGGCCTCCATTTTGGTGATGGCTTTATTCACTGACATTATTCCACTCCTGCTGCTCTCAAGCAAGGTATTTATAGAGCAACATAGGGGTATGCTGGTATGCTGAACAATGGTAAACATTTAACAACTGAGCTTCCAGAAACAAAAAAAATGTATTCACACATACTTCAAATTTAATATGCATTGGTTTAAGGCAAGACAGTTAATCAAACAATAAGTCAAACCCTGATTTGTAGAGATTGTGATTTCTGTAATGTAGTTAACAATTGGCTTTTGTAAGGCAATTAGAGATGGCTCCTCTATGTTATTTTCCCCTTTAATATACACTTCTTGGAAGCAGACATTGTGGACTTTTTGTTTGTTTGTTTTGGCTTTTCTATTTATCCCCAGGGTTTAGTACAGTGCTTGGCACCTAGTAAGTCCTTAATGTTTGTCACTGACCACATACCACTTGAGGCTCCTTGAGGGTTGGGATTGTTTCACTTTTGCTTTTGTATCCCTTGAGCCTAGCCCAGTTCCTGTTACAAAGTAGGTGTTGAATAAATGCGTGGCTGATTGATTGATGGGGTCTCCCAAAAGGCAGGAGAAACCAAATGTCCTAATAATTATTTAACCACAGCTAAAAATGTTTTGCTATAAAAGGCTTTCCATTTTCTATGCCAAATTATAATTATACAGTACAGCTTAAACCACTTAAGCTATCTCCTGATGTCTCATAGGTTGGTTCTATGATAGAGAGACAAGAGGATAGATAGACTTTTAGGGGTACTTGAAATTGTCTGGAGTAGGTTAAGGCTCCTAGATCTAGAAACAGAAAAGTCCTTAGAGGTCCTTTATTCTCCCATTTTACTTATATGGAAGTTGAGGCCAAGAGAGGTTAAAGATTTAACCAAAGTCACACAAGTAGTAAGTGAAGAGTCAGGTGTGAACCCAGATCCTCTGGTTCTAAGTTCAGCACTCCCTCCACTGCCCCATATAGAGAGAGATTTTTGGCTTCCTCATCTGTGAAATGCGGATGATTATAGCACCTGCTTCATTGCTGTTGGGAGGTAAGAATGAAATAATGCACGAGAATAACTTTGCTACTTCAATTGCTATATAAATACTATCATTATCATTATGATTATTACCACAGAAACTTTGCCAAACTTTCCTCATAGTGCCCAATACTGGCAGAGAACCTGGAGGCAGGCTCATAACGGTAACAGCCTCGTGGGCAGTCAGCACCAGGGGTCCTATCAGATTGTCTGCCTTGCTTTCTGCCTGGCTGTACATGTTAAATATGCTCTTTGAGTAATAAATATATCCTTCTTTAAGAGAATTAGTCAGAAACAACCACCATGAAGTTGAGGGAACCTTATGCTTCTTAAAAGTTAAGTTTGGTTATAGTGTCTCAGGAAATGTTCTTTTCTGGGAATGAGATGGGGAGAGAAGGGTAGAAAAAATTGATACAAAGGGACTAGAATATATCATGTTGGGTGATTATTAGCTTGTCCTTAATGGAGGAATGTCTAATACTTTAAACAACCACAAAAAAGAAAGGGATGAAGAAACAAAAACACTTTGCTAAATCACTGAAGCCAGAACAGAGATTCTGGTGTTATACCTTGGTTTTCAATGAATAAGTCCAAAGTTAAAAATACAACTTCTAAAGTTGCTATTGATACATGTGTTGTATATTTATTATGTCTATAATCATCTTCAGTCATGGTCATTACTTCAATATTTCGATGTATCTGCAGTCTCACTCATCTTCCTCTGAGAGTATACATCATAAGCCATCAACACCTTCTGCTCCATTTCCACATCTTCTTCTAAGTTTTCTTGAGGACCCATCCAACATACTGGATGCCTCTTTCTGTTTCTTTGACTGTTCCAGAAATATCCTGAAAGTAGAGTTTCCATGCCTTCAATCAGAAAAAAGGTTTGTTTCTAGCCTTAACCTTTCCCTCAGACTATCACTATCTTTTCTAGGTTCTGATTTGGGGGTAGATGTAAAACATGGTTCCTCTGAAGGTCTCATTTTGCTCCTCATCATGGGCAACCAAGTCCCAACAGAGAGGCAGTGGTTTCCTGGAGCCCTCCAGAGCTCCTGAGGTTCCCCACATCTTGAGCTTGCAGAAGACACTCCTGGCAGACTACATTGATTACTGTCAAAAAGACCTGTGCTATACCATAAGTGGTTGGTTGTGCTTGTGCCTAATATTGGGCTGATGTTTGCCACAGTGGCAGGAAATGGTTTTGATGCCAAGTAATTAGAGTCAGACTTGGATTGCTGATCCTTTTCCGTTTCCACTTTCCTGTGGGAGACCTGTGGAGATGTCCTAGGCTCCTTGTGATGAGATGCAGCCCCTTCCATGGTGGCACTGAAGTAGAATGTGGAGTTCTCTTTCCCTCTCCCTGCTCCTCCTACCTGTCCAATGGGACTTTCTGTATCACTCTTCTCTTGCCTCCATGATACTGTGTTCTGATTTCTGTAACCTTCTTCCTGAGCATCACACTTGTTCAATGAGAAGTCACCTTGCAAAATGGTAGACCTCTTTTCCTTTAGAAGTCCTTCTTGTGTAACAACAGGCATCATTTTCTGGGAGTGTGCATGGTCATGCTGACTATCTGAAAGAGTGATATCACTTGATGTTTCCAAAGGGTTCTCTTTAGTTGCTGGGGCATCTTCAGCCTGATAATCTTTTGGCCAGGAACTCTGATATGGTCTTGTCACATGTTGTTTTTGAGGTAAAGGAAATTCTTTCTCTGAAAATGAAAGCTGCATTTGCGGGTCAAAGCATTTAGTTGTTACATAGAAGGGTGGACAAACACAGCCTAGGCCACCATTGCCGAAGGCTGCATTAATCTTAGACATGTTTCCAGTTTTTAAGGCCAGCTTCACGAGCAACCAATGGTGGTGCCATTTGGCAATGGTCTCATCTCTTACAGCCTGACTCCTAAGAGAAGCTCCCCAGTCCATGCTAAGGGAATTCCTCTGATATGGTGCTTTGGAGTCTTCCATTGGGTACAAGCTTAGACTCTCTGATCTTTCCTCAACTGGGTTTGCACAATGAAAGGAAGAAGGCTCTTTTTCTGTTTTATCACTGCCACAGGACTTCCTTATAAAACCCTGCCAGATTTCTGTGGATTTGGGGTGTAGCTGGCTATAATAAATTATGAGTGAAGCACAGCCTGAAAAAGACCAAAAGAACATGAGGTTATTCATTGGAAGTCCTATCTTCCTAATGGAATGCAGCATTTCACAGTTTAGGTACTTTATAAAGAGTTTTGACATAACTATCAAAAGAGAGTTCTTGTGGGAGCCCTCAGACAGGCAGATCCTCCCAGTTTTAATGTTTGTTCCCTCCAGCTATTCTTGTATTGACTTATCTTTGTGTGGTGAATCAGACTTAGAATGGAAAAGGTTGTCTTTGGGAGGCCACATGGTGCAAAAGAACTGGAGTGGGAGGACGTTGGGTTTGAATCCTGGCTATGTCAGCTATGTGATCTTTGACAAGTTATTTAATTTCTCTGGGCCTTAGCTGCCTCATTTGTAAAAATGAGGGGTTTAAACTATACAACCTCTAAGTTCACTTCCAGCTCTCAGTCTATGATTAGTATAATGATGGTATAAAAGTCCATTCATTTTTACCAATGAAGAAACTGAGATCAGATTTTAAATTATCCAAGGTCATGCAGGTAGCAAGGGATGGATAGAGAATCTGACTCCAGACCTATTATACTTTCCTATGGACCATACTGCCTTCCCATATTATATTCCTCAAACAGAATCGAAACTCCTTGAAGGCAGGGACTGTTTTATTTTCGTATTTGTGCCACCACTGCCTCGATTAACTAACATTTCTATCAATTTAAGATAGGCAAATGCTGAACCTATATTTCCTTTTGATCCTTATAATAATTTAGGTGCTCTTTACCCCCATTTTACAGATGAGGAAATTGAAAATCAGAGAGGTTAAATGATCTGCCCTAGATCAGTTATGTAGCTAGTGAGTGTAGAAGTATGGTTTGAACTCCTATCTTCCAGAATCCAAGTCTGCTACTCTATCCACTGTGCTAGTGTACTGCTTTGCATGTATTAAGTATCTAATAAAATTTTGTTGAACCAAAATGAATTGTACTGAATTGGATTTCTGGTTGTCTAAACAATTTTTAATCTCTTAAAAAAAGTTTAGTACTAAATTAGAATAGTTTCCAACTTTTAAAAACTCAGTGTCTTAGGGCAGTTGATTCTGGGATGAATTCTTTGAGAATGACTCTAATTAAATAACTGTACTAATAGAAGGAATGCATAAGTGTGAGTGTGTGTGTGTGTGTGTGAGTGTGTGTACAGTTTCTTAAGAGTCATAATTTCATATACAGGGTGATGAGTTAGTAAGTCCAAAACCATTCACAAACACAAACACAAACTGGTTGGTGTATTCCAAGGGACATCAGAATCCCTAAAATGAAAATAGTCTAAAGGTAGTTTCAGGCAGCTCCTCAGGAGCTATCCAGGGCATGGAATTTCCACAACCAAAGCAATGCTTCTGTTAAACAAAAACAACTTAATCACTTTTTGTCATCTCAATTTATTTTTGTCAGTTGTGTTGACTTGGCAATAATTTCTTTTAACAGAATATTTTCTAGTAATCCTGTTTTACTGGTTGGAATTCTTTATTTCGTGTCTCTCATAAGTAGCATGAGACTTGGGGAAAGACTATGGGGAAGCTGGTGAATCTGAATTTTAGCTAACTCTGGGCCAGCCTTTCCTTTTCCTAGGGAAGAAGTTGAAACCCAGGAAACAGAATGAACTTGCCCAAGGTACCAGCTATCGGAGCACAGAAAAGTCTTATGTGATCTTGGACATTTCACTTAAGGTTTCTTTATCTTTAAAGTGAAGAAGTTGAACTAGGTGAACTCTAAAGTCCCTTTCAGTTCTAATAATTCTTTACAAATATATGTGTGTGTGTGTATAATATGCATTTATAGTAATAAACATATATCATATACATATAGAAATATGTTGATTCCATAGATAAAATATTGGCCTCAAAGAAAGGGAGACAAGTGCATATCCAGCTTCAGATACTTATTTAATTTGTCTCTGTCAGCTGTTTCCTCTTCTGTAACTGGGGATAACAGCACTTACCTTTCAGCATGTAAGGATCAAATGAGAAAAATATGTAAAGCACTTTGCAAACTTTAAAATTCTATATAAATGTTAGCCATTATGATTACCTATTGTGGTCCGGACCTGTGATTTTAATGGTCTGTAAATTTCCTCCAGAAACCAGATGGGTAATTAGTTTGCAACTTACAGTCTTTGAGAATTATCTAGAGCATTGAGAGGTTGAGCAATTTGCCCATGATCATCTATCTATCTGCACACAAATATGAGTATTTTACATGTAAAAATTCATTTCTTTACTCTATGAAACACATGCTATATTAGAAAACTGGAGTCAGGAGAATTGGGGCAGATCTCTGGCACACAACTGACAGATACATCACCATCATCTTGAGACTATGTTATATTGAAATTGGTTGAAGGAAATGGAGATGTTTAGCCTGAAGAATAAAAGATTTGGTGGAAAGGGACACATGAAAGCTGTCTTCAATTATCATAAGAGGGATTAGCCTTGTTTTTCATGGTCCCAAAAGGTTGAACTAGGACCAAAGGGAGGAAATTGCTGAGATGCAGATTTTGGGCAATATATGAAAAAAACTTGTTACCAGAGCTCCTAAAAAAATCTGTATCCATATCTCTGTCTTTCTATATCCTGTTCAGGAAATAAGTAGAAAAGAAAGCTTCTGAGCTCCCTTCTGACTGTGACATTCAGTGAGTCTGTAAAAGTTCTTAGCATACATAGTCTGGCGTAATGGACTTGAGACGTGAAGGCAGAAAATCAGGTCTTGCTCCCTCTCGCTATCTCCCAGATTTCCCTTTAAGGAGGAGAAGTCAGGACACTAACATTGCCTGCCCCACCTCTATCCCTTTCTTTTTACCAAAGATAGAAGGTTTGAAAGTTCACCACTAACTTTGGGAGAGCCCCCCAAGAAGCCTTCTACACTGCACCATCTCCTTTCTCCTTATCAGAGGTCTTCTGCCCAAAGCTGGATAACCATGTGTTGAATGCACTGTAATTGGCATTCTTAGGCATAAGTTACAGAATCACAGTATTTCAGAGTTGGAAGGGACCTCCAGGAATATCTAGTGAGATCAGATCAGAAAAAGGCCACCTGTTCCCTGAGGTTCCTTCTAACTCTTAGAGTCTGTGCTTATACAAGAAGTATTTTATGACTGGGCAATCCCAGCACAATACAGCTCCACCATATGAACCAAGCAAACAGAGAAGCAGACCAAGTTCATTCCTCAGACCTAAGTTCAAGTCTGCTTTGCTTTCTCTGTGATGTTATCTAAGGCTGATGCAGGTATCAGGGCAGAGTTCCTTCAGAGGAGTAGGAAAGGCAGATCATGAAAGTCACCCTGTGCTGCCAAACAGTAGTTATACATGGTACATACCTGATAGCTTGTTTTCAGACCTAGTGAACTCTGGATCCCTCTGCTCCCTTCCTCATAGTTCCCCTTTCTGGTTCCAGGGAAATGGCTTAGTTTTCTAATCCTGAGGGATGTCTGCCCTGTTACTTTGTTAGACAACCAAAACCTCCTACCTGCCTATTGTAGAAAATGAAATTGGTGACACATCTGTACATGAGCAACTAAACTTAAGCATATCACAGTGCCCTCCCAACTCCACACAAATAAAGTCCTTTGCAACTACACAATCATGCAATTGTATATTTAGAGCTGGAAGAGATTTTAGAAGTCATCAAGTCTAACCTCCTTGGATAGATAAGAAAACTGAGGCCCATAGGGGTTAAGTGATTTGCCAAGGCCTTATTGTCACACAACTCTAAGTGTCTGAAGGCAAGATTTCAACTCAGAATTCCTGGCTGAAGCCCCGAGACCATAACCATATCCATTATACACGATGTTAACCTGCACTATTTCACATTTACTCATCTGTGTTCGTGTGACCTGACTCCCTGTAATAGCATATTAGATCCTTAAGGACTAACAATCCCTTGAGGGACTATTTTCTTTCTGCCTTTGTATCTCTAGTATCTGGCATAGTGCCTGGCATATGAAAACACTTGGTGTTTATTGTTGAATGGTAGAACATGCATTGAACTTGGAGTTAAAAGACTAAAAAGGTGTGGGTTTATATCCCAGCTCTGCTACTATTTATGTGACCCTGGGTACTTTGTAGGCCTTAGTTTTCCTGCTGTAAAATCTGAGGATTGGGCTAGAATATCTTGAGGAATCTGATTTGAAGTCCTAAAGTTTGTATGACCTTGGGCAAGTCACAAACTCTGGTATGAAATTTCTTCATCTGTTCAGTGAAGGGGTTAAACTGATGACTTAAAGTTTCCTTCTAGCTCTCTCTATGATCTTATGCTCCTATGAGCGCTCTTGAAAGCAAAGAGAAAAGAAAAGGTATATCGTTCTGATACCTATTTTTGGATGGAATCATGTAGCACTACGTAATTATTCACATTTCAGGCTCTTTCAGGATATGACATGGCAAAAGTTGCTCCCTTTCTACATCCTACACTTGAGAGTGTCCTAGTGACAATTTTCCCTTCTCTTGAAGATCATGGAAGGAAATGGAAGCCAGTGTGTTGGGAAAGTGACAGGCATTCTTACCAATAATAAATCCGGATACAATGCCTGCTGTCATCCACACGGTGCTCCATGATGCTCCCTGAAGAAAATCTGTGGCCAGTAGCAGAAGAGCTATGTTCTCCACTAGCATTATCTATGAAAAGAAACAGTCAGCACAGTTCTTTTGGCTCATGCCCCAGCATGGAACCCAGCCCTAGCCTATCTTCTTAAACACAAATTGGTGTCCACAGCTGGCAGCATATAAATGCCTGGAAGGACCCATAGTGACCACTCATTTCAGGCTCCCTCCTCTGGCCCTCTGTGCCTATGGTAGAAATGGGGGAAAATCAAGGTCCAAATTGATAAGGTGATTTGCCTAAGATCACAGGAGTAGGATATAAACTGGGATAAGGCCTTAGAGAATATCTGGTTCACCCCCCCTCATTTCTTTTTTATTTTTGAAATTCTGTACATAAACACAAAATAAAATGAACATTTTCTTATATACTCTGTAATGGAAGAGGATTTCCACAGATATCATAGAACAGAAGGAAAAGTTACCAGTCTCTATTATGTAGAACCTGCTTTTCTTTTTAAGTATATAATAAATTCAACATGTAACTTTCAAAATTATCTTGCTTATCTGAAATTCCTTCTAGTCTTTTTTTCTGCTCTCTTTCCACATTTTAGTCCAAGCTCTAATTCTTCTCTCCCCCCTTTTATTCCCTCCTTCTCCCCTCTGCCTCACCCCCAACTGAAAAGAAATATCCATGTAACAAATATACATAATCAAGCAAAATAAACCGTCATATTGGTAAGGTCCAAAACTGTGTGCTCATTCTTAATCCTGAGTCCATCACTTCTCTGGCAGGAGATGGGTAGCATGTTTCATCATCTATACTTTGGAATCATGGATCAACCTCTTAATTTATAAATAAGGAAACTAAGGGGTAGGTTGCTTAAATGTCTTCTCCAAGGTGATTAGAGGTAGTAAGTGGCAGAGCCAGGATTTGAATCCAGGTTTTCTAATGCTAAATCCTGTGCTTTTTCCATGATGTCATGCCCTCTGTAGGGGCATAGTTGTTTGCATATTGCTTTTCCCGTTAAACTGTAAGCTCCTTTCGAGCAGGGATTGTCTTTTGCCATTCTCTGCTTAGCACTTAGCACTGTGCCCAGCAACTAGTAGGCATTTAACACGTATTTATTAACTGAGTATTAAACCAGTCATTGGCACATAGAGGGTTTCCTGTTACTATTTATGGCCCACTAAAACATCTGTGTCTCCGTGACAAGACAGTGCAACACCCAGGTGTCTGTCATGGAGTTGTATCTCACGATTAGTTTCTCAGTTTCACTCTCAAGGCCACAGATCACTTAAGATATGCCCCTGTGGTTTAGGTATGCCACCACCAGATGGTGGTAAATCCTAGAGTTATATTGTCCTCTCAGTAAGGCAGATGCTTTTCCACTTGACGGTTCTCTGCTTGAGCTTGCTTCCTGATCCCCAGGGCCTCAGATGTATATATATATATAGGTATAGATATAGACATGTAGATATATATAGATAGATATAGATATACAGATATAGATATATAGATATCTATATCATAAATTTCAACGATTAATGTAAAAATATTTTTAATTAAAACAACTACATAACTTCAAATTTAAAAGTTATAGCTAAGGTCAAAGTTTTAAAAGAAGTTGGAATAGAATGCTAAAATCAATACTAGTTTTCCTGTCTAATTAGGGTCTGTGCTCATTCTCAGTTCTTTCTCCTCTTCTTTCACACTTTAACTCATCTATTTGACTGCAGATTCAAAGAAACCTTCCTCTCTTCCTAATTTAGCACTCAGCTCCAACTTAGAAATTCAGCTTTGGAAGTCTTTCTTCCTTTTCATGAGGCCTCCTTTTGTATAGTCTGCTTCTGTGGTAAATGTTAGTTTTAGGACACATCAGTGAAATGTCTGCTTTTCTCCATTATCTCTTTATCCATGCTCAGTCCTCTCACTGTGCCACCAAAAATGAGGAAGGCAAATAAAGCACATGGACCTACCTTTCTGTTTTTCTATCAATTGGAAGTTTTGTTTTTAAAATTTTCTGCCTTAAGTTTCCTCATCCTTTTTTAAAAAAGAATAATTCACTTTGTTTTATTTTGCATATAGTTTATATTGACTTATCTTAGACATATTGGTTTCTCTCCTTTACCCCCAAAACACCTTAGTAGAATGTAATCTCTTTGCAGGCAGGGATTATTCATTTCTGTCTTCATATCCTCAATATCTAACACATTCACTGTTTGGCACAGAGTAGAGACTTAATAAAAGCTTGCTGAAATAAATTCATTTGAAGAAAAATCATTACTTACCATATAAAATGTGGTCATTCTATTTCTGGAAGGGCTGTCCCAGAAATTGATGTAGCAGAAGACATATAAAGCTCCTACAAGCAAATTGAACAGTCTCCAACAACAGGTACTGTCTATGATGTCACTCTGTTGAGCAACAAGCCAGAAGGTCATCACTAACCAATGAGCACCTGTAAAAAAGTGTCATAACAGGGAATTCAGTCGATGAGAATGGGAGAAAGAAGATAGAACCAGAGAATGAAAAGAGCCGATATCAGAATTCTGACAAAAAATAAAAGATTATTGTACCAATTGGGCCAGAGGAACCCAGAAGGGATATGAGGCATAGAAAACAAGTGAGTCAGATACAATAATATTGAAAATAATAGCTAACATTTATATAGTGTTTTAAGGTTTATAAGACACTTAATAAATATTATCTCATGTCATCCTCATAACAACTCTGGGAGGCAGGTAATATTATTACCTCCATTTTACATGAGGAAACTGAGGCAGACAGAAGTTGTGTCTTGCCCAGGGTCTCATAGGAACTATCTGAGACCATATTTGAACTCATTTCAAGTCTAGTGTTCTCTCCACCATGTCATTCAGCAAAAATTTATTTTGCAATTGTTTTGGCACTTATCAAAATGTCCAATAGCTCTCAAATCTACTGCTTCATATTTATCTGTTGATCAATAAAAGATGCACAAATTCTGGTATCCAAGCAAGAGATCTAATTGGATCAGTTGTGGCTTTAATTCCTGTATTTTGCATAGAATAATGAGACCAAAATAGGGTTCACAAAAACTTAAAGAATACCTACAATTTCTCCTCAGGAGTCAAATTTCTTCATGAAACTTTACTTTAGTAAATGTACTAACTTTGACTTTTATCCTGGGGTTTAAAAATTTATTTTTCCTCCATTTCCTGCAAAGGGCATTGTTCATAATTACCGATTACCATAATTACCAGTGAAATGACAAGACTGTTCCTTAGCAGCAGGTACATGCATATGCACACACATATTTACACATGCACATGTGCACATACACATATAGCACTTTTGGTTCTGTGGCTTTTATAAACTTAATTGTGCTCATCCTTTATTCTGTTAGGTGCTGAGAAGTTATAATTCTCTTCAGAAATTTTTTTCTTTTATTATTAAGAGAGTGGGATTGTTGTGAGACTATCTTACTTGGTCTCCTTGGTTACTGTTTGTAAGGGAGGTATTCATATCTGTTGGGCTTCAGTATGAGATGAAACTTGGAAAATAAATTTTAGAAAAAATCCAACTATTAGAATTCCTTGGTTTCTCAGAGCTGGAAGGAACAACAGAGAGAATTACAGAGATAGTGTTGGAATGAGTGAAAATGACTTTCCCAAGGTGATACAAGTGATAAATAGCTAGATTTGTTTTGAATCCAAATATCTTGACACTAAAAGCAGTCTTGTTGCTACCCTAGACCCTTTCCCTATATCAAGGATCCATGATTTCCTCAGTATCAGTATGAGGAACTCCTAGGTTGGAAATTCCCTTGCAGTGATTGCACAGGTTCAGAAGTTGTGTTTGAATTAATTCATCTGACAATAAGTCAGCACTCTATCAATCACAGCATCACTGATGCTTAAATAATATGAGAATAAAATTTTTTAAAGTGTGCCAATAGTAACTTGAATTCAGTTCCTCAAGGGAGACTTCTGAGCATGTCTGAATTTCAAGGGAAATTCTTGATCACTGGGGAAAATGTGATCATATAGGTAGGGCTCAAGAAAGACACTTTGAGGGGGTGGAGTCAAGATGGCAGAGTAGAAAGACTCACGTATGCTAGCTCTGAACCCACAGCCCATATATTTCCTGCAAGAAGAACTCCCCACGAATTCTGGATCACTGCAAGGCACACAGAAACACAGTGAAAAAGATCTCTGTTCCAGACAGCCCTGGAGAGCGGTCCCCAGGGTCTGTTGCACCCCAGAAAGTGGAGCCCACCCCTGAGGTGCCCTGGCCACACGGCCCCAGAGGAGTAGATCCAAGCAGGCTTCAGGGACGGAACCTCTGGCGGCCGAGAAGGTCCCTCTGCCCACAGATGCTACAGGTCAGTGAGAGAGACATCTGGGTTGGCCGAGAGGGGAGCGGGGTGTCTCCATGACTCAGGCCCCCTCGGGAGGAAGCAGCAAAGGCAGAGGCAGGGGCAGGAAGCAGCGGAGGCAGAGGCAGGGGCAGCGGCAGAGGCAGCCGAGGCGGCAGCAGCAGAGGCTGCCCGGAACTCCCCAAGCAAGCAGCCAGAAGTTCAGGTCTCTGCATAAACCCCCTGAGGGAGCTGAGCCTGGGAGGCGGCCCTGCCCCACCTGAGCACCAGAACTTAAGCTCACATTGAATAGCAGCCACAGCTGCCGCGGAAAGCTCATTTGAATCTCAGACCCCAAGCATTAGTTGGGTGGATCTAGGCAGGGGTGGACAGGAATCTCAGATGTCAAGTAACTGGCTGGGAAAATGCCCAGAAAAGGAAAGAAAAATAAACTATAGAGAGCTTCTTTGAGCGGGTGCAAATGTTCCCACCTTTCAATTCTGATGATGAGGAACTATTCTTACCATCAGCGAAAGATGTGGAGGGCGGGGCCTCTGTATCCCAGACATCCCAGGGGGATGTCCGGTGGGCTCAGGCCTTGGAAGAGCTCAGAAAGAATTTTGAAAATCAAGTTAGACAGGTGGAGGAAAAACTGGGAAGAGAAATGAGAGAGATGCAAGAAAAGCATGAAAACCAGTTCAATACCTTGGTAAAGGAGACCTAAAAAAATGCTGAAGAAAATAACACCTTGAAAAATAGGCTCACTCAATTGGCAAAAGAGGTTCAAAAAGCCAATGAGGAGAAGAATGCTTTCAAAAGCAGAATTAGCCAAATGGAAAAAGAGGTTCAAAAGCTCACTGAAGAGAATAGTTCTCTCAAAATTAGAATGGAACAGATGGAGTCTAATGACTTTCTGAGAAACCAAGAAATCACCAAACAAAACCAAAAGAATGAAAAAATGGAAGAGAATGTGAAATATCTCATGGGAAAAACAACTGACCTGGAAAATAGATCCAGGAGAGACAATTTAAAAATTATGGGACTACCTGAAAGCCATGATCAAAAAAAGAGCCTAGACATCATCTTCCATGAAATTATCGAGGAAAATTGCCCTGATATTCTACAACCAGCAAAATAAGTATTGAAAGAATTCATTGATCACCTCCTGAAAGAGATCCAAAAAGAGAAACTCCTAGGAACACTGTGGCCAAATTCCAGAACTCCCAGGTCAAGGAGAAAATCTTGTAAGCAGCTAGAAAGAAACAATTCCAGTATTGTGGAAATAAAATCAGGATAACTCAAGATCTAGCAGCTTCTACATTAAGGGATCAAAGGGCGTGGAAGAGGATATTCCAGAAGTCAAAGGAACTAGGACTCAAACCAAGAATCACCTACCCAGCAAAACTGAGTATAATACTTCAGGGGAAAATATGGTCTTTCAATGAAACAGAGGACTTTCAAGCATTCTTGATGAAAAGACCAGAGCTGAAAAGAAAATTTGACTTTCAGACACAAGAATGAGAAGAAGCATGAAAAAGTAAACAGCAAAGAGAAGTCAGAAGGGACTTACCAAAAGTAAACTGTTTACATTCCTACATGGAAAGACAATATTTGTAACTCTTAAAACTTTTCAGTATCTGGGTAGTTGGTGGGATCACACACACACATACACACACACATGTACACACGTGCATGCACACACACATACACACATGCATGCACATACAGAGACAGAGCACAGAGTGAATTGAATAGGATGGGACCATTTCTTAAAAGAAATTAAGGTAAATGGTGAGAGAGAAATGTAGGGGGAGGAAAGAGGGTGAAATGGAATGGGGTAAATTATATCTCATTCAAGAGGCAAGCAGGAGACTTTTTAGTGGAAGGAAAAAGAGGAGAGCTGAGAAAAAAAACAAGAAGTTTACCCTCATCACATTCGACTAAAGGAAGGAATAAAATGCACGCTCATTTTGGTATGAAAACCTATCTTACAATACAGGAAAGTGGGAGAGAAGGAGATAAGTAAGGGGGGGGGATGATGGAAAGGAGGGCAATGGGAGGAGGGAGCAATTTGAAGTCAACACTCTTGGGGAGGAACAGGATCAAAAGACAGAATAGAAACAATAAGAGGCAGGATAGGATGGAGGGTAATACAGTTAGTCTTACAAAACACGACTATTATGGAAGTCATTTGCAAAACTACACAGATAGGGCCTATATTGAATTGCCTGCCTTCCCAAAGGGAATGGGTAGGGAGTGAGGGATGGGGAGAATTTGGAACTCAAAGTTTTAGGAACAACTGTTTAGTATTGTTGTTGCTACTAGGAAATAAGACATACAGTTAATGAAGAATAGAAAGTCATCTGGCCCTACAGGACAAAAGAGAAGATGGGGACAAGAGAAGGGAGGGATGATAGAAGAGAGGGCAGATTGGTGATAGGGAAAATTAGATTGCTTGGTGTATTGGGGTGGGGGGAGGGGATAAAAGGGGAGAAAATTTGGAACCCAAAATTTTGTGAAAATGAATGTAAAAAGTTAAATAAATAAATTTTTATTTAAAATAAAAAAAAAAGAAAGACACTTTGAATTGAAAAGCCACAACCTAAATATCAGATTCAAATGAATTTTGCAGATTTTAAAAAGAGAAAAACACAAGAAAACAAACCAAAAACGGCAGCATGGCTATATAAGACTGACTCCAACTTCATTTTGAGAACCATGTTGGGGAGGGAAAGGAAACAGAATAGTCCTGAAGGATCCTTAGGAAAGGCTCAAAGAGGGAACTGAGTCTATTTCACTGGAGTTAATATCTATGGTTTTATATATGGAATGCACCTAGAAGAAGGTAACTCGGAACAGTGAAGGGATAAGAGATATTCTGCAGGATTAGCTGAAGAAATTGGGGATATTAACAAGGAGGAGATGTGATTTGCGGTGATGGAGTTGAATGGGGAGGTGGTACGTGACACTATCTCCAAGGATGTGAAGGGTTTTCATTTGGAAAAAGGATAAGATTTGAACTACTTGGCTCTAGTTAATAAGTAGCAATGAGTAGATGTCTCAGAGTCAAATTTTTCCTTACTGTAAGGAAAAACTTCTTAACAATTAGATGTATCACAAAGTGTAATAGGTTGCTTTGGAAGGTAGTGAATTCTTTACTATAGAAGGTATTTACGTGAAGACTAAATGATTACATGTCACAGATAGTAAAAAGGGGATTTCTACACAGGTACAGGTTAGATTAGATGACTTTGAGCTCACTCCAATGCTGAAATTCTGTAGGAAAGGGCAAAGCTCTTGAGGTCTTCTCTTTACCCCAATAATTTCCTTCTTTTTTTTAATTCACTGGCTAAATTTCTGAAATTCTATAGGAAAGGGCAAAGCTCTTGAGGCCTTCTCTTTACCCCAATAATTTCCTTTTTTTTTTAATTCACTGGCACATTTATCCCCAGGGAATAGAGTCTAAGTCTGATGTGGAGTGGTTTAGGTGAAGACTGAAAAGTGTGAAGAGTTGTCAGTCTATGATACTGTGTACTGTACCTACGTACAGAATGGTAGCTTCAGGTGTTGCCAACTTTTTTCAAGTGTTTGTGAGGAAATCAATATTCACTTCTGTAGTTTACCTTAAAACTACATTCTGAATACCAGGTATCTAGAAGATGACCTGTTGTCCATGCTTTGCCAGTCTTATGGCAGAGCATAATTGTGTGCATGGTTTGGTTAGGGGTAGAAATAACTTTGCCTGAATTAAATTTGCTAACTATACAAAAAGGATTTCCTCCATTGAGGAACACATGTCACTTTTCCATGAACCCTACACACAAGTTCAATTAAAACTCTATAGTTTTATAAGTTATCACACATATTGAAAGCATTTGTGGAAAGGAAACCTCAGCTCACCTCCAACAACCAAGACCCAGCAGTGATAGGTTTGGGAAAACAGAACTAGAGTTACGATCCTAGTTCCCAGCATAGTCAGTCTCCACAGGAGCTGGCATAGGAGGGCAGCCCATGGCATGGAGAGATGTCCTGGCTTCATCAGGCACATGACACGAGCATAAGAGACCAGAGACAAAGACAGTGATGACCAGGACAGGACTGCACTCACACCTAGAAATGAAGTGGTAGGAAAAAAAATAAAACAGAACCCTTTTATATACTTTATATTCTTATTCATTCTGCAAATTTCTTCCATTTTATGGGAAAGTTTAGCCCATTAGTATTTAAATTTGCTTTTCTATCAAATCCTGTTATATTATCTCTTTTAAAAGAACAACACTAGCTACCCGTGGCTTGTTTTGCTTAAAACAGTTTGATACTAGTGTTTTCCTCTTCCCATAAAACATATGGTCACTGCCCTCCAAGTCTTTACTTATTTTGCACTACTTCTGGGTCCCTATAGCTTGTTTTGCTTGTACCAATCTCTCCATTCCTGTGTGCTTCGAAATAAACAACAAAAGAACAAAAGAACCAATAAAAATAAACCATAGTGAAAATAACCTTCAAAACTCATTTCTTTCTTGAGGTAGTGAACTTTTACACAAAAAACAGGGCTTCATAAGTACGTTTTCCATCTTATATCCTAATTAATAACATTAATAGCTCATGTTGCACCAAATACTTCTCATCACTATCTTGTAAAGTAGCTATGAAATGTATTATTAGTCTCATTTTACAGATAAGCAAACAGAGAAGAATGACAAATATTTATGAAGCTTATATCACTCTAGAGATGCTAGGCTCTAGGGATACAATGACAAAAATGAGACAATCCTTATTCTCATGAAGCTTATATACTGTTAAAAGAAATAACCTGTACATATAAAAGTCTATTTGCAATATGTACAAAGTAAACAGGTAATCTGATAAATATCTTGTTTCCAAGATATATAAAGAACTGATCCAAATTTAAAAAACAAAGAGCCATTCCCCAGTAGATAAATGTTAAAGGATATGAACAGGAAGTGTTTGAAGGAATAAATTCAAGTTATTAACAATCATATAAAATTTTATAAACCACTAATAATTAGAGAAATGAAAATTAAAGCTACTCTGAGGTGCTATCTCATACCTACTGGAATGGTAAAGATGACAAAATGAGGGAAATGATCAATGTTGGAGGAGCCATGGAAAAGTAGGCACATTGGTTCTCTGTTAGTAGAGCTGTGAATTGGCCCAGTCATTCTAAAAAGTAGTCTGGAACTATGTCCAGAAAGTTACCAAACTGTGCATACCCTCTGACTCAGCTAGGTCTCTACTTTCAGGCCTATACCTGAAAGAAATCAGAGAAAGAGGAAAAAGTATCTATATGTACAAAATAATTTATAGAAATTCTTTTCATATTAGATCCAAATTAGAAAGTAAGGGAGTGTTTTCCCATTAGGAGATGGCTAAACAAATTGTAATCTGTTGATATAATAGAATATTATTATGCCATAAAAATGATGAAATGGATACTTTCAGAGGAAACTGGGAAGACTCCAATGAACCAGTGTAGAGTGAAATGAGTTTAATTGATTACTGGGATAGTCACTGGCAACATCTGAAAAAGGCAAAAAGGCATATGTTCTTGATTCCCCATGAAGGAATGGCTTAGTTCATCCTTCACAAACTTGTCTTACCTGGGACAGGATCTTTTAAATCAGATGCAATGAAAGCATATGTCTGCAGCAGCAGATGGGGCCCCATTTGGAGCAGGGCTTCAAGTAGTCGAAGCACAAAGAGATCTCCTTGTTGCAGCAACACTTTCCCCAGCCCGGGAGGCTCCTCTTCCTCTCCCATGGCTGCTAAGAAGGCATCCCAGTGTCTAAGCAGAACAAAACCATTCTATCATTCCTGAAGAGACTAAAAATGCCAGGGGTCGCTGGTTGATCCTAAGATTAATATAAGGCAACTATGACACGGTAGTCCAAAAAGCTAATGCTAAGGATATGCTGAGAAAAGTATACTATATAGAATGTCAGAATCAGATCACATCTGGAATATTGTTTCATTCATAGCATCACATTCTATGGAGGATACTGACAAACTGGAGGCACCTATGTAAGGGAGGAGAATGACTAGGACAGTGAGAGGATTGGGGAGGCCATGCTACTTAAGGATCTAGGGAAGGAACTAAGGAAGTTTAGCCTGAAAAAGAGAAGGAAGAAAGGACACAAGAGAGGAGTGTTTAAATATTTTAAGATCTATCACATGGAAAATGGAGTAGGTTTCTGCTTGGCCCCAGAAGGTACAGCTAGGTATGATGGGTAAAAGCTGCCAAGGCAAATTTAAGCTTGATATAAAGACAAATTTCTTATAAATCAGAATGCCTCAGAAACTGTAATCTCTCCTTTAGGAGGTAGTGGGCTCTCCTTTAACAAAAATCTCATAAGATACTCATCTAAGATAAGAGTAAGGGAAAAAACACTTAAATATACTTATAAATTATAGGTTCATATAATTATATATTAATATCATTTATGTTTATATAAGAATTAAGTAACACTTATACAAGCATTATCATTGCTATACATTGGATCCTTTCTAGTAATCACAGAATAGGGTAGCAGTTCTTAATCTGGAGCATATAGATAAACTTTTGGGCATTCATGAACTTGTATGGGAAAAAAATTACATTCTTATTTTTGGTCATTTAAAAATGAAATTTTAGTATTTCCATCAATTATTTAAAACATTATTCTGAGAAATATCAATTATTTTAAAACAGTGTTCTGAGAAGAGTTCCTTAGGTTTTCACTGGACTGCCAAAGGGTTCATGACATAAAAATAGTTAGGGAACCTACAGCCTTGAGGATATATTGACCTTCTAGGTCCTTGGATGCTGACTTTTGACAGTCCAAGTTTTACAGAACAAACCCTTTTATTATGGGGATTTGTTCTGTGAAGTTTAGATTCCATCAAAGGGCTACATTTGAGGACCTAGAGGGCCATGTGTGACCTTGAGATCGTAGGTTCCCCAGGACTGTAACTAGGTGGTAAGCTCTTTAAGTGAAAGAAATATGATTCAGATATTCATCAGGATAGCTGGAGATGACCCAAGATGAGGCAACTGGAGTTAAGTGATTGCCCAAGGTCACACAGCTAGTGAATTTACAAAAATGATCTCATTTGATCCTTACAATAAACCTTTGAGGTAGGTACCATTATTATCCCCCTTTTATACTTGAGAAAACTGATATAAGCAGAGATTAAGTGATTTGCCCAGGATCAAACAACTAAGTGTCTGAGGTAGGATTTGAAATTGGGTCTTTCTGACTTCAGGCTCAGCATCATCTCCTTTAAGTGTCTCAGATGAGAAGTCTCAGGCTGAAGCTCTAGTTGTACTCATCTCTTCAAAAATGGCAGGAAGATCCAACCAAAAAGCTTGCTCTTCAGTTTGTAACTATGTCCAAAAGGCTACAAAAATGTGCATGCCCTTTGACCCAGCAATATCGCTTCTAGAGCTGTATCCCAAACATAGAAATAGGAAAAGGACCCACATGTACAAAAGTATTTGTAGCAGCTCTTTTTGCGAGTCAAGAACCTGGAAACTGAGGGGATGCCCATCCATTGGGGAATGGCTAAATAAATTATGGTATATGAATGTAATGGAATACTATTATGCTATAAGAAATAATGAGCAGATGGACTTCAGAAAAACCTGGAAAGACTTACAAGAACTGATGCTGAGTGAGGGGAACAGAACCAGGAGAATGCTATACACAGTTACAGCCACATCGTGGCTGTTTTGTTAGACCTAGTTCTTCTTAGTAATGCAAAATTCTAAGACAACCCCAAAAGACACATGATGGAAAATGCTATCCACATCCAGAGAAAGAATTACGGAGTCTGAATGCAGATCGAAGCATACTATTTGCTCTCTCTTTTTTATTTTGTTTTGTTTCTTCTTTCTCTTGGTTCATTCCATTGGTTACAATTCTTTGCAACGTGACTAAATATGTTTAATGTGATGAATGCATGCAGTCTTGGGAAGGGGGATGGAGAGGGAGGGGGAGAAAATTTGGAACTCAAAAGCTTATGGAAAGCTTATGTTGTGTAAACTAAAAAAAATAAGTAAAATAAAAAAGAAAGTTTGCTCTTTCCTCAACTTCCCCTCCCTGTACCTCTTCAGTAACAGAGATAAATAGAAATTTAAATAAGGGGAAGAAAGCCAGTCCTCTGCATGAAAGTTACAAATTTTTCTAAACTGGACTTTGAGACAGCAAACTTTTCACTGAAACAGAATCCATAAACAAGCAGAGAGGGTTACCATGTGGACCTGAGGAGCCATTATGTTGCCCATAGGTCAAAAAACTGGCTAACTGGTATAATAGGGGTTTGGCTGATTAAATCATCAGGGACAAAGAAGGCAGGGAGGCAAGAGTATTCCTAAATTGCTCCCTTCACTGTTGACACCCACAACCACCGGCGTTACATATCTAATAATAATAGCTACATTTATACAGTGCTTTAAGTTATGCAAAGAGCTTTACAAATAGTATCTCATTTTATGCTCACAAAATTCCAGGAAGGTGAGTGCTACATATATTAATGTATGTGCATAATCCCCCTGAGAGAATGCAAGTTCCTTGAGGATAGAGGCCATTTCACTTTTGTCCTTGTATTTCTAGCACTACCATAATGCCTGGTACATAGAGGCATTTAATAAATGCTTCTTGACTGGGTAATTAATTGAATGACTCTGTATGTCTAGTTCCTAATGTAGTTCCTTGAATAAGGAGGTATTTCAGAAAGGTTTATTGAATGAATGGATGGAGGAATGAACAATGAATGAATGAATACAGTAAATTGAATCCCAAGATACAGGAATTCTGTCTGCCCTTACCGTTTCCATATGCCAAGCTGCAGGAGGTGCACCATAACCAAACAATAGCTGCCTTGATGACCATCTGCTAGGAACCACAGATAACTTAGGCCCTGAATCAAGCCTCCAGGAAGCAGAGCTGAGATGGTGAGCCATGCCCACAGATATTGCTCAGTGTAAAAGTAATAAACCGCAGTGCAGAGGCCTATAGGAAGAAAGGGAAAAAGAAGTTAGGGAGTAAAGAGGCCTAGACCTCCCAGCTTCAATAAGTCTCAAATACTACTTATTCTAATGGGAATCAGATCACTCAATCGGTATATTAAAAAGCAAAAAGCAAAAACATGCCAACGAATCATGTACTAAGCATTTTTTTCTTTTCTTTTCTTTTTTTTTTTTACTGTACGTAGAGCCTATTAGGGGCTTGAGGAAACACAAGAATGTATGACATAGCTTCTCAAAGATTCAAAGATCTCAAAGAATTATTCAATGAATCACTACCTGAAGGTTATTATTCCCTACTCAAGGTAACTCCCTCCTCCAAGATTAAGGAATTACAGATACTTTAGCTGGTGAATGAAATAGTATCTAGTATTACCTTCCCTGAAGAGCAAAGCATATCTGAGATGTCCCAGATACAATGAAATGTTGCTGAAGTGTTGGGAAAGGACTAGATGACATCCTGCCTCCTATCTCCCCAGGAGAAAAAAATGAACAGGTTTATCTTTAGACATCACAGAACAAACATTAACTTGTACTTTTGATCCAGTGCTCCTCTCCAAAGTGCTCTTTGACAAGCAGGGGGATAAGGCTTCTTTGTCATGTGGGAAACCACTATGAGGTGCAAAATTATGATGCTAATAATACTACACATTGAAGTTTATAAAATACTTCAGCAACAACAACCTTCTAGATTTTTACTGTTATCCTTATTTTCTATATAAGGAAACTAAGGCTCGAATGGGTGTAGTGATTTTCCTAGCGCTACACTGCTAAGGGGTAGCAGAGCCAGGACTGGAATTCAAGTTTCTTGATTCCAAATGCATTATGCCATAGTGCAAAGTGGGATAATGATCATCATCATCATCATCACAGCAATTATGATAGCTAAGCAATTTATAAAGTACCTACTATGCGCCAGGCATTGTGCTAAGCACTTTACAACTATTATCTCATTTGATCCTTACAATAACCCTGGGAGGTAAGTGCTATTATTATCTCCATTTTACAGTTGAAGAAACTGAGGCAAATAGATTGTGACTCGCCCAAGATTACACATATAGCAAGGCTCTGAAGTAGAATCTGAACTTATATTTTCCTCACTCCAGGCCCAGTGTTCTACCCACTGTACTGCTTAGCATAGGAATTTTTTTTTTTAATTGTGTAGACAGGACCCCTTCTCTCTATTCTTATTTGTTTGTGGAGGCCATCTCTGACCCAGTAAGGATCATAGGGTATTGGCCAGAAGGTTCATTCCAGGGCATTCCTGGTATGTGATTGATATGTGATTCTCCAGGGACAGGCTGTCATAGGAACCTAGGGGTAGAGGGTCCAAAAACTGGCATCATGGGGAGGGAGGGTCTGACAAGGAGTGGTGTTCAAATCCAGCATATAGTAAGTACTTAACAAATGCTTGTTGATTTGACTTGACTCATCTAATTGATTCCCTATCACACTCCCCACACTCCTTTGAAATTTGGAGTTGTGTAACTCCTTTTGAAGTCAGTCTATGCTATTGACTATATTCCTTCAAGTCTTTGGGCAAGTTATTTTCTGCAAAATAGAGAGACATCTCCAGATTTGTGTTCCTATAAATTGAATAAAAAGTCCAAATCCCATGGCTTCTTTCTTTTTTGCCCTTCAAATTTGTCATCTTCTCTACTCTGCCCTTAGCTGAGAACCCCAGTTTCCTCTGGCAAGATGTTTAGTCTGGGATCTGGGAATTGTTTTAAAAAAAGTATTCCGGTTATTACACTTCAATATAATTAGCTTCTTCTTGAATCCTATGTATTTTATTATATGCATTTAAAAATTGTTTTTTTCTGAGAAGGAAGCCCATAGACTTCATGACACAGAAAAGGTCAGGAAGTCCTGCACCAGGGACCATTCTGTATCTGTCATCCTACTAATCATTCCCACTCCAGCTCCAATTTATCTCCCCTCCCCTTTCCCATTACAACCTCCCAACCATGCGTTCCCGGCTTCCTCCTAGTTGCTACCGAAGTTTGGCAAGCAGAGCTGTGCGTTCCAATCCCTTCTCCAGATCGGATGCATCTCTCAGTTTGAACAGCTAACTAATCCTGGGTCTAACAATCCGACATCCATAAAGCGGAGGAGGGGGAGAGATGGTGGAAGGGATGACTTTGCAAAGATCGTACTTGAGAGAGATGCTGTAGGACCAGTGGCTAAAAACATGAAAAGGATAGTTATCGGATGCCTGATTGAGAAAAAGAGCGGGAATTTACAGGCGTGCAAAGGTAGAGATTATACAGAACACGGGTGTGTAACTTGGAGAAGGAAAGGAGGAAGTTGTTTTGGGGAAGGGGAGGGTGCTTCCAGGCTCAGTGAAACTTGCTGGTTTCCAGGGATTACGCATGGAGAGACTTCAAGAACAAGGCATTGGAGGAAGGAGTGGACTGGTTCCACTGTGTTGGAGGGGAGGGGGTAAGCGAGAGGCTGAGTGAAAGTGAGAACAGTTATTTTGTGTAAAAAGGCGGGCCCAGTCTGCAGACTGGAGAAACAGGCAAGGGAAGTCTGCGCTCAGTTTTAAAAATTAGCCAGGGAGTGGGTTTGCAACTACAAGAACTAAAGGGATGCTAGTTACGTGGAAAGAGGAATAGGTATTTTGCATGCCAAAGTTCGTTCGTGGAAGCCAGAGGCTGCCCGCAAGCAATGTTAGACATCGCAGGAGCTAGAGGGAAGCTGCAGCCGCTGGGGAGGGGAGATTAAGAGCTGGATGCAGAGCCCCGGGGTTAAGTCTCCCTGCTCCCCGCCCGGCTCCGCTGACTCACGCGCGCCCTGCTCCGCCGCCAGCAGCAGAGCGCAGAGCACTAGGTATCCCGCGTGCATCTTCCACGCCGTTCCTGAGCTGCGGCTATTCCGGGTGGGACACTGACACAGTGCAGGCGGGATTCAGGACTGCTGGCGCGAACCCCGCCTCCTCAGTTCGGAGTCCGCCTAGACCCCCGCCCCGCAAACTCGGAGCCCGCCCATACCCCCACCCGCCTTCACTCAGGTTTCCATTGGTTGATGCAGACCAGTGATGGAGAAGGGTGTGGAACCCTTTGCCTTGGCCGGGACTGAGCAGAAGGGCTCACACTCCAGTGGGCTTCAGGTCCCCTCCCATTTTTGAGTACGCGATTGCTGTCTGGGGAGAAGAATTGGGGGGTCCTAGATTCCATTGGAAGGAAGGGTGGGGGTGGGAAGGGCTCTGCAGCGGGTCAGACTCAGGACTGGAACCTGCAGTTTTTACTGTGATTCCCAGTGCTTAGTACGTACTCTGGCCATTTCTCAATTCAGTGCAACGGATCATATTTATTAAGCGCTTAGTATGTAAAAAGTGGAACTGTAGTCCGGAAGATGGGTTCAGATTCTGCCACTGTAAGATGACAGACATGTAAAGTTGTTCATGCATTCTAGTTCTGTCACCTCTAGCTTAATTACAGTTTCTCAAATATAACAGTTTTTAGGGTCTTCTTGTTTTTGCGTTGGCTGTTCCCAACTCCCGGAATGCCCTCTCTCCTCTCCTCTGCCTCAGTTTCCTTCAAGACAATTAAATCCCACCTAACGAAAGAGGCCTTGCCTTTAACTCCTGTCAATGCCTTCCCTGCTCAGAATATACATTTTATATGCTGTTTATGCCTTCTCCCTCATCATCATGAAAGCTCTTGGAGGACAGGGACTCTACCTTTCATTGTTTTCCCCGTACTTAATAGTCTGGCACTTAGTAAATAGTTAACTGTCTTCTCTCAGGCTTCATGGGTAAGCTTGGACAACTGCCACTTGTTTCTGCCCTGAGTCAACCATCGCCAATTTTTTGTGGGAAGGGAGAAAGTGTATGCAGTCTTCTTTCACCTGGAAAACATCTCTGCTCAACTACACTATGATTTTTGAAAGTTGAAAAAGGTGAAAGGGCTGAAACAAAGTCTCTTTTACTGTTGTTTGTTTTTCATTCTGAAGAGGACCATGACATTAGGGAGGTCATGTCATGACATACAAGTGAACTGGATTTAAGTGAGGAAGAGCTGTGCAAAGTCACCAAGTCACCAACCTCACTTTCCCCTCCAGAGTCTTCTGAGTTCAGTGGCAAGGTATAGACCAGGACAGCTGGAGATGGCCCTAGATGCAGTGGGAGACTTTGGCCTTTTAAAGCTAAGGTCTTTATCTGTTTTCAGTTTGACTGAAGCAATGCCCAATCAGTGATTAAGCTAGATAAGAAATAAGACCGAAAATGACCCCTTTTACCTAGTCAAAAAAAAAAATTAATCTGGGATAGGGAGACCCTCACGGTTCCTGGCCAAAACAGAAATAATTGCTATTTTTATTCACCCTGAGCCAATCAGGGCCCAAACAACGACTAAGTGTGGATTGACTTGGGACCAGTGGTTGAGTGTTAGTACAGAGAGGTGGAGCCTACTTTTTCCCAGTGAAATCATCCTGGAAGCCATTCCAGTCCAGAAAACCAATTTGGAGAGGACAGGTCCTCTTAACAAGGTGCCAGTGGGCATGTCCATACTCTGTATGGTAAAAGATATGCACTAATTAATGGGTTAATCTATCATGTCAGGTTTTATTGCTTTTTGCAAGAGATCATTATAAGAGTTAAAGAACAAATATTAGTGACTTTAACCACAGCATTTAAGGTGAGTTTCTGATCATGCAAATACAAGATGTTCTAAATATCTGTTAAAGCTTAAAACTGAACTAAATTTTTTGGAATATGCTATATTTAACATTTTAGAAGAAATTTCATAGAGGGTGTCATCAGCCAAATATAGGGCCTCATTTCAGTTTTAATTATAGTTATCAAAATATTATAGGCTATATGACTTTGGGAAAGTCACTTAACTTGAATTTCTCAAGGAACCTCTAGCATTAGACCTATGGTCCTTTTTGCTTTAATTCTTGATTTTTTTTTTTTGGTCAGTCATTGTACATGTATGAAGAAGTCATTGAGTCCTGTGCTGGTATTTTGATGAGACTAACCTGGCAGGGTTCATGACACTTTGGTTAACCCCTGCCTATTCAGAACTGATGCTACCCATGTGATCTGCATTTCACATATAGATTTGTCTCATTATTTAAATAAATATCATGTCCAGTTTTTAAAAAATAGATTTTTATTAGTAATCTTTTGTTTTTCCATTGCCTAGATTATTTGCTGTATCTCTCCTCTTTTCCTCCTTATAGAATACCATATGTGATCATTGTTTGATATTATAGTTATAATAATAGGACTGCAGTATGGAGTCACTTTGACAAAGTAGTCCTGGCTGTAAGGCAAAGACAGACAGGATTGTACTTTTCCACTGTTCCGATTTACTATGCAAGAATCCTATGCAAGAATATTCACAGCTTCTGATTGGATACTACCCCTTGACCAGCTACCCCTGTCTATGAGTCATTCTCCTCCTACTGACTTACATAGTCAACTTAGATCCTCTCTCAGTGTCTGGTCCCCATAAAGAAACTTTCCTTAATGGAGACTCACTAAGTCTCTCATTAGTAAGTGACCCTGAGAACTTTACCATATCTGGGTCTGATTAGGAATGCCCCCTCCCACATCTGACACATTGATTTTTCTTAACCAAATCGACATTAAGAGTATATAATTTTGTCAAGTGAACCCCAGCTTTGAGCATATTTCTTTTCTGACAAATCTCTCTTCCCCTACAACTGGATGAGTTCCTTGCATCTGTGGGGATAAACCTCTATTTTTATTGTCATACAATGTATGTGAGTTATGTGTGTATGTGCCTTATTTTTTGCCTTCTTGCTATGCAGCTCTTGTGTATATCAGCATCATCAATTTCCTGTAAACCCTTGAATCCAAGTCTTTGCTTTAACCTGAGTGGTTCCTAAAACTTTGAGTTCCAAATTCTCCCCATCCCTCCCTCCCCACCCGTTCCTTTTGGGACGGCAGGCAATTCAATATAGGCCATATCTGTGTAGTTTTGCAAATGACCTCCCTGATAGTCGTGTTGTGTAAGAGTATTGTTGTTGCAACTAGGAAAGAAGACATACAGTTAATGAGGAATAGAAAGTCATCTGGCCCTACAGGAGAAAAGAGAAGATGGAGACAAGAGAAGGGAGGGATGACAGAAGAGAGGGCAGATTGGAGATAGGGAAAATTAGATTGCTTGGGGTATTGGGGTGGGGGGAGGGGATAAAAGGGGAGAAAATTTGGAACCCAAAAATTTGTGAAAATGAATGTAAAAAATTAAATAAATAAATAAAATTAAAAAAAAAAAACAAAACCTGAGTGGTGAGGCTGAATAAAGCTCCATGCCTCATAACACTTTAAAAAAAAAAACAAAGGAAAGAAGAAGAGGAATGAAGAGAAGACATAATTCAGTAAAAGCCAGTCAATACATCAATGGCTTTTCTCCCAATTAAACAAAGCAAAACAAAACAACAAAAACACAATAACTTATTTGCAATGTTCTACACTCATGGAGCATCCTCTCCACCTCTGCAAAATAGAAGATTGAGGTAACTTATCATCTCTACTTTTTGGAGTCAGTTTTTTCCTTCATAATTTCCAAACATTGTTTTTTCTTATTTTTTAAAAACTCTAGTTGACTTTCAGTCCCACATTATTTCTTTCCCCACCTTTCCCTCCTCTGCCACCGAGAAATTAAGAAAAACAAAACTCATTACAAATATGTAAAGTTAAGCAAAGCACATTCCCCCACTGGTCATCATCCCTCCCCCAAATGCTTCAGTCTACACTAGGGGCAGGTAGGTGATGCCATGGATAGAGCACCAGTGCAGGAGTCAGGAGGACCTGAGTTCAAATCTTACCTCAGACACTTGATATTCACTAGCTGTATGACTTTGGGCAAGTCACTTAACCCCAATTGCCTCATCCTGGGTCATCTCCAGTCATCCTGATGAATATCTGGTCACTGGATTCAGATGGCTCTGGAGGAGAAGTGAGGTTGGTGATCTGTACAGCCCTCCCTCACTCAAAACAAAGTCAACTACAAATCATCTCATTATTTCTCTGATGTCATGGTCTTCTTCGGCAAGTAAGGATGAAAGCCCAGGTAGTTTACACTGATAACATCCCCTCTCTATCTGAAGGTGGAGAGTATGTTTCATCATGAGTCCTCTGGAACTGTGACAACATTCATTTTCAGTTTTTTTGAGGTTCTTGTTCTTTCCATTTATGTTCTTATGATTATATATATATATATATATATATATTATTTTCCTGCCTGTGCTTATTTCACCTGGCCTCAGTTCATATGAAAATCTTTCCATACTTCTTTGTATTCGTCATGTTGACTGCTTCTTACTGCACATTAATATTTTATCACAATTTGTTTAGTGCAGTTTTTTAGTCTACATATATCTACTTTGTTTCCAGTTCCTTCTAACACACACACACACACACACACACACACACACACACACGCATACACACAAAATAGGGCATCATAAAGTTTTTTGTACTTGCTTTTTGTCAGTTAACTCCTTGGGCTATATAGATAGCAGTGGAATCTCTGGCTAAAAGAGGGTGGACATTTCAGTCACTTTATTTGCAAAATTTCAAATTTTTTTCCAGTATGATTGCTTTAATTCACAACTCTACCAATAATGTAGTAGTATACCTGTCTTTTTATAACCCCTCTAACATTTATTATTTCCATCTTTTATCATCTCTGTTAGTTTGTTGGGGATTGTTTTGATCTGCATTTATTGATAATAATAGGGTTTAAACTTTTAAAATTTGCAAACAACGTTACAAATATCATGTCATTCTATTTCCGCAACAGCTATGGGAGGTAAGTACTATTGTTATCTTCATTTTACAAATGAAGATACTGACGCTGCCAAAGGTGAAGTGATTGCCCTCACATAGTCAGTGTCAGAGGCCAGATTTGAGGTTGTATTTTTCTGTTTCTAGGTTCAATATTCTATCTACTATACCACTTAGCTGCTTATTTTTCTTATTATTAATGATCTGGAACATTCTTTCATATGCTTATTAATATTTTGTAATTTTTCATTTATAATAATATTTATTATTTAACATTTTGAGGTTTGCAAAATGTTTTCAAATTTTATCTCATTTGATCTTCACAATAACCTTAGGAGGTAGGTGCTATTATTGTCACCCCCATTTTATAGTTGAGGAGCCTGAGGCAAAGAGAGGTTAAAATGCTTGCCGAGTTTAACCTTGGGAGATGGGTGCTTTTGTGGTCCCCATTTTTCAGATGAGGAAACCGAGGCAAAGTGGTTAAGTGACTTTCCCAGACTCACACAACTAGTATCTGAGGTCAGATTTGGACCCACTATGCCCCCTAATTGCCCACAATTTTGTGGTGAATAGTGTGAAGGTGGTTAGATGGTATAGATGAGGGCATGTTGCACTGAGAATTAAAAAGATCTGGGTTTGAACGTTGCCTCAGACACTTACTAGATCTGGACCTGGACAAGCCATTTACCTGCTCTTAACATCAATCTTCTCATCTGTAGAATGGGGATAATAATAGCAAGTACCCCACTGGGTTAATGGTAAAGAGCAAATGGGATAATATATTTAAAATATTTTGTAAGTCTTAAAATAAAACTACCCAGGGTCACATCTAGTGGGAGTCTGAAGACAGATTTGACCTCAGGTCCTGCTGACTCCAGGGCCAGTGGTCTATCCACTAGACCAGCTAGTTATTTGATCAGATTATTTTGACTGTTGGGGAATGGTTTTTGGTCATCCAGATTTCTGTTAGGTTTTACATATATATATATATATATATATATATATATATATATATATATATATATATATATATATATATATCTTGGATAGAAAATCTTTTTCAGAGATATTCAGTACCAAGATATTTTCCTATTAGGTCACTTTTCTTCCTCTTCTAATGCATTAATTTGATCTGTCAGTAACTTTTAAATTTTATGGAATCAAAATTATCTTTTGAAATTGCCTATATTTCCTGATTGGTTAAGAATTCATCTGCTTAAAGCTGTAAAAAGTATATGATTCTGTTACAGTTTTTTTAATGGTATAAGGTTTAGTATTCAGATGATGTACCCATTTTGAATTTATTGTAGAATATGGTATTAGAGGGTAGTCTGAGCCTAATTTCTACCAGACGGCTTTCTGGTTTTCCCCTTAGTTCTTAAATGATCAGCTTTAAAATGTAATTACTTCTCTGCTTCTCTACTAAAATTTTTCTTTGATCTTGTCTTGTATAGAGCAGAGGTTTCCAACATAGTACCTGTGACATGAGCATCTGAGTATAACTGGAACCAAATTAAAATGTAATTGGGAAATATTTAACAGAATAGATAAATAAATTCAATAAAACATTGACAACACTATGTTTTAAAAGTTAGCCAATATATGGCCCTTAGAGATCCTTATGTATGGGTTAATGGCCCCCATTTCTATATGAGTTTGACATCATTGATGTAGAATATAGAGGTAGGTATCCCAGAAGAGGTAAATCTCTTTCAGGTCCTTCCAAGCTGGGAAGGCTTTGGATCTAGACCTGATGATATCTCTTTCTGTTGTTTGGGGACTGGTCTGTCTTTTTCAGAGAAGCTCACCATTACATTGTCCTTATGGTGATGAATTTTTTGGCCACAGAAACCATTCAAGACCATCTCCTAAGTCATTGAGGGGTGTTATGATCTGTGTAGTTGGAAAGAGGAACCAAATAGATTAAATTATTTGTCTTTGAAGTATCAAAATAATTCTCTTTTACAAAATAAAGTGGTCCAAAAGATCTAAGGATACTAATACTAGTATGGTGCATTGGGAGGAGTGTCCAAATCTGAATCCTCGTCTTCCCATTTACTGCTTGTTGTGACCTGAAGTCAGGAGAAAACAGAATTTAAATCCCATTTCTGATACTAGTTGTGTGACCTTGGGCAAGTGACTTAACCTCTCTGGGCCTCAGTTTCCTGATCTATAAAATGAGGGAGTTAGACTAGATAACCTCTGAAGTCCCTTCCATTACTACAACTATGATCCTATAGTTTCCATTTTGTGGCTGAGGAAACTGAGGCTCTGAGAGGCTCTAGTGATTTATTCAAGGTTATATAAGTAGCTTCAAAAGTGAGATTTAAATTCAGGTCTCTTCTGACTTCAGGTCCAATGCTCTTTCCATTACCTCCTGAGAGGTTTAAAATCACAGAGTGATCTTTTGAGGGATAACATTTCAACCCCCTTTGTTGTGCTGATTGTGGCCTTTTTTTGTTTTGATTAGGCTTATTAAAATAAATACTGTAATAATTGAATTTTAGGCACTGATGCATTAATAATAGCTGACATTTATACACTTTTACAATGTACTTTGTATCCATTATCTCATTTGATCATTTGGTTGATTATTTACTTATAGCCTATTGAAATTTGTTGGGTTTCTTTATTTTCAGTCAAATTCATTTTGGAATAACATATTTAATGATTTTTCTCTGTGATTGTAGCAAGTTTGGGAGTGTTTGGGTCTTCCTAGCATTGCTTTCCTCCTTAAGAATGTCCTTAACTCTTGGATCCAATACTCTTGGTGATAACCACTAGAAACTCCTTTTTTTAGATCTAATGATTCAAATTATTTAGACTTCATATGATAATAAAATGAGAACAGTTTATTTTAAAAAGCAAACATTGTGAGAGTCACAAAATATATCAATAAAGCCCCTCAGTACCTGTGACCTCAAGCAAACTTCCCTCTCTCCCCCAATTCCTCCTAATGCCCTAGGGATAAAAAAATTGTGAGTCCAGTCTCTTGTCAACCTCAAGATCAATACAGAGAAACTGAAAACTGGAAAGTTAGGGTAGTAACTTGCCCATTACCTCAGGAACCATCTTCAGAACCTGGAAGCCAGTGTGACATAGAACCATTGCTCTTTAGGGAGTGAATTCTTCTCAAGGTATGGGAGAGCACAGACAGCATTGAGTCTATAAGCCAGAACTTAGCAGGAGTGATGAAACCTCCCAGAATTGTACCAGTAACTGTGATACCAGTATACAATGCCACCTTTCATAGAAAAAAGGGAGAAATCTCATACTTTCCTAAATGAATGACATTTTTCTTCAACCTTCCCTGTCTCTTTTTCCTGGCCATCTTTTTCTTTGAAGGTCCAATTCTGTCATTCCCCTACTCAATGAACCTCAGTGACTACCTGTTGCCTCCAAGAAAGAAAACACAAAATGATCTGTTTAGCATTCAGAGCGCTTCATGCCAAACACAAAACTGTCTTTTTAGTCTTCTTACATCATATTCCCCACTACAACTCTTTGATCCAGTGACACTGGCCTCCTAGCTGTCCCAGGAATAAGATGTTCCATTTCTCAGCTCAGAGCATTTTCTCTGGCTGTCCCTCATGTATGCTCTCTCTTCTTGTCTCCTACTAGTGATCTCCTTGGCTTCCTTTAAGTCCCAACTAGAATCCCTCTGTAAATTATTTCTTATTTATCCTGTATATAGTTTGCTTTTTATGTATGTGTTTACCTGTTGTTTCCCCCATTAGATCCTAAGTTTCTTGAGATCAGGGAATCATATTTTGGCTCTTTTTGTATCCTGGCTGCTTAGCTCAGTGCCTGGCATATAGTAGGTATTTAATAAATGTCCATTGATTGATTGATTGGTATACTTTTTGAGAAACTTTGGTATGTCAAAGGGACCATGTATTTGCCTTTCTCTGCATCTCCAGCACTTAGTAAGTAAGCACTCAATAAATGCTCGTTGATTTATGTCAGTGAGTTTATCCTGTCAGATTTCATTCTAGGGCTGTCTCATATAAAATTGAGTTTGGATAGTAACTAAGGCCTATCCATATGATAGAACCATCCCATTGATTCATTTGGGTTTAAGTTTCAAGAGCAGTATCTCATCTCTCTGTTTCCTTGGAAAGCAGGGTTTCCATGCTAAGGACCCTGTTTATATAATTATTTTTGAGGGTACATGGAATTAAGACATGTGTTTCAAGGGGTCAGATTAACAGAGGAAGATGCTAGAAAGGACTAACTCCAGACTATTTTGAGGTGCTTTTTATTTCTGCCTTACTGGCATAGAAATTCTAAAAATATAGACCATCATAAATGTATTGGAGATATGGAAGACTGATTGGAAGAGGACTACTTGAGAGTCTATTGCAGTAATTCAGGTATGGTGAGGGCTTGCCCTAGGGTGATAGTGGAGAGACTTTTAGAAGGAAGTACTGTTACCACTAGATCACTGGCTGGAAGCAGGGAATGCACCAAAGTCACTGAATCTCAAATTTGGAAGAGATTTCAGAACCCATCTACTCCAACTCATCCCTGAGCAGGAATCCTTTTAATAAGTTTCCCGTTAAGTAGTCATGTAGTCTCTACTTGATTTTCTCCAAGCATAGGATCTCAACAATTCCCAATGCAGATCACTCCACTTTTGCATCACTCTAATTACACTGAACCTAAAATATACCTCTACAACTTCCACTCAGTGTCCTTTAGGTCTAAAAAAACTCCAAGTTTAATTCTTTTTCCGTAAAAAAATGCTTTCAGATATTTGAAGACAACTCTCATCTTCCTAAAGTCTTAACGAAGGAACATTGACTCCAGTGTTTCCAGCTTAGGTGACTGAGAAAATAGTGGTATCATGGACAGACACAAAGAAGTGAAAAGAGTCAGTTTGGGGAGAAAATAAATTCATTCTGAATATACTGAGTTGGGGGTGGGTATTTAGTAGCCAACTCTACATAAAGATTGAGATCAGGACTAGAGATGAACTTGGCAATATTAGAATTCTCTGAAGGGCCTAGTTAAATGTTGATATCTCAGAAGGATACTCTTATTCTCGAAACTGTCAAATATCATGGGGGTGGTGGTGGTGGTAGTATCAATAGACATCACTTTTTCTTGCTTTCTGATGAGGTAGGTAGGTTTGGGACACTTGGAGGAGACATGGAAAGGTTTTCCAATGCAGAATAAGAATCCCTTAGTCCCAGAAAGAGTTTACTTCAGAAAAGCTGACTTAGAATCACAACTTAGATGCTAAGGTTACAAGCACTTTGGTTAGTAGCTGTATGATACTCTCTCCACTTCCCCAGTGAAGGTGTTTTCATTATCTTTATCATCACACTGTGTCCAAGGAGGGAGAACAGCACTGACAGTGGAGGGAACATTAGAGGGAATCATCTAATTACTTCATTACATAGATGCTGAGGCCCAGAGCAATGAAATAGCTTCCTCAAGTCCACACACGTCTTTAGTAACAGAGCTAGGATTTAAACCCAGGTCTTCTGCCTCAAAACCCAGTACCCTGCCTGTTGCTAGAGGCTGTCAGCACTTGATTATGTGGAAAGAACTTGATTCCTGAATTGAGAATTTTAGCCCAACCATTAGAAGGGCTTTTTCATTATTGAAAATGTCCAGCATTTGCTAATAGTCTCATATTAGTTGTCTTGTGCCTTTGCCTTAAGCTGTTCAGTCATTTCAGTCATATCTGACTCTTTGCGACCCCATTTGGGATTTTCTTGGCAAAGACACTGGTCTGGTTTGCCATTTGTTCCTCCAGCTCGTTTTTGTTGCTGTTCAGTCATTCCAGCGGGATCTGCCTCTACAACCCCATTTGGGGGTTTCTTGCCAGAGATATTGGAGTGGTTTGTCATTTCCTTCTCGGGTTCATTTTACAGATGAGGAAACTGAGGCAAATAGTTATAGTGATTTGCCCAGGGCCACATAGCTAAGTGTGAGGTTAGATTTGACTAAAGGACTGCAGGCCCATCACTCTATTCACTGTATCACCTACTTGCCCCTTCCTTAAGTACTTTTAAATAAATGAGCTTTCCTATCCACTAGTCGATGGCAGCAAACCAAGAGTCCAGGCTTGTGATCAGAAGCAGTGCCCTGGTACAGCTCACAGACCTGCCTAATGTATGCATTTCTGGTGCAACCCCATCACTGTTGGCATTGTGAGACAGGCAGGGCACTGGATTTTGAGGCAGAAGTTGTTATTTAGTTGACTACTCTTGTCCTACTTTTTGTGACCTCATTTGGGGTTTTCTTGGCAAAGATAATGGAGTGCTTTGTCATTTTCTTCTATAGCTCATTTTATAGAAGAGGAAACGGATTCAAACAGGAGTAAGTGACTTGCCCAGGGTTATACAGCTAGTAAATATCAGAGACTGAATTTGAACTCCTGACTCCAGGGCCAGCACTCTATTTATTTACTGAGTAACTCAGTAAAGACTTGTGGGACTTGGGGAAGTGATTTCATTTCTTAACATCTGTAAAATGAAGCAATTGAACTAGATTCTCTTTAATGTCCCTCCCATTCTCAATCCTGTGCTCTCTCCCTGGACACAATATGGTGATAAAAATGATGATGATGGTATCTTATCTATCTGTCTATCTATCTATCTATCTATCTATCTATCTATCTATCTATCTATCTATCTATCCATCTGTCTGTCTACCTATCCCTTGAAGGTTTGCAAAACATCTTACATATATTTTTTTATTTGATCTTTGCCATAACCCTGAGAGGTAAATGCTGGTTTTATCCTCATTTTACAAATGAGGAAATTGAGGCTGAGAGGTCTTGTCCAGGGTCACACAACTAGCAAGTGTTTGAGGCAGGATTCAGACTCAAATCTTTCTTACTCCAAGTCTAGCACTCTGTTCCACTAGGGACACCAGCTACCTGAAGAGAGGCTCTTGTGATGTTATTATTTCCAAATGATTTGGGAAAAGACATATAATTAGTGTGCTTACAAAATTTCATCATGAAGCAAAGTTGGGAGGAATAGGTATCACGCTGGATCACAATCAGTATTCAAAATATTGACAGCCTAAGCACCAGGTCAAACAGAAAATTTACTGGAGATGAATCTTAAGACTCACACATGGTCATAAGAAAACTTCAGAAGAATAAGATGTGGGAGGAGGTCTAGACAGCAGTTCATCTGAAAAAACACTGGAGAGCTTTAGTGAACTTAAAGGTTGATACAAACTAACATAGGACAGCTAGGTGGTACAATGAATAGGGGCTGGAGTCAAGAAGACTCATCTTCCTAAGTTCAAATCTAGCATCAGACACTTACTGATGGCTCCAGAGGAGAAATGAGGCTGGTGATCTTGCACAGCCATCCCTCACTCAAAAAAAAAAGTCAAGTGCAAATCATGTCATCATTTCTCTGATGGCATGGTCTTCTTAGGTGACGAAGGACGAACACAACAACAGACACTTATTAGCGGTATGACCCTGGTTAAGTAATTTAACCTTATTTGTTTCAGTTTCCTCATCTATAAAATGACCTAGAGAAGGAAATGGCAAACCACTTCGGTAACCTTGCTAAGAAAACTCCAAATGTGGTCACAAAGAGAAGGATATGACTGGAAAAATGACTAAAATGAATCAATGCAAGTCATTCCAGCTACATTAAGAGAGGCTTGGTGTCCCCTCAGTACTTTGCCCTGGTCGGAACACTTCTAGAGTAATGTGTTTGGTTAAGGGGCACCACCTTTTAAGAGGGACAAACTGGACCCCATTGAAAATAGTGAAATGAGAATATTGAAAGGTCTTGAGATTCTACTGTATGAATGAATAAATGAAAAAGCACGTTAATCACTTGCTATGTATAAAGCCCTGGGGATACAAATAGAAAAGTAAAAGCAATATCTCCTCTCAAGGCATTCACATTTAATGGAGATACTGTAGGTCTTATAGGATGTTTCAGTTCCGAGTCAGATGGAAAGGTCCATGTCTCTTAGGGGTCTTAGTAGTCTTAAAATTGTTGGAGCAAAGCAGATGGTAGTGTGTCTTCTTTAATGATATTTCTTTTGATAAAACCATACTGATCAAATGTTGAATCATTTGATAATGGCCAGGATATTGCTTGTGAGAACTTTCTTTTCTGGTTCTTCAGTGGCTATAGCTGCTGAGGAAGAAACTACAGAATCTGTTCAAGCAGTTGCCATGTTGCATCCTCACTGAGGATGTTTCCTTGGATGAAATTAAGGTCAGTGTCTGGGGGAGGGGGAGTATTTCTATTCTTAGGGCTCTTAGGCTCAGGATCCTGGGCTGTTTCAATCAGGACATGGGAGGAGGTTGTAGGTAAGGTGGTAGTGAGGGTTTGACTTGCTTGGGACATGCTACCTCTTGTCTTTCCATCAGGCTGCCTTGCTGCTTTAGCTAGGCTGACTTTTCTGTCTGATAAACAAATTGACATTTTTTAACCAGGAAATGACAACACAATTTTTTGGGGGAGAAATGGATTTAATGTCTTGTAAGTATTTAAAGGGAAGTCACATGAAAGGATTGGATTTGTTTTGTTTGGCTCAAAAAGGCACAATTAGGATCAGTGGATGGATGCTCTAGGGAGTAAGATTTAGGTTGATTATAATTAGGATCTCAGGGCTACCTCAGGAGATAGATTTCTGCTTGTGGAATTTCTTCAAGAAAAATCTGAATCATTGCAACTGGAAAGATTATAGAAGGGATTCTTGTTTGTGTAGTGGTTGGACTAGATGAGCTCTAAGAACTCCCTCGGGAACTTTAAAATCTTGTTAGCTCTACCCTCACAACATCTCTTGTGTGCACCAGGCACAACTAGGTAATATTGATGAGGTTCATGTAGAGTTGTGGTGGGATGTCTCTAAAGAATTTCAAAGACTCAGATCAACTCCAAGTCAGTTGGAACAGTTTATTATGGTTTTGAAGTTTCATACTTTGACGAGTGGTTAAGTCCTTTAGAGGAATTTAGCAACTTCAATAAGGCAAGACATAGAGTTTTATAGAGAATATGATGCTGATTACACAATCAAATATATATGTATATATATAATGTAGGAATATGATTAATATTAAAAAGTTAGGAGGAGTTTGTTAAGGGATTAGGTAATAGAAGGGGTCCCAGTCTCAGTGGAACTGTTCATACAGTTACCCATAATGCATACAGTTAGTGGGGTATATATATATATATATATATATATATATATATATATATATATATGGCAATGATATTATAATCCTCTCTAAGTCATAAGTTCACTCCAGGTCAGCTTTTTACTATTACTATGCAGGTGCTATTGTAAGGTAGGCCCCTTCTACAATTTGGTGGTCAAGCATCCTGCTCTACATCTTGGTGGTGCTGTTTGCCAATTGGCTAGCTATAGTGGTACTGTCTGGTCAAGATGGATAGTTAGGTGTTGTGGTCCTGTCTTGGGCTAAGTGGATGATGTTATTATGGTTGAATATAAGAACACAACTGTTTCTGTAGGAATGGATCTAGAGGTGGTGACTGGGATCTCATCATATGGACATGCCTTTTATTTCTGTGGGAACTAAGAGTTCAGGGACACACCTGTTGTTCTAGTGAGCAGTGAGGCATACCAGAAGAAGTCAGGACATTGGCAGGGGGGCTAGGCAGGTAATATTGGGGCTGGGGGCAGCTCTGTTAGTGATGGAGTCCTAATAGAGCTGCTGCTAGCCCCAATAGTCTCACTTCAATACAGGTCCACTGTACCTACCCAACTCTTCCCCCTCTCCCCATGTCCTAGCTTCTTCATGTATGTATTCTCACTGCTTACTAGAACAACAGGTGTGTTCATGAAACTCATAGTTCTCACAGAAACATCAGGTGTGTCCATGTACTCAACCACAGCTACATCCATTTGGTCCTAGACAGGACCACAACACTCAGCCAATCAGAAAGCAGCAGCACCAGGATGCCCAAGCAGGATGTGGACCCCAAAACAATAAAAGGGACTTTCCCTTAGTAGGCACCTACACAGTAGTAGTAAAGAACTGAGCTAGAGTGAACTTATGATATAAGAGGCTTATTATAATATTATTATCTCATATGTATATATATATATATATATATATATATATATATATATATATATATATATATACACACACACACACACATATATATATATTCCCCTAAATGGGTTTCTCTGAATGCATTGTGGGTAATTGCATGCATAGTTCCACTGTGTTGTCCTCTCTTGGTTAAACAAAGCCAATTTCTTTATCAGACAGGAAAGTCAGCTTAGTTAAAGCACCAAGGTAGCCTGATAGAGAGACAGAAAGTAGCATGTGCCAAGCTAGCAAACCCTCACCAACACCTTACCTAGAACTGCCCTTCTCCATTACCTAAACCCTTACTAGACTCCTCCTGCCTTTGTAATATTAATCATATTCCTATAGTCTTTGTAAATTTCTGTTATATAATTGCATCTTTACCTATAAAAATCCATCTTGCTTTCTTTGAAGTTGCGGTTTCCTCTTGGAACTTAGTCCTCTTTAAGAGAGGTGCCAATCTCAATAAATGTCTATGCTTAGATTAGAGGTGGTCTGACTCTGAATTCTTTGAGATGGTTCTACCACAACATATCATGAAACCCCAGCAGTTTTTGGTGTCCTTGGGTTTAAACCTCAACATTAAGATTCCATCAATAGTAGGAAATAAATTTAGAGTAGTAGATGGGAATCATCTTGTGGAAGGCCTTGAATACCTACACAGAAATTCAGGGGGAAAGGAGTCTTTCCCTGAAGAATGATCATTGCTTTGACTTTAAGATTGCTATAGCCTCGAAATTCAAACTTTTTTGCTTTTGGGCAGGGGGATACAATTTTTATTTTTAAAACCTTGGTAACCAGCAACAGTCAAATTTAACAATTTAAACATGAAATCATATATGAAACCACAGTCTCCAAACCATTTACAATTTTTAAAACATATAAATTTCTTTCGTTGGAGCTACCTACTCTGTGTTTGGTGAACCTCTGTGACCATGAACTTCACTGGGCCTGACCAACCTGTTTTTGCCCTTGCCAGAGGCAGTAGAGCATCAGGCATCTTGGTTTCCCACAATTAGTGACCAGTAGTTCACCAGATTGGTTTAAAAGTTTACGAAGTTAGGACCCTCAATAGCAAAGAAATGATGCATGAGACTGGTATATATTTCTTGGCCATCAAGCCTCATATTAACCTCTTCCTGTTGGAAGAGATTGGGCCTAAGATTGAAAACAGATAGACAGTAGTCTTCTGTGCTGCTGGTGTCACAGCTGGCTTCATTGAGAAGATGCTGACAGAATTGACATGCCTTGATATCAGATGGGGGCAAGATAGAACCCCTTCAGTGACTGGCAGTCCCTCTGGAGGTACAATACTTTTACTGTATTGGAATAATAAGTGCCAAGAATGTTAAACCAGCACTTCCAAGATGCTTTCTAGAATCAAAACAGTATCCCCAGCAGCTCAGCATTAATGTCTATTGAGAAGCTCAACTACTAGATAGGATGGATTTCTTTCTCAGCAGAAGAGGACCTTTCTATACATTTAAAGCTTTAGATGCACTGAGAATAGACTGGGCCAACATAGGGCCCTTTAGTGTTTAGTAATGCTTCTGGATTCACTAGACATATGAAAAGTTGTCAAGATGCCTCTTGGAATCAGTGTAGCATCCACAGCAACTCAAAGGTAGTTGTCCTGGAGGAGTCATCATTCATGAGTTGCGCTACTTAGTGAAGGTTTCCACTTCTTCTAATTGGGGTTTTTAAAGCCTCCAGAATCTGTACTGGTGAGCATCAATTCCTGACTGACCGAGAGAAGCTCTTCCCAACTGCCATCATCAACTTAGTCCTTCTGGACACAATAAAACTAGAATTTTCTGTAGTATCTACAGTTGCTCTCTGTCCATGTCCATATCAAGCTACTCACTGACATCCAGGCCTCTAGGCTCTAGAAAGACCCAACACAGCACAATTGTTCTTTTTGCTCAGTATGGTCGTTCTCCCTGTGATCTAGAATCTATGGATTCTTTGGTCCCAAGTAACCAATGAAGGAATATTTCTACAAAGGAAAAAGAGCTTCTAACTGTCTGAAGTCAATGTCCTTTGACCCAAAGCTATATTGATAAATGAGAAAAGCAAACGCTTTTCTAATTTTGCTCCAAAGAAATCAGAATGGAGGTATTTTCTTGAATATTTGAAAAGTTAAGCTTGTTGTAATCCTTCTTAAAAGTTATAGTTTCATATGTAGACATATATATGTAAAGTTATATATATAAAACTATATACATATAGTTTTATATATAAAAAGTTATATATTTCCCCAACTATAGTCCATGAGGATACCCATTCTGAAGAAAACACTCCCCTCACCTATCTTTTGGGAACAACATCTGTCTTCTTCTATCAGAACAAGAGGAAATGATCATCCTTGCCAAGAATGTTAAATCAAGTACTAAGAGCTGAAATGGAGCTATATAAGTCTATTCTGTCACAGAAAGAACAGATTTAGCCTCTTGCTTTAAGTCATGACTCCAGATTTCAGGGAGGTCAAGCAGCCTATCTCTCTTTCCCTCTACTAATGTTTAAAAAAATGAAAAAAAATCATTTTTTTAACACAAGGATTTCCTAATATATTTCTTTACCCACCACCACTCTCACTGACTTCTTATTTTGTAACAACAACAATGGCAGCAGCAACAATAGTAACAAAACAATTAAGCAAAGCCCCAGGAAATACTTCATTCCACCATCCCATACCTGCAGTCTCCTGCCTCTCTAAGGGGAGAAAGTATGCTTCATCATTTGATATCTGGCACTGAAATGCTTCTCCTCATTTCTTAAGAATCACACTTTTTCTTAGACCCTAGGATTTTAGATAACTATGTTTGGATTTATTGTTTTCTGTTGTCTATACTGTGTGCAGTTAGAGCCCTAAATTCAGGTCAGTAATGATTTTCAACTATCATTCTTCCAGAAAATAAATCCTTTGCTTGTTCCCTCCCTTGCAAAAGAAAAGGTGTATATTATCTTTACAAGAATAGAGCAAGAGTGGCGCTGATATATTCATCATCATAGGGTGACCCATGGGCATGGTGTCTGAGAAAGAGGCACGTATACCTCATATTCTCTCATGTCTCTGTCTCTGTCTCTCTGTCTCTGTCTCTCTTTCTCTCCTGGATCATTCACCCCAACCTCTACTCATGCCAGAAGGGCTGGGGGCTTTTCCCAGAGAGGAACTGATTATGGCCACAACCAAGCCCTTATAGCTTATTCTCTAGGGATTCATAGGGATAACCTGGTGTGTGCATGTAGGGTATGGTGTAGAGAGGAGGACACCCTCCTATGACTCTTTTTTTTTTTTTCTATTTCCTCATCCTTCACTTTGGGGCTTCCTGTTTACACAAAGATCTCACTGACATCATTAATTCTTGATTATGGAATATTTAAGTAATGAAAAGGCAAAGGCAAACACAACCCAAAATTTATTCAATAGAAGGTAGAAGCAGGTTAATCAAAGCACCATGCAACATTCTACCCATAATATGGAGCCATATGCCCCCCAAAATCTATAGAGAGTATGTGGGGAAAATGGGAGTGGGCACACACATATGGAAATCTAGTGCTAAGGCATATGAATAGAAAAATCCAAGTCCCTGGAGCAATGCATGATTAGATTGCAAGACCAATCACGTCCAGGGTCTCTTTTAAAGAGCATGAACCATTTGTCCCTCCTCTGAGGCTCTTTGCTGTCCTACTAGAACAAGATTCTTCTCTCTTATAATGGAGTTGCTGAAATAATGTTAAACCCTTTTAGCAAATCAGGAACATTACTCTTTAGTGAAATCTGAACCCTAAGGCTGGGGTCTTTCCAGATCTGCTCCCTTGAACCCAGTCAGTGTTAAGCTGTTTCAGTGACAAACAGTTCCCTTAATCTTAAGAACCACAAAGCCCCTCAGATCTGATTGCTGAGGAACACACCTCAGCCCTGACAGGGGAAAGTAGGATTCAACTTTTTCCAGTAACCAGAAGTTACAGACCTTTCTTCCAAGTAAAAAACTAAATCAGTGAGTGGCAGGACTTGTCTATCCTTAGTTCACTTTGATACACTGTAGATGTGGTAAAAAGCAATATGATGAACCTCTCCAGCTCATTGCAAAGCAGGGTTCCGGTTTCTCCAAGGAGCTCACAGCAGTCCCAGAGTCAGAACTTGGCTACTTCAGGCCAGAGCAGCTGCTCTTCTTTCCTGAAGCATCTCTGCCGGGCTTTTTTCCAGCAACACAGAACAGTGTTTGTTGTACTTGTATCTTTAGCATCATCTTCCCTCTTCAGGTGGAAGATGTTTTCTCATTCTTGAATCTTTAGTTTTTAATACTTCATGAACATCGGGGCTTGCTTCTCACTAGTGCTCTGCTGACTACTGTTAAACTACAGTTAAATCTTCATATTTAAATTAAATAACTACGTTAAATCTTCATATTTCACAGTGTCAGATGCCTTGCCCATGGAAAGAAGAAAAGCATGTTTCGTAATCTTTGTTTATAGCTACATAGAAGAAAAAATGTTATGTTATAGTCTGGATTATAGTTTAGACAAATTAGCCCTACTCATGGTCTTCATTAATTTGAACTAAAAAAATTAAATTTTCTATAAATGAGAGTGTAATGTAATGGATAGAACATAGGATTTGGACATATAAGAGACAGATTAAAATCCCTGCATGTACACTTTTTAGGTATATCATCTTGTTAAAATTGTCTCACTTCTCACTTCTTTAATTATCTATGAAATAAGAATCATACTTACGATGACCTACCTCATAAGATTGTTTTAAGAATCAGATAAGGATAGGAACTGGGCTTGTGATTTCAATGTGTAGCAGCACAGCTCTTACTATGTCTCCTACTTAGTAACCTGTGCTGGCTTCCTATTACTTCTAGGAACAAAGAGAAACTCCTTTTTAAAAATTTATTTAAATCCACTGACATTTCAGTTCCAACATATCTTTCCAGTTTAATTACTCCTCTAAAGGACTCATGTCCTTCCATTGACTCTATAGTACAAACTAACTGTTTTTGTTTCTCATAACATGGTACTCTATTTGCCATCTCTGCCCTTTGCGGTATTTATCACTTTTGCCTGGAATGGACTCTTTACACATTTTGAACACCTAGAATCCCTAATTTCCTTCAAGACTCATCTCACATGCTGCCTTCTACATAAGACTTACTGTAGTCCACAAATTTTTGTTTCCCCTCACAAATTCATTGTGATGTATTTCATATGTGTGTATGGATATATATATCCATACATACGTATACACATATATAATATAACACACACATATATATGTATATATGTATGTATGTATGTCCATATACACATCACCAATAGAATGTCATTTCCCTGAGGACAGGGGTTGTTTTACAATGCTTTAGTTATTCCATCAGAATTCCCTCTGTGTAGGTACACTGGCAAATGCCCAACTCCCCATCTCCTTATCCAACATATAGTATAAATGAAAAATTTTCAGAATGATTAATTCCTCTCCTGGGCTCAAATTATACATCTTAAACCACCTATGGAACCTTGGACAAATGACTTAAGGTAACTGGATTGAGTTTTCTTATCAATAAAATGAGAGGGCTTTCATTAGAGGGTCTCTCAGTTCTCTTCTACCAGTGTTCTTAAAATCTTGATGTGATGGGGATGTCCCCTCCTCCCTGCTCTAGTATCCCATGCTACTTAAGGATTAAAAAACCCCAAAAAACCAAATCTCTCAATGCCACATAATCTCGTCTTTTCCTAGTCACAAATGTGGCAGTTGTCCAGTTAATAAAATTGCTCTACTAATGAGCTTCTTATCTGAAGGAGGTAGCTTTTCCCTTAATCTTCTTTCTAGTTAGGGAAGTCTGAGTCCTAGTCTCACCGCCAGCTATTCTAGACAACTGATAAAGACCCAGTTAGAGCCCATTCTCCAAATCTACAGTACCACCTTTGTTAATCAGTCTTTACCTTATCTGTGCCAATATAGACCATACCAAAGAACACCATCAGAATTAGGCAGGGAATCCTTATGGTGATTGGGAATTATAGGAGAGACTGGGAGTAGACAGCTTATCTTGGCTCAGTTCATCTCTTTTGCATTTAAGGCTGACAAAGGGAAGCTTCTGGAGGATTTGATGTAACCCTGTGTTCTTGGGCTACCAAATAGGAGGCTGGAAATAATGTGGGCTCCTTTCCCATCCTCCTGATCACAAGTAGATTGGAATGGTGAGGGCCAAGTGGAATGTTTTAAATAAGTCAGCTTTTGTCACAGGCAGTGCTCTTTCCTGAAGGGAAAGGCTCTGGGTCACAATTCATAGTCTAGGTTCTTAAGCCTAAGAATAAATCTAACCCAGTCACAAAAATGCTGCTGAAATATTTCGAAAGTGTTGTTATTTTCTCAGTCTCATACAAAAGAATTTGTCTGTTGATTCTAAGCTATTTTAGGGAGGCATATCCTGGAAGAAGGCTCCCCCAAGAATATCTTAGTCTTTCTTTAAGTAGAACTTGTGCTTTGATATCCAGCCCCCATGCCCACCTACCCTAAAAGGTTAGACAACTGGTGAGCAGGATTCTGTGGCAATTTAGGATAGATAAATGACACCTTTTACTGGAGCAGGAGGGGTAGAGAAAGAGGGACCCAAACATGGAGAGAAGGAAGAATACATTTTTACGCTTGCTTATTGCTTGACCAATCTTTGGCTTGCCCAGGCAATATGCTCTCAGCAATGACTAATCTTTCCTGTTTGCCAGGCACAAAGGTACACCTCTTATTCTCAGGCATTTGCTTATGTATTGAACCTTTTATTTATAAGCACAGGACTGTGGAATGAAACTTTGCTTCTTTGAGAACTTTTAAATGGAGGATTGCCGGAGGTTCTGACACTATCTCTGAAAGATATGGCTTTCCAGTGACCCTATGTCTGAGTTACCTTTAGACCATGCTCTCTACCTTACTGGAGATGATAAAAGATGATGTTGGGATGTCCTTTGTGGACTGTAAGCTTCTTCTAGAATAAAGCCTTCTGGGGACAATTAAAATTTAGAGGACTGCAATATTATTGAGTCAAAAAAAAAATAATGAATACAAGGAATAGTCCTAACTGGCCTGATAATAGCCTCATAATTAGTCTGTACTCTTCTAGGTTTTGAGGGGAGTTTGTTCCAAACAAGGGAAACATCTTGTTTGAATTTATGGAGGTGGGACATGGAGGTGGACTACCAATTTTGAGGAGCAGCCAAGTAGTCTAGTTTGGATAAAGTAGAGCTCATGGAGTCATGTGAAGTAATGCTGAAAGTATTGTTGGGAGTCCAGTGGAGAGAGGGCCTTCAATACTGGGCAAAGGAGTTTATATTTGCTTTAAAGACAAAAGGTTTTGAGAAAGGAAAGGATGCAGTCATATTTGTGTTTTAGTAAAATCCCTCTGGCAGCTGTTTGGAGAATAGATTGTAGTGGGAAGATCCTGAAACTGCTGTTAGGAGATCAGTTAGGAGTATTCTTTGTGTCAGTTATTTGTTTTGATTGCTGTCCTCTAAATTTTTATTGTCCAGAGAAAGCTTTATTCTGGAAGAAGCTTACAGTTCATAGATGTTCCCTTACCCCTCCCACTCCAGTGAGAGCTGTTATATATCTATCCTAAATTGCCTCAGAATCCTGCTCTTTGGTTGTACAACCTTTAAGGGTATGTGGAGTTGGGAGCTGGATATCAAGGTTTCACTTAAAGTAAGACTAAAACCTTCTTGGAGGAGTCACTTTTTGGTGTGTGCCTCCCTAAACTAGCTTAGAATCAACAGATTATTCTTTTGTATAAGACTTGCAAAATATTTGACCTCTGGTGTGACTATGTGAGATTCTCCCTAGGCCATTTAGGAACTCAGGCTGAGAATTCTGGCTCAGGGCGCTCCCTCCTGGAAGGAGCACTGCCTGGGACAAAAGCTAACTTAGATAAAACATTTCACCCACCCCAATCCACTTAATCCAGTGCGAGGGAAGAGAGCCCACCTGATTTGGACTCTCTTCTGGTTAAATAATAGGTGGAATTAATTAGAATTTCCCTGTGGAATACAACACTTTCATTTTGATGATTGATATCCTGTTGGATAATTCTGCAGCTCTATAAATTCAGGGGTTCATCAAGGCTTTGCAATGCTTCCCTCTGTCAGGTTCAGGTGTATAGAGCCAAACTGAACAGAGGCAAGGTAAGCTGATCTGGCCTGGCCTGACCTGCCCTGATGTTACTTCTCTGTCTTCCTTCATGTTCTCCTGAGCTGACTTCCCCTCATGTCCCCTATAATTGTCAGGTTCCAAGACTCTTGACCTGGTGTTTATTTTGTTCTTTGTGGTCTTTTCCTCTGCTGGCACAAGAAAGATGCAGAATGAGTATCAAAAAGCAGGGAATGTGGATACAGTGGATGAGCTCTGTCTGGGCTTTATCAGTTATCTGGTGTACGTGGCCCTGAGTTTAGGGCAATTCTAAAGAAGTGTAAGGGCAAATCTGCCTCCTTAAGCTAAGGAGATCATTATGAAAGTAATTTTTTTTTAACTGGACAACTGCCATATTTGTGGCTAGGAAGAAAAGAGATTGTGTGGCATTGAGAAACATTATATAATTTGAAAATCCTTAAATATCATAGCAAGCCAGAGAAAGAAGGAGGGGGGCATTTCTAACATGGGTTTAGCAATACAGCAAGATTTTAGGATCATAACTGAAAGGGAATTGAGAAGTCCTCTAATCAAAACCCTCTCATCTTATACATAAGAAAAGTCAGGTCAAGGAAGTTTAAGTGGCTTGCCCAAGGTCCCATGACTAGTTTCAGATATGTGATTTGAAGCCAGGAGAGGAATAAATCATTGTGAAAATTCACTTATGTTGTAAAAACATTTCTACCATCAAAGAAATGACACTCAATTGGGGATGGTCATATAGACATATACATGAAATAAATGGTAATGTGGTTTGTGGAGGGAACCAGGAGCTTGTGAGATTTCAATAAGCTTTTTGCAGAAGTCAGCATATGAGGTGCATCTTGAAGGAAATTAGGGATTTTAGGAAGTCAAAGTGAGGAAGAAGTCCATTCCAAACATAGGGAAAAGACACTACAAACCACAGAGATGATAAATACAGTGTTATCATGAGATACAGACAAAGGTAGTTTGACTGGACTGCAAAGTGAAAGAAGAGACGTAATGTGTAATTAGGCTAGAATGATATGTTGGCACCAGACTGTGAGTATATTTTAATGAAAACAGCGGTCTGTATTGGATCATTATAGGGTAGTAGGGAGCTAGCCTAGGTTACTGAGTAGGAGGCATAGAAAGAACTATGCTACACCATTGAAACCACAAATTCAGTCTCTATCCTTATTCAACTCTCCCAACAAACCTGTGAGGTAATTTACTGCAAGTGTGATTCCAGTTTCATAGATAATTAAACTGAGGCTCATACATAGGTGAAATGATTTTAATAAGATCACATAGTTAAAAAGTGGGCATGCAGAGATTTGAATTCAGTTCTCATATTGCCAAGTTCTTTTTTCTATGTCAGTACCTTATTTACTGGAATATTAGGTAAAAAAAATTCAAATTAATGAACATCATGTGTAAAACAAAATCCTTTCAACTATGATTCAGATTTTAAAATGACATCTCTTTTTCTATGAGGTTATAAACAAAGATTTGGAACATTCCTTTTCTTCTTTCCATAGGTTATGACGAATTACCTGAGAAAAAGAAACTCTGCAGTAGGGGACATCTCTGTATCTATATACTCTCTAGCAATGCAGAGAAATAATATAGGAAAAGTGTTAAAAAATGAGGTGCAATAAAATATATGCAAGAAAGCTTGATGAAGGAAGATTTGGGGTACAGAAGGGTAAGAGAGCAGAAAGTGGCAGGAGCTGGAATGCATCAAATGTTGCTTATTATTATTTTAATAAAGCAAAGATTTCTGTTAAAAGTATGACTTTTGAGGCTGATGTGATTCCTGGGTCTCTTCATTTGCATAGGGGAAGAGTCTACATTATAAACCATAATCACACATTTATATTCTGGGCCACATGACCTAAAAGACAGTAGACTAATCATTTATCCGATCCCCACAACCTCTCAAATCTGAGAGGTTAACTCTTAACTGAAAATTTTCACCATAGATAAATATCAACTGTTTGGTTGGTCTAGAGCAGGAGCGTGGAACCTGTGGCCTCAAGGTCACATATGGTCTTCTAGGTCCTTCAGTGTAGTCTTTTGATTGAGTCCAAATTTTTCAAAATACATCGTTTTATTAAGGGGATTTTCTCTGGGAAGTTTGGATTTAGTCAAAGGGCCACACTTGAGGACGTTGAGGGCTACATGTGGCCTTAAGGCTACAGGTTCCCTACCCCTAGTCTAGAGACACCCAGCACCTACAGGAATATTAAACATACACACACACACACTAATTAATGTCTCCCCTGAGTTTATTTAGAGTGTCAATGACAATATTATCAAAATTAATTTACATTTCAAAAACTGAGAAACACATCACTCTCAAGAAAAGAATTCAGAAACAGAGTGGGTAGAGGAAGGTGATTTATTAACATGTCTGGAGACATGGTGCTGTTCACAAAGAACATTCACACAGTACAAAAGCAAACCCCCTCCCTCCAAATAGTGTAAGAGTGGTTGGACATCCCCTCACAGTCTGAATTGGTCCAGTCTACTTAGGGTTACAACCTTTCTGACACTTCCATTACATGCATGTTTCCCCTCCCAGATCATGGGATCTGTATTCAGAAAACAGAGGGATAATTTTATGCAAGAAGTGTCAGTTAATACTAATAATGCTCATTAAGGAAGCTTGATCCTGGTGACTTTTGCTTTAAATGCCCCTTTGCTAACCCCTCCATTCTTTTTTTCTTTTAATTTAAGTAATTTATTTGGTTTTAGTTTTCAGCAATCACTTCTGTAAGTTTAAAAATTTCTCCCCCTCCCTTTCCCTTTCCTCCCCACAAAGGTATTTAATCTTATATGGGTTGTACATATACATTCTTATTAAACATACTAGTCATATGACAAAGAAGAATTAAAATGAATGGGAGAAACCATGAGAAAAACCAAACCAAACCAAAACATAACACAAGAGAAAATAGTCTGCTTCATTTGGCATTCCAGTTCCATAGTTCTTTCTCTGGATGTGGATGGCATTTTGCCTCAAGAGTCTTTTGGGAATGTTTTAGATCCTTGCATTGTTGTGAAGGGCTAAGTCTATCAGAAACAGTCCTCATACACTGTGGCTGTTACTGTCTATAATGTTCCCTGGTTCTGCTCATTCACTTAGCATTAGTTCATATAATTCTTTCCAGGCCTCTCTGAAATTTTCCTGTTTATCATTTCTTATAGCACAATAGTATTCCATTACATTCATATGCCACATCTTGTTCAGCAATTTCTCGCTTGATGGGCACCCCCTCCATTTCCAGTTCTTGGCCACCACAAAGAGAATAGTTGTAAATATTTTTGTACATGAGGGGCCTTTTCTCATTTCGATGATCTCTTTGGTATACAGTCCTAGAAGCTATATTGCTGGGTCAAAGGGTATGCACATTTTTTTAGCCCTTTGGACATAGTTCCAAATTGCTCTCCAGAATGATTAGATCAGCTCATAGCTTCACCAATAATTAATTAGTGTTTCAACTCTCCCACATCTTCTCCAACAATTATCATCTTCCTATTTTGTCATGTTAGCCAATCTGATAGGTGTTCTGTGATACTTCAGAGTTGTTTTGATTTGCATCTCTCTAATCAATAATGATTTGGAGTATTTTTTTATATGACTATAGATAGCTTTAATTTATTCCTTTGAAAACTGCCTGCTATATCCTTTGACCATTTATCAATTGGGGAATGACTTGTGTTCTTGTAAATTTGACACAGTTCTCTATATATTTTAGAAATGAGGCCTTTATCACAGATACTAGTTGTAAAAATTCTTTCTCAGTTTTTTGCTTTCCTCCTAATCTTGGTTGCATTGGTTTTGTTTGTGTAAAAACTTTTCAATTTAATGTAATCAAAATTATCCATTTTGTACTTCATAATGTTCTCTGTCTTGTTTGTTCATAAATTTCTCCATTCTCCATAAATCTGATAAATACACTATCCCTTGCTCCCCTAATTTGTTTATAGTATCAGCCTTTATACCTAGATTGTGTACCCATTTGGACTTTCTTCTTGTGTGTGGTGTCAGGCATTGGTCTATGCCAAGTTTTCCCCACACTATTATCCAGTTTTCCCAGCAGTTTTTGTCAAACAGTGAGATCTTATCCCAGAAGCTGGGGTCGTTGGGTTTATCAAATAGTAGACTGCTATATTCATTGACTACTGTTTCTTGAGTACCTAACTTATTGCACTTATCTACTCCTCTATTTCTTAGCCAGCACCAAGTGGTTTTGATGATTGCTACTTTATAATACACTTGAGATCTGGTAGGGCTAGGTCACCTTCCTTAGCATTTCCTTTTATTAATTCCCTTGATATTCTGGACATTTTGCTCTTCCAGATGAATTTTGATATTATTTTTTCTAGCTCTAGAAAATAATTTTCTGGTAGTTTGATTGATATGGTAGTGAATAAGTAAATTAATTTAGGTAGAATTTACCTAAGTGGCTTCTGGAGGCACAGCGGGAAGATGCTGGGTGTCTGCTTTGATGCCTGGACAGATCAGTGAGAAGCCCAGGGCTCTGGGGCAGAGCACCCGGCAGGGTGAGATTCTTAAGTCCCCTTCCTTTGGGTCAGAGTCCATAGCTAAAGCATGTAGTCCCAACCCCCTTGAAAGAAAGGAAGAAAGAAGGAAAGGAGGGAGGGAGGAAGGAAGGAAGGAAAGAAAAATCTAGCTAGTAAACCCAATATTTACCTTCTTTGGGAGAGGAGTGGGAGAGGGAGAAGAAGGGGGAAAAGGAGAGGATGAGCTGAGTTACCCAATTGGCTGGGTCCCCATTCAGGCAGCTTAAACTACTCACAGGTTGTGTTTGTCTTTCCTTTTGAAGAGGACCATGACATTAGGGAAGTGATGACATGACTTGCAGTTGACTTTGATCATCGGGCAAATAGCACTTCCAGGTATCAAATCCAGTTTAAAATAGCAGTCATTACAACCCTTTATTGTTGGTTAAAAACTGGAAAGGCAAATCAGATGAAGAGAATAGATAAGAGAGAACTGGTAACAATGGAACTCAATAACCCTTAATAAGTAGAAATAAAATAGAAAACAAATGACATGGCAAAAAACTCCTTACTTGATTTAAAAAAAAAATTGAGATCTAGAAAGCAGTCTGATAAAAATTAAGCTTTGACTAACACCTTATAGCATAAGTTATAATACATTCTAAGTGGATATGTGAATTTGACATTAAATTTATAATATAAAAAATTAAAAGATCCTCAGTTCATAAATCTCTCACATCTATTGCTAAGAGATATATCTTTAACCAAATAATATATGGATTAAAAAGATAAAATAGCTAACTTTGATTATATGAACTGAAAAAATTCTATATAGACAAAATTAGATAAGAAAGGATATAGCAAATGACAGAAATATCATAATATCAAATTTCACTCAAAAGGTATTAGTATCCAAGACATATCAGCAGTCAGCAAATATAAATAAGATTAACATAGAGACAGTTATATTAGATAAGGTTTATACTGTTATATACAAATTACATGCTTTATGTATTATGTAGTACATGGGGCAGTTAGGTGACACAGTTGATAGATTGTCAGGTCTGAAGTCAGGAATGCTTGTCTTCTGACTTCAAGTGTGACCTCAGATACTTACTAGCTATGTGACTCTGGGAAAATCACTTAAGCCTGTTTGCCTCAATTTACTCATCTATAAAATGAACTGGAGAAGGAAATGGCAAACCACTCTGGTATCTCTATCAAGAAAACCCCAAATTGGGTAACAGAGTCAGACACAAATGAAATGACTGAAGAACAAATAAAATATATAACTATGTGATATGTATTATGTATAATTATATTAACAAGGAAAGCTATGTGTCACAGTGGACAGAGTATTTAGCTTGGAGTTAGGAATACCTGAGTTCAGAATCAGCTTCAAATACTTATTACTATATGTTCCTGGGCAAGTCACTTAACTCTGCTTGCTTCAGTTTTATCATTTGTAAAATAGAGATAATAATAGCAACTCCCTCCCAGTGTTGTGAGGATCAGATAAGATAATGTTTGTAAAATTCCTAGCAGAGTTCCTGGCACAAAGTAAACACTATATAAATGTTAACTATAGTTATTACAGAGCACTGTCACTAGAATCGGAAAGCCTTAGGTTCCAGTCCAGTCTCTGACACTTACTAGCTGTATCATCTGGGCAAGTCACTTAACTACTATCTGCCTTAGTTTCCACAATTGTAAAATGAAGATAACAGCATTTTCCTTAACAGGGTTGTAGTGAGAATTAAGTGATATAAGAAGGTGATTGTCACATTGTAGGTACTATACAAATGTTTATTCCATTTCCTTCCCCTCATTCTCCAGAACAAAATAAAACTATGAGGTAGGTACAAAGTAAAGGGTTAAAAGAGGGGAAGAATATGTACTGAGAGCATCAGGAGATCAGGAATGGCTTCATGTAGGCAACAGTTCAGGTGGTTTTGAAGTAAGTAAGAGAGTTTAAGAAGCAGTGATAGACAAGAGGATCCCCAGCATGGGAGACAGCTTCTCCAAAGGCATACATATGGGAAATGGAATGTTCTGTATAAGGACCAGGACATAAGCCAGGTTGGCTGGTTTGTAGATTACCCAAGGGGAATGATATGCTGTTGTTATTTGTCCTTCCTGCTCAAAGAGTACCAAAGTGACCTCATAGTGATAGGGTCAATACACAGTGTGTCTGACTGTGGATGTTCATACCAGTAAAAGCTTGGAAGACTCTACCCCATATCTGGAAAAAATAATCTGTTATAACCATTTGGCATGGAGATGTCTCTGAACTAATGTATGTCACATTTCCTTTGAACTACCACAATTCTGCTTTGCTCGTAGCACTCAGTGCCTTCTTGATGTAGGCATACCCTGCCTACAGTCCTGTGCCAGTGTCTTCCATGTCTTACAACTGATACAAAGGTCTTCAGAGAGACCTTCAGAGTGTCCTTGTTTTGCTTCTTCTGACCTCCACCGTGAGTGCTTGCTTTGTGGGAGTTCTCTCTAAAATAGTCTTTTAGCCAAAAGTGCATTTGCCATTTGAGTAATGTGGCCACTACATCAGAGCTGCCGTCTCTGTAGTAGTGTTTGAAGGGACTTCAGTGTCCAATACTTTATCTTGCCAGGTGATTCCTAGAATCTTCCTAAAACAGTTTAAAAGGAAATGATTCATTTTCCTGGCATGGTACTAGTAGATTGTCTAAGTTTCACAGGCATACAACAATGAGGTCAGGCTCTGTAGACCTTCAGTTTCCCACACATTCTTTCAGAGCCTCTCAATTGCTGAGCTAGCTCTGGCAATGTGTATGTCAACCTCATCATCAGTGTTTACACCCATGGAAAGTATATGCCAAAGTAAGTGAACTTATCCTCAGCATTCAGAATTTCCCCGTTGGTTTTAATTGAAGGTTCCATATATGGATGGTACTCTGCTGGCTGGTGGAGAAACTTGGTTTCTTGGTGTTAATTGTTAGTCCAAAATTAGCACAAACAGCATAGAATTGATTAATATTTCATTGCATTTTAGCTTCCAAGGCTGAATTGAGTGCACAATCATCTACAAACAAAAAGTTAAATACCAACTCTCCCTCCACTTTTTTCTTGGCTTTAGCCCTTTCAAGCTAAAAAATTTACTGTCAGTGTGGTAGCTAATGTCCCTGAAAACATCATTAAAAATATGGGAGCAAACACACTGTCCTGATTCATTCCATTGGTGATGGGGAAGCATGAGAGCAATGTCCATTATCCAAAATTTGTGCAGAAATGCCATTATGAAACTAAGTTAGAATACTGATGAACTTCCCTAGGCAACTAAATTTTCCTTGATACCTCTAAGTGTCAAGCATGTTTCAACAAATTTGGTGCCCAACCTGGGGCCCAATCACTGATTTTTGGTGGAGTGAGAGGAGATACCATGAGAAGAGTGGGTTCCTGTTGATTTTAACAATCTATATAGGTTGAATCTGCTCCATTCAATCATGGCTACCTCGAACCACATTTTGAAGTTCAGAGGATTGGGAGAAGCCCTCCTGTCAGGTTATGGGCAGATCACACAAGTTGGTATACAAGGCAAAGATGAGAAACACCCTTTGTGGATCAGGAGGCTCCTCAGGAACTATCTAGCAAATCTGAGCAGAGGGCAGTTTCAGCCCTTAGTGGACTGAAGATGGAAGGAAAGGGTTCTAGGCCTAGGGTAGGGAAGAATTCCCCAGGATGGCTTGTAATAGCTGGGATGACTTTTGATAGTTGGGATACTCCCTACTCAGGGAGGCTGTCAGGATTGGCTATAGGCTGAAGACAGGCTCGAATATGGGAGGGAAAAATTCTGAGTACCTAAAGAGGGGAAGAAATCCCTGAAAAGAGTGGGAGGAAAATCTCAGGACAGAGGGGAAGAATAATTGGGTGCTCTTAAGGTAATGGGACCAGGGAGGGGATAAAGAATCCTCTGAACATTACTTTGATAGCCATTTGAAAGAATGCTGGCTATATTCCTTGACCCATCTGCTCCCGAAAGTTAGAAGGACAGCAGAAGAGGGAGAATCTAGATTCTGGGAAGGATACTATAAAATTGGTTAGAAATCAGTCAGAGTAAATAACAAGTTTTTCACTGGTCTGAATCTGAATTTGAAATTGATGCGTATTCCTTTATGCTTTGTCAAATGTCTTGTCTGTATATGTTGTGTTGATGTTTCAGTGTGAATGAAAGTCTGTATCTGTGTTTTATCTGGCACTTTGTAAAGTTGTAAATTTAGCCAGCAAGAGCAAAAGACTGAGCTGGACTGCCCTTGAAATGCCACCTTACCTCCCTTGTTCAACCTCCCAGATCAGGTTCAGAGGAGGAGAGGGACAGGGAGGGAGAGAAAGCGACTGTTTGGTTTATATGGTTGGTAATAGCAAGTAAGAGTGGATGAGACGTGTCAGGTCAGGAGTAGAAAGAAATAAGTTATGTGCAGTTTTAAAGGGGCTTTAATCAAAGTCCACTAGAGGGAAAAGTGAGAAAATTTAAGGAGGTAGGGATGAGAAGAGCATGGGTACTGTGTGATCAGAAGGCTTGAAAGAAGTGGGGAAAAAAAGGAGGGAGGAAATCTCTTTTTCTCTCAGACCAAAGAAGACAGTCTAACCAGCATTTAACCGTTTCCCACCTGACCCAAAGGAGAAGCTTTTGTGTAATGGGATACAACCAAAAGTTAACTGAATTCATTCTGGTCGTATTTGAAATTGTGAAAAGGTGAAATGTGTCACTCTTAATTTAATGTTTAAGATAGGTTAGAATTTATTAAACTCTGGTGAAAGTAAGTGGAAGATTAGCAAGTGAGAAAAAAATCTTAAGCAAGTAGCCTAGAAGAAGGGCTGAGAGTTTTGAATTTAGGTTTAATTAGGTCTTGAAGCTAAAGTTGGTACTTTATGTTCAAATTAAATCAGTGTATCTGATATCAGACAATGTGTTTAAAGTAGCAGAAAAAAAATAATAATGATGGGGTTTTCTGTCTTTAAAAAGTGATCACTTTAGCATAAGAAAAAGGGGTTATTATTATTATTGTAAAGGGGGAGGGGAAGAAATGTGGCTTTCTTGGTATGCAAATTGTTTGACATTTAACTACCTCTAGTTTTTAAGGTTTGGGGTAAGACAAAATTTTTAGGCATTTTTTTTCATTTGGAATATAAAGGAGAATAAAGGTAGTCTGAGTAAAGGTAGAAAAGAAAAAGAAATAGTGTAAAGAAAAATGGGAGATGGGGGAGCAACAGGACCATGTGCTTCCATTCATTCCCTCCCTCATATTATTTCAGAAGATTTGGGTATGCTGAAAGAGTACAGAGGAAATGAAAATTTGTAACCTGATTGGAAAACCAAGAGACCAAGTTATAGAAAATGTTATTAAATTTAAAAATGGGTATAGATATTGATTGTTGTGATTAGTAATTTTACAATTCAGTTATTTATTAAGTTTCCAAGTTCCCTGCTTGGAGAGGAAGTCAAGTCCACCTAGTTAGTACTGGTTCAAAATCAATAAGATTTGTTTTACCTGGGCTAAAGACAAAATATTAAATTAAGCACATTTTAAGTTAACATAATTTTAAACCTTTAAAGAAAAGGAGAAAGTTTGTTCAGATTGAACTTAAAGATCTCTCTCTCTCTCTCTCTCTCTCTCTCTCTATATATATATATATATATATGTATATATGACTAAATTGCATATATATTGTTATTTGGCATTTATGATTGTAAGGTGCTTAACATAAATAACTTCAGTATAAGGTAATTGTTCCAGAAATGGGTTCTGAATGCCAAAATTAACAGGATAATTTCTGAAAATGCATTTGATTGGATTGTATTTCTATAGAAATTCGATTGTTTGAAACTGTTACAATTTGTTACAAATAAGCAGTGGTAATGCTGATGTTTGTTATATAATGGTAGGCTTTCCATTTGAAATCTTGGCTAAAAAGATTTAATTCCTGAAGTATCTCATTCTTTCAAAGTGAATATAATTAGAGAAGAATAAACAAGCTTGTGAAATAAGGACAGAAATCCATTGGACTCAAAGGTTAGCTATTAACCTCTTTGCTTTGTTTAAACTGGGAGGGAAGAGTGTGAGAAAGTATTTTGAAAGGACAGAAAAATTATGTAACTTGAATTTATAATTAATAGGTCAATCAAATTTAAGATAGTACTATCTGAAGGATAAATTTGAGAAAGATGCTAAGTGGAATCCCTCATGTATGTGAGTCCTGGTAAACTTTAAGCCTGGCTAAGCGCCAGTTGACAATCTATACAATTTTAGTCTAGAATTGACATGAAGTTAAGGAAATGTTCCCTTGTTCCAGCTATATCCCTACTCTTAGTGACAAATTCCTATAATCAAAAGTTTTGTAAGCATCTTGTGTTATCCTGTTTGTATTTCACTCTGATTTCTCTTCCCAATTTTTGCTCTACTTCTCTTTCTTGATTTTCAATATCCTTTTTGAGCTCTTCCATGGCCATGGAATAACCACAAATTTAGATCAAAATAGCAAGATCTCTTCTGCTTTACAACTAAACTGAACTGTAAATTATTTTGAAAACTTAGTCAACTTTTAAAAAATAATAACACAATATCTTTTAAAAGATTTCTTTTACAAATACTTCCCCTTCTTTAAAAGCTGTTTAAAATTTATTCATGTTCTCTAAACTTTTATGAGGAAAATCATTTGGAAACCTTAAAAATGACAGATATCTTTCTTCCTCCTTGAAACAAGAATAAATATTTAAAATTGGAATTCATCAAAACTATGTTGGTGTTAAGTAGCACAAACTCAGAAAATATAACAAAACTAAATTCTTAGTTATTACAGAGTTCCTAGATATCACAAAATTCCTCAGTCAAAAAGGTGTTTGTAATGGAGAGGAAATTTAGTTTCTATATGTCAAGAAAGACATATCCAATTAATTTAGCCTTATGACTAAATTTTCCATAAATATATCCCTAGAAATTAAGTACATTCTGGCATTCCATATAGATAGTCCAAAAACCTTCAAATTCACATACATAAATATGTCTTTTAGATGATACTGACTTGAAAATCACACCCCTATTTTTTTAAAAGGATTCTCATTTGTTCAATAGGAATTCTACAACACAGAAACTTTTGCAGTTTTTAATAACTTTAGGTCATTGAATTTCTAAGTCACCTTACATGATATGTGGAAACTGTAAATCACCATTTTTAATTAGAGGACCTTTTGGTTCTAAAATCTTCATGTGTTGCTAAAACTATGGTAGATATGTCCTCCTCCACCCTGCTCTGGCATTTTAGGCTAGTTAAGGATTTTAAATATGTAGAATAATCTTTCAATGCCGCTCAGTCTCTTCCCCCTACCCTTACTCCTTTTGACCACAAATATGACTTCTGTCTAGTTGAAAAACAGTCTCTCCTAATGAGTTCCTTAGCCTAAACAGGCTTTTACCTTAGCTTTCCTTAGAGTTACCCTATTTTTAGTCAGTTACTCAAGATAACTGATAAAGCCCAAACTGAACCCATCCTCCATTCCACAGTACCTTTGATGCTCAGCCTGCCTCTTACCTGTGTCAGCACAGGAGAAAACCACAAACAGCAATATAAACACCACTTAGAGAATCCTCATGGTGACTGATTTTGCAGAACCTGGAAATTACAGAGTAGATGAGATAAAGCCAGCTCAACAGGATGGAAAAATAAAGGACAGGTGATCAGAGAGCCCAGTCTCAGCTTGCCTTTTCTTGATTCAATTCTGCTCTGTATCTGTGATCCTGATGGAGGGAAGTTTTGGAAGGGCTTGGTGGTGATTGAATTTATAGGGCTAGAGCACTACACAATTTGATGTTGACAATAATAATCCACAGTGAAATTTACATAATCCACTTCCTATTTAATCAAAAACAGAATCCAATTCCTGTGGGATCCTTTTCTTCCCTCCAGATTCAAGCGCATTAGGATGGGGAGGAATGAATTAAATGTTTTATGAAAGCCAACTTTTGTCACAGACCTTGCTTTCTCCCTCCTGTATCCCCCCAAATTCTTGGCTTGGGTTCCTAGGTGGTTGAGGGAGAATCTCACTGAATTGTAGGTAAATTTTAAAAGTATCTTATACTAATGAAACAGTATGCTGGATCTAAGTTATTTTAGGAAGGCACATACTGGAATGTGACTTCTCAAGAAGGATTTAACCTTGCTTTAAATTAAATTTGTACCTGGATATTGAGACCCCACCCTCATTTACACTTAAAGATTACACAAGCAATGAGCAGAATAATGTGGCAACTTCAGTTAGATAAATAACAACTTCTACTAGTGTATTAGGGGTAGAAACAAATCTCTGAAAAGTAAACTTCTTTCAGAGAAACCTGGGAACCACTAAAAATTAGAGGAATATAACATTATTGTATTTAAAAAAATAACCAATACATAGAATATTTGTAACTGTTCTGTTAGTAGCCTCATAACTAGTCTGCATGCTTCAGGATTTTCCCTCTTCCATCCATCCTCCAAAGTGACTGCATTTTTCCTTGCTCAAAATTATTTGATATTCAGTACTGCCTGTTGAATAACAAATAAACTCCTTTACACGGCATTGAAGGCTTTCTGTTACTGGTCTCTCACCTACACTTGCAATATTATTTACCATGATTCCATTCATGAGCTCTGTGTTCTAGCTTAAGTGGACTCCTTGGCAGTTCCCCCAAATTGATATTCCATTTCCATTTGCCATGTTAGTTGGAAGGTGTTTTCCTTGCTTGGTACAAACTCACACACACACTTCATCTTGACCACTCATAATGTTTTTCTTCTTTCTAGGTTTAGTTGAGGTGTCTGTCATCTACTACAAGAAGAGTTCCTATTTGACACACAATTTCTAAGGGAAAAGGTTTCCTGGAACCAGATGACTTCATGTAATGATTAACCCTAAGACATCAAACAAGGTACATGTTCTTTAAATGCACATTATGATGCATCCCTTACTTCCTGTCCCACTAATAACAGGTACATTTATTGGCCATTGCTCTTACGGTGCCCTAACATTTCCCAAAACTCTTTTGACCTTTATATCTTACTAAGACATTGCCTTCAAGCTTTATTTTTAAATTAATTTTTCTTTTTCCTTCTCAAATTTATTGTAGTACAATTGACTGAGTTTATTGAGTCCTGCCTGATACTTCTGTGTTCTGAATTTTACCTGATTTGTTAGCTGTATATTTTTGGTCCATGATGGCTATAATCTTCTTTGAGCTAAATTGCTGATTTTGCCAGACAAACAGCTGATTTACTGTATTATGAATCTTACTGTTCAATTAGGTGGCCCAAGATAAAAGTTTTATCTAGGAAAAGTAGGGTCTGTTGAAGGATTTGAAGAGGATATAACTGACTTCTTTTTTTTTGATTTGCCATTTTGCTTGGTATGATGTCTGTGTTAATTGTAGTGTTGATTCTTACAAGTGTTGATTCCTTTTAGTGTCTCCTTTCCTCCCCCAATTAGTACAGAAAGACCTAACTGCTCCAAAAGGAAGTCATCAACAATCCAAAGAATGTCTATCTCTCTTACTCTGCCTTATACATAACATGTAGTTCTTTTGGATTTAGTGTAACTGACTATCCTAATAATATAGTCATATTTTTCTTGTAGCTAATATATATGCATTTCTTAATGAACACACTTCCTTTTTAATAACCAATTGCACTACAATGAACTGCCATAATTTTTCTCACTGTCATGTTAAGTATAAATGCTTTTTCTATTTAAATCACAAATGATATACATATCCATGAACTACTGGTGAAATGTGATACACTCTGAGTAAATAAGTTGCTGAATTTGAACTCTTGTCTTCCTGATTCCATTATCCACTGTAGCACATAGCTTCCCCAACAGGTTTGATTCCAGACTCTCTGGACTTTCTCTACTAGGCTACTGCCAAGGTACATTCTCTCCTCATCTTTTATCCACACATCCAACCTCCTCTTATATGTTCCATATGTTGTCATTCCATGTTAGAGTGCAAGCTATTTGAGAGTATGTACTTTTTTCAATTTGCTTATATTTATATTAGTATCCATGAGCTGAGTGCTTGTTACATAGTAAATGCTTTTTGACTCTTTGACTTTGGTTAGACAAGATCTTTATTAAGGCACATAGGGGCAGAAAGATTATATGCTTCTAAACTTGGTCCATGGGAAGACACATGGCAGTGACCTTTGACATCAGCTAACTGATAGTGCAGATGAGAATATAGCAAGGCACAGGCATGCTGAGGTTTAAGTGAGCTAGGGATTATAAATGGTGTGGAAGGAGAAGGGTGTCTCAGATATGGGAGACAGCTTTCGCAAAGGCAAATGGAAGGTGGCATGCCATGCGTGATAATCCAGGTTGGCCAGGTATGGCTTGCTTGAGGAGAATGAAGCATGATAGTCCTAGAAATATAATCTGAAGCCAAAGCATTGAGAACTTCAAATAACAGAAGAATTTATATTTTATTCAAGATGCAAAGAGCTTTTAATGAAGGAGTGATGAAGTTAGAAAATATCACCACCCTCACGACGAGGGCATCTAAGTGTTACTGTGAATAGAGTGCCTGACCTGGAGGCAGGAAGAGCTCAGTTCAGATCCAAACTCAGATTTTTAATTGCTGCGTGACCCTGAGCAAGTTATTCAACCCTATTTTCCTCGGTTTCTACATCTATAAAATGAGCTGGAGAAGGAAATGGCAAACTAGTTTGGTATCTGCCAAGAAAACTTCAAAAGAGATCACAAAGTCTTGGACGCAATTGAAAGTGACTAAACGATAAAAGCATTTTGGAATAATTAGATCTTGTTTAATGACCCTTCTAGAAGGTATCATATAGTAGGCTAAAGAACATCACAAAGATAGATGATTGGAATGTATGTGTATGTGAAAGAGAAAAATCATGGCACTGATTGGGAGTCTGATCATATACCGTACCCAAAATTCAGAAATAGATATTGAAAGAGAGACTGAAAAGAAGAGAGGAGAAGATGTATTGCTTTCTTTTGTTTGCAGAATATGAAAGTAGGAGATTATATTTATGTGTTGTCAGACTCAACTAATATTTTGACTTTTGCTGAATAGTTTCTTTCTTTTTTATTCTTTGTCATCATGGCTGGATTTTACAGAGTGGACTGAGGAAGAAAATACTTAGTAGGGAAGGTGATGTGTAAGCAAAAGATATCAATGAAACACATTAAGTATAAGAGAGAGAGAAAAAGAGAATGACCTAGACAGAGTTTGAAAGACAAAAATGGTAAAAACAACACAAAGAGACAGATTAAAGGGAAAAAAAGGATTTGAAGTGTCAAGGTAAAACAATAAGCTATAGATACATAAAGATCTAGGAATAGAGACAAAGACATGCAGTTTATCACACATGGAATTTTATTTCAGAGAAAAAAATGTGAATATCAGGGGAAGGAAAGTATTATGAGATTTTTTTTTTCATCATCAGTAAGTTACTGGTCATTCATTGTTAGTTTCAGAAAGGTTTGCCAGCCTGATAAGAGGAATCTACCATAAGCAGCATACTCAGACCTTTGTTTCTGGACACTGTTAACTTCCACACAGACAGCACAATGTTAATATTTTCAAAGATGGTGTCTTGCGAAAGAAACCTGTGAGTATAAAATGTGTGGAATGTGTATCAGATAAGAATATTCTGACAATTATTCTTACGAGTCATGAAGGCTCCCTTCCAGCTTAAAGTTGGAGTTCCATGTTTCCTCTTATAAAGACTAAACAAACAAGGAGGTGGGAGCTGATAAAATAATGCTTGCCTTCTTTCCACCATGTGTTTTGTTCTCTCCTTGGTGTCTAGATCTTGTTACCGTCTACTTGAGCACCCCACCCCTCCTGCTTCTCTGGTACAAGAAAAGCCTTACAAATAAAGTTCCCCTGATGATGAGTCATTTGTTTTAGATATTAGTAATGTTGCTAAGAGCTGGGTAACAGAGAGAGAGAGAGACAGACAGACAGAGAGATATACAGAGAGACAGAGACAGAGACACAGAGGGAAATACATCCTCTTTTGGAATGTTCTTCTGAAGTTTCCCCAGGGGAATCTGGTATATTCTCTAAAGGATAGTGGCTTTAGCCATATCTCCATTAGAGCTCTACATTCCCTCCATCAACCTCATGGCAGTTCTATTTCATATATCTTCTACTTTGGTAATCATCACGGTGGTAAAAATTCCTCCTTGTTTTTGCCTATGTAAAATTATAGAGGACAGAGCTAGGAGGCATTTTAGAGTTATTTTTTACTATAAACTTGTCATTTCATGGATGTGAGGCTTTGTGGTGTATATTTTCCATGTGTAATGGACATCTTTCCCCATTGACCTCCTAGAATCCCTAATTTCCTTCAACACTCATTTCACATGCTGCCTTTTCCATTAAGCTTATTGCAATCACATAAGCTCCCAGTTTATAGTTTGTGTATATATATCTCTCTATATATGGATATATATATAGGGGTATATATATATATCCATATATATAAATCACAGAAAGCTTCATAAACATGAGACAGTGATTCTCCATAGAGACTGTCTATTTGGAATCTGAGAATTATGGGAGAGTTGAGAGAAAGTCAATTTAGGAGAAGATGGAGGAAGACAGGACAAGCGACTCCAGGTCAGACCAGGCCCAGCTAAATTTGGTTCAGTTTTAGTTTAACTACATGTAGCAGTGGTTGACAGAAGAAAGATCAGAAAATCTTTTGTTCGAGACATTGTAGATGAGCTTCTTGTTCGGATATGGGCTGAACCAGAAGTCTTCTGAGGTCCCTTCCAATGCTGCCTTGTTATCTGTTAAGTGAATCCCTTCCTTTTGCCATGGAGAAATAACATGACTAATGCTTTCTTTAGTGGAAGAGCATGGCCCAGGATGGGAAGGGAGGTTTCACAGTATGTACTGGCCACTACAATCAGGACTCATGCATCATGAAGTGAATTTCCCAGATTAAGAATTCTCATGGTCATGAGAATTCGAATTGAAAGGGATTCCTCCTTTTTTCTTCATACTTAATAATGTCAGTTTCAAAGAGGTTTTTGAGTTGTAATACAAAGGGAGAAATCACTTTGAACAAAAAACGGGGGATGAGAATTTACTTCCATTAGTGACAAAATCAATATTGGGCTCACTCTATTCATAAATTTATTAAACAATACTACACAATGGAAACTTAATCTTTAAAAATCTTTTCTTAAAGAAGTTATTTAAGGGCAACTTTGAATAGTTCATGAACACCTTCTATCATTTTCAATTATGTCTTGTAGCAGACGGCCCATGTCCCCACACGGCTTGATGATATGGTTGAAAGAAAAGAGTCACGGGAGGCAGGAAAAGATAGACCAGTTCCGTTTATTGATCTGAGGGTTAGGGTTTATATAGACAGAATCTGCAAGTCTACTTGACAGTCTGCTCGTCTCCTGTCCCAGTGATTTGGCCAGACTTATTGTCTTTAAAGGCTATTAGCCTAGAGACATCTATTTTACATATCCCTGGTTTTCTGTAGTTCCCACGTTTGTCTCACCGAGACAGCAACATCTGGGGGGCATGGCGAGCCATTCCAGATGATAATGAGCACAGTCTCAAAGAACAGTTTCCCCAAAAGTCTATCCTGATCTCATCAACCGCACTCCACCCTGGCCCTCAGCAATGTCTGATTCTTGATAATGCAATTTGGGATCTTTTTGGTAAAGATGTAGCTTCTCATTTCCCCTTCCAACTCCTTTGATAGATGAGAAAACTGAGGTAAACAGGCAGGTTAAGTGACTTTCCTGGGGTCATACAGGTAGAAAGTGTCTGAGGCGTGATTTTAACTTATGGAGGCAAGTCTTTACTCCATCCACTCTGTCCCCTACCTGCCTACAGTAGAAAGAGATTAATGTTGTTCCAGTGAGAAAAGTAGAACATCTTTACTGTGAGAGTTTAGGCTCAGTGTTTCCCCCTGCTGATTATTCTCTGTATAAACTTGGGTAGGTAAACACACAGATGTCCTCTTTGGACCTCAACGTCTCTAACATGAGCTAGTTAGAACTGTGCAAAAGCAAGCACCCTGACACATTCAGGATGACTTGCTATCTCAGGTTCTTAGATCTGCATTTCTAAAAGAAAAGCAACAATCACTTGAATCAAGTACATTCACTTAGTTCAGGGGAAAAAGTCAGCACCCTGAACTTCAGAGAAAATACAGAGAAATCAAAATAAACAGAGAGTTGATGGATCAACAGAGACCTGTCAGACTGTCTGACCATACATACATAGTTACCAGAGAGAAAAGCACCAAATCTGAATTTTCAAAACTTGGGGGGATCCATCAGGCCAGCCACATATTTCCAATGAATAAGTCCCAAAGTAAACCTCACCTCAGAGTACTTGTATATTTTTCAGAGCCAGAGAGCCTCACAACCTTTGAGAAATAGTGCCTCATTAACAAAAGGTGTGGGCTTTCCTATAAATATTCCCAGGCCCATTAATGGGTGGGGAAGACCTTCTTTAATCTCATTATTCAATCACAGTCACTTGATTGTACTAAAACAAAAACTGCATTATCCATACAAACTGGTGTCTTTTCAGGTTTCTTCCAGTTGTAAATCTCTGAAGCTCTTAGAGAGAGCAGACTCCAGAGTCAAGAAGATGTTGATTCAAGTCCCTTGACAAATACTAGCTTTGACACCTAACTTCCCTCTGTATAGAAGATTTCCGCATCTCCTTGAGACTTTCTGCTCTCCAGCATCAAATGTGAAGAGGACTGACCTTCCTCTGACTATAGCCTTCGTTTTCTGCTCTGTACTGTCTCCTTGCTTGAAAGTCCATTTTGTACCAGTTCAAGGAAACTTCCACCTACCCCTGCACCTGACTGCCTGATCTCCCACCATTTGAGATGTGAACTGCCTCATGTGTGAATAGGATTGACTTTTCTTTTGAGTTCAGGCTTTCCATCTTGAGATGTACCTTTCCCCACAGTGAAAAGGATGAGGATGGTCAGGAGAAGACCTTCTTTCATTTGTTGTGTTGTTGTCCCCTGATCTTCTTAACTTGGTTACTTTAAATTTTGTTTGTGGTATGTGTACTTGTTTATTCTCTTTACTTTGTTTCAGTTTCTGTGCAAATAATTTCTTTTTGACTCTATTTGCTTCAGTCTGTGTGAGGTTATATGGGTCTTTAAATGTTTGCATTCTTTTCACATATCCTTTCTTACTGTACAGTAATAATCTTTTATACTCATATAACACAATGTATTTAGCTATTCCCCAAATGACGATCATCTCCTTCCCCTATACCCCCTCCTCCAATTCTTTACTATCCCAAAATGTGCTGTATTTAATATTTAGAAGAACATGGGGACTTTTTTCTCCTTACCAATAGATTACCTGTGGCAAAAGCCCAGTAACAGGGTTTCTGTTTTAAAGGTTATTGACATTTGAGCCACCTTATTTGCATAATTCCAAATTGCATTCCAAAATAGTTCCATTGTACACCTTAATCATCATTAGTTTGCCTTTCTGTTCACACCCCTCCCATCTGATTATTGCCATCGGTTCACCTGTGTTGTCATCTTTTGCCAGTTTGCAGAGTGTGTGCAGGTGAAACTTCATGGTTGTTCTGAATTTAATTCTTTTATTATTAGCAATTTGGAGAATTATTGTATGTAATCGTAAATTCTTTGCAGTTTGTTTGAGAACTGTGTGTTCATATCCTCTGACCCTTGAGGTACTAAACATTATAGTAACTACAAGAACAATGACTGACATTTATGTAGCCCTGTGTGCCAGGTGCTGTGGACGGAGCATTAACATTATTGTCTCTTGAAGCTCTCAATAATCCTGGGAGACAGGTGGTATTATTTTCCCTATTTTCAGAAGAAAAACTGCAGCAAATTGACCTAAAACGACTTGTCCACGTTTCACAGCTAACAGAAGTCCTAGGCTGATTTTGATCTTGGTTCTTCCTGACTCTAGGCTGCAGCATTTCATCCATTCTGCCTTTAGGTGCCCTTATTAGTTTCCTCTCATTAGATTAAAATAACTGCTCCTGTAGTATTATACATAGGTTATTTACATATTTACACACATATATGCTTATATGTCTTAAATACCAATCCGCTATGCATGAAATTTGATACCAAGTTTTGTTTTTTTTTCCTCTCCTTTTCAGTACTTTTTTCCTAGGTCTGTTAATTTTGTTTTTGGAGAAACTTTTCCATTTTATGTAATCAAAGTTACAAATTTTATTTTATTTTTTTGTGAATGCTTCTATACCTTCTAGTAGGGTATAAAATTCTCCTAAATTCAGAAAGAAATGTAATACTATGTGGGGAGGGGAGAGTGATTTTTAGAGGGAACCCTACTCACATCTAATCTGGGTTAAAGAAAGAACAATTTATACATTTAAAAGGTCATAAATCTTCTAAACTTATAAAGAAATAAGAGAGTGAGAGAATAAGATATAGGGAGGTTGTAGGTATCTAGATTAATAGAAATCAGATATGGAAGAAATAACTTATATATGTGAAAGTCTATTAGAGTCTTCTATATTCACAGAAACTCAAAAGGGCAAGAGGAAAGGGGTAGGTGTGGGGAGAAGATACGGGAGGGTTCCTTGGAGGGAGCTAGAGCTTAAGCGATCAGAGAGCAAAGTAGTGGGTTGGAGTAAATTAGTGGAGTCAGGAGGGAGAGGAAATAAGAGATACACAAAATATAAAGTAAAGATCAGGAGTAGAATTTATTAGGAAAAAAAGCAGGACGAGTCATCATGACCTTAGACAATGTTAAAGGTAAAACAGATTTAATCAAAAGAAAAATGTCGTTTGTTTCTTTGCCTAGCTCTTGGCAGGCTCAGTGAAATATTACATAAACAATCAAACATCTGGCAGCTAGAGATGGGGCTTTTATCTGTCCCAACCAAGCAGGAGGGATAAGGTACTGAGGAACATGGTGACCAGATCTAGACACATCAAAGAAAGAACAAAAGACATTATGAATACAATGCATGCTTTATTCTCCCATCTCCCGTCTCCTTGATCAGTCTCTGTAACATGCATCTTGGAACTTCAACCTTAGCTTACTAAATCTTCATGGCTCAGAAGGACAATCTTCAGAACTTTCTTATCTGTTAGATGTCCACAAGCTTTATACCCACAGTTTTCTTTGCCAAGACTCCACCTTTTGGAAATATTAACACTGTGCTATCTGTATGAAGGGTACTGGTTCTCAGAGATTGAGTCCTGGGGACTCTGGTTGTGATAGCTCCTCTGATCAGACTAGAATACCTTTGTGGAACTGGCATAGAAAGGTAGGTCATTGTTTGGATTTAAAAATTCTGTGTTTCACAATATTTCCTGTTTTCTGTCCTTCATATTTAGTCTTTGAAATATAGTTCCAGCTGTGGTATAGTGGACAGAAAATTGGTCTCAGAGTTGAAAAGCTCTGCTTTCAAGTGCTGCCTATGGGTAAAGGGAGTTTCCACACAGGAATTCCCTGTCATTGAAAAGCCACATATCTCTAAAAAGATGTGTGGATCAATGTTTTTCTTCCTTCCTTCCTTCCTTCCTTCCTTCCTTCCTTCCTTCCTTCCTTCCTTCCTTCCTTCCTTCCTTCCTTCCTTTCTTCCTTCCTTCCTTCCTTCTTCTTCTTCCTTTCTTCTTCCTTTCTTTCTTTCTCTTTCTTTCTTTCTTTCTTGTTATTTATTCATTATTTAATTTATTATTATATCATTTATTTATTCTTTTCTTATCCTGTGGATCCTTTCTCATTTGTCTTAACAATCATGAGTCCTAACACAAATCTTTTGCACATTCATGTTCATAGTCATCCTTAATCACATTTCCTCTTTTTCTCTTTAGTTATTTATGCCTGTGTCCTTTATTAGTTTATTACTCCTTTTTTGGTTTTGTCTTCTGCACTTCCCTCCTCCCCTTTCTCTCTCTCTCTCTGTGTCTCTCTATGTCTCTCTCTCTTTGTCTCTGTCTCTGTCTCTCTCTCCTTCCTAGCTCTCTTTTCAGAAATTCAGCCCTTATGACAATTATTAAAAACAAAGAGGAAAAAAAGAGCCTGTTCACCAAAAGTCATTGATAATTCAGCTGAGTCTGATAAGGCATGACTATCCTTTCAAACTCTCCTGCTCTTCTGCAAAAAAAAGGGAAGAAATGCATTTTTATCCTCTCTTTTTTTTCTAGTCTCTTTCAAGGGTCCATTTGTTAATTTTCATAACTTTAATTATCTGACTCCCAATCATTTCCCCAATTTCTCATTTATACACAAGTACTTCAGTCATCTATCTCTGGTTTATTCCTTGGCTTAGCATCTGAAACTTTCCATAGGGGTCACTGAACTCACTTATAAAATGAGGATAATAACACCAAGCTCACAGGATTATTAGGAAGCTCAAATGAGATAACATATGTATCACAGTTTACAAAGGTTAAAACTTTATATAAAAGATTATCAGTATTATTGTAAAAGCGAAATTGTCACATCTGATTCTTTGTGATACCACTTGGGGTATTCTTGGCAAACATACTGGAGTGGTTTACCACTTCCTTCTGCAGCTCATTTTCCAGATGAGAAAGCTGAGGCAAACAGGGTTAAGTGGCTCCCTCAGGGTCACTAACTAGTAAGTGTTAAAGGCTGCATTTGAACTCAAGTCCTCCTGAATCTTGTCTAGCTGAACCATCTAGCTGCCCCCAAAATAAATTGCTTCACTATATTGCTGTTAATAAAGGTAGAATCAATAAAGCAAATTCAATAAATTGCTTTTAAATAAAGGTAGACTTCTAAACCTACTTTTCATTGTAATGCACTCCTTTCCATAATAAAGACGTTTCAAAACTTTTAAATAATCTTTTGATTGTTGGCATGATGTAGATATGAGTAATGTACCTAAGACTGGACAGCTTTTATCACAGGAGAAAGTAGGATCTAATCATCTTCAGTAAAGTCCCAGAAGTCACAGAACTTTCCTCCTGCTGAAACAGTGCCTAGATCAGTGAGGAGCATGACGTGTGTTGTCATTTCACATCGACATTGTAGATGGAACTATAGATGATCCTCACCAGCTTTTCCCCCAGCAGGATTTTGCTTTCTCCAAGGAGCTCACAGCAGCTTCAGAACTCTCCTATCAAAGCAGGTTCCAGAGCCACCCCAGATCTTGGCTACTTCAGTCCAGGATAGCTACTCTTCTCTTCAGAAGTATCTCCGAGGGGCTTCTTTCAGAAGCACAGAACTGTCTCTCTTATACTTCTGTCTTTCGCATCATTTTCCCTCTTCTAGTGGATTATGCTTTTTTCATTCTTGGATCTTTAGCTAGGCTTCTGTTACTTCTTATCAGGGCTTTCTTCTGACTAGTGCCATGTGCACTACGGCTAAATCTTAGTGAATCTTACTGAGGTTAAAACCCTTCTTATCTATTACTCTGTCAATTCTAACATAAACAAGGCATACATTTCCAGTGACCTCAAATCCTTTGATCTCTATTTTGTCAGCTATTATCAATCACTGAGACACTGTAAACACTCATATGTAAGTGAGGCAATAAACAATGATACAGTCATCCCCACAGTCCTTAAATCAGTGCTTTTGTCTTGGAATTCCTCTGAAATAAGTCTGTGCTTTTGTCTCAGGGGCCTCTTTCTCTTAGGTTGCCGAACCTAAGCTGCTTTTCTCACAGGAAAATCTTCTGTTCCATTTGGCAAATAAAATTATCTTAAAAATAGGAAGTACTTTAGAGCAAATAATAACAAAAAAGTCATGTTTGCTTTTATCCCTTTCTGATCTCATTTTCTTCTGTACTTTTGGATATTGTTTGTGTTATTGTTGTTTTTATTATAGTAATCGTTTTCATTCTCTTTCTTCTCTATATTTTCTTTTAAAACCCCTTTCCATATCTTTTTGTATTCAACTTAATTTGACAAACATCTGCCAAGTGCTTCCCAGGTGCCTGGTGTTGTTTTCAGTATTAAGGATACAAAGGAAATAGGTGTTTTTTACTTTGAGAACCTTACATTTCATTGGGATTACACCACATACATAAATACACACATACATCTATACATACACATACATATACACTGGTACACTACATGTGTACAATACACATGTTCATCATCATGTGTGTGTATATCAATATACATATAGGATTTTATACAAGTGCGTAATGTACCTAAGACTGAACAGCTTTTATCACAAGTGTATGTTCATATGATCATAGCACATCAAAGATCAGTCACTAAACATTTATTCAGTGTCTATATGTGCCAGGCAATGAGTTATGTACCTCTACGTCCTCTCATTTTTGTCTCAGTCTTTTGTAATATGGATCCCAGCTTCAACATTTGACTGAAATTGTTTTTTTTCGTATTACCAATGATCTCTTAAATGCTTAATATACCATCCTAATCACAACCCCCTTCTGTCTTCCTAGTCTTCTTACAACCTACCATCCAGTTCATTGTCTTCATACACGGCATTTTATATCTTAACTCCATGTCCGCAATGTTTTCCCTTTTCACCTCTGCCTCCCAGACTTCTTGAGTTCAAATCCCACCTTCAGCAGGAGGCTTTTCCTGTTTCTCTCCTTTGCCCTGCCCCCACTGCTAATGTCTTCACTTCAGAAATAGCCTTCAGCTTACTTTGTATATATTTTGTATGAGCAGTTATTATTTGCATGTTTTCTCCCCCATTAGAATGTGAGTTGTTTGAAGACAACAGCATTTTTTTTCTGTATTTCCCTTGTGTAATGTGAGACCTTGCAAACAATAAGCCCTTAATCAGTGTTTATTGACTGATTTTCCTAAGATTTCATCTCTGGAACATGTTCACATTGTACTCTCTATAATGAGACAAGTTGCTGCAAGAGGGTTGAAGCTTGCTTGTGCCATTGGCTTTGATAATGTATACTTTCATTCCATATTTTGGTTTTTCAGTTTTTTACTCTCTCCATGATAATCTGTTTATCTATCCCTGGGCAGCAAGAATCAGAACCAACTATTTCCTTTTAGTGATTTATTACTTAAATTTATTTTCAGAGTTGTCTACAGAAAGGTATAGATGGGAATTAGTTAAGAGCCCAAAGCAAATAATAATCTACTACATTTTGGGACACTTTGCACCTTTTTGCACACACACAACAATACCAAATTTTTAAGAAATAATGACGTTCACACACTCGAAATGATTTTAGGTACAAAATTGTGCCTACTCTTTCTCTCTCCTTTTCTTCTCTTCCTCTCCAGTTTTTTCCTTTGTTCTTATGATTATCCTTTTTGTGTGTGCTTTAGTCACATCGAGAAAGACTGATTAAACGCTTATTATGTGCCAGATTCTATGGCTAGGGATATGAAGTGAGGCAAAAAGCTCACGTTCTACTGAGGGAGGACGACTACGTATATATTAGGTGTAAACAGGGTAAGTTGGGGATCATGTCATAAGGAAGGCCCTAATAGGGAGTTTGGAGCTGTGGGAAGGAGATTAGGAAAGGCCTCTTAGATAGGATAGGATTTGAGCTAAGTAACAAAGGAATTCATAGACATCAAGTAGGAGAAGTAAAGAGGGAAAGTATTCCAGGGATGGGGGAAAACAAGCAAAAAGTCAGAGTCAAGAGAGGGAGTGTTTTTTGTTAGGAGCAGCAAGAAAACCAGTGAGTAGTACTGAATTATCGAGGATGTGGAGGGTAGTAAAATATCAGAAAACTGAACATGTAGGGTGGGACAAGGTTATGAAGGTCTTTAAAAATCAAATAGAGGAGAGAAGATTATGGGAAGATGTTGGAGTAGGTCAGAAAATTCCAATCAATCCAGATTTCCCCCACAAAGAAGATAAAATCAAGCCTCAGGGAGAACATGGAGCAGTGAAAATAACCGAGTGTTGGGGTAGAACATGGTCCTCCTGGGACAACCAGGGAAGATTGGAAGAAAAGTCCCAAGAATCAATTTTGCTCCATGTGAAGTACAAACATCTTCATGCTCATTCCCTTGATACAGCAAGCAACAAGCCCTGGAGGTAGCTGTGTTGGGAGGTAGTCTTAACTCCAGCTATAGGAATTTGCAGCAGTGTGGGGAGCTTGGCATCTGAGCAGGTGAAGATTGAGGGATGCTGATAAGAGATGCCAAGGCCCGTTGAGCTGCAGAGACATGGTCCTGGATGAGAAGAAATAAGCACAGGAACGATGAGTACAGACTGGTTAGTGGGTTGATGACCCCTGCTGGCTGTCTTGGTTTCAGTGGCAGGACAGAGTGGAGAACTGAAGGAAGAGATGAGGACAGAGGCCACCATACCTGATTCCCCAAAACTAGAGGTCATTCCATCAACAAACTCTTATGAAAAAAAAAACCAGGCAAAGGAGAAAGAACTCAACCAACAGAAAGTTATGATAGCAATAGAGAAGACCAGGGTTTGTCTTCAGTGGAGAATAGTGAAGCAAAAAAACCCTACCAAACCTCTCTTACCCCAAAGAGTAATGTCAAGTGACCTTTTACTACAAAGGAATTCACAGAAAAAATTAAGACTTCAATAATCAAATGAGGATGATTGAGAAAAAAATTAAAAAAGAACAATCCAAGAAAAATAAGAAGATAATGAAATGAAATCTAGTCAACTGGAAAAGGAGCTCTAGAATCTTAAGAAAGAAAATGACACCTTGAAAATTATATTTGGGCAAGGGGAAGCCAGTAAAGTTATAAGAGCCCAAGAAATATCAAAGCAAAATATAGAGAATGAAAAGATAGAAGAAAATGTGAAAAATCTCATAAGAAAAACAGTTGTTCTGGAGAACAGATGAGGAAGAAAAAACAAGAATAATTAGACTATCTGAAAGCTATGAGAATCATGCTCACTTTAAACAAAGAACAGTACTGACTGTGAAGCCATTTTACTTTATTTTAGCCAATCATTCAACATTTCTAATGAATGGGTCTCTTTCTAATGGAAAGGACCCTCGCTCAGACAAATGAAATGGTTTTTATATTATTCCTAATTCAAATTTCCCATCTTGCTCTCCATTGCTAGATGCAGCCTCTTGAACTTCCTACTTCTTGTTCTCCTCTCTGATAAGTTCCCTTTAAACATACAAACTTCTGACCTTTTACCTGAGCAGAAACCTGCTTCTGCTGGGTCACAAGTCTGATTAGAACTAGCCTCCTCTGACTTACATTCTGCTATCACTCAAAGTTGAGAGGAGTTTTAATCCTGTGGAAACAGAATTCCTTCTTTGGTTTCCCACAAAATTCCCCTTTTTTGATCAAAATTTTTGTTCCCACACCTAAATTCAATCAATACCTCCTCACTTTCTTTCTCATATGACTTCTCCCCATTATCTATCTCTCTTCTATGTAAATATGGGAAAGGAAGGGGAGAAGTTGATCAAAGAATTGACAAATTACAAGAGGGCAGTCCATTTTATTAAGTACAGATACAGAGACCCAAAAGGAAAAGATAAATCAATGAATTGTCCATTTAGAAGTTTCATCTTATATAGTAGTGTGAGGAGGAACATCATATGATGCAGTTTTCAGGTCTGGATGCTTGTTCAAGCCTTCTTCAGCACAGTATCTCAGCATCTTTCCATAACCTTCCCATTAAAATCCAGATTACTATTCTCCTACAAAGCTGCTATTTTTATAAAATAAAAACTGGAAACTTTGACAGCTGTCCATTATTCATTCCCTCAGGAGCATGAGATTCCTTCAAAGAATCAATAACAGGTCCCAATACCTGCACAAATACATTGTGATCAATTTTACCACAGTACACATCAAGTCATAAAAGAATTTCAACTTCTTGTCATGTTAGGTTTCTTTAAAGCATTTACAAGACAGATCATTCATCTTTTAACATTAACTAATTCCAATAAATATGATATCATCTAAGTAACAGAATCATCTTCTCACAAACTCTTGACCTAATTGTCTCCATACTATTCCAAAGAATTGAAGGACTCTAATTTATACAGGAATATATACCAGTAACCAATGTCAGGGCAAGAATCCTAAGCCTAATATAGTAATTTCAGATGTTCCTGTATCAACCAATCATTTAATAAATTCAGTATTATGCTTAACAAAACTTTTGATTAAAGGAGTTTGCCATTAAGAGCAGGGACATAGCCAAAGCAAGGGAACATCATTTGCTTATCTTCATATCAATTCCAGGCAGAAGTTGTGGAGACTGCCGATGTTATTTAGTCAGTCTTAAAAGTCTGCCAGGTGTCATAGTGGGGATATTGAGTCAGGAGAATACTACCTCAGCTCAGACTGAAATCATTCTCCAAACCTTCCCATGAGATCAACCTTTTGCAGTTCATACCAGCATTTAATAGGCTTTCTGCTATCATGGATCAGATAGCCTTTCTTGGTATCCACACCTGGAGTCAAACTCAGAGTAACAGTTAAGAGTTCCATAAAATCTTGAACAGCAAATTCCAATGGTCAGTTTGAGACAGGACTATAATTTCACATTGGCTGAGGAACATCTTTAAAGTGAGTCTTAAGTAGCTTGCATGCATTTCTACACTTGTTCTAATTCCTGATTAAATAACAACATAAAATCAAATTTTCCATTAAGATCATGTTATTTCCCTAAAAGATTTGCTTCCTTTTCCTGAGCTTCACTATCCTTTTCTAATCAAGAAAGAGATACACTGAAATTCTTTACCCCAAACTGAAGATGTCTCTGATTTCAGTAATTAATTCAGTCAATTATATTAATACCCATTGCTCTTACATCATTTTGAAACATGTAAGGATCTTATTCCATACAGAAACACCTTTATTACAGTTAAATTTAAATTCTAGTCTTCATCTATTGGATAATGATCAACATTGTATTTGTACCTTTGTTTCTTTTCCTTTATCTAACTATTCCCATAACATTTAGAAAGCATGTTCTATTCCAGAGATTTTGTCTTTCACAAGACTATAGAAGAGTAATAATATACCCAATTATTTGATTGAAAACAGAAGGATATATATTTTCATTAGGCTCACATAATTTTTCACTAACTTGCTTTGATTACAGAAACAAATTTCTTTATTCTTCTTCTGACTACCTGTAATTTAGTAGTTTCTTCGCCAAGATCTTATTGAAAACATTTCTATCAATATTCATGAATGAGAGTGGTTTATAGTTCTCTTTCTTTGCTTTTTCCTACTTGGTTTAGATATTGAACTCTATGCCCTTTATTCTCTGCTGCTTCACTATGGTATAGAAAGTAACTCTGAGTGTTTGAAGGCTTTGCTAGAAGGGTGTTAAGTCTCGAAATAGCATACCAAGTCAATGAAGTTTTGAGTACAGGCTCAGTGATGGATCATGTGTCTCCCTCTATGGATCAGCCTAAATTAGGATTAGGATACTCAGGGCTATAGGTTTTGCTAACAGGGAATCACTTTGTCCAGAGCAGCTCAAGATTGCTCAACTTGGTGTGGAGGCACTGGTACATAGAAGTAGAGAAAACACTCCACACAATGAAATTCTGGATCTTGATGCATTATTGAATAAGAGAGGGAGTGGCACTCAACCTGGGATTTCATCAGTTTAGGAAATTTATAGCTGTGGAAATTCCCTCTCCCAATTCAAGTCTGTACTTTATTACCTTTTTTTAAAGATTTATTTATTTTTAGTTTTCAACATTCAACTTTATAAGATTTTGATTTCTAATTTTTACCCCTCCATTATTCTCCTCGCCCTCATCAAGACAGTATGAAGACTGGTATAGACTATACATGTACAATCATATTAAGCATATTTCCACATTAGTGACTTTGTGACAGAAGAATCAGAACAAAAGGGAAATACCATGAGAAAGAAAAGAAAATAAAAATGGAGAAAACAGTATGCTTTAATCTGCATTCAGATTCCATAGTTCTTTTTCTGGATATGTATAGCATTTTCCATTGAGTCTTCTGGAATTATCTTTGATCAATGCAGTGCTGAGAAGAGCTAAGTCTATCAAAGTTGATCATTGCACGATATTGTTGTTACTGTGTACAATGGTGTCCTGGTTCTGCTTACTTCACTCAACATCAGTTCATGTAAGTCTTTCCAGGTTTTTTTTTGTCTGCCTGCTCATCATTTCTTATGGAACAGTGGTATTTCATTGCATGTATATGCCACAACTATTCAGCTATTCCTCAATTGATAGGCATCCCCTCAATTTCCAATTCTTTGCCACCACAAAAAGGGCTGCCCTAAATATTTTTGTGCATGAATACATTTTGTACATGAATACATTTTGTACATTTTGTACATGAATACATTTTGTACTTTTCCCTTTTTCATGATCTCTTTGGGATATAGAGTTGGTAATGGTATTGCTGGATGAAATGGTATGAACAATTTTATTTCTCTGTGGGTAGCAGAGTTGCCTGAAGTTGAAGAGAGGGTGGTTCTTTGCACTGAGGGTTCTTCACATCCCACTTGAAAGATTGGATGGCCAACAGGAGAAAGAAGCTGCCTTGTGCTGGAACAGATGGAAGCGGTTGCTCTGGGGCAGATGGAAGATGTCAGGCTTGGTCCTTTGCAACCTTCCCACAGCGAACACATTTTGTCTAGTAAGAGACGGAAGGCATAAGGCACTAGCATGTGTTTGGAGGTCTTCTCACCTGAGGAGGCTGGCTATGAGGCAGCATCAGAAAGTGGGAGATTCCCTATGCAAATAGAAGATGCTGGACCTGGTCGCAGCAGCTTTTCCTTTGAGGATATGCTGCACATATCAGGACATGGATACACTAGAGGAGTCAGCATGGTGCAATGGCAAGAACGCTAGATTTAGAATCAAAGGACATAGGTTTGAGTGTAACTCTACTACTTCCTACTTACGCGAACCTGGGCAAAGCACTACTTCGTGTCTCAGTTTCCTCATCTGTAAAGAGAGTAAACCGGACTCCTAATGACAGCTAGCATTTATGTTGCTATCTAAAGCTTGTAAAGATCTTTACAAATATTATCCTGTTTATTCCTCATAATAGCTCTGAGTAATTGGTACTATTATGATCCTCATTTTATATATATGGAAACCAAAACCAACGCTATGCTTAGGTGCACATGGCTAGAATGTGTTTGAGAGCAGATTTGAACTCAAGTCTTCTTAACTCCAAGTTCAGTACTCTATCCATTGTGCCACCTAGACAAGAAGACTTCTAATGTCCCGTCCAGTTCTAAATCTACAGTCCTCAGAATGGTTTAGAGATAATCCTTGGGTAAAGGTGCTAGATGAGATCTCTTTGGGGATATATGCCCAGTCAGTCGTTAGATTTGGGGACAGATAAGGAACAGAAGAGATATCAAAGAAGACTGAAGGCTTGAATGTTCGCTAAGTGGCAAATAGAAATAGAGAATTTAAGAGAAAGATGAAGGTTTTTTTCACAGAGGGGAAGAGGCTCAGTTTGACACAGGTTGATTCTGAATTGTCAGTGTGACATTTCTTGGATAATATTTACCTGGACATCAGAAAAGTAGGCTGAAATGGAGGAGAAGGATAGGATAGGAATCACCTAAACAGTAAAACTGATTAAATTGTCTTTATCAACATAGCTTCAATTCATGAAAGACAATGGATTAAGACAGAGAAAGGACAGGTCGGAGAAGAGGCCAAGAGCATTGATGCTTGACTGTCTGCACAGGGAGACAAAAGACCTAGTCATGGGACTGTGGGAAAATCATTGAATCTTTCAGATCCTCAGTAGTCTCATCTGCAAAATGGGAATTTCATTTATTACTTTATAAGATTTTTGTGAAGCCCTTTGTGAAAATGATCCAAGCTCTACATAATTATGAGACATTATTACCAATACTAGTGATCACAAAGTGATAGACAAAAAGTAGGGGGAGGATTATGACTTCGACCTTTTATTCTATCACCTTGTCAAACAAGTGACCTCTTAAGTTTATGTAAACTGCAGGGGAAAGGGAAAATGTTTTTTGCAAGAGAAATCTCTTTTGATTAATTGTTAGAATTCTTCTAAGTTTAATCACAATAAAGGGAATGAAGTCCAGCATTTATATAGTATTTAAAAGTCTTCAAGGTATTTTACATATTATCTCATATGCATCTTCAATTTACTGAGAACAATTATAATCAATTTAGAATTATGAAGATATTTCACAAACCTCCAGAATAAAAGCAAAAAATAAAATTATAGTATTTTTTTGAGTCATCCTCAGATTTGTTCTGATTTGGATAGAGACATGGTTTTCAATAACATATCAAGGTGTATCACATTGGGGTAGTTGTCTCTCATTAGGTCATTGGGTCATAAAAAAGGAGCACAGCCACAGTCGTTTTAAATCATCCAAACACTAAGACATAAAGACATCCCCTAGGGCTAGAGATATCATTTGGGTATTAAAGTTGACTGTTGAGGGACTGGAACCAGATTACAATAGTTCCTTGGTTTTATAGCCTTCCTCAGGCTATTTTGTGACTGTGCCCTTCAAGGGTGCCCTGGATGTTCACTGTTACAATGTTTCACCTGAAGATAACCAGTGCTGGGTAAGGGGGAAAACATCTACACTGTGTTTTGCCCTAGAGCTCATAGGGCTCATAGAGAGCTAGAGCTTATAAAGGGAATCTCTTTATAAATCTATGGCTTATAAATACGAAATAATGAAGGACACATCTGAATGAAGATCATCCTTGGAGTCTCCCAATGGTCTGTGGGGAAAGCTTTTATTTAACATTTTAACCAATGACCTAAAGGAAGAAATATATAGTAAAATTTCTGCCTTTGATATGATGTCAAGTTCTTCCTGGTTGTGAAAACCCAGGTTTAATCAGAAAAGCTTTGATGAGTTGTGGAAATGGATGAAACAAGGGTAGCTCTGGGTTATCCTTTTCAGGGAAAAAGTAATTTAGGGGGAATCATTATAAATTATCTTCATTGGATGGCACATTGATGCAGTATAGGAAGATTTTGGTTATGAACTGGGAAGGGATGGGATCCAGAACTGTTCTCAAAAACCATCTCCCCATATCCTGCCCCTATCCACTTAGTTAACACAGATTTCTGAACCACCTATCATATGTTGACCATTATACAGAGCATTGGGAGACATGACTTCTGCCCTCCAGGAGCCAATGATCTGATGCAAGGTCCCTGAAATCAGGGGCTCATTTCTTTATACCCACAGCATTGAACACAATGCCTTATCTAATAATAGTAATATAATTATTACTATAATAATATTATAATTATATAATAATATATAACAGTAATATTATATAATTTATAATATATTATAATTTATAATATAATATTATATAACAATAGTAATCTAATTATATAATAATAGTAATAATAATACATAATGTTTATATAGCACTTAATATGTGCGAAGTATTACCCTAAACACTTTATAATTACGATCTCGTTTGTTCCTCACAACCACCCTGAGAGGTAAATGTTATTATTAAGCCCATTTTATAGATGGGAAAAGTGAGGCAGAGATAAAGTGACTAGGATATAATAGCTGCTTCATAAATCCGACTTGAATTGAATTGTGCTTCAGGAGCATTAAGAGTATGTCAGAAGAACCAGAGGTGCTCTAGAAAATTGCGTACCTCAGTGGTGTCTTAACTTAAATAGCAATGAATTCCTGCAGGTCACTATTGACTTAGAAACCTATAAATTATCTGTTTTACATTCAGGACATGCAGCCAGAGCCTTGAGTTTCACATCTCAGGAGTAAGCTTTTGCTCACCACACCTCAAGAAATATGAAACAGATTTGGAGACACATAGTCTAGAGAAGGGCAGTTAAAATGATGCCAGGACTGAAAACTATCACACCAAGACAATGCAGTAGACCTGGAGTCGGGACACTTGGGCTTAGATAATGACTTTTATATTTCTGACCTGAGTAACTGAGAAAATTACTCATTGTCTCTAAACCTCTTTGCTGATCTGTGAAATGGCAAAAATGAATATGTACACTTCTTTTACCTCAGAGACTTTATGTAATGATCAAATTTGATCATGGTTCTCAAGTGCTTTGTAAGCACAAAAAGACTATACACAGGAAGATGATTTGAAAAATGAAACTATTAGAATGGAAATAAGTAGGTTTGGTGGGTAAAAGAATTAAATTTATAATATCATGAAGGATATATAAGTAAGTAAAGATTTAACCAATTCCCAGAATCTTAGAACACAAAGTCATAACAAATATAATGCATTAACTCATAATAGCAGTTTGGATTGTTTTTCACCTTTGAATTCAGTTAATCAAACATTTATTAAGCACCAATTATGGGCCAGGCCCTGTGCTAAGTGTTGGAGTGAGAATAACAAATAATTACCCTAAACATTTCCTTATTCAATATTTGTTTAAGGGGTAGGAAACAAATTCACCCACCGAAATTTCTGAAATAAAAGATATAATAAAGGTTAAAAGACCCCCCAGCAGATGGATTGCTGGCCCTTGGAGTTAGGAAAACATAGTTCAAATCTGATTTCAAATGACCCTACTTAAGTCATTTAATTCCAGGGGGTTGCCTCAGTTTTCTCTTCTCTAAAGTGGAGCTTATAAATTAGTGAAGCACTTTGAAAAACTTAAAGTGCTATGTAAATGCTACCTTATAACTGTTAGATGTCAAGATAGACTCAGCTAGATTCTTGGTTAATAGAACTCAAGGGAACTAGGGGCAGAATTTCGAGGGGTAGAATTTACAAAGAAGACAGACTACCCAGACTACCAGAGGGTTTAAATCTGAAAGGGACCTTCACCTAGACTAACCCCTTCATTTTATAGATAAAAAAACTGAATCTCAGAGGGGGAAAGGATCACATGGATATTAAACACCATATCCAATATTTGAACCCAAGTTTTCTGACTCCAGATACAGTGAGGACTTATACATCTTGATTGTCAGCTGGTAAAGCTAAATATGTCAAGACAAAAACTAGCTTGAGAGGACCATGGAAGTGGGGCAATTGGGGACATTCTGAATTTGGGAGATGTAGTTATATAGATTGTAGCAAAAAATGTGTTCCTGGTAGCTACAGTAAGGAATAATGAGAATAAGGGAACTGATCAAAGGAGTCATTTTCAGGTCATGGAATTAGGGGAGTATCATAAATTATTCAATAACGAAGTATTCTTTTTAATTTTAATTAATTTTTTAGTTTTCAACATTCACTTTTATAAGATTTGAATTCTAAAAATTCCATCCCCTCTGCAAGAGGGCATGTAATCTGATACAGGCTATACCTGTACAATCATATTAAACGTATTTCTTCATTAGTCATGTTGTAAAGAAGAACAAGTAAAGGGAAAAACCACAAGAAAAAGCAAAAGAAACAAAGACATAGAAAATAGTATACTTTGATGTGCATTTGGACTCCATAGTTCTTTCTCTGGATGTGGATAGCATTTTCCAAATTTAGTCTTTTGCAGTTGTCTTAGATCATTGCATTGCTGAGAAGGACTAAGTCTGCCAGTGTTGGTCATGGCGCAATATTGCTGTTACTGTGCACAATGTTCTCCTGGTTCTGTTCAATTCACTCAGCATCAGTTCATGTAAATCTTTCCAGGTTTTTCTGAAATCCACATGCTCATCATTTCTTACAGTACAAAAGGATTCCTTTATATTCAGATACCACAATTTCGCCATTCCCCAATTGATGGGCATCCTATCAATTTCTGATTCTTTACTACCTCAAAAAAAGATGCTGTAAATATTTTTTGCACATGAGGATCCTTTTCCTATTTTTATGATCTTTTGGGGATACAGACCTAGAAGTGATATTACTGGGTCAAAGGGTATGCACAACTTTACAGCCCTTTAGGCTTAATTTCAAATTGCTCCCTAGAATGATTCAATCAGTTCAAACTCCAGAACAATGCACTAGTGTTCCAATTTTCCCACATCTTTTTCAGCATTTATCATTTTCCTGTTTTGTCCTAGTAACCAATCTAATAGGTATGATGTGGTGCCTCAAAGTTTTAATTTGCATTATAGAGCATTTTTTTATATGAACATTAACAACTTTAATTTCTTCATCTGACAAGTGCCTGTTTATATTCTTTGACCACTTATCAACTGAGAAATGACATATTCCTATAAATTTGACTCAGTTTTCTATTTTAGAAATGAGGCCTTCATCAGAGATACTGGTTATAAAAATTGTTTCCCAGTTTTCTGCTTTTCCTCCTAATCTCGGTTGCATTGACTAGTTTGTGCAAACACTTTTCAATTTAATGTAATCAAAATGATCCATTTTGCATTTCATAATATTCTCTGTTTCTTTTTTGCTCATAAATTCTTCCTTTCTCCACAGATCTGACAGGAAAACTGTACCTTGTCTCTTAATTTGCTTATAATGTCATCCTTTATGTCTAAATCTTGTACCCATTTTGACCTTGTTTTGGTATATGGTATAAGATGTGGTATGCCTAGTTTTTGTCACACAATTTTCCAGATTTCTCAGCAGTTTTCATTAAATGATGAGTTCTTGTCCCAGAAGCTGCAGTCTTTGGCTTTATCAAATAGTAGATTACTATAGTCATTGACTATTGTGTCTTATATACCTGACCGGTTTCATTGATCCACCACTCTGTTTCTTAGTCAGTACCAAGTAGTTTTGATGATTGCTGCTTTATAATACAATTTAAGATAGGGTACAGCTAGACCACCTGTCCTTGCATTTATTTTAATTAATTCCCTTGATATTCTGGACCATTTGTTCTTTGAGATGAATTTTGTTATTGTATTTTCTAGCTCTATAAAATGATTTTTTGGAAGTGTGATTGATACGGCACTGGATGAGTAAATTCATTTAGGTAGAATTGCCATTTTTATTGTTATTAGCTCTGCCTACCCATGAGCAGCTGGTATTTTCCCAGTTATTGAGATCTGACTTTGTGTGAAAAGTGTTTTTATTGTTATGTTCGTATAGTTCCTCAGTTTGTCTTGAGAAGTGGACTCCCAAGTATTTTATGTTTTATAATGTGTACAATAACTTTAAATGATTTTCTCTTTATATCACTTGCTCCTGGATTTTGTTAGCAACATATAGAAAGGCTGATGATTTATGTGGGTAAACTCTATATCCTGCAATGTTACTAAATCTGCTAATTATTTAATTATTTCATGTAGTTTTTTACTTGATTCTCTAGGATTCTCTAAATATACCATCATATCATCTGCAAAGATTAATAGTTTTGTTTTTCCATTGACTATTCCAATTTTTCAATTTTTTTTCTCCTCTTATTGGTAAAGTTAACATTTCTGTGTTATAGTGGTGATAATGGATTGTGATGCCAATCAATTCATGGCAGCACACCTGAGGACTGTAGCTGTGAATAATTTTAAGGGTGTAATCATATAGTATAATGAATTCTCTATTTATTCAGCAATAAAATAAACATTGTTCAATAAAGCTTAACATTCATAGCAACACCCTTAAGCAAAACTCATAATATGATACATATATGTATCTCATAACACTCAGTATGTCATATGGCACATAGCATGTTTCGTTGAATTCCCCAAAGTCAGGGGGTCCTAGGGTAAGGTATTCCCTACGATGACACATCCTTAAGGGGTAGCAGAAACTACCATGCCATCCACCCCTAGGTCACTTTAAGAACAATCTCCTTAATCAGTACACAGTATCCAAGTAAAGTCCTCTCTCATCTTGACTCAAGGCTGACTTCCAACCCCATGGCTCATCCTTTGTGGGTCAACTGCTCCTAGCTCTTACCAGCTCAACTGCTACTACATGGAGGCAACTCTCTGTTCCTGCTCCTTGTCTTGGGTCATGGGGACTGTTCCACGCCAAACTCTTCCTCCTTCTGTCTGACAGCAGGCTCCAGGGACTCCTGCTCATAGTCTCTGTTTCTAGGTAAAGAAACAAGGCTATAACAATATTTATACACATTACCACTGCCATCATCTCAATTCATTTTAACAGCTTTTCAAAGGGGCGTAAGCTAAGCCTCCTTCCTGTGGGCAGATTTCCGCTCTTCAGCTCAATTCACTCATAAAGACCAACAGACAAGGCTTCTGTCTGACAAATAACACAGACCAACAGATAAAATTTCTGTCTGAGAAATTAAGAGAAATCAACAGAGGGAGCACCAAAATCACAAGCATTCTTTCTGTTAGGCCTCCCAACAAGTAAGTTCCTCTACCCAGTTCATGATTGTTTCTCTCTTTCTCAGCTCTGCTTCTCTCTCTACTCTCTGCTCTTCCTACAGGCAATACAATATATAAAGACTCTTGAGTCAATCAAAGGTGAGACTCAGTCAAAGGTACTTGATTGACTAAAACTCAATTCAGAAAAACAGCAAAAATTCTACTTTTCTTGCTGTTACAAGGATATCCTTGTTTCACACATTATCTTTTTGGAAATGGTTCCCCCATTTAATATCCCCCATACATATAAACTTGCTGATGATTTTCCATAACTTGTGTATGTTCATCCTTCACTGCTGAAGAAGACCATGCCATCAGAGAAATAATGACATGACTTGCACTTGACTTTGTTTTGAGTGAGGCTCCTCCAGAGCCATCTAAATCCAGTGACCAGATATTCATCAGGATGACTGGAGATAACTTAGGATGAGGCAACTTGGGTTAAGTGATTTGCCCAAGGTCACACAGCTAGTGAGTATCAAGTGTCTGAGGTGAGATTTGAACTCAGTTCCTCCTGACTCCTGCATTGGTGCTCTATCCACTGCACCATCTGGCTGCCCTCTACAATTAATTTATTCCTATATTCTATTTTTAATAGGAGTAGGTGTTGTATTTTGTCAAACTGTTTAGTATTGTTGTTGCAACTAGGAAAGAAGACATACAGTTAAGGAGGAATAGAAAGTCATCTGGCCCTACAGGAGAAAAGAGAAGATGGAGACAAGAGAAGGGAGGGATGACAGAAGAGAGGGCAGGTTGGAGATAGGGAAAATTAGATTGCTTGGGGTATTGGGGTGGGGGGAGGGGATAAAAGGGGAGAAAATTTGGAACCCAAAAATTTGTGAAAATGAATGTAAAAAGTTAAATAAATAAATTTAAAAAAAAATCTTTTTCTGCATCCATTGAGATAATTAATTGATCCCTGTGACTTTTGTTTTTGATGTGGTCAATTTTGCTAATAGTTTCCCTAATACTGAACCAGCCCTGCATTCCTGGTATTAATCCTGTCTGGTCATATTGTATTATACTCATGATAAGTTGCTGTAATGTAGTCAATTTGTTCTTTAAAAGTATTGCATCTATATTCACTAAGGAAATTGATGTATAATTTTTTTTCTCTTTTGACTCTTCCTGTTTTAGGTATCAACATTATATTTGGATCATAGAAAAAAATTTGGTAGGATTTCTTCTCTGTCTAATGTTATTAATTGTTCTTTAAAGGTTGGATAGAATTGTCTTGTAAATGCTTTTGGCTCAGGAGATTTTTTTTCTTAGTGGGTCCATTGATGGCTTGTTAAATTTCTCCTTCTGAAATGAGGTTAAGTATTTTATTTATTCTTCTGTTAATCTTGGAATTTTATATTTTTGCAAATACTCATCTATTTCAGTAAAATTGTCAAATTTTTGTCATACAGTTGGACAAAAAAAATCTCCTAACTATTGCTTTAATTTCCTGTGCATTAGTGATGAATTCACTCTTGTCATTTTTGATAACTGGTAATTTGACTTTCTCCTTTCTTTTTAAAAACCAAATTAATCAAGAGTTTAGCTGTTTTACTGGTTTTTCATAAAACCAGCTCTTAGTTTTATTTTTTATTTCAATAATTTTCTTAATTTTAATTTTATTAATCTCTCCTTTGGTTTTCAGAATTTATAATTTGGTATTTAATTGGGGGATTAATTCTTTTTTTTTAGCTTTTTTAGTTGCATGCCCAATTCACTGAACTTCTTTTTCTCTATTTTATTTATATAAGCATTTAGAGATGTAAAATTTCCCCTAAGAGTCACTTTCACTGCATCCCATATTTTTTGGTATGTTGTCTCATTATTGTCATTCTCTTGGACAATAATTATCTTATTTATATTGTCTTATTTATTTTCTTATTCTTTTTCCCTTTTGGGGGCATTTTCCCAGCCAGTTACTTGATTTTTGAGTTCTTTGTCAAGGGAGGGTTTACTCTGGGGACCTGTATGTTCTTGGTTCCTGCAAGGTGGCACAATCAAGAGAAAGGAATTTATTCCTCTCCTGGCCTATGCTCTGCTCTGTGAGCAGGATTCCCTCTCCAGAGCCTCCACCAGCTCCACAATGCAAACCAGCGCTCCTCCTCTCCCCAGGGCCATCACTCAAGGCTGAGATCTAGGTCAACTGCTCAATTTCCCCAGGGGCTTTAGGCCAGGGCTCCAACAATGGAACCTATTACTGTCTGGGGCCAGGGCTAGACCACTACTTTCCTTTCTCCCCCAAGTGAAAGAGCTTTCTCACTGACTTTGAAGCTATCTTTGGCATTTATGAATTGAGGAATCTGGGACCCACAGATGCTGCCAGTGGTGCCTTGAAGACTGCCCCAGTCTGGTCCTTGCCATGCCATGGCCCACACTGTGCTGTGCTGTGCTCTGTACCGAGTGCAATAGACCTTTCCTGTTGGCCTTTCAGACTGCTTTGGGCTGGAAATCTCTTTCACTCTGTTGTTTTGTGGCTTCTGCTACTCTAGAATTTGTTTAGAGTCATTTATTACAGGTGTTTTATGGGCTGTGGGAAAAGAGTTTCTAGAGGTGCATCCTACTCTGCCAGCTTGGCTCCACCTCCATCATCTTCAACATGTGACAAGACCATGCTATTTTTCAGTGGCAATATTCCTTTATGAACTACTCTATCTTTTCTTTGGAGTTTCTTCTTTATGTACTGTGCACTGTGTACAGCTGCTATCATGTATCTTTACAGTACACTTTCCACTCCATTTTTAATTCTTGGAAATTGTAGCACTTTATGACTTGCAGTCATATGAAAGCACTGGTAAAATACTGGTGTTAAAAGGATGGTTATGTTTCATGGGGAATCTTGGGACATGAAAAGAATTTTGTAATTTCTCAAAGGCAATTGAGCTTACCTTTCTGCTCCTGCTCAATGAAAGGTGAAATGTTTAGTACATATGTGGAGTCTAAGATTTTCATTATATTTGTAAATTTAATAAATGATATGAATATATTTGCATACTATAAATAAATATATATCTATAAATTTAGTATAAATATTTGTATGCATATATATGTTAATAATCTTGAATCTATATGTATATGTACTTATAGATATATGAGAGAGGGGATCAGTTTCCATAGGTTCTCCATTCAGCTACATATCATATTTTGAATACCATGTTCCTTGTCAAGTTTGTTTTTCATGTATTGACTCTCCCCTGAGAATGTGATTTCCTTAAGAAAGTGAGGACTGTCTTTCTTTTTCCTATCTGTATCCCACATGATGAACACAATGCTTTTCATATTTTATGCATTTAATAAATACTTGTAGAATTAATTCATTTATTTACTTGTGTATAGTTAATGCAACTATTTTTTGTGCCTAAGGATCTCATCTGCGGACTTTACAATGTTCTGTAGCTTGATACAACTAATCCAAGGTCATTTAGAAAAAAGAATAACGGGAGAACTTAGGAGTTCACTCTTGGATTTGAACTCTGCAGTATGTCTTCTCCCTGTCAGTGGTGAATACATCTGGCAAACATATGTATCCCTGCCTTTTTTCTCACCTGATTGTAATGATCAGAAGGTCATTTCATCAATCAACCAACACACATTTAAGCTATTGCTGTGTTCCAGAGACTATGATTAGTCAAAGATAATATCCAAGCAGCCATTGACCACAAGGAACATATATTTGAGCCAAATAAGATAATCATTTATTAAGATTGTCTCTATTATTACATTTTTCAAGGAATCTCCTTTAGTCCTGAGGTTTTTATGACAGGCAAATTGGTGGATAGCCTTTAATATGGTGTTTTGTTCTACAGAAGAAAATGATTTTATAATCAAATATTAAGTAGAATGTGAACTTGTATTCCATATGTCTCTCAGTTAAATGTATAATGATAAAGATGTGAGTAACATTGCAGGTGAGAACCGCCAGTTGCCTTTTAATACTTTCCACAAAGATGCACTCAATGTGTGTATAGATTATTTACCTTGAAAATATATTTGGATATGAAAGTAGGGATAAAAGTCAATGTTTATCAATGTTCTCTCAGTCACCTTTCATTGGTACTAATTAGATCTGAGGTTTTGTCTTTTCTCCACTCCTTTGGTATCTTTTCATTCTTCAGATATTTTGATATTTGATGAGTCAATGACATCCAATTATATGGCCGTGAGCATGCACAATTTTTTAGGTAACGATCTACTCAGACCACTTCTCACATCTTTCTATTTCTATTTTCTATATTCTATATTCTATTTCTACTTCCTTAAAGAGGATAAAGAGTATAAGCAGGACTGTAATATTAGATCCCAATGGAAAGAAATCCATTGTCCTTGGTCATAAAACGAGTTTGTTAGACACACACACACACACACACACACACACACACACACACACATACACATACACACATAAAATAAACTTTTTTGACCTTTCTCATCTTTCATCTATTTGTTGTCCTTCCATTTTCAATCTTAATTGCCCCTGGGTTATTTTACCTAATTATTTCTCTTGTCAAGTTTTTTAAAACTAATTTTATACTTTACTGATTTTTTTATCAAGTGAAACTGCTTATAATCTTCCAACATCCTTCATACAATTTAGGAACAAGAATATAGTCTACACTATTTTTGGCTTGATTTCCATATTTCTCTGGCTGACAAGTAAGTCAAGTTTTTATTGATTCAGGTGCTTTCTAAGCTGTTTTGGATTCCTTGTTATGATACTTAATTTATATTTGTTAATCTATGAGAAATGATTGTAATCTGTATTGTTAACTTTTCTTCAACCCCAAACACCCTTTTCTTAAAGTAATCATTTGTTTAAATGATCAGATTATAGATAATTATTTTTATTTGAAAACTTTATCTTTTCTTTTATTCTTAATTGAATGGTAAGGATGAATACAAACATATGAATTAAGAATAACAGTTGCACTTATAATGAACTATTTCCTGCATCTTAAAATGTAATTAATTTAATTTTTGTGATATTATATCATATTTACTATGTTGAATTTATGAAAAAAGTTTTTGTGATAAAAACACATGCAATAGTTCCATATTCTATGAATACCTGGACTCTCTCTTTTTAAATTCCTGATCCATATTTTTATATATATTCTTTGGTATCATTACCTATTCTTCCTTTGCAATGAATCCACCAAATATATAAATATAATATAATTTGATGAGTCTTATAAAATTTTTCACAAAACTTCTCTACCTCTTCATTGTCTGAAGTAAATATAGGGGCTAATGCTAAAATTCTTTTCATAGTGGTCATTTGGCACATGAATGTAATAAACATTGAAATACAAGATTATTGAATGTTCCATGAAATTATGTTTCTTATTGCCTTTGGACTCATGATAAAAGATAATGTTGTCAACTTCTATATTTGGTTTTCCAGTGAAAACCATTTTGCTATATGGCTCCAACATATTACTGTCTTCTGGTTTCATTTATAGAGCAAATGCCAAAATTGATATGGCACATTTCCTATGTGAATTTGATTCACTCATATTTAGCAGTACATGTTTATAGAGAGACCTGAAAAGTTTGTGATTCATAATATGTTCAGATTTCTTTTATGCTATTCTGGCAATATCGTTATAGAAGAAGTTAACTTTAGAGATTTGAGGGACATTTCATATCTTATTTGAATTCATGGGTCATGTCTGAAGAAATCATCACCAAATGGTGTAATGTTAGTGTGATATCCATAGCAGCTGCTTTGAATATATATGCCTATCTCCATGGTTGGTTTGAAAAGTATAGCAAACTCTTTTCTTCCAAGGCACAATCAAATATTTATTTGAAACGTTCCCACTGGGTTACGAGAAGGCAAGTTTTAGTAAGGTACTCATCACTAATCCAGGGAGTGTGTCCCTTTCTCTCTGTCAAGCCTCTCTGGCAAGTTCTTACCTCCATTTGTTTCTTTGTCTGCTTTTCTATCTGTCCACACCTTTCTTTCCAATCAATACAATATATACTTCCCAAACAAAGACTCAGCACTTTATTGACTTAATGCAGGGAAGCTTGGAAATGAACATTTAACTGGGAAAGTGTAGGAATCCCTGTGGCCCAGAGCTAATTGGCTCTATGCCAGGGCTCCATGTGAGACCTATTAATGGGCAGGGAAGATCTTATATCTCATTAACTTTATAGATGGATAATCAACCTACTGGTTATGACCTTCTGTGTACATAGCTACGATGACTCTCAGAAAGCCAACTTTGTCTATTGCCTAGAACATATGCAAAGTCTTTTTAACAAAGGAGAATTGACCAGAGGTATATTTTGTTAGCATTGCCTTTGAGTATCTGGGTAACTTCCATGTAGGAAAGTGCTAGAACCAGCACCTGGGACATTTGAAAGTCAACTGTTAAATTTTCAGTATTAGCATTTATACATCAGAAATTGGCAAATGCTACACACAAAGGGGTGATTTGTTGTTTTATTGATCATTTAGACTTAAGAAAATGGTAGAAAAATGTTCAGAATGATGATTAAAATTTATAGGATTTCATGTCTACATTTTATGGAGAATCAGTTATTAAACATAAATTATTATTAACTGAATCATGCAAGGTAACTAATGTTTCTTCATAAAGAGAGTCCAGGTCTGGTTCATCCAGAAGAGAACAAAAGGGATTCAGGAAGACTGTCATGGACTCAACCCTCTAGCTGAGGAAGGCATCAAATTTAGCCATTTGCACAGGTTGCTAACTTCTTGCATGTACTGAAAAACATGATAAGATAGAAGTTATTTCTCTAGGAGAAATAAAATATCACAAACTATAAAAAGACATAATAAAATTGATGATCTCATCCATTATTGTAAAGACTTCTGATTGTCCTTAGATAAGAGATACCTGTGATTCTCTCTTAATGTTTATCCTACCCTGATGTCTTAGATCAAATAGACTTTCATTAGTTCTGAAAGGATTTGGTTTCCTCCCCTTCTTTGCTACCTTGATAAAGTGTGTTTCTCATTCATGTAACAGATACTGCTACCTACATTCCAAATATTTCCTCAGAGTCACACACATTATCTCTGTATGACTTTTACTTCCCTTTTTGATTACCATTCATGCTACCTCCATGTCTGAAGTGGAAAGTATTATTTATCTATCTTAAAATGCCACCTATCAATTGTATAACATTTGGTGGGGTGGTTGGATAACAAGTTATATGTAAAGCAACATGTTATATTTAAAGCAAAACTAATCCAGTGCAGGAGGGGACTCATTTCCTTGCATGTGTCTGTCTATAGTAGTAGAGTCAGTGTAGTATTATCTTTTCAGACTTTCAAATTATTTCACTTCTAGTTTGGTGTATGAGATTTTCCTTAGGCTTCCTATGAAACCAGGCTGATAAATTCCTATAAATCTAGCTGCAGAAATTGTGACTCAGAGTCAGACATGTAGAATGGAGCTGCCTTTGGCAGTTTGTTTAGGCAAAATATTCAACTTGGGTCTCCACATCCCAAACTACTTGCAGCCAGAGGAAAGGAAAGGAGCCCACATGATTTGGAATCTCCTCTGGTTAAATATCATATGGGACTATTTAGTATTTCACTGTGGATTGCATCACTTGCATATTAAATATCAAAGTCCTGTTGGCTAATTCCCTAACCCCATAAATATAAGGGCCCTTTGAGTTCCTGGGAAGCTCTGCTCAGGCAACCTCAGGTTTGTAGGAACTGAACAGGAGTGAGCCACAGCAAGTTGAGTCTGGCCTAGCCCGCGCTCATCTCACTTGCCCTGATCTCTCCTGAGTGGACCTTCCTTCATCTCTCCTATCATTCCCAGGTTCCAGTCACCCAGCCATCATGAGGTTCCTACACTTGGCATTTATGATTCTCTTTGTGATCTTCTTCTATTCTGGCACAGGTAAGTTGCAGTATGAATATCAAGAAGGTGGGACTATGGATAGGGGGATGGGCTTAGTCTTGGGGACCATCAGTTTTCTCACCTAACTAGACTGAGATGACATCCAGGAGCTTATTAACTCTGTGGAAGATTGAAAGAAAGCTGCTACACTTAGTCTAAAGAACTGTTTAGGAGAGCAGTTTATACTTAGGTGGACCAATGCTGCACTTGAGAATGGACTGCACCATTTTCTAGGAGCCATTCTACTTTGGGACAGCTCTAATGGTTAGGAAATTTTTGTTATCATTGAACCTGCTTTGTACTCTTTTTGTAACTTCTACCCATTGCTCTCAAGTGCAACAAAGTACGTTGAAGATAAGCTTAAACTCTCCTTAGCTCTATGGACATTGGCATATAGGTTTTATGAAGTCAGACTTTTCTCCTGAGTCCAAGTCTATTGCTCTTGTTACTCTGGGAATATTATCTACTTATTGTTCTTTGTACTGGGTTCTTTTGTGGCTTCTGAACCATGCTAGTCCTGGTCTACAGGTTCTGTGATTTCCTACAAAATGAATTATTTTCAAATTTTCCTCAATAAAACTTGCTTCTATATAGTTGTTTCATGCTATTCACCCCCTCCTCCTTTTATAGTGTGAGTTACTCAAGGACAGGAACTGTCTTTTGTCTTTCCTTGTATCCCCAGTTGAAAAGTCAGACTAAATCATTTCAAGGTTCCTTTGAGACTGAAATTCTCTGAATGACTTTCCTCTCTATAAAATCAGTCTGGAGTGGTTGAAGGATCTAGTTTCCTTAAGTAGTGTCTACCAGTAATCTAACTCAGGCCATTTTGATATCTAAGTTATGGCTAGCATGTATATTGTACTCAGAGTTTTACAAAGTGCTTTCCATCAGTATTTTCTTTGATTCCTCCCTTACTTCTTCCCTTTCCCACATCCAATTACTTGTATGAGCATACCTCCTTAAAGATATCATCTAGTACCTTTTCCTCAAGGATTTGCTGAACATGGCTTTTTACGAATATCAGCATAGAACTGAAGGAACCTTAGAGGTCATCTTCCTAAATTTAGGTTCAATGCTCTATGTAGTGGAAAGTTCAAATTGGGCTTCTGCTGTGTGATCATGGGTAAATCACTTGACCTTTGTTTACCTCGGTTTCTTATATCAATAACATGGAGATATTAATACCAACTATATTTCAGGGTTGTTGTCAGCATAAAACAATAATTGTAAAGAGGTTAGTGTAGTGCCTAACACATAGTAAGCACTAAGTAAAGGTGTTTACTATTATCATGATCATCTTTTTCACCATCATTTCTAAAACAGAGTTAGTGAGAGTTCCTATCTCCAGGTAATATTACTAAATCACTTGTAAAATCTTAAATCACAATATAGATTATTGTTGTAAATATTATTAGTCCAACCTCCTCAATTTACTAATGAGGAACCTGCTGAATATAATTTTCCATGTTTACGTAAGTAGTCAATAGTAGAGTCATGACTGAAACCCAGGTCCTCTGATTCCAAATCCAGCACTGTTTTTTTTTTTTTTAAAAAAATCTTATTTCCTCACACTAAGTATGCGTAAATACAATTTTTAACATTTTTAAAAAAGTTTTGAGTTCCAAATTCTATTGCTCCCTCACTCCTTCTCCTCCCTTATCCCTCAGACAGTAAGCAATCTCATATAGATTATATATGTGCAAAATGTATACAAGTTACATACCCATCAAACTCATTATTCTTACCATTGTACAATGCTGACTCCTCCACCATATCCATAATCTCATTCATGTAGACATCCTCCACATGCAATCCTGGCATGCCTTTGTTATGTATTCTTATCAATCCTCCACAGAGGATCAGTTCAAACCATTGGAGATCTTCCTTCTTTTTTGGTGTTTTAACATCCTATGAACTCCATTGAAAAATTCAGGTTGTCCAGCTGTTATGTTACTCTTAATCCATGACCTGCCCTCTTCCTTTTCAGGCAGTTTCTTATATATCTTCTGGTTATGTAGTGTCCCTTTATACCATTTTTCTCAAGAAGGCATTGCTATTAATATGCTTAAGCCTTGCTTTATCTTTGCTATAGCAATGAAATCACAGGTAAACTCACTATCCCATTCTGCTTCTTACAACAGCCTTGTGAGGTAGATCATTGTATGTATGGTGATTCCCATTTCTTAGATAAGTAAACTAAGACTCAAGTGAGATAATTTTACCAATTCTATGACCAGAAAGTAGGTATGCTGGAATTAGAATCTCAGTATTCTTTTTCCACCTCAGATTCTTTTTCACTGAAAGAAAATTTCATAAAAATTAATTTATGTGATGGTCAGGGTTAAAAACTCCGAACAATATTTCACTATTACATCATAAAACCTCTTCTTCTATGTGTATGTAAACAAACATTCTGAAACATTCCTTTAATTCTTTCTATAGGATATGGTGGCTTAAGCGAAGAATTTCGATGTAGACTGATTGGGGGCTTTTGTGTGGAAACATTCTGTAGATATCCTGTTTTAAGACTTGGTTCCTGTAAGACACATAAACCGAAGAATTGTTGCATGAGAGAATATTTCTTGCAATGATGTGAGAAAATTTTGGAGGAATGGAAAACTAAGAGGTAGAAGATGGGAGAGGTTGAAATCAAAACTTTTTCATCTTTATTTTAATAAAGGAAATTACTTTTGCAAAGTATGCTTTCTAAGGCAGAAATAATTCCTAGGTCATTGCTCATTGAAGAGGCAAAATATCAATATTATAAACTAGAATCAAGAATTTATCTCTTGTATGAAGGAGAAGCATGTTGTCCTAATGGGTAAAGAGTCCACTTTGAAGTCAAGCACACTTGGTTTCAAGTCACACCTCTGATACATATTGCATATGGGACTTTGGATTAGTAATCCTCAGCTTATCTCACTCAATATTTCTTTCAGATCGTGAATTTTATTATTGGGAGTGTTTTCTTTCCTGATAAATTATAGTCCTTCCACACCAAGGTACATGGTCTTTAAGAGCTCTTTTGGCCAAAATGGTTCATTCCTTGTACTGTAGCAGTGAGCTTCTTAATTCTAAGCTAGACTGATCCATAGGGGCCACACAATCCATACATCCACACTCAAAGTCTCTGGCTTTGTAGGATATTCTGTTAGTAACAGCCTACCAACAAAACCTTAAAAAACTCCAGGGCCATCTCTCTATATCCATGAAGTGTCAGAGCAAAAATCACCTCATAGGTTGATATCTAACTATTTAAAAAAAAAGCAGAGAAAGAGAACTCACTCAATCTCTTTCCTGAATGTCAGTGCTAAAGATTTTGATAAAATCTTGCCAAAGAATCTATTACAATATAATACAATCTATTAAAATTACTCACCATAGCTCAAGATGAAATATGCTATCTACCTCTAGAAAGAGAACTGATAAATTCTAAGTGAAGATTGAAGCATTTTTTCACTTTATTTTTCTTGCTTTTCCCTTCACAAAGGGTTAATGTGGAAATATGTTTTGCATGATTTCATATGTATAATGTGTGTAGTTGTGACATAAGAAGGAGAGAATTTGGACCTGGAAATTAAAAAAAATAATTATTTAAAAATTACTATAAGTAATTGGATTTAAATCTGGTATATAAAGAGGGAAAACATGAAAAAATGTAATTTCAGTATTTTAATATTTGAGCAATTATAAAAACAACTAGTACTACAAGACTACTACATCATTAGACACAAAAATCTTTACATATTCTGTATTCATGTATATTTAAAAGTTTAAGCATAAAAAGGACATTTATTTAATATCATAAAAATTATGCATCTACAAACAAATACTTCCATCATCTGTAGGAGCAAAATACTTGAAGCTTTTCCTTTCAGTATACTCATAAAATGAGAAATTCCAAGTCAGGTTAACCAGGTTTAGTGAAGCCATAGAGGTTTATCAAATACAATCACATCAACAGAAATTGATAACCACAACGAAAAAAAACAATATATGATTTTAAATAGTTATTGATTGTAGATTATGGAGTCATGTATAATTTATTTAAAATTTTTTCTTTGTTATTTGATTATACTTTAGAATCTTGAATTCTATTTAGGAGTCACTCTGTAGCTGTCAATAACAAATGAATTAAATTGAATTGTTCCCTGTTAAATATACGCTGATCATAACCATGATGACAATCGATAGTTATAGTCAGAAGAACCCTGGACTTGAAGCCAGCAGAAATCTTGGTGCCAATTTCTACCTTTATACCTTAAGTAAATAATTTCCCCTTTTTGAACAACAGTTTCATTATCAATTTCCCCTATCTGGACATGAGGGAACCAGATTTGATGGCCTCTAAGCTTCTTCCCCCCAAAATTTGCTATTTGTTTGTTTTCAGTTTTAAAATTTTTTAAAATGTAATTAATTTTCAGTGTTCTACAATCACTACCATATAGCTTAGATTTTTTTCCCTCCTTTTCCCCCTTGTTCCCCCTTCCCTCCCTGAGATGGCATACAATTTTAAATAGGTTCTACACATATATTTCTATTAAATACATTTCCACCATAGTCATGTTGCATAGAAGAACCAAAATGAGTGGGAGAAATCATATAACAAACCAAAATGTAATACAAAAGAAAATGATCTGCTACATTCTGTGATTGAATTCCATAGTTCTTTCTCTGGATGTGGAAGGCATCTTGTCTTAAAAGATCATTGAGAATTTTTAAAGTCTTTGCATTGCAATGAAATTCTAAGTCTACCAGAAAAAAATTCTTGCACACTGTAGTTGTTGCTGTGTACAAAGTTCTCCTGGTTCTGCTCCTTTCACTAAGCATCAAATTACATAAGTCTTTCCAGGCCTCTCTGAAGTCTTCCTGTTCATCATTTGTTATAACGCAATAGTAATCCATAACATTCATATACGATAATTTATTCCCAAATTGATGGGTATCCCCTTGATTTCCAGTTTTTGTCCACCACAAAGAGTGCCGCTGTAAATATTTTTGTACATGTGGGACCCTTTCCCATTTTTATGATCTCTTGGGGATACAGTCCTAGAAGTAGAATTGCTGGGTCAAAGTTTATGCACATTTCTGTAGCCCTTTGGGCATAGTTCCAAATTGCTCTCCAAAATGGAAAGAACTCACAGCTCCATCAACAATGAATTAGTGTTCCAACCCTCCCACATCTTCTCCAATATTTATTATCTTCCTGTTTTGTCATAGTAAGCAATCTAGTAGGTATAATGTGATACCTCCAAGTTTTGATTTGTGTTTCTCTAGTCAATAGTGATTTAGAACATTTTTTCATATGACTATAGAGAGCTTTAATTTCTTTCTCTGAAAGTTGCCTTCATGTCCCTTGACCATTTATCTATTGGGAAATGACTTGTATTCTTGAATATTCTAAACTTCTTTCTGTCTCTAACTCAAGGATCTTAGGGACCATCTAGTGTAATCACTTCATTCACAAATGAAAACACTCAGATCAAGGAAGTTTAGTGACATCTAAGAATCAATAAATTATGAATACAAAATAATCTAAATTTAGTGTTCTTTCAACTAATTTATCCTATAATACTAGCTTCCTACCCCATTCCCCCCTTAGGAACTCCTTAGTTGAGATATTTTGCATTATTATTTTTCTTTTAATTGGATAAGAATTTTTAATGATGCCTGGGCCAGCTGTCTACAGAAAGTTTTGTTGCAATTGAAGATCTACTTTGGTGAATTTAGACAGATTGGGAGTGCATTCTGGTCCCCTGGGACATCATTTTGATGGAGTTTCCTAGAAGTGCTCAGTTGATTTCATGGTGGGACCTCTTGGAGAAAAACTGGCTCTGTATGTTGGACTCCTGTTTTCAATCCCTATTTGCTCTTAGCTATGATAAAATTTAGGTTTAAGTTTTAGATTAATTTCCCCCCCTAAGAGAGGAAGAGTTTGAAATTAAGTTTAAGTTTTAGGTTAAGTTTTCCCCCTGAAGTGAGGAAGTTTAGGATTACATTTTCAGTTCTGATAAAGTTTTTCCTCAGGGACTGGGAAAGTTAGGTTAAGGATTAAGTTTTCCTCCAGGAGTGTGCAAGTATTATGGGTTCCAGTAGTAGCAAAATACTGGTAAATTCCTTCTTGGATAGCCTTTTGATAGTTTAGAACCTGGGGATGCTCCTGCTAGCTACAGGAATGACTAAATATTGAACAATTAAATTATGTGACAGCTGTCATAAGTCTGCAAGAGATTCAACTGGTAATTTTTTGGCCCTGCTTCAGCTCTTTTTATTACTGCAAATTAAAAAAAAATAAAATTAGAAAGCATGTGTTTGTCTTGTTTTGTCTATGTTTTAATTTCTTTTTAAAATGTAGGAAATGCTTTATCTTGTGTTTAATGTTTGTAGATTCTGCTACCTTGAAAGATTTTTAAGGGGAAAATGTTAGCTAGCCAAAAAGAATGGTAAAAAAGCTACAGTTAAAAATTTTAGAATGTTTGGGAAGCTTAATGAAGTTTCGTACTTGAAGTAGTTCTCCCAGATGCTAAATTCTCTGTCCCAGTAAGCAGCACTAACTTCCACTTTGGTTTTGAAAGGGAAATGATCCAAACTGAAATAAAGAGAACCAAGGGAACACTGTATACAATGACAGCAATATTGTATAATGATCCACTGTAAATGACTAAGTTATTCTTGATAATACAATGATCCAAAAGAATTCTGAAGGACTAATGCTGACTCATGAACTCTACCATGAAGCCAAAGGAGAAATTGAGGTAATTAAATTTTCAAATAGTAATTTGTAATTATTTTAGTTGAGTGAACCACACTGACTCTGTATTGTGACTCAACTCTGGATCTAACTCAATATTCTTTCTATTTAATTATAGCTTTAGTCCAATTCCTTTCTTATGAGAAATACTGATTCAATTGTCAGAATTTTAAGAAAACTTTATTGTATTGTTTGAACCTAGTGCTGCATGATTGGAAAACTGGACCACCTCTATCTGCTGATTAGAGGACCCAGAAATAAAATCAGATGTGAAGATTGATAGAAATAGTTTTCTCACAATTATACATCTCAAGCAACCAAAATATCTTATCTAGAAACTGGCCTAGTAATGGTCAATAAGTTATTGTTCCTTTGATTGAATACAGTCTTTTTTGGGGGGGGGGGGCACTGTATAAGGTGGTTTTTTTGTTTGTTTTTGTTTAAGGGAATCGCAGCTATTTGTTCTCCCTTCCAACTTGGAAAGTCCTTAATCTTAATCATTCATCCAATTAGATATCAGATCACCTAATTTTGTATCCTGGTTAATTTTAATTAACTGATATTACTTGATTAATTGTTTTTAATAAAAAATATGTCTCCTCCTGTATTTGGGTCCAGAGTCAAAGGTGAAAACCTTTGTTTCTTCAGTTATTTCAGCTTTCACTTGCCACACTACTTCTTTAAATCCTACAATGTTATTATTCTCTGTTCTGTCACTTAAAACTCCTGCCTGACCACCCACTTCATTTATGTCCCAAAATGTTTAATGTTTTTATTTCGGGGAATGAAGAAATTCATTGCCAGTATTGCTTTTATTTGAGAGCCCATTTATTGAAGTAATGTCCTTTTTTGTTATAATTATAATATTATCTAATATTTATATAGAGCTTTATGTTTTGCAAAATGTTATACCCATGTCATCTCATTTGGTTATCCTAAAAACTCTGTGAGGTAGGTGTTATTATCCTCATATTGGTGATAATACATACAGGTAAAGATGAAACTGAGAAAAGACAAGTGACTTGCCCAGGGTCATATACTTAGGAAATGTCTAAGGCTGAATTTGAACTTTGATCTTTTTGATTCTTATTGCTAGGTCCTCAGATTTCAACAAGTAAATAAATGCAAAGAAAAAAATCAATGCAAAGTAAAGGAACTTATGGACAGAATGAGATGCAACATCAATTGAGAAGGCCATCTGATCAAGAAAGGCCTTATGTAGTAGGTGGCACTTGAACTGAGTTTTGAAGTAATCTAGGAATTTTAAGAGGCAGAGATGGAGGAGGTTGTCCCAAACATAGGAGATAGCTTATTCAATGATGCACAGATGGGAAGTAGAATGTTATGTGTGAGGAACGGCAAATAAACCGGATTATCTGGACTATAAACAACCTGAAGAAAACAAAAGCCTGGAAAGGTAAGCTGAAGCCAGATTGATTGTTCAGGGTTTTAAATACCAGAGGACTTTATATTTTATCCTTGTTTCAATAGAATTAAATAAGCAGAGAAGTGATGAAATCAGAAAGTGTTATCATCCTGTTGACCATTAAATGATTATTTGGAGTACTGAGCTCTAGTTCAATGACCACTGGGGAGCTCTTCTACAGAGCTGCTGAAGTCCCATGGCTCATTTTGTGTAATGATAGAATAGAAAGCAATTAGAAACAATCCTTTCCTTAAAGGTCTCTAGCAGATTGGAGTCCACAAGAAACACTGAATAATACCATCCCTATCCCTCCATTCTCATTTTTAACTTCAATTCCAACCATGAAGAGTGCTCAGAACACACCAGTTAAGGACTTGTCCTTTGCTTAAGCCTCCTTGAGATGCATCTTTTCCATGTTTATCTTATATCTATAATGAGGATTCAATAGCAGTGAAGACCTAAAGAATATGAAGGGGGAAAGAAATAGGACTACAAAGGAAGAATAAAATGTTTGCAAATTTTGAGTTATTTAGGAAGGAACCAATCTAGGATGATATGTTTCATTAAAGCCGAATGTGAGGAACTGTTATTCTCTGTATATATGGTGGGGTTTCTATCTCCACCCAATTAATATAATCATAGCTGGCCCAGACTTCTCCTCTGAATCAATAAAAACCTTTAAGTTTTACAAGATAACGTACATATGTTATCTCATTTGATCATTCTAAAAATTCTTTGTGGTAGTTGTTATTATTATACCCATATTTTAAGCAAATAAACTGAAACTGAGAAAAGATAAGTAGCTTGCTCAGGGATACAAAGTGCAAATAAATCCTTAGTCAATTTGAATTGATCATAGGTGTTTTGAAAGAGTAGAAATAAATGATGCCATAAACACCATATCTTGAATGGTTTAAGGAATCAGATTCACCTATGTACAAGTCAGCAAGTCAGTTTGCAAATCAAGCTTTTGAGATTATGGTTGAATCCAGAAGGAAAAGATTCCTGACAGGGAATTGCCTCTAGTATGGGGAATATAAGTAGAAAGAAAATCCTTTCTCCCTACCCCCACAAATTCTGTCTGCCTACTACCATTTACCAGGTGAGAACCAAGCGAACTTTCACAAGTCAGAAGATCTGTAGTTCCCATCAGGGTTGGTAGCAGGATACACAATGGGACAAAAACACATCCAGTAACTATGATCTATGAGTTCATCCCTTGGTCCTGTCATTTATGTCCACTCTATTCAGAAACAGGTATGTATAAAGGTAGAATAGACTCTAATTTGGGGACCTTTGTTTTTGAAACCATTGTACTTGATAGATAAATACTTGATACTTGTACTTGACAGGTAAATACTTTTTATAAAATTTCTGCTAATAATCTTTCTTAAATACCCTTTCTAAAAATTTCAGCTGACAATAAATGAAGAACAATGTGTGGGATTGTGTTTAAGTACTAGGAATCCTAACAAACTGAGATTTAATCCCTACATCTCTGAGAGGAAAAGTAGTCATCTACTTCTTGAGTTCAAGTCTGACTAAAAATGGGGGTTATAGAAATGTTTCTGGTAAGGGGTGCTAGATTTGGAAGTGAGTGAATGAAGAAGGGTAGTAGTAAGCAACTTGGAGCTCTTCATAAACCTCTGCTAAAAAGTCTAAGTGTGGTTCTGAAGTCCAGGAGCTGCAGCTTCCACTAGTTCATTCAAGTTCTCTGTCTCTACTGTTGGGGTCTCAAAACAGAAGAAATATAAAACAGTAACAAAGATGTTCCATTCAACTCCCTCCAGAGCACAGCGTCTGATCCACTTCTTACAGCTGTACTTCTATTTCTTGGATTGGGATTTGAACCTATGCCTTCCATAGCTTTAAGAATTCAAGCTCTTCCCCACTTCCATTCATTCAACCCTTCCTCAGGCAGATTGTCCTTTACTGAGATCCAAGAAATCTGTACCACCCACTTCCATCCAGTCTCCAACACTTCCACCAATAGCTATCCATGGTTATTTAATTGTTTTTATTACTGGTTATTATTGATAATGGTAGATAATAAAGGCTGTCATTGTTGAGAAAAAACAGCTAAAAAGGCATTTATACACTTTTAGCACATATAACCTTTTTTGAATCATTACCCATTGAAGGTTTTGAACTTCCACTATAACACACATACTCAATCAAACACCAAGCATTTATTAATTGCATACTATCTTTCAGATGTTCTGCTAGATGCTCTACATACAAAGAAAAAAATGAAACAAGTCCTATTGTCAAGGCACTTAGAGAATCACAGAATGTAGAAATAGAAGAGGACTTTATCTAACTTTTTCACAGATAAAATAACTGAGAGCCATAGCCATTAAGTAGCTTGCCAAATGCCACAAAGTAAATAGTGGAGCCAATTTAAAATCTTGATTCTCTGATCCAAATCCAGTTCTCTTGGCCTGACTTATGACAGGATAAATATTTATGTATAACAAAGAAAAATATTTTATGGCATAAAAATATATTTACTGATAAAAACTATTTTATTTATTTTCAGTTTTCAACATTCACTTTCACACAATTTTTGAATTTCAAATTTTCTCCCCTCCACCCTCCTACCCCCACCCCAGGATAGCATGTATTCTGATTACTCTTTCCTCCAATCTGCCCTCTCTTCAATCATGCCTCCCCCTTCTATTTTCCTGTCGGATAAAATAGATTTCTTTACCCCATTGCTCATAAATCTTATTTTCTAGTTGCATGTAAAGACAGTTTTTTAACATTCATTTTTAAAGTTTGAGTTTCACATTCTCTCCCTTTCCCCCTCTCAGTCCACTCTTTTTGAGAAGGCAAGCAATTTGATATAAGTTATACATGTATAGTCATGCAAAACACTTCCATAACAGTCATGTTGTGAAAGACTAACTATATTTCCCTCTATCCTGGTATCCCCCCCCATTTATTCTAGTCTCTTCTTTGACCTGTTTTTCCACCAAAGTGTTTGCTTCTGATTTTCCCTTCCCTCAATCTGATGTCCCTTATATTATTCCCACTCTCTTATCCCCTTCACCCCTAATTTCCTGTAGGGTCAGAAAAAGTCCTATACCCAATTGAGTGTGTATGTTATTCCCTCCTGAAGCCAAATTCAATGAAAGGAATGTTTACTTATTTCCTCTTGAATCTTTCCCTTCTTCCCCTCCATTGTAAAAGCTTTTTCTTGCCTCTTTGATGTGAGATGATATACATTCTACCTCTGCCTTTCTCTTTCTTCTAGTACATTCCTCTCAACACTTCATTTTGTTTTTTAGATATCATCCTTTCATATTCAGCTCATCCTGTGCCCCATATCTATATGTATATGTATATACACACATATCTATATATCAAGTCCCTCCAACTATTCTAATACTGAGGAAGATTTCATGAGTTACAAATATCATCTTTCCATGTAGGAATGTAAACTTTAATAAGTGCCTTATGGTTTCTATTTTCTGTTTACCTTTTCATACTTCTCTTGATTCTTGTGTTTGAAAGTCAAATTTTCTATTCAGCTCTGTCTTTTCAACAAGAATGCTTGGAAGTCCTCTATTTCATTGAAGTTTCATTTTCCCACTGAAGTATTATGTTCAGTTTTGCTGGGTAGGTGATTCTTGATTTTAATCCTATCTCCTTTGACCTTTGGTATATATTCCAAGTCCTCTGATCCCTTAGTGTAGAAAATGCTAAATTTTGTGTTATCCTGATTGTGTTTCCACAACACAAATTGTTTCTTTTTGGTTGCTTGTAATATTTCCTCCTTGCCCTGGGAACTCTGAAATTTGGCTACAATATTCCTAGGTGTTTTCCTTTTGGGAGGTGATTGGTGGATCTTTTCCATTTCTATTTTTACCTTTTGGTTCTAGAAAATCAGGGAAATTTTTCTTAATAGTTTCTTGAAAGATGATGTCTAGGTTTTTTTTTTTTTTGATCATGGCTTTTTAGTAGTCCCATAATTTTTAAATTATCTCTCTTGGATTCAATTTCCAGGTCAGTTGTTTTTCCAGTGAGATACTTCACATTGTCTTCCATTTTTCATTCATTTGGTTTTGTTTTGTGGTTTTTTGATTTCTCATAAAGTCATTAGCTTTCATCTGCTCCATTCCAACATTTTAAGGAGTTATTTTCTTCAGTGAGCTTTTGGATCTCTTTTTCCATTTGACCCATTCTGTCTTTTAAGACCTTTTCCTCCTCATTGGCTTTTTGGACCTATTTTGCCCTTTGGGTTAGTCTATTTTTAAAGGTGTTATTTTCTTCAGCATTTTTTGGAGTTTCCTTTAGCAAACTCTTGATTAATTTTTTTTATGATTTTCTTGCCTCACTGTCATTTCTCTTTCCAATTTTTCCTTTACTTCTCTTACTTGATTTTCAAAATACTTTTTGAGATCTTCAGTGACTTGAGTCTAATTCATATTTTCTTTGTAGGCTTTGGATGGAGAAGCTTTTGCTTTGTTGTCTTCTTCAGGTTGTATATTTTGATCCTCCTCACCACCACAGACATAAGAAAAGACCTCTTCACGGAGAAAGTATGAATCTATAATCTATCTCTTTTCCCCCTGTTTGCTCATTTTCCCAGCCCAAATCTAAGTGATCCTTTAGAACTACATTTTCATTTTAGGACAGAGGAAGTTAAAGGTCTGAGAGATGAAGAGTTTGCTAGAATTCACACATACCATCTGAAGGAGAAATGGAAACCTATGGTTATAGAGCATAAATGCAAAATCCACCTGTCTCCATTAGCTAAGCAATACTATACCTTAAAAAGATCACAAAAAGTATGAACAGAAGCAGAGAAAGACTAGTAAAAAAGCACAGAAATGTGACTCAAATTGATGATGACATTTAAAAAATATTATTAGCATTTTATGTTTTTCCAATTGTATTTGAAGACAATTTTGAACATTCATTTTTTGTAAAATTTTGATTTTCAAATATTTCTCTGTTTTTCCTAACTCCTGTTCCCACTAAGACAGCAAACAATCAGATATAGCTTATGGATGTACAATCATGTTAAATATACTTCCACAGTAGTTATCTTGTGAAAAAAAAAAATCAGAACAAAAGGGAAAAACCATGAGAAAGAAAAAGACCAAAAATACATGAAAGCAATAGGCTTCAATAGTATTCAGACTCCATAGTTCTTTCTCTGGATTTGGTTACCATTTTCCATCACCAATCTTTTAGAATTATCTTGGATCATTGTATTGTTGAGAAAAGCTAAGTCTACCATAGCTCATAAACAAAACAGTGTTGCTTTTGCTATGTCAGTGTTCTCCTGGTTCTTCACTCAGCATCAGTTCATGTAAGAATTTTCAGGTTTTTTCTGAAATCTGCCTGCACATCATTTCTTATGGCACCACAGTATTCCATTACTGTCATATACCACAACTTCTTCAGCCCAGTTGATGGATATTCCCTCAATTTGCAATTTTTGGCCACCACAAAAAAATTCTATATAAACATTTTGGTACATGTGGTTCCTTTTCCCTCTACAGACCTAGTTATGGTATTGCTTGATCAAAGGGATTACACTATTTGGTTGTCCTTTGCGAGTAGTTCTAAATTACTCTCCAGAATAGTTGGAATATTTCACAACTGCACCGATAATGCATTCATGTTCCATTTTCCCCACATCTTTTCCACATTTATCATTTTCCTTTTCTGTCATATTAGCCAATCAAAAGGTCTGAGGTGGTATCTCAGAATTCTTTTGATTTGCATTACTCTAATCAAGAGTGATTTAGAGCATTTTTATATGATTACAGATAGCTTTAAAGTCTTCATCTGAAAACCACCTATTTATATTCAATGATCATTCAGCAACTGGGGAATGACTTATAATCTTATAAATTTGCCTCATTTCTCTGTATTTTAGAAAAGAGGGCTCTATCAGAGAAAGTTGATGTAAAAACTGTTTTCCAGTTTTCTGTTTCCCTTCTAATCTTGTTGTCATTGGTTTTGTTTGTGCAAATACTTTTTAATACAATGTAACCAAAATTATCCATTTTGTATTTCACAGTATTCTCTACCTCTTATTTGGTCATAAATTCTTCCCTTCTCCATAAATCTGACAGGCAAACCATCCCTGGTTCTCCTAATTTGCTTACTGCATATCCCTTATGTGTAAATCAAGTAATCATTTCAGCCTAATCTTGGTATTGGTTGTGAGATGTTGGTTAATGTTTAGTCTTTACCACACTATTTTTCAATTTTACCAGAAGCTTTTGTGAAATAGTTAAGTTTTATTTCAGAAGCTGGAGTCTTTGCATTTATGAAACAGTAGAGTACTACAGTAACTCATTACTGTGTCGTGAGTACCTTACCTATTTCACTGATCCACCACTATTTCTTAGTCATTCCAAATAACTTTAATGACTGACGCTTTATAATGTAGCTTTATATCTAGTATAACTAGATCATTTTGCTTTGCATTTTTTCATTAATTCTTGATATTCTGGAACTTTTGTTCTTCCAGATCAATTTTGTTATTTTTTTCTAGCTCTATAAAATTATTTTTTAGTAGTCTGATTGGTATGGTACTGAATACATAAAGAAATTTAGGTAAAGTTGCCATTTTTATTAAATTATCTAGACATCCATAAACAATTTACATTTTCAGTTATTTAGATCTGACTTTGTTTGAAAAGTGTTTTGTAATTGTGTTCATATAGTTGTTGAGTTTGTCTTGGCAGGTAGACTCCCAAATATTTTATATTGTCTGAAATTACTTCAAATGGAATTTCTCTATCTCTTACTACTGGTATTTGTTGGTAATACATAGAAATGCTGATGAATTATATGGATTTACTAGTCCTGCAACTTTGCTGCAGTTGTTAATTGTTTCAAGTAGTTTTTTTTTAATTGATTCTCTAGGGTTTTCTAACTATACCATCATATTATCTTCAAAGAGTGACAGCTGTGTTTTTTTCATTGCCTATTCTAATTACTTTAATCTTTTCCTTCTCTTATTGCTAATGCTAATATTTCTGGACCAATAGTGAATAATAGTGGTGATAATTGGCATCCTTGTTTCACCCTTGATATTATTGTGAATGCTTTCAACTTATCCTCTTTCCATGTAATATTTGCTGATGGGTTCAGATAGATACTGCTTCCCATTTTAAGGAAAACTACCTTAATTTCTATGCTTTCAAGTGTTTTTAATAGGAATATGTGCTGTATTTTGTCAAAAGCTTTTTTCTGCATCTTAAGATAATCATACTATTTTCATCAGCTTTGTTATTGAAATGGTCAATTGTGCTGATAGTTTTCCTAATATTGAACCAGCCTTGCAATTCTGGTATAAGTCCTACCTTGCCATAGTGTATTACATACCTAACAAATTAATGTAATCTCTGTTTATGTTTTTTTTAAATTTTTTTGCACTTATATTCATTGGGGAAATTGGTCTATAATTTTCTTTCTTTTGGTTCTTCCCGGTTTATGTATCAGTATCATATTTGTACCATAAAAAGAATTTTATAGAACTCCTTCTTCACTTGTTTTTCCAGAGTTTATATAGAATTAGATTTAATTGCTCTTTAGATGTGTGGTTGAATTCACTTGTACATCCAGCTCTCCCAGGTGATTTTTTTTTTTTTAATCAAGAAGTTCTTTGATGGCTTGTTCATTTTTAAAAATGGGGTAAGTTAATTATTTTATTTCCTCTTCTATTAATCTGGGAAATTTATATTTTTGTAAATATTCATAAATTTCTTTAGATTATCAGATTTATTGGCATACAGTTGGGCAAAATAGCTCATAAATATTGTTTTAATTTCCTCTTCATTGGTAGTGAATTCACCCATGTCATTTTTGAAATACATTTGGTTTTCTTCTTTCTTTTTCTTAATTAAATTTGCCAAAAGTTTATCTATTTTATTGTTTTTTCATAAAACCAGGTTTTTGTTTTATTTATTAGTTCAATATTATTTTCAGTTTTACTAATCTTTCCTTTGGCTCTCAAAATTTCTAATTTGGTATTTTATTGGTTTTAAATTTGTTCTTTTTTCAGCTTTTTTAGTTGCGTGCCCAATTTACCAATCTCCTCCTTATCTATTTTATTCATGTAAGCATTTAGAGATTTAAAATTTCCCTGAATAGCTGCTTTGGTGGCATCCCCTAACTTTTGGTATGTGATCTCATTATTGTCATTTCTGTTGATGAAATTATTGATTGCTTCTATAATTTCTTGTTTGACCCAGTCATTCATTAGGATTAGATCATTTGGTTTCCAATTAATTGTTAGTCTATCTTTCCATGGTCCATTATTATGCACATTTTTAAAATTGCATTTTGATCTGAAAAAGATAGATTTAATATTTCTGCATTTTTTAATTTGATGGTGAGATTTTATGTCCTAAAACATGGTCAATTTTTGTTTAGGATCCGTATAACTTTGAGAAAAGGGTATATTTCTTTCTATATCCCATTCAGTTTTCTTTAGAGGTCAATCGTATCTGACTTCTAGAATTCTATTCACTTCCTTAATTCCTTTTTTGTTTGTTTTATAGTTAGATTTATCTAGTTCTGAGAGAGTGATATTGAGATCCCCCACCAGGATAGGTTTTCTTTCTACTTCTTCTTGTAACTCACTTAACTTCTCTAAGAATTTGAATGCTACACCACTTTGTGCATATATTTAGTATTGATATTACTTCATTTTCTATGGTATCTTTTATCAAGAAGTAGTTTCTTTTCTTATCCCTTTTAGTTAGATCTATCTCTGCTTTAGCTTTTTCTGAAATCAAGATTGCTGCCCCCAGCTTTTTTTTTTTTTTTTTTTTACTACTTCAGCTGAAGAATAATAGATTGCACACCAGCCTTTTTACCTTATTCAGTGTGTATCTCTGCTTCAAATGTATTTTTTGTAAACAACATGTTGTTTATGAATTAAAAATTCTGATTTTTAGTCCACTTTGCTTTCCTGTTCAGTTATATGGGAGAGTACATCTCATTCACACCAACAGTTAAGATTACTGCATATTTCCCTCTGTCCTATTTTCTCCCCAGTTTGTACTTTTCTCTCTCCTTTTACCCTGTCTTGACTTAACGGAGTTTTGCTTCTGATCACCACCTTCTTCAATCTGCCCTCTTTTGTATCAGTGCTCCCCCAACCTATTCGCTCTTTTTCCCCTTTTCTGTTCCCCTGTAGGTAAGATAAATTTATATACCCAACTGAGTGTATATGTCATTCCCTCTCTGAGCCAAATCTGATGAGAGTAAGGTTCAAACAATGCTTGCTTTCCTCCCTTCATTCCTTCTACCATAAAAGATCTTTTTCATGTGATATAATTTACTCAATTCTGCCTCTTTATTTCCTCTTCTCCTATCATAATAATTTTTCACCCATTAATTTTAATAAAATCATCACAACAAAGTCAATTTATACCCATGCCCTCTGTTTAGGTATACTTCTTCTAACTGCCCTAATAGAGATACAGTACTCAATAGTAACAAGTATCATCTTCCTATCTAGGGATGTAAACAGTTAAATTTTGTTGAATAACATTTTTTTCTTTCATATTTATCTTTTTATGCTTCTCTTAAGTCTTATATCTGATGATATAATTTTCTGTTCAGTTATGGTCTTTTCATCAGGAAGTTTTGAAAGTTCCCTTTTTCATTGAATGTCCATCTTTTCCCCCCAAAATTCTGCTCAGTATTGCTGGAAAGTTGATTCTTGGTTGTAATCCAAGCTCCTTTGCTTTCTTCCAAGGCCTTTGATCCTGTCATGTAGAAGCTGCTAAATTCCATGTAATCCTGACTGTGGCACCTTGATATTTTAATTGTTTTTTCTAGCTGTTTGCAATATCTTCTCCTTGAACTGATAATTCTGGAATTTGTCTACAATATTCCTTGGAGTTATCATTTTGGAATCTCCTTAAGGAAATGATTGCTAGATTCTTTCAATGACTATTTTACCTTTTGGTTCTGGGATGTCAGGGCAGTTTTCCTTGATAATTTCTTGAAAGATACTGTCCAGTTTCTGCAGCAGTGCAGGGAGAGAGCTGCATACTCTTCCCCTCTCCAGGCAGTCCAGGAGACCCCCATGTACCCTCTGTGCCTCCCTGGCTCTCCTCTTCCTGGGCTGAATCTTATTTTTCCAGCCAGAGCCTGATTGCTCCTCCCTCTTTCTCTCCTGTTCCTTTCTCCTTGTGAGTCAGTTGGGGGAGGGAGATACCCTTCACTCCTCACACCCTTCCCCTTCCCACCATGTTCAGCTTCTAAAGAAGAGGGACCTCTGGGCTCCCAGCCCCTGCAGGAGTATTCTTCTTCCCCTGGCCCTGGGGCATGAGGGTGTGGCCAGGGCAGAGCATGGATCTGTAGCCAGGGCCTGGTAAGATGGTGGCAGTGTCAGCTGCACTGGGAGTGGAGGAGCCCGAGCTGTGCCTAGAACTGCTGCCCATAGCTGCTGCCCACCAACCCCCTGCTGCTCACTGTCTCCTTCCTGGACTATCAGGACCTCATCAGCTGCAGCTGTGTGAGCCAATGATTAAACTAGCTATCAAACCATGATCCTTTCTGGAGAAGACACTGCAAGACACACTGGCTTTTGTCAGAGGCAAAAAAAACACAGAACAAAAGTTGTAAAGCTCTCTTCAAACACACATATTGATCTGGGAAGATACATTCAACATTATGCGACTCTTAAAAAAGCCTGGGATGACCTGGAAAGATACTTGGGACAGAGGTGTCCAAGGTGATTTCTGAAAGACAGCATGGAGGATCATGAGTTGGACACCATGGAAGTGCAGATTGGGTTCAAGCTTCACAATGACTATCGCTGTTCTTTTTGGATCCACAATGGGCAGAAGCTGGTCATTCCCAGGTTGATCACTACTGCTCTGAGGATTTGCTGGACATCTACACTGCCGCAGGTGGATTCCAACAGAGGCAGGGCCTGAAGCAGTGTCTTCTGCTCACTTTTTGCATACACACTGGGCTCAGTCAGTATATGGCATTGGAAAGTGTAGAAGGCCACAACAAGTATGAGATCTTCTATCAGTGTCCAGACCAGATGGCTAGGAATCTGTTTATTAGAGGTGCTTCTTATTTGGAATGGTTTACCTCTTAAGTGCATAATGTTGTAACAGAGGGCTACCTTATCATCAGAGACCAGATTTTCAGGTATGTTCACAATAAAGGATGTGTGGCAACAACTGGAGCCACCACAGTGTCTGTGTCCACATCATTTCTCCCAAAATTTAGTTCTGTTCATCTGCCTCACTGTTTCTTCATTTACCAAATCAGGATTGAGATGTGTAAAGATGTTCTTCCTCAGAAGACTTGTCAGTTAGACAGCAGATATTGGAGAATCACCAACACCAAAGGTGAAATCAAAGAGGTTCACAGGGGCCTGAAGTAGTGGGAGAATTTCCCAATACTCAGCCCTAGCCAGGTGTGTGAGTACATCAGCTGTACCATGTTCTCTACCACATCAGTATATACGGAAGGAAAATATACCTTTCATCTCCTTTACTACAAGGACAGGATATTCAACGTGGCCATTTCCAGGTTCCTTACGGTGTGTCCCACCTTCAAGGTCTCCACAATCCCAAGGGAAACCAGGCATGATGAATGTTCTGTGATCAAAGAAGGTGAAGAAGATTCCACAGATTCTGATGACTATGATGGGCCTAGAGTCCTCAACTATTGTGCAGTCCCCAACCACTGTCCTCAGTACACCTGAGTGAGTGCCTCAGTGGTTCTGAAGAATGTAAATAAATATTGACTATCTCTGAGGGGAAAGCTATGGTTTCTACCAGACATTTATCTTGGGAGTTGATTTGGGTTTTTTGTGTTTTCAGTAGGACAGAGGAAGGGAAAGGAAGGCATTTTTTTCCTTTTGTCAAATGGGAAATTTGTTCTCAAGCTGTGGGGCCGATATTACTACCTTGTTTAAAGTATTTCACATTTGTAACATTTATGGAAGCTGGGTGTGTGTGTGGGGAAGTGGGGAAGGTAATTTTTTTAATACAAGTATTGCGAATGTAGCAGCAGTAGAAAAGTAGAAGCGCAGATCTGTAAGAACCTCTGCCATCTTTAATTCTTGAGTTATCATTTCCTGCCATTGTGAGTTGTATACAGAGGAAACACACTTGCAATTAGGCCTTTTTAGCCTGGAAATCCATTTAGCCCAGGGCTGTCTTCATGTATATCCACCAGAGACACCAGGGACCCTTCTCACTTTGAAGACAATCCATCCTTGATTTTAATTCCCATTGAAGTCATTTTAGAATGTGATATATTAAAGCATATGTTGTATTGTTCACTGCTAACTGGAACAATCTTGATAATGACTCCCATAGTATATATATATATATATTTGTAAATATGATTTATGTTTTTTTCTGCTTTATACACTGTCTTAACTTTGTGATAAGTGACATAGTCTTATGTTAAGCTAAATTTGTTTTCCTGAAACATGGGTTTTTTATAATTATCAGATTCTGAATTTGGAATGAAATCTTGCAGGTGTTTAAAATCACATACTCAAAAGTAAAAAAAAAAAAGATACTGGGTAGGCTTTTTTTTTTCGTTTTGATCATGGCTTTCAGGTAGATCAATAATTCTTAAATGATCTCCCTAGATCTATTTTCCACATCAGTGGTTTTGTCCAATGAGATATTTTACATTTTCTTCTCTTTTTCCATTCTTTTGATTTTGTTTGACTCATATTCAATGTCTCAGAGTCATTAGCTTCAATTTCCCCAATTCTCATTTTTAAAAAGTTATTTTCATCAGTAAACTTTTGTACTTCCTTTTCTATTTGGCCAATTCTACTCTTAAAGGCATTATTTTCTTCATTAGATATTTTTTCCAATTTGGCCAATTTTACTTTTAAAGGCATTGTTTTCTTCATTAGATATTTTTTACCCAAATTCCTTCAGTCAATTTTTTTTTTGCTTCCTTTTCCAAGATGTTGACTCTTTTTCATAATTTTCCTGAACAATTCTCATTTCTTTTCCCAACTTTTCTTCTACCACTTTTATTTGATTTTTAAGATCCTTTTTGGGCTCTTCCAAGAGGATGTTTTGGGTTTGAGACTAATTCATATTCCCTTTAGAGTTTTCATATGAGGGCATTTTGGCATTGTTGTCCTCTTCTGAGTTTGTGTTTTGATCTTCTTTGTCACCATAGTAGCTTTCTATGGTCATGTCTCTTTTCCTGCTTCTTTTTCATTGTTCAGCCTTTTAAATTTGAGCTCTTCTCCTGGGGCACATGGAGCAATATCCAAAACTTTTTATGCTGGAGGTGAGGGACCTGGTCACTGACTTTGCTGTCAAGGTCTCAGTTTTTGTGGTTTTCCCACTGTGCTGGAGTGGCCTGACTTATCTGCACCTATTGTGCTGGACTTCTAAGGTTCACAATTTGCCTTCTGCTAGAAGCCTTACTACTGACCAGCTGAGACAGGACCTTGATTGCTAATCTGTGCTATGGCTAAGAGACTCCCACCAGCTTGACCAGATACCATCAGTGCTGGACTGCACTCTCCTTTACCTCAAGTTAGACATACCTTTCCTGAAGTTTTTCTAAGTTATCTCAAGTTGGAAATTATTTCACTCCATCTTCTGGTGGGTTCTGTCTCTCCAGAACCCATTTAGAGGCTTGATTTAACACTGTTTTCAAGTGAAACTTGGGAGATCACAGGCAACTTCCTTGCTGCACTCCACCACCTTGAGTCTGCCCTAATTCATGATTTTATACTTTCTAGGAGGAATTTTTGGAGGAAAAGAACTACACAGTTCCCCAAGAAACAGAATAAGCAAAAAGTTGATAATTGACTAATTAACAGATGGCACCGGTAGTTGTGCAACATTTTGAGATCTTTTTTTGAGATTTTCTTGGTGAAAAATATTGAAGTGTTTTAATATTTCCTTCTTTAGCTCATTTTATAGATGATGAAACTAAGGCAAATAGGATTATGTGATTTTGCCCAGGTCTCACTGTTAGTATGTGTCTGAGTCTGGATTTTAATTCAGGTTTTCCTGACTCCGGACCCAGCATTCTATCCAGTGCACCAGGTAACTAATATATCCTAATGAAGAGGATCCAGATCGGGTTCATTCAGGAAAGAGTAAAAGGGACACAAGAAGAGTGTCACAAACTCAACCCTCCAGCTGAGAATAGCATCAAATCTAACTATTTCCACAAGTCAATAACTCCTTATATGTACTGAAAATATAAGGACATGAAAATTACTTCTCTAGGAGAAATAAAATATCACAAACTATAAAAAACCTGATCAAACTGATGATCTTATCCACTGTTGTAAAGATTCCTGTTTGTCCTTAGATAAGTCTCCTGAAGCTTTCTTATTGATTACCCAACCTTGATGGATAAAAAAGATTTCTTCACCAGTTCTAAAGGGATTTTGTCCCTCCTTTTCTTTGTTGCCTTTGAAAAGATAGTATTTTCTCATTCTGATAACAGATACTGTCATTTGCATTCCAAATATTTCCCCAGATGTACATGTTTTGTCTCTGTGACCCTTTCTTTTTTTTAATTATTCTATTTTTAGTTTTCAATATTCACTCCCACAAGATTTGTGTTCCAAATTTTCTCCCCATCTCTCCCCTCCACCCACCCCAAGAGATTGTGTACTCCAATTACCCTTTCCCCCAATCTGCCCTCCCTTCTATTACACCTCTCCCTTCTCTCATCCCCTTCCCCTCTATTTTCTTATAGGGCAAGATAGATTTCTATACACCATTGCCTATATGTCTTATTTCCCAGTTGCATGTAAAAACATAAACCTCATTTTAAAAACTTTGAGTTCCAACTTCTCTCCCTTCCTCCTTTCCCACTGAGAAGGCAAGCCATTTGGTATAGGTTATATATGCGTTGTCATGAAAAATACCTTCATAATGCTCATGATGTGAAAGACTAATTATATTTCCCTCCATCCCTTGCTTCTTTCCATTGATTCTATTCTCTCCTTTGACTCAATACCCCCTTAAAAGTATTTATTTCTAATTACCCCCTCCTCCCATTTACTCTCCCTTCTATCATCCCCCATGCCTCATTTATCCTCTTTCCCCTACTTTCCTGTGGTGTAAGATAGATTTTCATACTAAATTGAGTGTGCATGTTATTTCATCCTTAAGTCAAATGCAATGATATTAAGGTTCATAATTTCCCTTCCACCTCCCCCCTCTTCCCCTACATTGAAAAAACTTTTTCTTGCCTCTTTTATGTGAGAGATAATTTGGCCCATTCTAGTCCTCCCTTTCTCCTCGCAATATATTCCTTTCTCACTCCTTAATTTTATTTTTTAGATATCATCCCTTCATATTCCATTCACCATATAACCTATGTCTATATGTATATAATCCCTCCAACTACCCTAATACTGAGAATGTCTCAAGAGTTACAAATATTATCTTTCCATGTATGAATGCAAACAGTTCAAATTTATTAAGTCCCTTATGATTTCTCTTTCCTATTTACCTTTTCATGCTTCTCTTGATTCTTGTGTTTGAAAGTGAAATTTTCTATTCAGCTCTGGTCTTTTCATCAAGAATGCTTAGGCCTCTACTTCACCAAAGTTCCATATTTTTCCCCTGAAGGATTATACTCAGTTTTGCTGGGTAGGTGATTCTTAGTTTTAATCCTAGCTCCTTTGACCTCTGGAATATCATATTCCTACCCCTCTGGTCCTTTAATGAAGAAGCTTTTAGGTGTGTTCTCCTGATTTTATTTCCACAGTACTTGAATTGTTTCTTTCTGTCTGCTTGCAAGATTTCCTCCTTGACCTGGGAGCTCTAGAATTTTGCTACAATATTTCTAGGAATTTTCATTTTGGGATCCTTTTCAGGAGATGATTGGTAGATTCTTTCAATATCTGTTTTCCCCTCTCATTCCAGAATATCAGGTCAGTCTTCCTTGATAATTTCTTGAAAGAGGATGTCTAGGTTCTTTTTGATCATGGCTTTTAAGTACTTGAATAATTTTTAAATTGTCTCCCCTGGATCTATTTTCTAGGTCAGTTGTTTTTCTAATGAAATATTTCACATTGTCTGTAATTTTTTCATTCCTTTGGTTTTGTTTTATAATTTTTTGATTTTTTCATAAAGTCGCTAGCTTCCATCTGTTCCATTCTAATTTTTAAGGAATTATTTTCTTCAGTGAGTTTTTGGACCTTCTTTTCTATGTAACCAATTCTGCTTTTTCTGGCCTTTTTCTCTTCTTTGTTTTTTTTTTGGACTTCTTTGGCCATTTGGGTTAGTCTATTTTTTAATGTGTTATTTTCTTCAACATTTTTTTGTTCCCCGTTAGCAAGCAGTTGACTCATTTTCCATGTTTTTTCTTGCATTACTCTCACTTGTTTTCCCAGTTTTTGCTTTATTTCTTTTATTTGAGTTATCCTTTTTGAGCTCTTTCATGGCCTGAGATCAATCAATATTTTTTTCTTGGAAGCTTTGGATGTACAAAATTTGACTTCATTGCCTTATTCTCTTTGTATATTTTGGTCTTCCTTATCACCAAGGTAAGATTCTGCAGTCTGATTCTTTTTCCTAATTTTTGCTCATTGTTTTTGCTCACTTTCCCAGCCATTTATTTGACTTTTCAGTTCTTTGTCAAGGTAGTTCTTTGCTCCTGTGGGAGTAAAGGTTTTTCTGTCAGCTGCTTGATCCCCCCCACAATCTGAAGTCCTAGAGCTCCAGAAACAACCATTGCTTCTGCCCCTGTATGGCTACCTCAGGCTCCTCCACCTCCCCACTTCCCTGGGCCTGGGGCTGGATCACTCTATTCTCTCATATAGGTTTGACAGGTTTTTTCCACTGAACCTTCCAATTTTTTCTAGGCATTTTGTGGTTGTTAAGTCTGAAAACCACTGCAGATGACAGAGCTTCAGTCTCCCCCACCCCCAAAGCTTGCTTAGATCTTGTTTGTGCTCTTGTGGACCACAGTTGATTGCACTCTGTTTCCAGTATGGCATGATAGACACTTTCTGTTGACCTTGTAGGCTGTCTTGAGCTGGAGATTTGCTTCACTCAGTCATTCTGTGGGTTCTTCAGGTTCAGAATTTGTTTAGAGTTACTTTATATAGGTATTTGGCTAGGCTTGTAGGTAGACCTGCTTCCACTTTGCCATCTTGACTCCACTCCCTATGTGACACTTTCTGTCCTTTTTTACATACCCCTCACTCTACACATCTATCTTTAGTGAAAGGTGTTATTTATCTATTCTAAAATGGCATGAAATGTTGTTTATTGGATATATAGTCTTTATAGATGTTTGATTGGACATAAGAAAACCAATTATTTTAAAAACAGGACTAATCCAGTGTGAGAAGACTCATTTCCCTGCTTGTGTCTCCCTGTATGTAGTAGGTTAGAATCAACATAGTATTTTCTCTTCAATCAGACTTTCAAAGTATTTCACCTCCTGTCTTTTGGGTGGGTGATATTCTCCCTGTGATTTCTATGAAACCAGGCTAAGAAATTTCCCAACACATTCAGCAAGGGGAATTGTAGCCCACAGCCACATATGCAGGAAGAAGCTACCTATGGCAGAAGCTGTTTAGGAAAAAAAAACAAAAAACATTCAAGTTGGGTTTTCCTATCCCAAATGACTTGCAGCTGAAGAGAAGAAAAGGAGCTCATACGACCTGGAATCTCCTCTGATTAAATAACATGTGGGGCTATTTTGTATTTTACTGTGGATTCTATCAGTTAGATAGTCAATATGAAAATTCTGTTCAATAATTTTCTCACCCCATGAACAGTGTCCTTTCACGATCCTGGGAAACTTTACTCAGTCAGCCTCTGTGTAGGAACTAAACAGAACTGAACCAAAGCAAGGTGAGTCTGGCTTAACTTTTATCTGGTGCCCCTTATTCTGACATCTCCTGAGCTGATCTTCCCTCAACTCTTCTATAATTCTCAGGTTTCAGCCATCCGTTTATCATGAGGATCCTCTGCCTGGTGTTTATGATGCTCTTTGTAATTTTTTCCTATTCTGGCACAGGTAAGTTGTGATCAGGGAGTTGGGACTATGGATGGGCTTAGTCTGTCTGAATTAGCTAGCCTGAAATGAGGGCTGGATCCTTACTAACTCTGTGGAGGATTATGGTAAAGCTGCTCTATTTAGTCTAAAGAGCTCTTTAGGAGGGAGGTTTATATTTAGGTGGGAAAATGCTGTATTTGAAAGTGGACTCTACTACTTCTCAAGAGAGCCATTTTACTTTGGGACAGAACTAATGGTTAGGAAATTTTTGTTTTTATTGAATCTGCCCTGAACTCTTTGTAGCTTCCACCCATTGCTCTCAAATATAATGGAGTACATTTCTTGAAAGAAAATTTCACTAAAAATTAAGTTATATTACATTTAGGGTTAAAACCTCTGAGCAATAACTCAGAAATGCAACATAACATCTATTATTTTATTTGTCTATTAACAAATATTCTGAAACATTTTTCTACTTCTTTTATAGGGTATGGTGGATTTTCGGATAGTTTCACATGTCTCATTAAAGGGGGCAGTTGTGAGAAGGAGCTTTGCTATTTTCCTCTTATTAAAAGTGGCACCTGCCAGAAAAAGAAATGGAACTGTTGCTTTTACAGGCCAGATACTTATTATACTAAGAATTCTAATACAAAGAAATTGAAGAAAGACTGAGAGTGTGGAAGATGAGAGAGGTTGAAATGAAATTTTCCTCATTCTTATTTTAATAAACAAAACCACTTTTGGAAAGCACATTTTCTCACGTAGAATTGTTTCCTGGGTCATTGTTCATTTGAAGATTTGAAATGTCAGTATTTTAAACCATACTCAAGAATTTATATTTTCTTGCATGAATTAGAGTCATTGTATTTTAATGGATAAAGAGTCCACACTGAAGTCAAGAGGTTTCAAGTCCCACCTCTGACACATATTGCCTATGTGTCCTTGGATAAGTGATCGTTTCCTTATCTTACTCAATACTTTTAGATTCAGAATTTCATTGTTAGGAGTGTTTCCTCTTCTGGTAGATCATAGTCCTTCCACACCAAGATACATGACTTTTAAGACGTTTTTTTTTTGGGGGGGGCGGAGTCAAGATGGCGGAGTAGAAAGATGCACGTTTGCGAGCTCCGAACACACAGCCCATAGAATTAATGTAAAAAGAGATCCCCATAAGTTCTGGATCACAGAAAGGTGTGCAGAAACTGAGTAGAAGAGATTTCCATTCCAGAGAGCCCTGGAGAGCCGTCCCCAGGGTCTGTCGCGCCCCGGAAAGCGGACCCCACCCCAGTGCTGCCCTGGCCACGGCCCCAGAGAAGCTGATCCGATCAGGCTTCAGGGACGGAAGCTCTGGCGGCCGGGAAGGTCCCTCCGCCCACAGAAGCTACAGGTCAGTGAGAGAGACAGCTGGCTGGCCGAGGGGAGCGGGGTGTCTCCGTGACTCAGGCCCCTCCAGGAGAAAGCTGCGGTGGCAGAGGCGGGGGCGACGGTGGAGGCAGAGGTGGGGACAGCGGCAGAGGCAGCGGCGGCGTGGCCACAGCGGCCCAGGACTCCCCCAGCAGCAGGCAGGATCTTCATTACTGAAAGTCTCTGCATAAACAACCTGAGGGAGCTGAGCCTGGCAGACGGCCCTGCCCCCACCCGCTCCGTTACTGAAGGCCTCTGCATAAAGCCCCTGAGGGAACTGAGCCTGGGAGGCGGGCCCCCCAAACCCCGCCCCCACCCGCTCCGTTACTGAAGGTCTCTGCATAAAGCCCCTGAGGGAGCTGAGCCTGGGAGGTGGCCCTGCCCCCACCCCAGCACCAGAACTAAAGCTCACAGCTGGGCGGCACGGAAAGCACATTTGAATCTCAAAACCCAAGCACTAGCTGGGCGGATCTAGGCGGGGGTGGACATGAATCTCAGAAGTCAAATAACTGACTGGGAAAATGCCTAGAAAAGGGAAGAAAAATAAGACTATAGAGAGTTTTTTCGAACAGATGCAAATGATCCCGACATTCGGATCTGATGACGAGGACATATTCTTGCCATCAGGGAAAGATGTGGAGGATGGGGCCTTGGTACCCCAGACACCCCAGGGGGATGTCGGGTGGGCTCAGGCCTTGGAAGAGCTCAAAAAGGATTTTGAAAAGCAAGTTAAACAGGTGGACGAAAAACTGGGAAGAGAAATGAGAGAGATGCAAGAAAAGTATGAAAAACGGGTCAATACCTTGGTAAAGGAGACCCAAAAAAATGCTGAAGAAAATAACACCTTGAAAAATAGGCTCACTCAATTGGTAAAAGAGGTTCAAAAAGCCAATGAGGAGAAGAATGCATTCAAAAGCAAAATTAGCCAAATGGAAAAAGAGGTTCCAAAGCTCACTGAAGATAATAGTTCTCTCAAAATTAGAATGGAACAGATAGAGTCTAATGACTTTACGAGAAACCAAGAAATCACCAAACAAAACCAAAAGAATGAAAAAATGGAGGAGAACGTGAAATATCTCATGGGAAAAACAACTGACCTGGAAAATAGATCCAGGAGAGATAATTTAAAAATTATGGGACTACCTGAAAGTCATGATCAAAAAAAAGAGCCTAGATATCATCTTCCATGAAATTATCGAGGAAAACTGCCCTGACATTCTACAACCAGAGGGCAAAATAAGTATTGAAAGAATCCATCGATCACCACCTGAAAGAGATCCAAAAAGAGAAACTCTTAGGAGTGCTGCCCTGGCCACGGCCCCAGAGAAGCTGATCCGATCAGGCTTCAGGGACGGAAGCTCTGGCGGCCGGGAAGGTCCCTCCGCCCACAGAAGCTACAGGTCAGTGAGAGAGACAGCTGGCTGGCCGAGGGGAGCGGGGTGTCTCCGTGACTCAGGCCCCTCCAGGAGAAAGCTGCGGTGGCAGAGGCGGGGGCGACGGTGGAGGCAGAGGTGGGGACAGCGGCAGAGGCAGCGGCGGCGTGGCCACAGCGGCCCAGGACTCCAGTGGCCAAATTTCAGAATTCCCAGGTCAAGGAGAAAATCTTGCAAGCAGCTAGAAAGAAACAATTCCAGTACTGTGGAAATACAATCAGGATAACTCAAGATCTAGCAGCTTCTACATTAAGGGATCGAAGGGTGTGGAATAAGATATTCCAGAAGTCAAAGGAATTAGGACTGAAACCAAGAATCACCTACCCAGCAAAACTGAGTATAATACTTCAGGGGAAAATATGGTCTTTCAATGAAATAGAGGACTTTCAAGCATTCTTGATGAAAAGACCAGAGCTGAAAAGAAAATTTGACTTTCAAACACAAGAATGAGGAGAAGCATGGAAAAGTAAACAGCAGATGTGAACTGTTTACATTCCTATATGGAAAGACAATATTTGTAACTCTTAAAACTTTTCAGTATCTGCGTAGTGGGTGGGTCCATACACATACATGTACACACATGCACGCACACACACACATATACACATGCACACACACAGAGACAGAAAGCACAGATTGAATTGAATAGGATGGGAACATATCTTAAAAGAAATTAAGGTAAATGGTGAGAGAGAAATGTAGTGGGAGGAAAGAGGGTGAAATGGAATGGGGTAATTATATGTCATTTAAGAGGCAAGTAGGAGACTTTTTAGTGGAGGGATAAAGAGGAGAGCTGAGGAAAAAAAAAAAAACAAGAAGTTTACCCTCATCACATTTGACTAAAGGAAGGAATAAAATGCACACTCATTTTGGTATGAAAACCTATCTTACAATATAGGAAAGTGGGGGAGAAGGAGATATTGCAAGGGGGGGATGATGGAGGGGAGGGCAAAGGGAGGAGGGAGCAATTTGAAGTCAACACTTGGGGAGGGACAGGATCAAGAGACAGAAGAGAAACAATGAGGGGCAGGTTAGCAGGGATGGTAATCCAGTTAGTCTTACACAACATGACTATCAGGGAGGTCATTTGCAAAACTACACAGATGTGGCCTATATTGAATTGCCTGCCGTCCCAAAGGGAATGGGTGGGGAGGGAGGGATGGGGAGAATTTGGAACTCAAAGTTTTAGGAACAACTGTTTAGTATTGTTGTTGCAACTAGGAAAGAAGACATACAGTTAATGAGGAATAGAAAGTCATCTGGCCCTACAGGAGAAAAGAGAAGATGAAGACAAGAGAAGGGAGGGATGACAGAAGAGAGGGCAGATTGGAGATAGGGAAAATTAGATTGCTTGGGGTATTGGGGTGGGGGGAGGGGATAAAAGGGGAGAAAATTTGGAACCCAAAATTTTGTGAAAATGAATGTAAAAAATTAAATAAATAAATAAATGTTAAAAAAAATAAAAATAAAAAAGAGGTTTTTTTGACTAAAATGATTTATTTCTTGTCCTGTAGCAGTGCACTTCTTAGTCCTGAATGAGGCAAATCCATAGGGAAAGACATACAATCCATCACTGTACACCTACTCAAAGCCTCTCAGGCTTTGGAGGATAGTATGTATGTTGCAACCTATTAGAAAAACCTTAAAAAACTCAGGACCACTTCTATATCCCCATAAGGTGTCAGAGCAGAAATGACATAGAGATATCTAAACTATATAAGGAAAACCAGAGAAAGAGAACCACAAACCAATCTCATTCCTGGATATCAGTGTTAAAGTTTTCCTTATAATCTTGCCAGAGTCAACTACAATAAATTATTAAAATTGCTCACCACAAGTCAAGATGAAATATGCTATCTATCTTCAGAGACAGAACTGATCAAATTGAAATCTGCATTACTGAAGACTTAGAAGAGAATTAGAGAGAAAGGAGCAGGATCTAACTTAGTTCCTAGAACAAGCAGATATTTGATAAATGTTTACTGATTGATCGTTGATGTCTCCCAGACCAATCCTCCCCCTTGCAACTACTCACCAAGAGATGTTTAGTGACAGCTAATAAAAAAAAAATTAGGATCCCAAACAATCCAAATCATCCAAGGGACCCTATGTTAATAGCCTCCAATCCTTAGTAGTTCTTTAGCTGAGTTTTTGTGCATTACTTTTTTTTCTTTAATTGGGCAAGATATTTTTTTCTTTCCTGTTTTAAATTAAAAAAAATACCTCTGAATGCTTACCTGAGTAAGATAGAAAAAGAAGAGATCAATGAATTGGTCAAGCAATTAAAAAATCTAGAATAAGAACAAATTAAAAATTCCCAATTAAATATCAAATTAGAAATTCTGAAAGTCAAAGGAGAGATAAATAAAACAGAAATTAAGAAAATTATTAAAATCAAAAAAATAATTAGGAGCTATACCCAACTGTATATATTTGACAGTCTTAGTGAAATGGATGCATATTTACAAAACATATGAATTGCTCAGATTAACAGAAGAGGAAATAAAATACTTAACCCCATTTCAGAAAAAGAAATCGAATAAGCGATTAATGAACTCCCTAAGAAAAAAAACTCCATGGCAAGATGGATTTACCAGTGAATCCTATCAAACATTTAAAGAACTATTAATTCCAATACTATATAAATTACTTGAGAAAATAGATGGAGTCCCACAAATTCTTTTTATGATACAAGTGTGGTGCTGATACCTCAACTAGGAAGAGACAAAACAGAACAAGAAAATCATAGACCCATTTCCTTAATTAATATTGATGCAAAAAATTTTAAATAAAATATTAGCAAAGAGATTACAGTAATTTATCATGAGGACAATACACTATGACCAGGTAGGACTTATACCAGGATTGCAGGGCTGGTTCAATATTTGGAAAAGTAACAGCATAATTGACCATATCAGCAACGAAAGTAACAAATCAGTTGATCATCTCAAAAGATGTAGAAAAAGCTTTTGACAAAATAGAAAACCCATTCCTATTAAAACACTAGGGAACATAGAAATAAATGGAAACTTCCTTAAAATTATATGTGGCATCTGTGGAAAACCATCAGCAAGCATTATATATAATTGGGATAAGCTAGAAGCATTTCCAGTAAGATTGGGGGTGAAACAAAGATGCCCATTGTCACCACCGTTATTCAATATTCTACTAGAAATGTTAGCTTGAGCAATACAAGAAGAAAAAGAAATTGAAGGAATTAGAATAGGCAAAGAAGAAACAAAATCATCACTCTTTGCAGATAATATGATGGTATATTTAGAGAGTCCTACAGAATCATAAAAAAAAAAAACTACTTGAAATAATGAACAACTTTAGCAAAATTGTAGGATACGACATACATCATTGGCATTTCTACATATTACTAACAAAGTCCAACAGCAAGAGACAGAGAAATTCTATTTAAAGTTACATGATAGTTTGAGAGTCTACAGGACTACATGGGCACAATTACAAAACACTTTTCACACAAATAAAGGCAGATCTAAATAACAGGAAAAATATCTGTTGTCCATGGGTAGGCAGAGCTAATAAAATAAAAATTACATTGCTACATAAATTAAATGACTTATTCAGTGCCATACCAATGAAACTACCAAAAATGATTTTATAGAACTAGAAAAAATAATAACAAAATTTGTCTGGAAAACACAAGGTCCAGAATTGTTAGGGGCCAAGCTCTGGACTAGCCTTTGGGAGCTGGCTCCACCCTCAGGGAGCTGGCTCTGCCCTCAGGGAGGAACATGGGCAGGGCTCTGGCTGGGGATATAAGGAGCTGTCAGGGAGGGATCAAGAGAGATGTAAGCAAGAGAGAGATGTAGAGGATGCCATCAATAAAGTGAGGTGCACTGACATCCTCGGATGTGTGTGTAGTCATTGTTCCCTCCATGGAAGAGGGGATAGCCCTGTCACGCAGCTAGGCCATAAGGTCGCAAGGCAGGGGCCAGAGACATCCGAAGACCCGGGAAAGGGTAAGTTTACCCAAGCGAAGTCTGGGGGTAAGGGGTGCCGCCTTATCCGGGCAAAGGCCGGGGGGGGGGAGCCCCGGGCAAGAGTACTGCCTGGAAGTGTCCAGGCGAAGACCCCCAGAGAAGATTACTGTCTGGCCTAATAGCCAGGTGAAGAGATTACCGTCTGGTTTAGTAGCCAGGTGAAGGCTGGGGATTAGCCCCGTGCAGCTGGCACCCAACGTGGGGTGGAATTTGGGGTACTGCTTGGAAGGACTACATACAACCTTGCTGTTGAGCAGCGGGGAGCCGGAAAGGGAGTGTTATGGGTCAGGGAAGTAACGTTCCGCTGATCCCGCCCAAGGATAAAGAAGTGCTGGCATGTCACCTTTATAAATTATGTAAAAAGGAAGGGATGCGTTCTCATAGTAAGACATGCCATAGCTTTGTTGAACACAATTGGGAGATAGTGAGCCAACAGATGGCCTCTTATGTGGACGCCACCCCTGGGTTGCTCGTTGAGACTGATTTTGTCATGTATGGGGTGGAAAAAGCAGCCCTTGTGGGCGCCCGGCGTCCAACTTGCTCGACCACTGCTTGTACGATACAAATGGGAGACTCCCTAGTGGAGATTTCTGACAAGGAGTTGAGACCCCCACCTACCACCCCCCCTTTTTTATCTTTGGAGCGTTGGTGGTCAGGGAGCTCAGGAGACAATCATGACCAGATAGGACAGAGAGGAAAGAAGGAGTTGGCGCAGTCAGAAATTCAACCAGGAAATACATCCAGAGTTGGCCCAGGGCCTGGATTTGTGGTGCAGCAAAAAAATTTGCCCCAGGGCCTGGATTTGTGGCACAGCAAAAAATTTGCCCAGGATCTGTGGCACAGTGACGAATTCAGTGGCCCGGATGTTCTTCCAGCCCTGGCACTCGGCACAGATCTGTGGTGCAGTAAAAAGTTGCAGGAGTAAGTCTAAAAAAAGGAATCTTGTATGGGAGAAAGTCTAGACAGGGAATCTTATGCAAGGCTTAGTTAGTGATAGAAAGTAAGCCAGAGTTATAATGGGTGCAGAGAATTTTTGACATTTTTTCTCAGTTTTTGAACTCCTTTTTATTGTCTGTATATGTGTTCTGTCTTTACATGTGCGTGTGTTTGTGAGTTATTACGGTCAGCTCCATGGTAGCTGGACCTTGGAATGTTATCTCTTTTCCTCCCCCTCCTCCCTTCTCTCTGATGGCTGCATCATTGGGGAGAAGCATGGGAGAGAGAAAGAGAGGAATTACTCTTATATTATTTAGTTTATATGATTGCAAAATGCAATTTTAGATAAGAAATGCAAGGATATAATGTCTGTGCAGTTTTAAAGGGACTTTAATCAAAGCCCATTAGGAGGACAACATGGATATGAAGTTTAGGGAAAGCATAAAAGTTTTGGAAGTTATTGGAAAGTTTTTGGTAAAACTCTCTCTCTCTCTCTTTACTTTCTAATCCTGGCCAGATTGTGAAAGTGGAGAGAAAGACAAGAGGAGATCAGAGGCATTCATTATCTCATGCCTCACCTAAAAGAAAAGTTTTTGTATAATGAGAAATAACCAAAACGTAGTTATTCTGGTTATATTTTAAGTGAAACGTGTCACTCCTAATTGGATGCTTAAAACAGATCAGGATTTGTTATATCATTTGGCACTAAGGCAAATTGGAAAAATGCATATTAAAGAGATACCTCAGCTGAGATAAAGCTTTTGAAAGTCTGCAGCAGAACGGAATAGGCTTGGCGCCACTGGACAGTTGTCCAGAAGTCTCCCCCCTTTGGCTGATGAATTTCAAAAGTCCTCTTGTTCAAAGACCTTCTTAAGGAGTGGACACAGAAGTAAAATCTACTTGAGTAAATGTTAGAACCATTAAGATTTTTGCCCTGCAGTCCCAAATCATCATTCAGCTGTGTCTGCAGTGAATTGTATTTCTTATCATGCCAGATTAGATCTAGGGAAGAGAACTATCATTTTGAAGGTTTTCAACTAAAATTTTTATAAAAGTTTGGTGACTGTTAGCAACAGGAAAAATTTTAAGACAATTAAGACAATGTATCCATAAGTTAATATGTAACACTCTATAGAGCAGAAGAAAAAAAATATCTTGCTCTTTAATCTGAACTTGTACTCATTCCCAGGCCCAATTGCAACTTTCCTGCAAAGAACATCAGTATCTGCAGGAACATCAGGTTCCAGGGTCATAGTTCCTGAGTTCCCAGACCCAATTGCAACTTTTCTGCAGAGAACATCACTATCTGCTGGAACATCAGGTTATCACTTTCCTGAAGCTAGTTCCAAGCAAAAGTTAACTTTAGCATTTGAACTTATTAGCAACCTAATTTCTAAAGAATTTTTCTTCCAGAGTATATGTATTCAGACAAGGAGAAACTAGCCTATGAAACAATGATGTACATCTATTCAGTGGTAAGGTCTAAGTTTGAAATCCCCTATCTTAGATTCTACAAAGGTTGCAACTTTAAATGAAAAAAAAATCACTGGAGTTTTTCATCAGGAACAAGGAATTATTGAGTGGGCACATTTAGCTCACATAAAGCACAGAGTTTGTGTGCCTTATGCTGTGCTAGTAGCCCAAGTAATACATGAGGCAGTGGAAAGAGTGAGGATGTTCATAAGACAGGAACCTCACATGATATATACTATGTATACAAGTCAACAAATAGAGAACTGCATAGAAGAATTTGTGGAATGGCAGATATTGATCAATCAAAATATTCAACATGGCCTTCCAATTCCTTTCAGCCAGCAATGTCCCACGTGGCCATGGTCTTGGGCTGAAAAATACTCTTCCTCACCAGTAAAGGAGTTGATGTTTTTACAGATGCAACAAAACTTTAGGGCACCTATGTATATTCCATCCACAAAGAAGATGCATAAATTTAAAACAATATTTAATTCTACACAGCAACATGAATTCTATGCAGTGTTGCAAGCATTATTGTATGTTAAAGAACCTTCCAATATAATCACAGATGGCAAATGTACAGCACTATTGCTACCTAGATTAGACTCAGCTTACATCCCTGATAGGGTAGACAGTATTAAACAGATGACTATGGAAGTTCAACTAGCAATAAGGGCCAGAACAACAATATTTTATATCACACACACTTGGCCACATTCTAAATCATAGAGTACCGAAAAGCATTAAACCAAACAATGGTCCAGCTTATATCAGTAAAGCCATTGAACAGTTCATAGTGGAATTTTCCATTTTATGTGTCACTGGAATCCCCCATAATCCCACTGGTCAAGCTGTAGTGGAACGAGCAAATCACTCCCTGGACACCTACTTGCACAAACAAAAAGAGGGAGTTGGACCAGGAGTTGATGATAAATTACAATTGTCTGTTTGGCTGTTTATACTCTAAATTATTTAAAATTTGATAATGATGGCTTATCGGCTGCTATGAAATTCTTACCATTTCCTAATGAGGAGTCTGCAAAGAATGAATCAGCAATAACAAGTGCCCTGAAAGCAACCAGTAAAGTAATGTGGCATGATGAGAATAAAAACTGGTTTGGTCCTCATACAGTGTTAACGTGGGGAAAAGGGTATGTTTGTATTTTAACAGATGATAATAAAGAAGTTTGGGTTCCAGTGGAAAGGATAAGAGTGATAGAGGACAACTGCCAAGGTGGAGCGGTCACAGGGAGCAAAGAGGTGCTATCAGTGGCAAATGAAAAAACTTCTGGAGAAATTCACTCAACTAGGTCATGATGACTCCTCTCATTCTTCTCGTACTTATCATGACACTCAACAACATTGCGTCCTTCGACCCAACACCAAAGGAACAACAGAGATGGGCATTCATCACAAATCCACCATGGTTAAGGGCCTGCTTACAATCTATTCACATGGAGGATACATGGGACAATAGTAGTTTGGTCAAACAAGGACTTTGCGGGACTTGCTCGTGGGATGAAATATAGACCATTTTGTATCTTACAAAAGATGAGAAATGTAACCCTTTGGCTTCTGTATATAGGGTTTTTACCACTTGAGAATTGTCACACATGCACTCGTCAGGAGACAGAATTGATTATGGGAAACCACACAGAAATGTTGTATTCATGTCACAATTTTGCATACTTGCCTGATGAAAAATAAAGGCCAAATTTTCCTAGACAAATGTATATTAATTACAAGGGATATCCTGAAGTTGGAAGGCCTGTTCAGGGAATAGATAAAGTTATTTTAGTAATGGGAGGACAAACAGTGTGGGGAATGCCTGCTGTAGCATCCCCAAGTATCTGACAATGTTACTTTAATGGGCAAAGTATGTCTAGGGAACAAACATATGTTTATATGGGATAGAGACAACAGATCTAAATCAGAGGCATATCGGAACATGACAGGAATTTTCAATTTTACATGCCAGAACTGTTCTGCACAAGAATGTATAAGACCAAAGACAGTAGGGAGAGTGTTTATTCTAACAAGACCTCGATATGCCATGACAGTAATTAAGGATAAAGGATGGTATGGAACACCTCGTGATAAGTTCTCCATATTTTGGACAAGCAATTAACCCCTATAACTACTAAAGTATGTGGATGTGTTTCTTGTGTTAGGAATAATGTTATTAGTAGAAGCTATTTTAGCATCCACTGCATTAGCTGTATCTATCTCTAATACACACAACACAATAGCTCAAGCTTCTGAATCGCAAGCCCTTATGAAAAATGTATCTGCAGGCTTTAAGCAACAAGAAAAATAGACAATGAATTTTATGAAGCCATTCATACACTCCAAAAGGTAGCTGAAGTCATTGGTGGAGAAGTGTTTATGTTACAGTTACAACACAAATTGCAATGTGATTATAGATATAATGCCTTTTGTTTGACTGAAATTGTATAATGAGTCACAAGTCCAATGGGAAGAAATTAGAGCTCAGTTGAATAGGCTAATTCCAGATAATGTCACTCTGGAAATCCAAAGATTAATTGAATTGGCAGAAGAATTAGATGAGGAAGCAGATATTGATTTTGTTCCTGAACAAATGGCTTCAAAAATACCTCAGTTCTTTGATAGCTTAAGTTCATGAGGTCATGTAAAGACCTCATGGTTTTCACCTTTACTGATAGGTTTTGTAGTAGCATTGTTAGTACTGCTGCTTGTGCCAATATGTATCAACTTTGCTTTGTGTAGTGTCCAGGACTCCCTAACATCCGGTAGGCAGAACATCATCATCCTGAGGGAAAGATTGAGTCAAAACAACAAAGGGGAATTGTAAGGGAATTGCCAACCCCCAGCCTCTTGGATGGCATTCACTGGTCACGGCTCAGGTAAACTGAGGGGAGACCGGTAAGGCATGAACAAGATGGCACTGGGAGGAAGGGTTCTGCCCCTGTTTTGCTCGAGGCTATTTTCCCGGGCTTTTCTGAGATCAAGGAAGCCAAAAATGTTTTTCTTTCTTGGGGCTACGTGTCTGCCCTGGGCAGTCCTGGTTTAAGGTAGAATTGCTGCTTTTTTTATTCTTCTTTGCCTCCTTCTCCCATGTTGCATTAGATGCCTTTGCGCTATGATGAGACAGGCAATACTAGATGCCAAAGCAGATTTGCGTACCCTCCTGTCCTCCCCCAAACTCCCTACCCCTTACAATACTACTTTTGTCTAAACAAAAAGGGGGAGCTGTTAGGGGCCAAGCTCTGGACTAGCCTTGGGAGCTGGCTCCACCCTCAGGGAGCTGGCTCTGCCCTCAGGGAGGAACATGGGTGGGGCTCTGGCTGGGGATATAAGGAGCTCTCAGGGAGGGATCGGAGAGAGATGTAAGCAAGAGAGAGATGTAGAGGATGCCATCAATAAAGTGAGGTGCACTGACGACCTCGGGTGTGTGTGTAGTCATTGTTCCCTCTGTGGAAGAGGGGATCGTGCAGCTAGGCCATACGGTTGCACAGCAGCGGCCGGAGATGTCCGAAGACCCGGGAAAGGGTAAGTTTACCCAAGAGAAGTCTGGGGCTAAGGGGTGCCGCCTTATCCGGGCGAAGGCCGGGGGGGAGCTCCGTGCAAGAGTACTGCCTGGAATAGTGTCCAGGCGAAGACCCCCAGAGAAGATTACCGTCTGGCCTAATAGCCAGGTGAAGAGATTACCGTCTGGTGTAGTAGCCAGGTGAAGGCCAGGGATTAGCCCCGTGCACAGAATATTAAGGGAAGTAATGAAAAAATGCAAAGGAAGGTGGCATAACTGTGCCAAATTTTAAATTGCATCATAAAACAGCAATCGTCGAAATTCCTTATTACTGACTAAGAAACTGAGTGGTGGAAGAGTGGAATAAATTCCGTACATAGAGCTGAGTTGTCAATGACTATGTTAATCTGTTTGATAAACCCAAAGATTCCAGCTTCTGGGATAACAACTCAGTATTTCAGAAAAACTGTTGAGAAATTGGAAGACAGTATGGCAGAAAATAGGCATATACCGACACCTTACATTGTAAAACAAGATAAAGTAAAAATGGTTACACAATTTAAATGCAAAATATGACACCATAAGTAAATTAGGAGAGTAAGGAATAGTTCACTTGTCAGATTTCTGGAGAATGGAAGAATTTATGAGCAAATAAGAGAAAGAGAACATCATAAAATGCAAAATGGATAATTTTAAATACATTAAATTACATTTAAAGTTTTTGCACAAATAAGGCCAATGTAACCAATATTAGAGGGAATCAGAAAGCTAGGAAACAGTTCTTACTTACAGTTTCTCTGATAAAGGCATAATTTCTAAAATATATAGAGAACTGAGTCAGATGTATTAGAAGCCACATCATTCCCCAATTGACAAATGGTCAAAGGATATGAATTGGCAGTTTTCAGATGGAGAAATAGAAGCTATATAGAGTCATATGAAAAAATCACATTGATTAGAGAAATGCAAATCAAAACAACTTTGAGGTATCACCTCACACCTATCTGATTTGCTAACAGGATAGAGCAGAAAAATGATAAATGTTGGAGATGTGAGAAAATTGGAATACTAGCGCATTGCTGGTGGAGTTGTGAACTGATCCAACCATTCTGGAGAGCAATTTGGAACTATTCCCAAAGGGCTATAGAACTGTGTATAGCTTTAATAGAGCAATACCGCTACTAGATCTGTGTCCCAAAGAGATAATAAAAATGGGAAAAGCATGCACAGATACAAAAATATTTATAGAAACTCTTTGTGGTAGCCAAGAATTGGAAATTGAGGTGATGCCCCTCAGTTGGGGAATGACTAACCAGGCTGTGGTATGTGAATGAAATGGAATAATGTTGTGCTATAAGAAAGGTTGAGTAAAATGGACTTCAGTAAATCTTGGCAAGACTTACATAAGCTAATGCTGAATGAAGTGAGCAGAACTAGGAGAACACTGTACTCAGTGATGGTAACATTTGATGAGCAAACTCTTCTCAGCAATACAAGGATCTAAGATAACTCCAAAAGACTCATGATGTAAAATGCTATCCACATGTAGAAAAAAAACCATGGAGAGTGAATGTATATTGAAGCATACTCTTTGTTTCCCCCCACCCCTTTTGATTTTATTTCTTCTTTCTTGTCATTTCTCCCATTGGTTCTAATGCTTCTTCACAACATGGCTAATAGGAAAATATGTTTAATATGAATATGTATGTATGTATAGCCTATGTTAGATTGCACACCATCTTGGGGAAGGGTGAGGGGAGAGAGGGGTGGAAAATTTAGAACTCAGAATCTTGAGGAAGTGAATGTTGAAAACTAAAAATCAGTAAATTAAAAAAAATTGGCAAGAAATTTTAATGGTGCCTGATCCATCTGGTCAAATAATGCTTTGGCACATTTAAAGATTGACATCCAGAAATCCTACATTCTACATCCTACAATCCTACATCCTACAATCAACATTCTCTGGTCTGTCATACAGAGCACCTGCCTTTTCTGCTGCTTTATTCAGTCTCAAGATATTTTAATGTTTTTATTTCAGGAAAAAAAGGAATACATTTCAGTGAAAAATGTTTGGCCTTCCTGCCATTTTGGAGAGCCCATTTATTGAAGCAACATTCATTGATTTTTATGTTTATAATAAAACCTAAAATTTATATAGAGCTTTGAGATTTTCAATATGCTGTACACATGTTATCTTATTTCATCATTCTAATAACTTTGTGATGTAGGTGTTATTATTGTCCCCATTTTTCAGATGAAGAAACTGAAACTGAGTGAAGATAAGTGTCTTGCCCAATGTCACCCATGTAGCAAGTGTCTAAGATAGAATTTGAAGTTAGATATACTTGACTCCTATTTCGCTTATCCTGTGATTTAGATAAAGGAAATAAATATAAAGTCAAAATGAATGTAAAGTGAAGGAGTCAACGGACAGAATGAGTTGTAATATTTACTGAGAGGACTAGGTGATTAGAAGAAGCTTCATGTAGGAGGTAACATTTGAATTGAGTTTTGAAGTAAGCTAAAGATTCTAAGAGGCAGAATTCAAGAAACATGTTCCAGTCATGGGGGGCAGCTTGCACAGACACTCAGATGGGAGATGGGAAGTCCTGTTTGAGAAACAGTGAATAAGCCAGATTGACTTGATCATAAGTTAAATGATGATAGCAAAAGTCTTTGAAAGATAGGCATATGCATATAAAGGGAGAATGGGTCAGAGTTTGGGGGTCAATTTCTGAAACTAATGTACTTGATAGAAACAGTAAGTAAATAACTTCTCTAAAAGTTTGACTGATACCCTTTCTTAAATGCCTTTAAAAAAATTTCACCTGAAGGTCAATGAAGAACACAGTGGTAGAATGTATAATTAAGAATACTGGGAATCCTAAGAGCCTCAGGGTTATCTCCTAGAATTTTGAGGGGAAAAGTAGTTACCGACCTTTTGGGAACTAAGCCTGACAGTAAAAATGTGAAGTGTAAAAGTGATTAGGGTAAGAGATGCTACAATTGAAAGTGGATGGAAGAAGAAAGATTGGAGTAAGCAGCCTGAGATGCTTCACAAATCTCTGTTAAACCAAGTGTTACTTTGAAAGTCAGGAGTTATAGCTTTTAGTAGCACATCCCAACTCTCTGTCTCTACTCTTTGGGTCTTAAGTCAGAACAAAACCCCACAAACATTATATTCAACTCTTCTTCCAATGCACAGGCTCCAACCTGCTTCCTTCTATTATACTTTTGTTTCTTGGGTTTAGACTTGATCCTATCTCTTCTATAAGTTCTACAATTCAGCTTCTGCCCCTCCTCTGTTCATTCAACTCTTCTTTAGGGCTGATTGTCCTTTACTGAGATGCATGGAATCTGTCCCACCCAATTCCATCCTGTCTCCAACGCTGATTTCACCATTATCTACCTAAGGCCATTTCCTTGCTCTGATATCTGATTATTAGTGACCGTGGTAGATATTGCCAAGAAAACCGCCAAATAAGTACACAGAGTCTAATCTGACTGAAAAATAACCAAACGATAATTGCAGGCAGATCTAGGAAATGCGTTTATATACCTTTTACACATGTTACCTGTTTGGGTTACCATCCATTTGAGCTTCTGAACTTCTACTGTAACACATGCACTCAGTCAAATAACAAGCATTTATTAATGGCCTATTACAGTCCAGGTATTTTGCTAGATGCATAGAAACAAAGGAAAAAAAAATGAAGTTGCTCCTAGCAACAAGGTATTTAGAGAATCACAGGATTCAGAAAAAGAAATCCAACGAATAAGGTAACTGAGAGTCACAGCCATTAAGTGACTTGTCAAATGCCACACAGTAAATAGCAGAGCTAGCATTCAAATCCAGTTTTTTTATACTCAAATTCAGTTCTATTGACCTGACTTACCACAGAATAAATACTTATCTATATTATGAAAGGCCATGTATTTCTGACACAAAAATACATTAATGATAAAACTTCTCTCATACAGAAGCCCTACTTTTTCTACCTTATGTATTTCAGGCATTTAGATACCTAAGCTACCAAGTGCTGTTTCTCATTGGATAAAACTGGTGTATCAATACTGGAAAAGTGTTCAGATGGTAGATGTGGCAGAACTTGAGAGGAGGATGACTGGGCTATAAGTGCATATGAAAATAAGTCATGGACATGATGGGAGTCAGACCATAAAAGGTACCAAAAATGGGAAGTATATATTGAAAAAGACACTGGAGAGAAGGGATAAAAAATTCATTTTCTACTTTTGTTTGCAGAAAAGCTGGAAAGTGGGGACATAGATGCACTATCAAGGTTAGTTGAAGTGTTGATTACTTTTCTCTCTCTCTTTTCTATTTTATTCCTTGTCATAAGTTTTGGGGAGTGTGGAAGATATATTAGACAGTGAAAGTGATGTAAAAACAAATGATATCAATAAAACACTTTAATTGTAAAGAGAAAGTAATGACCAAGAGAAAGAATTTGAGAGATGAAAAAAATCAGAAAAAGAAGAGAGAAATTGATCAAAAGAAAGAAGGGAAAAGAATAAGATAACAAAACAGAACAATGAGTTATAGATTCATACAGGAAACTCCAGGGATGAAGAGGGAAAACACACATAGAGACTAAGATTAAGAAGAAAATGAACAAAAACCAAGAAAAAAACAGAAAGCAGAGAAGAAAAAGCGACAAAATCAAAAGTGATGTAATAAATGACAAAATTGTAGAGACACTTAAGAAAGAAAGAGGAAATGTATTTTTGAAGGCAACTATGATGGGTTATGTGCAAATGATTTCTGTGTGGCCTCCTGGATGTTAGACTAATTGGAAGTGTAAAGGAAATTAAGGGGAGCCAAATGGTGCAGTAGAGAAGAATTTATCTGAACTCTCCTAAGTTCCTCTGCAAACAACTTTAAAATAATAGCTCAAATCAAATTTTGGAGTGGCAGAACCAATCAAAGGCCAGGTGGAAAAATTTTCCACTTTAAGACAGTTTAGGAGGTCAGTAGGAAAGTTATGTCTCACTGGAGTCATGGTTATCCGTGAGATCACTCAGCTTGTGTTTCAAGGGTGGGTACATTGGCTGCAGCAGTAGATTTTGTAGGTCTCAGCCCAAGGATAGGTATTGCATTTACACATTTCCCTGTTGCAGTCCCAGGGTCACTTGCTGCACAGAGGAGCTTGGGCCTTAGTCAAGGTTGCAGGTTGGAGAGGAGTTCTTGTGGTCACTTACCGGGCTGGAGGAACACTGGTTTCAATTAAAGACAGCTGTAGGAAAGTGGTAGAATTGGTCGAAGCCCTTGGCCATAAGGATAGTTTGTTTTGGTGGCTACAGGGAACAAGGACCTTTCCTGAATGAAGATCAAAGTACAGACCAGAAGAGTGATGACCACATCTCTCCTTAAATCATATCATCTCAGAATCACTGCAAACCTACAGAACCTCAGAGCTAGCTGTGAAAACAGCAACAAGAAGGGCCCAAAGCTTGAGACCTCAGGAGCAGATCCCAACTTTAACATACACTGAAATACACTGTTAAAAAGTTAAAACTTTAACATACACAAGAAATACACTGTTAAAAAGAGCCACCAATAATAACAAGAACAAAATAGAGCCTGCCCATAACAAGTTACTGTGGTGACAGGTAAGATCAAGAGATAAAACTCAGGAGACAGACATCAAAACAGTTACAAGTAAAGCCTGAAAGTAAATGTGAACTAGATACAAATCTAAACTCTCAAAAGAGGATTTCAAAAATTGAATATGTGAGGTAGAGAAAAAATCGAAAAAGAAAATGAGATGTAAGAAAATTATGGAAAAATCAACAACTTGGTAAAAGAGGCAAAAAATCCATTAAAAATAAGAATGGTTTAAAAACCAGAATTGACTAAATGGAAAATAAAGGACAAAAGCTCACTGAGAAAAATAACTTAATAATTATAATTTGACAAGTGAAAGCTAATAAACCCATGAGAAACCAAGCAACGATAAAAAAAAAAAAAGAAAAAAGTGTGAAATATCTCATTGGAAAAAAAGCTGCATGAGAAAACAAATCGAAGAGAGGCAATTTAAGAACTACTCGTCTACCTGAAAACCATGATAAAAAAATTCTAGACATTATATAACAAGAAATTATCAAGGACAACTGTCTTGATATCCTCATTGAACCAGATAACAAAAGAAAAATGTAAGGAATCCATTGATCACCTCCTGAAAGATATCCCAAAATGAAAACTCTCAGAAATATTACAGCCAAGTTAAAAAGCTCCCAGGCCAAGGAGAAACCATTGCAAGTAGTCAGAAAGAAATAAGTGAAATATTGTGGAGCTACAGCCAGGATCAAACATGACTTAGCAACTTCTATGGTAAAGAACCAGAGGGCTTGCAATATGATATTCTAGAAGAAAAAGGAAACTGAGGTTACAACCAAGAATAACTAATCTATCAGAAGTGAGTATAATTTGGGGAGGGGGAATGGACATTTAGTGGAACAGAGGGTTTTCAGTCATTACTGATATAAAAACCAAACCAAACCAAACCCAGAGCTAAAGTGAAGATTTGCCTTTCAAATACGAGATTCAAGAGAATTACAAAAAGGTCAACATGTGAAAGAAACAATAAGGGATTAAATTTGGTTAAAATATTTCCATTCCTATGTGGGAAGATAATAATTATAACTGGAGAATTTTATCATTCTTGGGGCAATCTGGAGCATGGATAGAAGACACAAGTGTGGGATGATTATGATGTAATGATTCAAAAAATTAAAATTAGTGGGTGATAAAGAGGGATCCATAGAGGGAAGGGGAAAGAGAAAGGAGGAAGTGGGAAAGATTATCTCACATAAAAGAGGTGTGAAAGGAAGAGCTTTTATAATGGAGGGGAAGATGGCAGGATTTCAGACAATGTTGAACTGTATTCTCATCTGAGCTTGATATTCTCAAGTGGATATAGAAATGTATCTTACCATATAGGGAAGTAGGAAAAAAAGAAGTTAAAAGAAAGAGCTGGTGGTGATAGAAGGGAGAGCAGATAAATGGAGACAGTATTCAAAACCAAGCATACTTTTGAGGAGACATGTGGTCAAAATAGAGGAAATGGTAAATAGGGAAAAATAGGATAAAGGGAAATAAAAAGTTTGTAAACATAATTGTGATTGGCACTAGGATGATCTCACCCCTTAAACAGAGCAGGATAGCACAAATGGATTAAAAACATGAATGAACAATATGTTTACAAGAAACACACTTGAGATGGAGAAAAAGTAACCATTAAGGAGCTGAAGCAGCATCTCTTATTCTTCAGTGGGGGTTAAAAAAGCAGGGCTAGCAATCACAACCATGTACAAAGCAAAAGTAGAAAAATTGACCTTGTTAAAACAGATAAGAAGGGAAGTTTTGCAGCCCATGAATTGGTCTGCTCAGGGAAAGCAAGATTGTTTAAAAACTATTGACTCTTCAATGATTTATAATTTCCTCTGGACTAAGCCTTCAGTCTTACTATTTATGGTCAGTCTTCTTCCTCAAGGAAGGACGAACACAATCCTGTGAGTAGATGCAGCTGGCTGAATGCTTGCTGGGTAACTCAGCTCCTCTTCTCCTGTCTGCCTCCCCCTCCCCTTCCTTCTCCTCTCCAAAGGAAGGTAAACTTGGATGGCCAAAAGATGCCCAGTTGATTTGGGTTTGACTGGCTCCTTTCCTATTTCCTTTCTTGCCCTTTCCTCGCCTGCCCTGCCCTGCCCTGCCCTCCCCTCCCCTTCCCTCTGTCCTGTCCTCTTCCAAAACCTTAAAACTGCTCCACTCTGAAACTGGGACTCCATTGGGGCCCTGCCTGAGGGCTCCTCTGAATCCTCCTAGCTTGAGAGTGATTATCAATAGTAACTTGCTGTTTCCCGCCCAATCTGAGGTCTTTATCTTCACCTCACTGAAGGGGCCATGCCCTGGCTACTTCTTAAACACACCTATTCAGTGAATGGGCATTGCCTCACCCTAAGTGAGTGCATGCAAAGACCTTGGCCTAAAGGGTCCAAGGTCTCCCAGTGCATCCTGGGTCATCTCCAGCCATCCTGAGTATCAGGTCACTGGATTCCGATGGCTCTGGGGGAGAAGTGAGGCTGGTGACCTGCACAGCCCTCCCTCACTCAAAACAAAGTCAAGGGCAAGTCATGTCATCATTTCTCTGATAGCAGGTCTTTTTTGGCAATGAAGGACGAACACAAACAAAACACAGTTGCCCTGTGATGCAAGTTGGCAAGTGGCTAACATAATACCAGAGAAATTAAAATCTAAACATTTTCAAGTATTAACAAAAAACAGGCCTCTGAAATTCCTTGAAGTAATCTTTAAGAACTGAAAAAAAAAAAGCTTGGCTCTATTGTTACTCCATACTAGTCAGCACTATATTGAGTTTTAGATCTAATTGGATATGACTAGGAAAATAACAAGAGATAGGTGGAGTGATCTCCTCTAACGTTAAAAATGCATTCCAGCGAATTACTGTCATCTGACTCGTAATATGCTTCATGTTTTAAATACATGATATTTGGTATGCAAAATTTTCTCTTGTATTCTGAAAGCTGAGAAAAAGTTGGCTAGTTACTTCCCTTTTAATCTGCTTTTAGATTATAAATGTATCTGTTATGTAATATTACTCTATGCTTGAAAACTGCTAATTCCTTAATAGGTTATGTTGTTCAGTTGTTTACATCATGGGCAATTGCTGTATTATTTATTAATTAGATTGAGAATTATATCTAATCCCTGAAGTAACTACTTAGGAATTAGTATTCTTTTTTTCCTTAATAGTATTTATTTTTTTCCAATTACATATAAAGATGGTTTTCAATATTCACTTTTATAAGATTTTGAATTCTAATTTTTTTCTCCTTCCCCTTGCCCCTTTCCAAGATGGCATGGAATCACATATATAGACTATTCATGTACAGTTATATGAAACATATATCCACATTGGTTATATTGTGAAAGAAGAATCAGAACACTGGGAAAAACAATGAGAAATAAAAAACAGAAAATAATGTGCTTTGATTTGCATTCAAACTCCATAGTTATTACTCTGTCTTTCTCTCCATCCTATTTTCCCTCCATTTATACTTTTCTCTCTCCTTTTGCCCTTTTCCTCCTCAAGACAGTGTTTTACTTTTGACCACTGCCTCCCTTGATACTGCTCCCTTCTGTTAACTCCTTCTTTTCTTTCCCTTTTCCCCTACTATTTCTTCCCTCCCTTCTTCTCTTCCTTCTATCCACCTCCTCCCCTTTTCCCCTTCCTTCTACTACTTCCCTATAGAGTAAAATAGATTTCTATAACCAACTGTACATATATGTTTATCCTTCTTTGATTCATATCTGATAACAGTAGGTTTCAAACAATGGTCATACACCTCCCTTCTTTCTTTTGTAATAGGTCTCTGTGCCTCTTTCTGGGATGTAATTTCCCCTAGTCTGCCTACCCTTTTCATCGATTCACTGACTTTGGCTTCTTGAAGGTTATCCCAGTGGAGCACAAACCCTCCATTCTACTTAGAAAGACTTTGTGTGGGCTAGTTATGCACTGTGTATGTGTGTCTTTTAAGACCAACCTAACTAAATCCAGAGGCTCATATACCAAGTTGGTTATGAGATTAAGAAGTTTTTATCTGCAGAAACTCTTGATACCATCCATTAAGTCATATAAGGATTTTGCTCTCCATTATCCCTGAAAGAAATACCCCTAAGGATAAAGAAAATCAGTAAACCTGGAAATATTGGAGCCATATCTGAAATCCCAGAAATGAAATGTCATGGTTGGAAGGGGCTCCACCAGTCATCTAGGCTAACTCCTACCCAAAAGTAATCTACTTGAAAACATAAAGGACAAAGGAGTAGTGTGCCTCTGCTTGAAGACTTCCAGGATGGTGGATGTCATCACTTCTTAAACGAATTCATTGCACTTGGGGGCAGTTCTAATATTTAGGAACTTTGTCCTAACATTGAGCCTGCCTTGACTTCTTTGTAGCTTCCACCCTTTGTTCCTTAAGTGCAAGAAAGTACTTTGAGGATAAGTTTAACTTCCCTTTAGCAATATGGACATGCATTAAGTTTTATGGAATCACACTAGTTTCTGCCAAGTTCCAGTCTTCTACAGGCACTCCTCCCATATTGCCTCCTTATCTCTCCTAGCATTAGCTTCTTTTATGGCTACTCACTTGCCCACTTGCTGGTGGTAATCTCTAGTTTAGGTGCCACACTGGATAGAGCTCTGTGCCTGGAGTCAGTACGACCTAAATTTCAAAATGACCTTAAACAATTACCAGCTGTGTGATTCAGGGAAAACAATCTATCTTACTTTCCTCATCTGTGAAATGGGAATAATAATATTACCTAACTCCAGGGGTTGTTGTGAGGATTAAATGAGATAAAATTTTAAGGCATTTTACAAATCTTAAATCCCCATTTGATTGCAAGTAGATTTTATTATTAGTCAAACTTTTCATTTTATAAATGAGGAAACTGAAACAAGCAGTAAGTAACAGAGTCGTGATTCAAACTCAGATCTATGATTCAAAATTTTGTATTCTTGCCCCAGTAAGATGTTGATTCCTAGACTGCATCCATGATGTTATTGATGGCAACACTCTACACTAGGCCAAATTGTTACTCCACCATCCCTGAGTTATGTCCTCTCATGAATCTTTCACAAAGGATGAATCCACAGAGTATCTTTCATTTTACTGGAGACCTTCCTTCTTTGAAGTGTTTTAACATGTTCTGGGCACCAGTGAAACACTTAGACTATCCTGCTGTTATCCCTTTCTCTTGATTCATGCCTCAACCACCAGCCTTTCAGGTTTTATTTTGTATCTTCTCTGGTTACATGGTGTCCTTTTACATTACTTCTTCCTGCATGAAGTCATTGTCAGTAATATGCTGAAGCCTGGATACTTTGAAGGATTGTTAAGAAAAAAAAAAACCAACTTTACCATAGAACATGGCATTCCCATTTGCTGTGTGTGTCTGTGTGTGTGTGTGTGTATGTGTGAAACTGTGAAACACCACTGTATTAAAAGGTATGCCTACACATAATTGGTATTTTGTCCTTCAATAACAGGTTAAATCCACACCTTAAAAAAGTAGTCCAGATTGCCTGACGAATAATGTCCCAGATCCTTAGCCTGGCATGCTTCATGCTCTCAGTCAGCTTATTTTAGTTTCATAGGTTTATAGACCTGGGATCTCATATTCAGAGATGAAAAGAACCATAGAAGTTGTCTGGTTTAGCTTCTTCGTTCTACAGATGAGAAGTTAAATGACTTGTTCAAGGTCATATAAGTAACAAGCATCAGAAAGGTGTTTGGAATTCTAGGCCAATATTCTTTCAACTATGCCATGCTATAGAATATTGTCTCCTGTGTCCCTTCACATTACCAAACAAATGTCTGGGTGCACCCTGTACCTGACTTCCTATGTGCCTCTGCTCACTTTGGTCCAAAAGCCTGAAATTCTCTCCCCCAGTGTCTGTCTACAAAAATCCTACTCAAACCTCCAGGCCCAGCTCAAATATCACCTTCTCTAAGGTAGCAAATGCCACCTTCACTTTCTTCCCTGATGTCTTCCAGTCAAGTCACAAGAGATTTATTTTCTTATTGTGAATTCTCATAGCACTGAAACCATAATATATTTTATTTGTTCTCCATATCTTATCTACCACACCACATTGGATATACTTGAAGAGCAGGAATAAGTCTTTCTAATCTATATATCCCTACTACCAAGTGCATATCACCTTACCTATCAATTAATCACCCGGAATTTATTAAGTGCCTACTTCTTGCTAAGAAATGGGAATACAAAGAATATTATGAAACAGTTCCTATCTTATGTGTAAGTAGAGCTTACACTTTACTGGGGATGACAACATGGACATACCTAAGTATGTGCATATGATACTGAACAGATTCATCTGGTGTGGGGAGTGAATTAAGAGCTTGAGGGATTAGAATAGGCATCATGTAAATCATAGCCTATGAGTTAAGACTTGAAGTAAAATTAAGGCTTCTAAGAGATAAAAGTGGGAAGGAGTTCATTGTAGGCAATGGGAATATCTGCGTAAAAGGTATAGACACAATAGAATCCTACCCTGTAAGAAACAAAAAGAAAGCTAATTTGACTGAGCTATAAAGGGAAATATTAAACAGGAGTTTATATTAGATTCCAGAGGTAGTAGGGAGCTAGTGGCATGTGTGGAGTCAGGGAGAGACATACTAAGATCTGTGGTATACTAATAAAATCAGAAATCCTATTTTTATCACAATTTTATTTTCACAGTAATGTCTAAAATAGGTTAGAGCAAGTATTATGATTTCCATTTTGTAGATAATTAAACTAAGGTACAAAGAGGAGAGATTTTTTTTATAAAGTCAAACAGCTAAAAAGTAGATATTCTTGCATTGCAATCTAATTCTCCTATGTCCAAGGGCTGGGTTCTTTCCATTAAATCAAACTGCCTCATTTATCAAAATCTTTCTATTTAAAAAAATTAAATTAAATGTAATGAGAATAAACTGGAAGCATTTCCAATAAGATCAAGGTGAAACAATGATGTCCATTTTCACAACTGTTATTCAATATTGTACTAGAAATGTTACTGTTAGCAATAAGAGAAGAAAAAGAAATAAAGGAATTAGAATTGGCAAAAAAGAAACAAAGTCATCACTCTTTGAAGATGATAAAATGGTATACCTAGAGAATCCTAGAAAATCAAGTAAAATACTACTTGAAATAGTAAACAATCTTAGTAAAGTTTTAGGATATAAAATAAACCCACATAAATCATAGACATTTCTATATATCACTAATAAAGACCAACAGCAAGAAATGGAAAGGGAAATTCCATTTGAGGTTACTGTAGATATCAAAAAATATTTGGGAGTCTACTTGCCAAGACAAACCAAGGAACTATATGATCATAATGACTAAACACTTTTCACACAAATAAAGTCAGATCTAAATAATTGGAAAACTATCAGTTGCTCATAAGTAGGCAGAGCTCATATAATAAAAATGACAATTCTACCTAAATTAGCTGACTTATTCAGTAATGCAATGATCTAAGACAATTCCAAAAGACTCAAGATGGAAAATGCTCTCCACATCCAGAAAAAGAACTAGGTAGTCTGAATGGAGATCAAAGTACACTATTGGCTCTCTTTCTCTGTCTCTCTCTCTGTCTCTCTCAGTCTCTCTCTGTCTCTGTCTGTCTCTCTGTCTCTGTCTGTCTCTGTCTCTGTGTTCTCTCTGTCTCACTCTCTCTGTCTTTCTCTTTCTCTCTCTCTCTCTCTCATCCCCTTCATCCCCTCTCTCTTTTTTTTTGCTTCTTCTTTCTTGTGGTTCCTCCCTTTGGTCCCAATTCTTACCACATGACTAATATGAAAATGTTTAACATGAATGTATATGTGGAGCATTTATCAGATTGCATGCTATCCTGGGGAGGGTGGAGGGGGAGGTGAGGGGAGTAAATTTAGAACTCAAAATCTACGGAAGCAAATGTCAAAAACTAAAAATTAATAAATAAAAAAATAAAATTATGTTGTATGTAGGGTTAAACCCTCTGAACTATGATTCAGAATGCAACATAACATCTCTTCTACTATTTGACCATAAATAAAAATTCTTAATCATTCTTTTCCCTCTTTCCACAGGGTTTGGCAAATTATCTGACATTGTCAAATGTATAAAGAGTGGGGGCACATACTCCTTAGCATCCTGTACAAGTAACAAAACTTCTTTAGAGAGAGAACCAAGTATTGCATGCTCAAGAAGACAGCCTGAAGAATACATAGACAGGGAAGCCTGGTTTGGGGATCTTTTGGGGAGTATAGAAATGTAAGAGGATAAAAGATAGAAGGAAATGAAATATTTAGAATAGTTTCTGTTTTTATTTTTAATAAGCAAAAATGATTCTTGAATCTGTTTATTTGAAGAAGTGAAATGTCTATATTACAAATTATCATCAGAAATTTATATTTTCTTGTGTGGAAAAGAGGCAGTGTTGCATAGCAGATGCTGTGTGCACATTGAAGGCAGAAGGACCTTAATTCAAGTGTTATCCCGATACACACAGTTTATAAAAGTGTGGATAAGTTTCAATTTTCTTTATGTTCTAGGCAACTCTAAGAATTTAAGTTATAGATAAATTACTTACCTGCAGTAGCAGATGGAGTTTTTTCTCTTGTAAATTCCCTATACTGATGAAATCACTGGCCCAGTTCTTATTCAGCATTTCATCCAGATCCAGAATTTCATTGTTGTGAACATTTTCTCTGCTGATCAATTACAGTCTCTCCACATCAAGATATATGATCTTTAAGATCAACTCTGGTCCAAACAATGGTTTAACACTGGGAAAATTGAGTATTTTAATATCATAAAAATAACTAAACCCACAGGATTATATCATTAGATGAAGAAAAGTCTTAACAATTTAGCATTTGCCCCAGAGCAGTTACAGCTCTCTTGGCAGGGGACCAGCGACATTATCCTAGAACATGGACCTTCTATTCTACCTGTGTGTGGGACTCTTGGTGCCTTTGGTGACCACAAGGAACTTCAAATATCATCATCAGGAAGAGATGGAAACTTTTTCTTTTTTGAAGTATGTTGCCCAAACCCATGATTCTATAACTCATTTACACAGTATTGGGAAATCAGTGTCAGGTGGAAACGTGAGTTTTTGTTGTGGGAAGGCTTCTATAGAATTGGGATTCCAGAGTTCCAGTACATCGTTAATATTCATAAAGGTGAGTCTATAGGACAGGAGTTACTCCTGCATTTGATAGAACACTTGGTTAAAAATGAAGGAAAAGACTCTGAAATCACCTGCTTGATTAATGACATTTGAATACACATCATGTCTGCTATGAATCTGGATGACCTGAATCTGTCTAAATGCCAGGCTGTTATTTCAAAAGTGTCAGATTCAATGGAAACAAATATGATATAAATAGGAATTTCCCTGATGCTTTTGAAAATAATTCTGAGACTATACAGCCTGAAACTCAAGCAGAAAAGAACTAGTTGAAGTCTGAGACAATCACCCTCTCTGCTAACTTACATGGTGCTTTGGTGGCCAATTACCCATTTGATTATGGTGTCCCAGCAACTGGGACAAAATAAAGCCATGGCTTAACCCTGGACAATGATGTATTTATATATTTCACATATACTTAATCTTCAAGGAATCCTGAAATGGTAATAGGAAATTCATGTGAAACTATGAATTTCCACAATGGTATTGCAAATGGGTATGCACGATATTCAGTCAGTGGTGGGATGCAACACTACAGCTGTATCTGAGCCCAGTGCTTTGAAATTACATCGGAACTGTCATCCTGTAAATATCCACCAGTAGAAGATCTCCAAGACCTCTGGAATAAGAATAGAAACTTATTAATCAGATACATGAAGCAGGTCCATTTAGATGTTAAAGGTCAAGTCTTTTATGTGAACAAAAATTAATACCTAACGCAATAGTAGAATGTAACAACAGGAACGATATCTGCCCTACAGAACCTACAGATTATGGAATATTATCTTCTTCTTCTGCCTGAATCATATAAAATAAATGCTACAGTCACTGGACATAAGCTAGTTCTAAAGCAAGTGATTATACCAAAGAACATACAGAACTTCAGTGCACTTAGGGGTGGACATCCCTTTACCAATCTAAATGAAATCAAATTATAATGTGACCACATGGCTATCATGTTCTGAGACTCTTCTTTACAATAATTTTGGGAGCCAGTCTGATGCACTGAAGTAAAATTTTATCTCCTTGTTTTTTATTGAGTTTTTAAAATTGATCTTTCATATGAAATAAACCTTGAGAATTAAACCCCTCCCTCATTCCAGGATATGTAATGAACTATGTCCCTTCAAGTCACGTCACCTCAATCTTGCCCATTTTCTGTCTTGTCAGCCCCCTGGTTTTTATGGATTTTCCTTAAAATGGGAATATTTACTTCCCATGGAGCTGGATGCTTCTGAATCATTTAAACTAGGTAGAGCATCAAGGCCACTTGGTTCAGTCTCAGAGGAGAAAAATACCCATAAAATCATGCCAGAATAATACCCCTAGTGAGACTGTTCAGAAACTCCAAAATGTTATACCAGGTATTTGTTAATGTAGATAAGAGAACTTCCAGGTCTTCTTGACTTTAATGAACAGAACCTGCTGGCTCCAAGTTTCCACTACAGCTAGGCAGGGTTTGGGGGAGATCAGACTTAACTACTGGTCCTGTGCAAAGTCAGCTAACTGTGCTGAGTCAGTCTGAATGACTCCATTTTAAAAATCTTGTTTAGACATAAAGTGAATGCACCAACAACCTGCAGGAGATGGCAGGCATCATGCTCAATGATCCCATCTCCCTAAGATAATAGAATAAGGAAGGAGCTGAGTTGACCCTAACCCTATCTCCTCATAATTATGTATACCAATTAAAATTCTTTTCTCCTTATATGTAAGTTGTTCACTCCTGTCTATAAAAAAGCAGTGCGTATTTGAATGGGACATCTGTACTACAACTCTAAGCTGCTTTGGTATACTTAATACAATTCTTTTAAATTTATTTTCCTGAGTTCTCCTGATTTAATCAAGAAAAGACATGTATTAAAATTTATTTTTACTATTTGATGAACCAGGCAGGATGGCCATTTACCTCTGTAACCTTCACCGAGAAAGAACCTACTCTGCCTCCCCATGGCAAATTTTTGTCTTTTCATGGGTAAGAGTGACTCTCCTGATGGTTAATCAGCCATGAAATGATCAGAGAATTAAACTCAAGGATTAGGAGACTCACTAATTTTGATTCTTTTTCATTTGTACATGAAAAAAAGTGGCATGCAGAAAACACAGGGAGGAGAAATGGTCTTGCCTGACATGAGAGTGTCGCCACAAGGCAAAGAGGTCCTGGTATCCTTAAGGGGTCAAGAAGCAATAAGCCTTCTGCCAACACCTGCTTAGTCAAGCCGCTAAAGATTGGGATAGAGAAAACCAGCTGGTTCATCTGGGAATGTTTAAATCTCTAATGGTAGAACTTAGTTCAGACTGAACTCAATATTTAGATAATTCTGGGAAGCAAATTTGGTCAGGTAAAATATAGGATCTTTGATTATTGTCATCTGTGCATGATAAAACAAAATAAAACCAAACTTAAAAGACAAGAGCCTAGTCAAGTGGATCTGCGGTACTATTTATCTGCAGTGGAACTTTTAAACTAAAATTTCTCCTCATTATCGTGCCCATGAAATCAGGATTTCTCAAAAAATAAAAAAAAGATGCTGGCACCTTTAAAAATTACTTTTGTATGGAATAACAAGAGAAGAAAGTTAAGATTTGGTAGCTTCCTGTAAAGAGGTGAGTAGGAAGATAGAGAAGGGACAAAAGGATGAAAGGGGAGATTTTTTTAAAAAAGCAGTCAAACAACCCTCCTCCCCCCCAAAAACTGAAAACAATAAAAATAAAAGTGGGTTTCCCATGGTTAAAACTTCAGAGAATAATAGGCCCCTTGGGCAAAAGTGAAACTTAGACTTTAGCATTCTTAAGATTCCTTTGTTAATGCCTATCTCCCCCACCTCATTGTGTGGGAGAGCCATGTTAACTAAACTTACTTTGTTCATTGGACTTTGACGAGGGCTTCAAATTGAAGAGTTCTCTAGAGAATGTAAGGTCTTATTTACCTTGTAGACCTCTGAAGGGGAACACCTAGTGTAGCACTAATGCAATATTTACAATGCCTACTGAGGACATGAATATGTTGGTGCACCTCTGAATCACGAAATACAACAGATACTGCACATGGAAGACAGAACTAATACATTTATTCAGATACTAGAAAGCTGAATCCCAACACCAGAAAGCCAAATCATCATAGTAACAAAGAAATCTACACACAATAACAATGCAGAAGGTAATACCATCCCCAAGCCTTCCCTCAAACCAGCTCCCTTAAACAAATTACAAACAAACTCTCTCACTCAGGCTAGCCAGCCAGACTGCTTTCTCTCTCACCCTCAATTCTGACTGTGGGGGCAGCTAGGTGGTGCAGTGGATAGAGCATCAGTGCAGGAATCAGGAGGATCTGAGTTCAAATCTCACCTCAGACACTTGACACTCACTAGCTTTGTGACTTTGAGCAAGTCACTTAACCCCAATTGGCTCATCCTGGGTCATCTCCAGTCATCCTGATGAATATCTGGTCACTGGATTCAAATGGTTCTGGAAGAGAAGTGAGGCTGGTGACCTGCACAGCCCTCCCTCACTCAAAACAAAGTCCAGTGCAAGTTATGCCATTATTTCTTTGATGGCATGGTCTTCTTTGGCAACGAAGGAGGAACACACAATTCTGACTGTTCTCTGACTAATTTCTTCTCAGTTCTGCTCTAGCTCTGCTTCTTCCTGTTCCATCCTTCCTGCTCCATCCCTTCCTGTTCCATGCTACTTGACTGATGTGACTCAGGCTTCCATGTGACTTAAGCAGGTCATATGGTTCTATTAATGGATGGGAAAGATCATCCCATTAAGCAAAATTACATTAACAATAAGCAAAAATTCATTATCAATACATCTAGTTACCTATAAAAGCCATTGTGATACAGCACAGAAAGGTAATTTAGAAAAAATGAAATCTCAGAAAACAGATCTCCCAGAAGCCAGTAATATTAAACAGAGATTTACTTTCATTGATTTTTTTATTAGACTTTCAGTAAGGTATAAGGAGAAACACTGTGAGATTCTGTCTTTCTCTCTGCCTTCACAATCCTTGAAGATTGAAAAAACACAAATACAAAATGGAAGGGAATTTATTTTTTTTCTTCCTGGTTTGTAGAAATTTATAGGATTTTAAACTAATTGGACACTAAAATTTCTAACTGAAATGTAATATCTTGACTGTAAATTTCCAAATTATGGTTCACAGATTTTTCTAACCCCTAAAATATCTGTGAATTTTTTGAGATTTGCAGCTAAGATTAAGATATGAGTATAGCATACATTAACACTCTGAACTCAAAGACATGTTCCAATCCTTAGAGTCTCCTGGGCTCAAAAATAAGGAGGATGTGTTTGAAGCTGCTGACAGAGTTTAGGGGTGCAGGTACCCCAAAACTATTGAGGTACAGGGAAGAATCATATGGAAAGAATTTGAGGACTCAGTCTTCTAGTTAAGTGGCAAATGTTTATTATAATGCTCATAAAGAGGGCAGAACTCCTTAGGGAACTCTCATCTTAACGGGGAAGGCAGGATAGTAAAGTTTATACAGGAAAAACAGTGTACTAATTGCCAACTATGGTAATTAGGTGATGTGGGATGAGATTAGGGAATGGTCCTTGATCATAGTGGTCCTAAGGGAACATACAGTTCCTGTACTTTGGGTACAGGAGTCATTCACTACTGGCATAGCTGTCCTATTTGTACAAGATAGCCTTGGGAGTTGACATCAATAACTTGACCTTTGAACTGTATACTGTAACTGTGGCAATCAGTATATGATAGTCCTGCTGGTACAAGATAGTAAATTATACAGAGGTCAGGTTGTTCTTATAAAAGGAAGAGGCCTTTGTAATAGACCTCTCACTGGGCCCACTTATGAGTTATTGTCAGAGACATGGTCTTTGAGCTGGGGAGAAATATGGTCCTAGTTCTGGGGTCTGAGCATCCTATCACTGCCACCATAAATCTTTCAACATGAGTTAACTAGAAGTAGCAGGCTCTAAAATCTGAGATGCTGGCAACTTATGGCAGTTGGGAAAATTTGAGAAAATTAGTGATTGTAAGTTCAGATTTGATTTGGTTGAATTTTTTCTGAAAACAAGTTATGATGTTTCATTTAAAGTGAGTTGTTCTCTTATTATGATAAATGTAGTAAATCAGAATTTAATACAAAATACATCTGATATCTGGCATTAAGGAGATACGCTTGGAAATTGCATAGATCAGGAAAACCTGAATTCAAATTCAGTCTCAGACATTTATTGCCTGTATGAACCTGAGCAAGACACATCACCTCTGTTTGCCTTTGTTTCTTCATCTGTAAAATGGGATAATAATGGCACCTACCTTTTAGGGTTGTTGTGAGGATGAAATGAGACAATAATTGTAAAATGCTTAACATAGTGACTGATGTATGGTGAGCAATATATAACCAAAAGCTATTTTATATGTATATTTTTTGTTGAATATAAGTACACTCTGCTGGCTTTTGAAGGTAATTGCTATAAAATGCCAGATTAATTGTTGGTGATTTTCTATATAAGATTACTCATAAATACATTCAAATAAATATTATTTGACTGACAAAAATTTGTATTATGTTTTAAAGATCCCTAACATTGCTTTGGTTGTTAGGCTTCTAATTTTTCTTATATTGTAATATTGGGAAACAGTTGTATGAAAATTGCTTTTAACTTGAAAATGATACCTAGAAAGTGTTGTAATCATATCTTTAGGAAAGTAACTTCCTTTTAGTCTGGATACTGTTAGATTATGAAGTATGCTGTGGAGGAGTATAGTCATAGTGTTTGAAAACTGTCAAATATTTAGTTGGACATATTTTGCGTTAAAATGGATAAAGTTTTGGGACTTCTATTTGGCAGCCTAATAAGATCTTGTTAGCCCTTCTGACATGCTGTAAAGTTCTAAAGAAATAAAGTTTGAGAAATCAGAGCCACTCCTAGTTAAAGTGGGAAAACTTATAAATTTGCTTATAGTAAAGAGTGAGTTTTATTTGCTCAGATATTAGATATCTGATAGAATATTCTGACATAACATTTGAATATCACTTATAAAACTTATGAAATTGCACCTGTTAGTAAATGGTATGTATTGAAGTTATGTCTTTGATCCAACTTCATAATAATAGACCTTAGATTCAAAGATTTCAATCCTTAGCATGGTATGGCTATGAAATTAGGGAGAATGGATGATTGATAAGCTTGGCAATATTATTAATGAATCTGAATTAGGACTGGACTACCCTGGAGAGAATGTACTTCTCCATCAGTAGTCATTCCTAAGGTAGGCTTATAATGATGTCTCTGTGCTTAACAAAGGGAAATAAAGGAAAAGAGGAGGAGGATGGCACTTTCTTCATTAGTACTGCTGCTAGACTTGGAGTCATTTTAGGAAATTATCAAATATGAAAATTAATAAGGACAATGTGGCTATTATAAGGAGAAAAATGGAATCCACTCTGCATAATAAATGGAAACTCCCAAGTAAATTCACAAGGATGATATCAAAAGCAGTCAATCAACATTTAAGGCTGTATCTGCTGCCTGTAAGGCCTTGTGCCAAGGGGTGGAGGTTGATGGTACAGGGATACAAAGAATTTTTGTAGGGTTTATATAAATGGATGCTTGAGTATTGATCAAAATGTAAGGTTACATTGATAATGGAAAATGAGAACAAAACCAGTGAGACTAAAATACAAGAACATGTTTTGCCAAGACAACCAGTCCCTCTGTCAAGACAAGTCACTACGTTGTCTCACTGAAGTCAAAACAATTGGTCAAATAAAAATTTTTTTTTTACCACTCTCCATTCACCCTGGAATGCTATTTTGTCTTGTTTGTGGGGGAAATCTGGAGAGCTTGAAATTTTCTGCCCTACTCCACTATCTTTTCAGAATTCTCTCCAGACTAATTTTTTTGTGTCTTAGTCTGTTGGTGTCATTCATCCCTATTTATAAACAATTTGCTTATTTCTCTTTGTACTGGATTCTTCTGTAACTTCTGAACCATATTAATCATAGTCTAGTAGTTTATCAAGGTGCCAGACTCATATTAGGCACCGAATTATGATTGATAAGCAGCTGAGGAGAATTTTCGAAGACATTTGTTTAGTAAATCATATGTTACCATATAAATATTTTATTTTACCAATTGTCAGGATCCCCATGCTAAGGCCACCTGCTCCTCTTAATTCTTCTCTTTTTACTATCAGGAGACACCCTGCTTTCCTGAGCTAAGGCCCAGCAAGCAAACCATGCCCTGAACTTGACATGTCAACAATCTTTTGCACTCACCATCTGTATAAACTCTGCTATAGTAAGATCTCAGAAGATGTTTCATATCAGTCCCAGATGGTCCCTGAGTTGAGATAAGCACCTGTAAGAACCACATGAAGCCCTACTATCTGTCAAACTCATCTCATTGTTGCTATTGCCCTCTCATTACCACAGTTATAGCTCACTACTGTGTTTCTTTGTCTATTCACTGGTATATGTATCAAGGCTTGGCCTTGCTGTAGTGGGCTTCCCCCAGAAGACATCCCAGCATGTGTGACTGGTTTCCCTCCTCCAAAAGAATAAAATATACTTTTTTGCTTATAATCACTATTAGCAATTTGGTTTTACTTTTATTTTATTTTTAAGAGTTAACAATTGGGGTATTATCTCTGAGAGCTATTTGGTATATTTCAGAGTTAACAGTAGCTGCGTAATTTCTGTGACTCTTAAGTCATTTATTTAGCCCTTATGGGGACATTCTATTGTCTTCTCTTGTTCAGTTTCTACTATAGTCAAATTCTTATGCTAGTTGCAATTGACTCCTCCTCTCCAGCATACTAAACAAAATTACCTAGTATATATGTGTTGTGTGTGTGACCCAACATGCTCAACACACACATGCAAACACATATGTATCTATGCATGTATGTATACATACCTGGGTGCATATATGTACATGTATGTATACATACATATATTTAGACATATGCATATTGTCCCCACTAGATTCCCTAGAATCTAAACACCTCAAGGATCATGGGTCTAGAGCTAGAAAGAACTTCATAGAATATCTAGCCCAACCCCTACACTTTACAGATAAGAAAACTGAGACCCGGAGAGTTAAAGAGACTTGCCTAAGGTCCCACAGGTAGTATGATGGCAGAGCTGAGATTTGAACTCAGATTCCATGAATTCAAGTGGGGGGAGAAAGTTCAGCCCTTTTTCTGGTGTGCCATGTTGTGCTGTATCACTTTCGTATTTGGATCCCTATAATCTGGCATAATGTTGGTACATAGCAGATATTTAAGAAATACTTAGCTATTGAATGATTTATGATACCTCTTGTTTCCATGGATAACAAAAGACTTCCTCAGCCAGTTTCTTTATTCTCTTTATTGCTGAACATAACTACTAGTAACTTATTTTTTACATATCCTATTTGAGAATTCCCACTGTACCTAGTTCTGTCATTCCCGCAAGCCATTTTTTTTTTTTTTTTGTCCTGACAGCCTGACCACTTGGTGGCTTAAGGAAGGGTAGCAAATATGCCATATTGTAATTGAAAAAAAAAATTGAAAAAAAAATTGAAAAAAAAAATTGAAAAAAAAGTTTGGAGTCTTAAGACCTAGTTCAGATTCTGGTTAAGATATTTAATACCTATATGACCATAGGCAATTCCTTTTCTCTGTGTGTGCCAGTTTCCTTACCTATAAAATGAAAAGAGTTAACCCAGGTGATTGCTAAGCTCTCCCTTTGATCCAAAACTTCTGATTTTTTGTGTAATTATGTTTCTGTAAGATTCTGTGTAAATCTATTTCTAGAGAAGAAAGGTCTAGTTCTCTTGAGTACAGTAATCTAACTGAAGGCATTTTAACATCTAGCAGCAATTGCTAGTATTTATGTTTCACTTTAATTTTTTTCAAATGTATTACTAATTTATTAGTGCCATTTTGCAGATGAGGAAACTTAGGTAAACTAAGGTTACGTAACTGACATAGGATCACAAAACTAATAAATGTCTGAGGCCAGATTTGAACTCTGGCATTCCTGACCGTAGGTCCAGCTCTCTGTCTGGAGGTAATAGGAGTCAGGGGAGTTTACTGAATAGGAGTGAGACATGGTAAGACATGTGCTATACCACTGTAAATCCAGGTACTATCCCTATTTCATTCTCATCACAATTCTGTAATGTAGGTTAATGTGTGTGATTACTGCCATTTTAGAGATTATTGAACAAAGGTTCTAAGAGATGAGATAAATTTCACAAGCTAACGCTGCCAATAAGTTGTCACACTGGAATGGAATCCATTTCTCCTAATTTTCAAGACCTGGATTCTTCTCATGATAACATATTTCACTTATTAAAAGATTAATTTAAAAAAATCAAATTAAGGAATATTATGTGTAGGGCTAAACTCTTTAATTAATGATTCAGATTAAAACAGAACATTTCTTCTTCTGTGTAACTTTAAAAGAAGATACTGAAACACCTTTTTATTATTTCCACAGGATATGGTCACTTAGCTGCTGCTGAAACATATCTAAAGAATGGAGGTTGATGTTCATCTACAGCCTATAAAAATCTTGGAATTCCCTTTGGTATCTGCCTTGTAAGAAATATACTTGTTGCGTGAATGATAAGTTAGTTTAAAGAAAATGGAAACAAGAAAGCCTAGTGTGGGGAGGTTTTGGAGTTGGTAAGGGTAATAGGATAGAAGATGGGAGAAGTTGAAATGCATGGAATGATTGTTATTATTTTTTAAATTAAAGTAACTACATTATGAATATTTGCTTTCTAAGGGAGAAATGATTCCTGGCTCTTTGTTTATTTAAAGAGGTTTTACGTCTGTTTCATAAGCCATGATGTAGAAGTTATATTCCATTGTACAAAGAAGAAGGGAGACATAAGGATTATAGAGGCCATATTCAAGACCTGGATTCAAGTTTCAACTCTGACATGCATAGCCGTGGGATAAGTTGCTACCTTTTTTGTACTCTAATAAAATCTCTAAGACTTTTAATTTGCTGAAAAAGTGCATTGGTAAAAGTAATTTCCTCACCGGAAGTTTCCATGACTAATGATTCACAGGTTGAGTCCCTTTCCCTACTTACTCAACCCTTCATCCAGATTCAGAATTTCATTGTTATGTTTCTTCTACCATTTCTCCATATGAAGGCACATGGTCTTTAAGATCTGCTCTAGACCGATTCACCTTCTCTTAGCTAGTGCTTTAACAATGAACCTCCTAGTACTGAACTATACTAGTCCACAGGGGCAGATACAAAATTCATCACTGGGCCTATATTCAAAGGTTCTATGGTTTGGGTTCCCTTGTAAGTCAATCATCCAAATGCTCTTCCCCATGCCCTGCTATTTTAGTCCTTATTATCATTCTCCTCAAACCTTCATTCCAAGATCCAATCTAACACCACCATCCCTTCCACTGTATCCTCTGGAATGATTGCTCCATAGGCAATGATTTCCTTCATCCTAAATCTATTTTTCTCCCACTCCATTTATGTTCTAGCAACTACTGTAAGCTAGCTCGGCTCTCCCTAATGACATGTCCTCCCTGACTATGCATTTCAGTATTATCTGCACTTTTACGTGTTTCTTTGGAAGCTGAGGTAGTACACTTCCTGTTATACTTCCTGGCTCTCCATTGCTACTTCTAGGTTCTCTCCCCACTTCCATCACTCAACAATCTCTGCCCTTTGGAGGTTCATGCTATATATCTCTATGATACAATCAAAATACTGGAATATAAATATCTCCTGGTCACTTCCCTTTGTACCCCAATGAATTCAGAACCTAGCTTACAATTTTTCTTTGTCCAACTCCTCCATCATTCTAGGGGAATTCAACTTACATATTGTCTCCCTCAAACACTCTAATCATTCAGTTCCTCAGTCTACTTGCTTTCTATGACTCACTCTTCCATTCCATCTCACACAAAATGATGAATTGTCTATTGGCTTTCTACATGTCTTTCTTCTTCCCAAACTGTATTATGAATGCATTTTTAATGGAATTGATGAATTTTTGATGGAATGGGAAGACCTTTTGCATCCATTAATAGGCCTATATGACCTGCTTAAGTCACATGGAAGCCTGAGTCACATGAGTCTAAGTCACATGGAACAGGAAGAGGTAGAGCAGGAGGGATAGAACAGGAAGAGGTAAGGTTAGAGCAGAACTGAGAGGAAACTGGTCAGAGCAGTCAGAACTGAGGGAGAGAGAGAAAACAGGCAGCTGGCTAGCATGAGTGGGAGAGTTTGTGATTTTGTTTAAGGAAGCTTATTTGTAATTTAAGAGAGACTTTGTGGGAAGTCTAAGAGAGGGAAGGCTTGGGGATGGTGTTGCCCTCTGAATTGTTATTGTGTACAAATTTGTTTGTTACTATGATGGTATTTTCTGATATCTGAATAAATTCTGTGGTTCTGTCTTCCATGTGGGGAGTCATAATTCATAATCGTACCAGCATATTCATAGCCAATGTACATGCTGTGAATATTGCATTGGTGTTACACCAACCCATTCTTCATTCACACCAAGACCTCCAATCCATTGACTCCTCAATTATTTCCCAGGTCATGGACCCTGCAGTAGCCACTATCTCCTTTTTTACCAGTCTTGATGTCTTAGTGAAATAGTTCAAATCTATAATGTCCTCCTCTTTTGAGTACCTGCACCTTTATCATATTGCCAATTAAACCCAGAGAAGTCTTAGCCTTGAATCACTCCCACCATTCACTGTTTTGTCTCCTACACCTATACTATTGAGTAAAGTTGGAGAAAATCATATAATTATTCTGACTGGATTCACTAAAAATTTCTTTTATACAATCTAAACTGGCCCTGCATATTTACTATGCAATACCTCATTAATCAACCCTCTCCTACTCTCCACAGGGTGTCTTCAAAAATCTTTTTTCATGCTTCCTCAAAATTCTAATGGCCCCTCTTCTTCCCATCCTCTCAGCTTAGACCTGTGCTTGGTGAAAAATGAAATGACTGGGGCAAAAAAAGGATTAATCTGAGCATATCAATTCATTAAGCAATGAATGGCACTTACCTAAGAAACTGGGACCTAACTTCTTCACCTTTGGCCTGGACCTTGAATGCAGGAAGAAACACATCTATACATCAAAAATCAATTTTTTAAATAAGGTCAATTAATAAAATAAATAATTAATCAGTATATAAAGTTAGATAAACTAATTCCCAATTGGAGGAAAGATTAAGGACTCTCCATGTTGGGAGAGTGAATAGGTGCAACTCCTTGAATTCAGGAAGAGGTGTCCATTCCCCCAAGTGTCTGTAAACAATCAAAGGAACATGGAAACAAAAACTTATTGATCACTATGGGGCCAATTTTCAGATAAGAAATATAGATTGCTTGAGATATACATCTGTGACTAAAATCCTTGCATTAATCTTTGGTTCTGATTGGGTTTCTGGTCTGCATAACCTAGGTCCTTAGTTAAGATTTTCTAAACAGCAGGTAGAGGTGGTCCAGTTTCCCAATCATTCAGAACTAGGGTTAAATAATGCAACAAGGCAAAATTTTCCCACAAAAGAGTAGCTGGATTAAACCCATGACTGAATAGAAAGGGAACTGAACTAGCTCCAGAATTAAGTCACAAGATGGATTCTGATGTTTCACTAAATTCCTACAATTAATCACTTGTTATCCTAATCCCCTCAATTTCCTCAGTCCTTTGCTTCATATTTTACAGAAAAAAAAAGTAGATGATTTTCTGTGAATGTCCTTTTCTCTCCCCTTTTCTATCTCATATTGCTCATATATCTTTTTGCACTAGCTCCTCTTTACCCCTGTCTCACATGATGACACATAACTCCTTACCAAGGCAAATCCCTCTATCTGTTCAAATGATCTTGTTCTATCCCATTTCCTCTAACAGATTACAATGTATGTTATCTTCTATCACTTATTTTCCATGTCTCCCTGTTTTTTTTTATTTTCCTACTGCCAACAATTTGTAAATATCTCCCCATCCTCAAAAATCCTTTCCATTCTCACTGTCATTCTATTTCTCATCTTTTATTGAAAAACTCCTTGAAAAGACCATTTACAATAGATACTTTCACTTTCTTTCCCCTAATACTCTTTTTAACACCTTATAATTTGACTTTTCATTTCATTATTCCACTGAAATTACTCTTTTCAAAATTACCAATGATCTATTAGTTGACTACCACCTCCTCATTGATATGCTTCTCTTTCCAAGATTTTAGGTTGCTACTCTCTCATGGTTCTCCTCCTACCTTTCTGACTGGATGCTCATCCAGGTCCTGTCTTCTAGCTGGAGGTGTCCCAGGAGATTCTCTCTACTCTGTACAACCTGATGATCTTATAAGCTCACATGGATTTAATTACCATTTCCATACTGAGGATCCTTAAATTTACCTATGCTGTCCTAACCTTTTTGCTGAACTCTAGTCTCATATCTCCAACTATATCTCTCACCTATTTTAAAACTATTATCAGGACCTATCAATTTTACCATTGCAATGTCTCTCAAAACTCCTCTGACTCTGATTGAGGCCCTCAACACCTTATGCCTGGATTATTGCAATAGCATGTTGATGAGTCTGCTTATTTCATATATATCCCTACTTTAATCCATTCTCCACTCAGATACTAAGGTAATTTTCCTAAAGATAAGGTCTGATCATGTCATAAACACCAGCTCTTCCCCCAAAACACCCATAATTCTCAATTTTCTGCAATATCAACAACAAAATACTCTCTTTGGTATTCAAAGTCCTTCATAATGCAGTCCCCTTTTTCCTTTTCAATCTTTTTAATACTTTCCATCAAGTCATGTATTCTTCCATCCAATGACACTGATGATTTTGCTGTCCTTCACACACAACCCTCACTCTACAGATTCTTTGACTTTTTCACATTCCTGGAAGCCTCTGCTCACCTCCATTTTCTGTATTCTTTGGCTTCTTTCAAGACATAGCTTAAGGCCTAGCTTCTGTAAGAGGTCTTTCCACAATATTATCCTTCAACCTCAAAACCTCCAGTTGAGAGCTAGAGGAAAGGATTTTTTTGCTTCTATTTATATCCACAGCAATAGTACTAGGCACATAGTAAGGGTCTGATAAATGTTTCTTGACCACTAAAAACATATAGAAAAAGGAGAATATTAGCAAGGACAAAAAAAGGAAGATAACTTTATAGGAAGAAAGGAGGAAAAAGAGTGGGCATGATTTTGTAGCTGACTATATTTGATAAACAAAGGAGATTGAAATAAAATCTGTTATGAGGGTGTGTGCAAAAAGGTGCTAGGTGTAATAACCTGGGAATTACCATTACCTTCATTAATTTGTTATCTAAATAAAGAAAAACTAGGTTTTGATTTTGCTATTGCTCTTGGCTGGGTAAATCCAGCCTCACTGAGAGAGAAGGAAAATAAGATATAGAATGGAAGTCCCTGTAACCAAAACCAATGGTATAAGCTAGAAGTGTTAATACAGAGGGCATAATGTGAATATAACAATATTAACAGTTACATTTATATAGTTCTGACTCTGTATCATGTAGTAGGCTAAGCATTATACAAATATTATATCATTTGATCCTTACAATAATTCAATTATGGGTAGATAACTGGGAGGTAGATACTATTCTTATCCCCATTTTATAGATGAGGAAACTGAGACAAGAAGAGGTTAGGTGACTTGCTTAAAGTTATACAACTGGGGGGGTGGAGCCAAGATGGTGGAGTAGAAGGACACACATTTACGAGCTCTGAAACCAAAAGCCCATAGAATTAATGTAAAAAGAGTCCCCCATAACTTCTGGGTCAATACAAGGTGTGCAGAAACAGAGTGGAAGAGATTTCTCTTCCAGGGAGCCCTGGAGACCGGTCCCCAGGGTCCGGCACGCCCCAGAAAGTGGACCCCACCCCCAGCACTGCCCTGGCCGTGGCCCCAGAGAAGCTGATCCGAGCAGGCTTCAGAGACGGAAGCTCCAGCAGCCGGGAAAGTCCCTCCGCCCACAGAAGCTACAGGTCAGTGAGAGAGAAGGCCGGGCTGGAGGAGAGGGGAAGCAGGGCATCTCCGTGACTCGGGCCCCCTCGGGAGGAAGCAGCGGGGGCAGAGACGGGGGCAGGAAGCGGCGGAGGCAGAGGATTGGACGGCGGCTGAGGCGGCAGCAGACCGGGACTCAGGAATCCCCCAGCAGCAGGCAGGATCTTCATTACGGAAGATTCCTGCATAAAACCTGACGGAGCTGAGCCTGGGAGATGGCCCTGCCTGCACCCCGCTCTATTACTGAAGGCTTCTGCTTAAAGCCCCCAAGGGAACTGAGCTTTGGAGGCGGGCCCCCCACCCTGCCCCCACCCGCTCCATTCCTGAAAGTCTCTACATAAAGCGCCTGAGGGATCAGAGCCTGGGAGGCGGCCCTGCCCCCACCCCAGCACCTGAACTAAAGCTCACTGATTGACAGCCGGCAGGAGGAAAGCCCATTTAAATCTCAGAGGCCAAGCACTAGCTGGGCGGATCCAGGCGGGGGTGGAAAGGAATCTCAGAAGTCAAGTAACTGGCTAGGAAAATGCCTAGAAAAGGGAAGAAAAATAAGACTATAGAGAGTTTTTTCCAACAAATGCAAATGATCCCGACCTTCGGATCTGATGACGAGGACGTATCCTTGCCGTCACGGAAAGATGTGGAGGGCAGGGCCTCAGTACCCCAGACACCCCAGGGGGGTGGCGGGTGGGCTCAGGCCCTGGAAGAGCTCAAAAAGGATTTTGAAAAGCAAGTTAGACAGGTGGAGGAAAAACTGGGAAGAGAAATGACAGAGATACAAGAAAAGTATGAAAAACGGGTCAATACCTTGGTTAAGGAGACCCAAAAAAATGCTGAGGAAATTAACACCTTGAAAAATAGGCTCACTCAATTGGCAAAAGAGGTTCAAAAAGCCAATGCGGAGAAGAATGCTTTAAAAAGCAGAATGAGCCAAATGGAAAAAGAGGCTCAAAAGCTCACTGAATTTAATAGTTCTCTCAAAATTAGAATGGAACAGATGGAGTCTAATGACTTTATGAGAAACCAAGAAATCACCAAACAAAACCAAAAGAACGAAAAAATGGAAGAGAATGTGAAATATCCCATTGGAAAAACAACTGACCTGGAAAATAGATCCAGGAGAGACAATTTAAAAATTATGGGACTACCTGAAAGTCATGATCAAAAAAAGAGCCTAGACATCATCTTGCATGAAATTATCAAGGAAAACTGCCCTGACATTCTAGAACCAGAGGGCAAAATAAGTATTGAAAGAATCCATCGATCACCACCTGAAAGAGATCCAAAAAGAGAAACTCCTAGGAACATTGTGGCCAAATTCCAGAACTCCCAGCTCAAGGAAAAAATCTTGCAAGCAGCTAGAAAGAAACAATTCCAGTACTGTGGAAATACAATCAGGATAACCCAAGATCTAGCAGCTTCTACATTAAGGGATCGAAGGGCGTGGAATAGGATATTCCAGAAGGCAAAGGAACTAGGACTCAAACCAAGAATCACCTACCCAGCTAAACTGAGTATAATACTTCAAGGGAAAATATGGTCTTTCAATGAAACAGAGGACTTTCAATCATTCTTAATGAAAAGACCAGCGCTGAAAAGAAAATTTGACTTTCAAACACAAGAATGAGAAGAAGCATGAAAAAGTAAACAGCAAAGAGAAGTCTTAAGGGACTTACCAGAAGTGAACTGTTTACATTCATACAGGGAAAGACAATATTTCTAACTCTTAAAACTTTTCAGTATCTGGGTAGTTGGTGGGACCACACATACACATGTACATGCATGCACACACATACACACATGCACACACATACAGAGATAGAGAGCACAGATTGAACTGAATAGGATGGGACCATACCTTAAAAGAAACTAAAGTAAATGGTGAGAGAGAAATGTAGGGGGAGGAAAGAGAGGGAAAGGGAAGGGGGTAACTATATGTCATTTAAGAGGCAGGTAGGAGTTTTTCTTAGTGGAGGGAAAAAGAGGAGAGCTGAGAAAAAAAAAAACAAAAAAAACAAGAAGTTTACCCTCATCACATTTGACTAAACGAAGGAGTGAAATGCACACTCATTTTGGTATGAAAACCTATCTTACAGTATAAGAAAGTGGGGGAGAAGGAGATATTACAAGGGGGGGGATGATGGAGGGGGAGGGCAAAGGGAGGAGGGAGCAATTTGAAGTCAACACTTGGGGAGGGACAGGATCAAGAGACAGAAGAGAAACAATGAGGGGCAGGTTAGGAGGGATGGTAATCCAGTTAGTCTTACACAACACGACTATCAGGGAGGTCATTTGCAAAACCACACAGATATGGCCTATATTGAATTGCCTGCTGTCCCAAAGGGAATGGGTGGGGAGGGAGGGATGAGGAGAATTTGGAACTCAAAGTTTTAGGAACAGCTGTTTTGTATTGTTGTTGCAACTAGGAAAGACGACATACAGTTAATGAGGAATAGAAAGTCATCTGGCCCTACAGGAGAAAAGAGAAGATGGAGACAAGAGAAGGGAGGGATGACAGAAGAGAGGGCAGATTGGAGATAGGGAAAATTAGATTGCTTGGGGTATTGGGGTGGGGGGAGGGGAGAAAAGGGGAGAAAATTTGGAACCCAAAAATTTGTGAAAATGAATGTAAAAAATTAAATAAATAAATAAATGAAAAAAGTTACACAACCGGTAAGTCTCTGAGGTTGGATTTGAATTCAAATTCTATGCTAAGCATGAAAAATATAAAAGCAAAAATCAGCTGCTGCCTTCAGAGACTTCACTTCTGAATGAGGAAGAAAACATGAGAATACTCATGATGCCCATGCAAGATATATCCAGTGTAAGTGGAAAGCAATCTTAGATGGCAAGATTGTAGTAATAGGGATAGATTTGTAAGGAGAGAGTAGAAAGTACCACCTGCATAAGGTGAAAATTGAACTGTCTTTTTTTGTTTAGTTTTGATTTTTCTTTCTAATGTTTTTTTTTTAACAGGAATGTGTGTTTTGTCTTCAAAAAAAAAATATTTACTATTTTATTTTCTCCCGATTGCATATAAAAACAACTTTCAATATTTTTTTTAAAGTTTGCGTTCGAAACTTTCTCTCTTTCTCTGTTCTTTCACTGAAACTTCATTAAAAAGGCAAACAATTTGATAAAGTTTACACTTCTGCAGTTATGCAAACATATTTCCATATTTGTCATGCTGTGAAAAAAATACCAGAAAGAAATAAAAATAGTTTTAAAAAATATTTCAATCTGCATTGAGACTCCATCAGTTCTTTCTTTGGAGATAGATTTTTTTTTTACCTAAGTCCTTTAAAACTGACTTGGATAATTGTATTATTGAGAATACCTAAATCATTCACAGTTGATCATCATACAGTATAGCTGCTCCTGTGTACCATGGTCTCTTGGTTATGCTCATTTCACTAAGCCTTAGTTCATATAAGTTTTTGCAGGCATTTCTGAGAGCATCTTGCTTGTCATTTCTTAAAGCACAATAGTATTCCATTGCAATCTGTAATGGTAAGGGCATTTGAAGATCTTCCCTGCCCTTAATAGGCTCATGTGACCTGTTTTGAGCTTTGGCCCAGTTTACAGTCTGAGTCACATGGAGTCAATGGTGGGAGGAGTTTGCCAAATGGGTAGAGCAGGAAGGGCAGAGCTGAGAGTGAAGCAGAGCTGGGAGAGAGCAAGGAAGAGCTGAGGCAGAGCAGTTAGTGTGAGTGAAAGAGGGAGGAATTTTGCATAAGGGAGTTTGTTTGCGAGGAGGCCTAATGGAGGAAAGACTTGTGGATGGAAGTGCTGCCTTTATTGGTAATGTATGCAAACTTTCTTGTTACCATAATGGAACTGGCTTTTTGATATCCAAATAAATATTTTGATTTTGTCTTTGAGGAAGGAAGTTTATTTTTTGTGAATTTACCCTGGAAATATGCATTCATATCCATAGCCGCTGTTGTGGGTATCACACTAATGTTACAGTCACATACTACAACTTGTTCAGCCATTCCCCAATTGATTGGTATTCTCTCCATTTACAATTCTTTCTTGCCTCTAAAATCACTGCTATCAATATTTTTGTACATATGTGTCATTTTCCTTTTTATTTTTAAATCTTTTTGATATAGACCTAGTAATGGTATTTCCAGGGGAAAAGTGTATGCATGATTTTTATCATGCATAGTCCAAATTTGGACTATGTCCAAATTGCTTTTTGGAAGGGTTGGATCAGTTCAAAATTCCAGTGCCTCAATTTCCCCATAATCTCTCCAATATTTGTCATTTTTCTTTTCTATCATATTAGCCAATCATTAGACCATATTGAAAGTCCTCTCTTTCACTGAATGTCCATTTTCCCTCTTAAGATATTATACTCAGTTTTGTTTTTCCTTGTAATCCTAGCTCCTTTGCTCTCCTGAATATCATATTCGAAGCTCTTTGATTCTTTAATGTAGAATCTGCTAAATCTTTTGTGATTCTGACTGTGGCTCCATTGATATTAGAATTTTTCTTTCTCTTTGTTTGCAATATTTTTCCCTTGATCTGGGAGCTCTGAAACTTTGTTATAATATTCTTGGGAATTTTCATGTTGTGATCTCTTTCAGGAAGTGATTGGTGGATTATTTCCATTTCTATTTTAGCCTCTGGTTCTAGAATAAAAGTACAGTACTCCTTGATGATTTCTTGAAATATGATGTCTAGGTTCTTGTTTTGATCATGGCTTCTGGCTAGTCCAATAATTCTGAAATTATCTCTTCTAAATCTATAAAGTTTTTAGTTCTTCCAAAGCTGTATGATCCAAAAGGAGGTGTTATTTTCTACTCTCCTGGCCTATGCTCTGATCTGTGAGTGAACTACAAGCATTCTTTTCTGCCCTGAAACTGTGACCAAGGCCCCCAACTCCCCTGTGGCTAAAAACCCTGGCTTTCTAGTGTTCCTCCTCAACCTGGGATTTTGACATAGGATTGCCACCTGAATCTAAGCATGAGCAATGCAATAGAGACCTGCTTCCAGTGCCAACAAAGGGACCCCTGTAATCTCCTTCTGACCAGTTGTGCAATCACCTTATTGGCTGTGAGCTGAAAACCTTTGAAGCTACTGCACCTGCTGCTGATACACTTGCTCCTAAGGGCAAGTAAACTGCTTGTTTACTGGAGCATGGTTTGGGCTAGCACAACCTGTGCTGGACATTACTTTCTTCTCACCTGAGTGTCACAGACATTTTCTGATGGCCTTCTAAGTTGCCTTGGACTGGAAAATTGTTTCACCATATCCTTTCCTGGGGTCTGTTGCTCCAGAATTTGTTTTTAGGTAAGTGCTATTTACAATTCTTTGGTTGGGAATTTGGGAGGCAGAGGTGAGAAGGGAAAATATTTTAAAGATGTGGAAAGTCCATAGAAAAGGAATGGCATCAAGTTAAAAATGTACAGCATGAATAATAACAAAAAAACTAATGGGACTTTTAAATTGCAAAAAGACTGGGAGTCCTGAGACCATGTTTGAAAGATAGTGACTCCCAATATATCTAGGTGATCATTAGACCATATTGAAAGTCCTCTCTTTCACTGAATATCCATTTTCCCTCTTAAGATATTATACTCAGTTTTGTTGGGTAGGTTATTTTTCCTTGTAATCCTAGCTCCTTTGCTCTCCTGAATATCATATTCGAAACTCTTTGATTCTTTAATGTAGAATCTGCTAAATTTTTTTGTGATTCTGACTGTGGCTCCATTGATATTAGAATTTTTCTTTCTCTTTGTTTGCAATATTTTTCCCTTGATCTGGGAGCTCTCATATTGGAGGTTTCTCATATTGGATTCTACCCTGGGGGAAAAGATTTTCCTGGCAAGAAAGGGAAGACTGTTCTTCTGTGCTTATAATCTTCCTCCAGAACAAAGCAAACTAGGGAAAATTAAAGTGTAGAGTATTGCAATATTGTTGAATCATAGGAGAAAACAAATTCAAAGAATATTCCCAAACAGTGTCCTAGTGAGTCCATAGTTCCTCTCCACTTTTCAGACTTTTCTTGTTTCAAATTATCTTCCAAAGAATTTCAAAAGAGATATTTTTAATATTCAAGTCTGACTAAATTCCTTTGCTGTTCAAAATCCTGCTTGGCATCTCCATAATGTATTGAATTAAATACATACTTTTCCTGGAGTTGTAAGCCCTGTATCATTGGTCTTCTATTTATACTTCCAACTTTATTTCACATAACTTCCCTTCGTGAATTCTGTGTGTTTCAGCTAACCTGGATTACTATCAGTTCCTCAAAACTGGCACCTCTATGCATTCATACAAGTTATTTCTCTACTTGGAGCAACTCACTCATCACCTTCAACTCTCATAAATTATCTTCCTTCAAGTCTCAGCACAGAGTTTACTCACTATGTGAAGTGATTTTATTTTCTGCACAAGTATTAATAGTTTCTCCTTCCCCAATTTTCGTTTTTTTTTTTTAAAAAACAGAAAACAACCTGATAGAGATGTTGAATTGAATTCTTTCTCCTGACATTTACTTGCTTTATGACTCTAGAAAAGTTAAGGGAAATCTCTAATGCTTTAAATTGTTGTAGAGAACTTTCCTCACCAAGAGCTTCCTACACTGATGAAATCATAGGAATGGCTCATATTCCACATATAAACAGACATACATGTAGACAGTACACATGTGCCTAGTTATACATATATGCATACTACATGTGTTTATATACATATATGGAATGTGTGTGTGTGTGTGTGTGTGTGTATAGACAGTTTCTTTAAGAAAACGTAAAGGGCACAAGGGCAGGGACCATTTAATATTTGCATTCATATCCCCAACACCTAAAACAGTTCCTGGAACATGGAAGGCACTTAACTGTTTGCTGAAGTAAATTGAATATGTGAAGACATAGAGACAATAGAGTAAATGAAAGAGAATGAAAACAATGACTATAGTAAAAAAAAAAAACCAATAACAACAGAAACAATATCCAATAACAGAAAATGAGATCAGAAGGTGACAAAGAAGCAAACATGGCATCTGTTAACTAGTGTATGGGGCATCCCCCTTCATAGATGGACATTTTATTAGCAGATGGTGCAGAAAAGGAATCTTCATGGGAGGAAAGCAACTTAGGTTTGATGACTTTATAGAAAGGGACTCCTGAGAAAAATTTGATGACCTATTTGAAAGGAGTTCAAAGGCAAAAGCACTGAATTAACAAAGCAAAACAAAGAAACAAATACTGAACAGTTAGGTAGCATAGTGAATAGAACACCTGCTCTGCAGTTCGAAAGACCTGAATTCAAATTTGGCCTCACACACTAGTTGTGTGTCCCTGGTAAGTAGCAACTCTGATTGCTCCCCCAAACAAAAACAAAACACTAAATTAAATTCAGGTATCTTTGTCAACCAGCTTATTTATGCAAGAATGTTTTTTAGGGTTTCAGTTATCGGTGATAGCTTGGGACACTCCAAATCTAGGAACATTTGGGAACTACAGTAAAACTGCATACAGTTTAATTTTGTTAGATCTGATACAGCTATAAAATTTTTTGCAGAGTGGATTAACCCTACTTAGGTTAACTTAGGTTCACCTAGTTTTACTTAGGTTTAACTTTATTTAGGTTTAACCTTAGTTGATGGGTCACTAGTAACAAGAAGGCCCCAATGTGAAGCTTTATAATTTAAATTAGAAGCTTATCAGATAGGACACACAGGAATTTATGGGCTCCAGCCTCTAGCAGGTTCACTCTTGATCTGGACAGCCTGAAGGACAGCAATGGAGACATGAAAGGGGTTAATCAATTTATTCTTCACAAAGGGGTTGCTGATAATGGGAGTACCAACTCCTACAGTATCCTCTAATTACTCTTCTCATAAGGGCATGTGACAATAAAAGTAGGAGCACAAATTCCTAGCATCCCGTAAGTTTCAATGGGGGCCAGTCAAGACACACATAGCATTCCAGCTTTCATTTACCCTAAGTCTTGATGGGGGCTGGTCAAGGCAGGCACAGCTATATATTTTTTGCTTGCTGATCAGTGCTCACTTGATTTATAGAGAAACACAAAAAGAAGGCAATTTGCCAACAATAGCCTCACAAATTTATATTAACTTTAGCAATATCATGGTAGCTTAGCACAGAACATGTGCAGTAGGTGTTTACAACTTTTGTTTACATTATCTTAAAATTATAATATGATGTGCAAGCATGATGATATTGTTTACAAACCACGAACCTGGGAACTTGTAGATTGTTTATGACTATAGCTCCTGGAAGCTAGTACATAATAAAGAATAATAAAATAAACCTTACATAGAAATCTAAAGATCCAAAGAATGAGAAAAATATCTTCCACCTGAAGAGCGAAGATGATGCCAAAAATAGAAGCACAGCAAAGACTGTTTTGCCGTGATGAAAGAAGTCCACTAGAGATGCTTCTGAAGGGAAGAAGAAGTAGGCAAATTCTGGGGGTGGCTGTGGGGCTGCTGTGAGCTTCATTGAGAAAACAGGGTCCTGCTGTATGGAGAGCTGGAGAGGTTCATTTGATTGCTCTTTAGTGCCATTGCAATGTCAAATCTTACTGATTACCAACAAGACCTGCCAATCACTTATCTAGGTTCTGCTTCACTTGGAAACTTTTTAAATGGAGAAGGTTATTTGAGAAAGAATTCTACTTTTCCTTGTGATTAGAGCTATTAGGGCTTAGGTACATTGCCCAGAGAGAAGATCTGAGGAGCTCTGTAATTTAAAAGTCAACTATTTATTACTAAAACAACTTAACACTGGTTTAGGGCTCAATCAAGGGAAATGGCCTGGAAAGGTGTCCATTCCAGGCTTAGACTTCATGCTTCGCTATGCTTTACTAAGAGAGTTTAATACTGATTAAGCAGCCTATTTATAAAATAGAAGGGTCTTTTTCTAGGTAGAGGATGGAGAGCCTCAAAGGAGGAATAGGTGATGCACTGGACTATTCCCCAAATTAACCCATACCATATGGGCTTGAGAACTTAAGTTTATGTACTCATTTGCCTCACCTCTATGTTTCTGTGTGTATATACCCACTTCTGCTATCCTCACAGAGACTATGTGCACTATTGGGGAAATATGGCCCAGTATTGTGGGTAGATTGTTATTAGTGTTCTGATTAGTCCTACTTCTGCTTTCTGTTGAGTTAATCTTGAGTTGTGTTTGTCTTTTCCTTCACATTTAGCAACTATTCCATGAGACAATGAGGGATTTGAATAAATGGGAAGTACATCAATGGGGAATTATGAGCTAGGATGATGAACAATAGGAGAGTAGACTTTTTCCACACTACCATACACATCCACATCCTTAGGATTATCCTTAGGAATCTGAGAATTAATGAGAGAGGGCCTGGATATGCCACAGACAGCCTGTATCTGGGAAAAGTTCCTAACCCTACCAACATGAGGATAGGCTGAGGCAAACGAGAGTACAGAGAAGGAAAGAGATGAAGGTTTATGTGTCTCTCGGATACCATGCTCATGTATCAACTTAACACTGTGAGTAGATCATCTCCTCTCTTAGGTTTTCCTTGTAAAGATAATATAAACTTTATGTGATGGGAAAGGGAGAGTTTGCTTTTGTAAGAGCTTTTAGTAGAAAACAATTATTGAAATGAATGTAGGACCACAGGTGATCACAATGTAGAAGGCAGGAAACAATAAATTAGTGTGTGGGTATAGACGTCTAACCTGGGGATTGGGACATGGTGTGAGTCTTTAAGAAGTAAGAGGAAGAATCTTTGTCCCACTTAGCAAATGATGAAATAAACTTACTACCCTCAGAGATTGAAGATATGAAGTGTTGTATGTAAGGTATTTCATGGGGTTTTTCTTAAAAATTTTTCTGTTAAGGGTTCATTGTGACTGGAGGTACCCATTGATAGGCAAGAAGTTATATCAGAAAATATCTGTAGTGGGAAACAAATGGTATCAATTTTTTTCTTCTTTTAAACAGTAGTAGAGGGAATGAGAGATGGTATGTTTGACCTTCCTATATAGCCAGTAGTTATGTTTGAAAGGAAGAGGCCATATCTTTCTCTTCTAGGGTAGAATGAACCTATGTATCTCTGTCTCAGCTAGTGCTAAGTTTAGCATTATCTACTTCATCTCTAAGGTTGTACTTCTCTCCCTTGTTCAGAGAGAGGAAGGACAGATATTGTCCTCTGAGGAAAGTGATTGGAGTGTTTGTGTAGAAGGGGTATCCTCTATAAATCTAAGATGGAAGCTGGAACAATCATTTTTAATTCTAAAAGAGAGAGGGGTAAACACGATTTTCTAAAGGCATACTCTCACCCTGACCTCTTTGGAACAAAAATAGAAAAGCAAGCCTCACCCATCATTAGCTTTTGAAACAAAGGGTGTCTTTTTCCTTTGTAGAAATCTCCTTTCATTGGTGCCTAAGATGAAAGAACCCATCCATCTTAAATCACAGGGAAGAGGAGCAGGGAGTACTGAGCTCTGCTTTTCTGACTTGTTCTTGGGCCTAGATGTTTGACTCTAAGTGAGCAGCTTGTGATGGACATAGGGTCACCCTGTGGGCACTACAAGATATTCCAAATTTACTATGACCAGAAGGACTAAGTTGATGGCAACTGGGAAGAACTTTCCTTGGTTAATCAGGAATTGGAGTTCACCAATAGAGATTCTAGAGACTTTACCATTATAATGATGAGTAGAAAGTCTCCACTGTTTTAGAATGGCAAGGCATGGAAAATGACCTTAGATAATAACCTCCCTTCTATTTACTTGGGTAAAATATTTATGCAGACAAACAAATACAAATTGGTTATTAGTCTAAGCCTCTGCCAACCCAGATAATGATTCTCTTTTAAAGTCAGGGAGCCCTGGGTTCAAATCAAATTTTTGGCAAAATAAGGCATCATGCAAACCCTCCTTACCTGAGACAATCAATCACAATAGGAAGCAATGAACATTTATTAAAAGCCTACTATATGCCAGGCATTGTTCCAAGCTCAGGGGGGTACCAAAAAAAGGCAAAAGACAATCCTTCCCCTCAAGGAATTTGCAATTTATTAGGGCGATATCATGCCAATAAATATATACAAAATGAACTATATAAAACAGGGAATAATTAACGATTGAAGACACTGGAATAGGCAGTTTTTTAAGACTATGTGTTGTTGAGTAGTTACTTGTTTTTTTTAAATTTTACTTATTTTATTCTGAACTTAAGAAATGAAACTAGAATTTCCAGAATGTAGTAGAATAGGGGAAAATATTATTCCACACACAACTGCAAATCAATTATGCACAGTTTACTATTACTTTGAAATATAAAGTTAACATGTAAATTTTCCCTTTTTTTCTTCACTCCCTTACCTCTGTCCTAGATATGGCTACCATTAGACACAAATACATATGTGTATATATGTATGAGTACATGTATGTATATGAGTACATATGTAAAACCATTCTATACATACTTCTATTTATTAGTTCCTTCTCTGGATGCTAATAGTATCTTCCTTTATATGCCCTTTGGAGTTAATTTGGATATTTGTAGAATCAAAATGACTTAGTCACTCAAAGTTGTTCTTAAAACAGCATTGTTACTGTATTCAGAGGGAACTCTTGGTTTTGCTCATTTCACTCTTCTTTATTTTGTACAAATCTATCCATGTTTTTTCTTCCTAAAACCATCAAACTCATTTCTTGAACAATAGTATAATATCACAATCATATACTACAACTTCTTTAGTCATTCCCCAATTGACAGGTATTCCCATCATTTTCAGTTCTTTGTCATCACAAAGAGAAATGCTGTACATATTGTAGAACATAGAGATTCTTTTCCTTTTTTCCTAATCTTGGGAAACAAGCTAAAAGTCGTATTGCTGGGTCAAAGGCTACTTTCAGTTAGAGTAAATAATAGCGAAGAACTATTGATGCTATTATTTCATGAAAGAGGCTCTATGTAATTAATGCCAGAGGACTGGTTCATTCTTTTCTTTGATCCAGGGTCTCCATATTTAATTACAGAGGGCATACTGGAGTCCCAACTTCATACAAAATTCTAAGTAATGGATCCTCCTTCCTTCTGGGAGAGGCCTGGTGGCACCCCAGTTTAATATCCAAAGTTTGTGAGAAAGATGGCAGAAGTGGAACCCTAATGCAGAGATCAGGAAGGGAACTTATTTTTATTGATACAGTGAGCTCTCCAAAATTTTAAAAATCTTCTTGCCAGATCTCTCATATACCTAAAGAGTTTTACAGGGTCCATAAAACAGTTCTCTTCAGTCTCAGGGCAGAGTGCTCAAGGCTTTTGGGAGGGGATAGAGGTGGTAGTGAGATGTCATCTCAATTTGGTAAGAGCAGAAGCTCGGACCACACTTGAAATATTTCCTTTCCATTTTCTATGAGATAAAAATACTTGTCTAGAGTCACAGAATCAGACCATGGACAGAATTTAAAAATGGGAAGGGACCTCTGCTGTTATTTGGTCCAACCCACATGCGAAAAAAATCCCATGTCTGTGATACAGAGCAAATGGCCTCCCATCTTGACTTGAAAATCTCCAATGAGGAGAAACATACCACATCCTGTGGATGATTATCTCATTTTTGGTCAACTCTTGTTTTTAGAAAGTTTTTTTTTTTTTTACATCAAGCCTCAATATCACTTTTCAGTCTTCTACTCATTGTCCTTGTTTCTTCCAACTACAGTAAAAAAAGAACAAGTCTGATCATTCATAAGATAACCTTTTTAATTCTGAAGACGGTTTTCATGTTCCCTCTCAATCCTATGTTCTTAACTAGACAAAACCAATTCCCATAGTCAATAGTTTAATTGCATTGAATCAATACTCTTTGCATGGCTATGCAGGCTCCTTAAGTGTTGGCATCTTCAAAATCCACCTATTCCTTACCAATAAAGATGCAAGAGGGAAAGAAAGTTCTTGAGATATGGGCAGAGGTACTAAAACTGGTAGAAAGCATGAAAGTTTCCTATGGTTAGACTTTCTACTAAATATCTGTTATGTTAGCTCTATGGAAAACTCTCTAGAATACAAAGATTTGACAATGACCTTGCTTTCAAGAGGCCTACAGTTCACTAGGAAGAAAGTTCTATATATCAACTTATGATGATGGAATAATTGGTATTTCCTCTTTGTACTTATATCAAGATGTTATCAGAAATGTGAAAAGGCCAATATCATTTGAATGTGAAGTTTGGGGCATTCCAGGGAAAGTTAAGAAAGGATTCATCAAAGAAGTGAGTGGATTTTTGAAGGGAGGGATGGACTATAACAAACTTAGATATGTGGTGATTGTGAAAGGGAAAGAACAAAAACAGGCAAGAATTCATTCGAAGCATGGAAGATGGGATAGGTAAATATAGGAAGAGAGGATGGACAATAGTCCATTTCAGCCAAGATGTAGAGGAAATGTTTGGAATAGTTTGAGATAAGTTGGAAAGGGAGGTTGGAGCCCAATGGTGGAGAGTCTTGAATGGCAGAACATGGAATTTATACTTTGCTCTTTAGGTGATGGGGAATCATTAAAATGTGCCCAGTACCCTACCTTAAAGCAGAAGCCTGTATTTGGACTTTTTACATGCACATATCATTAAGCTAAGTGTTATATGGCTTTAATTAGAACAAAGAACCCTCAATTTGTTAATATCTTGATCCACTGAGAGTCAAGGGCCATATCTGGAAGCATGCCTTTTATTCCATGCTAACTTGTTGAGAGATGGTTTATAGTTCCATTTTATAGTCCAGTTTTATGGACTTTGTACAATGTGTAATGGAAAGGAAATTGGACTCAGAAAGAGGGTGTTTGGCTGTACATCTACCACAGACACTGGCTGACTCCTTCAATTTGGACAAGTCACCTTGCTTGTTAGAATGACAATTTCCTCATATATAAAATAGAGATAGTAATATTTGTATTACCAACTGAGGAGTTAATGATTGTGAGGATCAGATTAGATAATGCAAAAAAGTCCATGCACCATTCTCTGGGTAACTTGATCTGCTCTATTCATTTTTCATGTCTTTGTTCTCTTCAGTGACATTTCTACTTTTTTATAAGCACATTGAGAACTGGAATATTAACATTCAAGGATAAGATATCCATCATTTTTAATGGTGAAAGGAGTTTGCAATAAAAATATTTCTCTTCTCTTTTATCTGATTTTTGACCTCCTTCCATTTTCATTCTTGCATGCCCTTATAATATCTTTAGCTAGTTAGGTCTCTTGCCAAATTTTGGGAAAAATTGGCTCATCCTGGATAGAATTTTGGGAATAATAGTCTAGAATATAGAATAGAATATAGTCTAAACAACTGTTGCCTTTGGCTTTACCTTAGAGGAGGGATTTTTGAGAACTTTATAGTTTAGCAGAGTTCCTATGGCACAAATAGGCATGTAGATACTTACTGATTGACTGACAGAAGGTAATTAGTGTTTCTTAATAGGAGATATAGATCTGGTTCACCCAGAAGAGAATAGATCCAGAAGACCATCGCAGACCTAGCTTTCCAGCTGAGAAAAACATAAAAATTAGCTTTACTAGAGAAAAGATGAGAAGACAAATTTATCTCCCAATGAGAAATAAAATATTATAAACTCTGTAAAGATATTGTAAAGTTGATAGCACAAAGGTTTGTTTGCCCTTGGAAAAGAGACACTGACAGCTTTCTTCTAATGATTATGTCATATCTTAGGTCAAATAGACTTCTTCAATTCTTAAAACATCTTCCATCACCTCCTCTTCTTTGCTTCCCTTGAAAACAGAGGGTTTGTAAATTCTCATAAGAAGTACTGCCTCTTGCATATGCTAAATATTCTCTCAGAACTCTTTCTTTTCTGCAATGTTATATAGTTACCCTAAAATTGCACAGATTGCTGATTATTGATTGTATAACCTGGAGAGAAGAGAAACTGGATCTGTGGGTGCGTTTTTCAAATCCACTTTCAAGGATTCACTTTCTTGCATAAAGCTCCCTAGCTTAGCTTCAAATCAATGTAAAATTTTCTTTTCAATCAGACTTTCAAAATATGTGGTCTCCATTCTTGTAAATGGGTGAGATTTTCCCTGAGCTCTCTAGGGACCAAGATTGAGAGATTCCCCACTACTTCCAGGGGAAATTCTGACCCAGATCCTTCCCTGAAGGACTTTTGCCTGTGACAAAAGCTGCCTGAACCAAAATATTCAACTTGATCCTCCCCATCTCAAACTACTTGAGGCCAGAGGGCAGGAAAGGAGCCCAAATGACTTGGACTCTTTTCTGGTTACATAATATGTGGGATTGTTTAGAACTGCAACATGTAGAGCAATACTTCCTTTTGACATCTCAGTGTTCCTTTTTGTTTAATCTCCTAGCAATATAAAAAGAGGGACTACTATGGGATCTTGAGAAACTTTCTTCTGTCAGCTTGAAGTGTGTAGGAACTGAAGTGAATGCAGTCAAGGTAAACTGAAACTGACCCAGCCTGGTCTGGCTTCACTCTCTTTAACTGGCCTCCTTTCACCTCTCTTATGTTTCTCAGATTTTACCCAACTGGTCACCATGAGGATGCTCTATCTGATGTTGATGGTGGTCTTTGTGATCTTCTCCTCTGCTGTCAGAGGTAAGGTGTAAGCTGAATATCAGAAAGGAGAGAGTATGGGTATGGAAGATGGGCTCTTTCTTGGCCTTTATAAGTTATTTGATAGCAGTCCCTGCTGACCCTGGGATTAAGGCTGGAACCTTTGTACCTCTAATTAAATTGAAGGAAAAAGCTGTATCCATTTAGCCTTAGAAGCTCATTAGAAGTCCATATATTGTTAGATGGACAAATGTTACATTTATTCCAAGATGACTAAGATTTGGGAAGAGGGGGGATGACATATACTTGAAAGATTCTTATCTTCCATTCTTCTTCCATAGCAATAATCTAGGTGATGCATACAGGCTTCTGGAGCCTGTAATGATGCTGTTGGCCAAAAATTCTTTTAGTGGATGTCTGAGGTCTCCCACTGTAGATAAAAGAGTATTCCTAGATTATCCTGGAACTTCATGGGGTCTAAATAGCTCATCCCACATTCAACTCATACTATGAGAATACGACTATCCTCAGACTCAAGTTCTGCATCAATGGATCCATTAACTTTTATGGTATCAGAGTCAAATTTCAGAATATCCACTTCTGAGTTTGGAAATCCAGTGCTCTCATGACCTTCTCATTCACTTGTATCATACTATTATAGTCAAAGTGTTCAGTTCTGGGGTTGGAGGCCCTAATTTGAAGTTTCCTGCTAGTATTTTAAAGAGATGGGAGTTGGTTCCAATCAGTATTGACACTTCAGTATAGAGAACAACTGCTGAACAGCAACAACCCCTGAATAGTGGATCCAGACAAAGCACAGTCACTCTAACAACTACATATAATACCATATAATTTGTGAGTTGTCAAGGACTCCAGTAGTCATCAAGCTCAGCTTACACACCAAAGGAGCTCCCACTAAAATATAGTCAATATTTATTGTTCAGTGCCAATTGAAAACCTTCAAGGAGCATCTATTTTCCAGGACAGTTTTTTTTCCAATGTGATGTTTCACATTGTCTTCCATATTTTTGTTCTTTTGGTTTTGTTTTGCAATTTCTCCTTTTCTCATAAAGTCATTGGCTTCTATATGCTGCATCTGCTCATTCAGTGAGCTTTTGAACTTCCTTTTCCTGTTGGCTAATTCTGCTTTGTATGACATTTTTCTCCTCATTGGCTTTTTTGACTTCTTTTGTCAATTGTGTTAGTTTATTTTTAAAGGTTCATTTTCCTCAAAATTTTTTTTAGTAAGCTGTTGACTTGCTTTTTGTGATTTTCTAGCATTGTTCTCATTTCCCTTCCCAATTTTTCCTCCACTTCTCTTACTTGATTTTCAAAATTCTTTCTGAGCTCTTCCATGGCCTAAGGCCATTGCATATTTATTTTGGAGGTTTTGGATGCAGACTCTTGACTTCTTCTGACGGTATGCTTTGTTCTTCCTTATCTGAAAGGATGGAAGAAAATACTTGCTAACCAAGAAAGTGACCTTCTGTAGTCTTATTCCTTTTCCCTTTTGGGGCATTTTCCAAGTCAGTTATTTGACCATTGAGTACTTTGTCAAGAGGAGGGCATACTCTGGGAACCTGTAAATTCTCAGTTCCTTCAAAATGGTACAATCAAGGGAGAGAAATTTACTTCTCTCCTAGCCTGCACACTGATTTGGGAACAACAAAAACTTTTCTGCCCACAATTTGTGAGTAGAATTTCCCCACCAAAATGGCCTCCAGCTCCCCTATACCAGTGCCCCTCCCCAGGACTGGACTTGGCCCTGAGATTTGGATCAGCTGCTCAATTCCCCCAGGGTTTTTAGGTGGAGGACTCCAAAAATAGATGCTACAACTGCAGTGATTGCTGCCAGTGGTCCAGACTGTGTTCCCTTCTCCTGGGTGAAGGAGCCCTCACACTAACCTTTGAAGCTGCCTGTGGTATTTGTGGGTTGAGTAATCCAGGGACCCCAGCTGTTGCTGATAGCACCCTGAAGCCTGTTCCATGTCCTTTCCCTGTCGTGCCATGCAGACCACTCTGGGCTGAGCTCTGATCCATGCCTGGTGCAATAGACCTTTCCTGTAGACTTTCCAGGCTGTCTTGGGCTGGTAATCTGTTTTACTCTGTTGTTTTGTGGTTTCTGCTGCTCTAGAGTCATGTTTAGAGTCATTTTTTACAGGTATTTTATAGGCTATGTGAGGGAACTTCTACAGATCTGTCTTTCTGCTCCACCATTTTGCATCCACTCCTCAGTTTCTCCTTGATAATTTCTTGAAAGATAATGTCTAGGCTCTTTTTGATCATGGTTTTCAGGTAGTCCCATAATTTTTAAATTGTCTCTCCTGGATCTATTGTCCAGGTCACTTGCTTTTCCAATGATGTTTCACATTGTCTTCTATTTTTTTCATTCTTTTGACTCTATTTTATAATTTCTTCATTTCTCATAAAGTCAGTGGCTTCCATTTACTCCATTCTAATTTTGAATGGATTATTTTCTTCAGTGAGCTTCTAGACCTCCTTTTTCATTTGGCCAATTCTGCCTTTTCATAGCCTTCTTCTCCTCACTGGCTTTTTGGACTTCTTTGGCTGTTTGGGTAGCTCTATTTTTTAATGTGTTATTTTTTCTTCAGTATTATTTTGAGTCTCCTTTAGCAAACTGTTGACTTGATTTTCATACTTTTCTTGCATCACTCTCATTTCTCTTTCAATTTTTCCTCTATTTCTCTTACTTGATTTTCAAAATCCTTTTTGAGCTCTTCCTTGGCCTATGAGCAATTCATATTTTTCTTGGAGGCTCTTGATGCAGAAGCTTTGACTTTGTCGTTTTCTTCTGGTTGTATGTTTTGATTTTCTTTGTCATCAAAATAAGATTCTATAGCCCGAGTTCTTTTATGATGCTTTTTCATCTTCCCAGCTAAATACTTGACTTTCTAACTCTTTATCAAAGCGTGATTCTGCTTCCACTTGGGGAGTGGGTTTGTGTGGTTGTACTGTCCCAGACTCTGGGATTTTGCATCAGATGCTTAATTCCTCATTGTATATGGACCCAGAGTTCTGGAAGCAGCCTCTGACACTTCTGCTGCTGCCTCCATCACCAGCCACCACTACCACCACCTGGGATAAGGCTGGAATCAGCCAGACCATGTGCTCGTCTTTCACCTAAGTCCCATGGAGTTTTCCCAATGACCTTTTAGGCATTTGTGAGTTGAGAAATCTGGAAACTGCCACAACTATCAATGATTCCATCACCTGAGGCCTACTCCTGCCTATCTGTGCAGCCTATTTGGTATTGCACACTGCTCTCTGCCTGGTGTGATACACCCTCCCTGTTGACTCTCCAGGTTGTCTTGGGTTGGAGAGTTGTTTCACTTTGTCATTTTGTGTATATCTGTAGAATTTGTAGAGAGTCGTTTTTTACAGTATTTGGAAGGCTTTGAGGGAGAGCTCTTGCAACATTATCTTGGCTCCACCCCATCCAGTGAAGCTGATTCTTTATAAACACTGGAACTGCTTCAGGAAAACTGAGACCTAAGGGAAGCCTTAATTTAGAAATTCATGCGGGCCATCATCACTCATCTTGATTTATGTCTTGCCCCTGGATTTTGTTGACTCAGGAAGAGAGAATGAGGCTGATGACTTTGTATAGCTATCACTTAAATGAGTTCTACATGTAAGTCAATATCTCACCCTTACGATGTCATTTATCCTCTTAGAGAAGGAAGGGAAAATAACAACATTAACAACTCTTTAAGTGCTATTTTATGGATATGGAAGTAACTTATCCTGGAAAACATGGCTAATAAATGTTTGAGGCCATATTCAAACTCTGGCTTTCCTGACTGTAGGTCCAGTTCTCTGTCTAGAAGTAATAGGAGTGAGGCATACTACAACATGTGCTATACTACCAAAAGTCCAGGTATAGTTTCTATCCCTATTTCATTCTCATTATAATCCTGTAAGTTAGGTCAGTGTGAGTATGGTGACTGCCATTTTGGAGATGATTAAGCAAAGATACAAAGAGGTGAGATAAATTTCACAAGTTAACATTGCCAATAAGTTTTCACTCTGGAATGGAATCCAGTTCTCCTGATTTCTAAGACCTAGGTCCTTTTCATTATCCCATAACACCTCATTTATTAGATTAATTTTTAAAAATCAAATAAACAAACATTGTGTATAGGGCTAAACTCTCAAATCTATGATTCAGATGACAATGATAAATCTCTTTCTATGTGATTATAAAAAAAGATTCTGAAACATATTTTTAATCTTTCCACAGTCTGTGACCTGACAGCTAGTTCTGAATCATGCTGGAAACGTGGGGGCATATGTACACGTAGAGCATGTCGCTATCCCCAAGTTTATAAAGGACATTGCCATCGTAAGGCAATCCTTTGTTGCACGTTACCTTCGTTTGAGTATTAAGAAAAATACAAGCAAGAAATCCTGCTCTGAAGAAGCTTTGTAGTATGTGAGGATGAGAGGACAGGAGATGGGAGAATTTGAAATCCGGAGCATGTTTGTTTTAATTTGAAATAAAGGAAATTTTATATTAAAAGTGTGCTTTCTCAGGCAGAAATGATTCCTGGGGCTTTAGTATCTAAAGAGGTGAAATACTTGCAACCCAAACCATAATAAGGGATTTATGTTCCCATGTACAAAGGAGAGGTAGAATGACACAGAAGCCAAATTGAAGACAAGGAGACCTGGATTCAAATTTCACATCTCTCTATATGGTATTCCCTTCTCAAGATAAATACAATGAGAAAAATGTTTACTCATTCCCTCTCATTTCCCCCCTGTTCCCCTCAACTCTAAAAGCTTTTCCTTGCCTCTTTTATATGAGGTAATTTATCTCATTCTACCTCCCCTTTTCTCTTTCTCATAGTAGATTCCTCTCTCTCTCTTCTTAATCTTATTTTTTAGATGTTATCCTTTCCTATTCAACTCATACTGTGCCCTCTGTCTATATATACACCCTACAACCATCCTAATAGTGAGATAGATCTCATGAGTCATAAATATCAACTTTCTATGTAGGAATGTAAACAGTTCAACTTTAATAAATCCCTTATGATTTCTCTTGCCTGTTTATCTTTTCATGCTTCTCTTGAGTCTTTTTTCCAGTGTGGAAGATAAAAAACAAATAAAGAAGAGGACAACATTGTCAGTATACATACACCTGAAACCTTGAATGGAAATATGAAGTGTTCTCAAGTGCCCAAACTCTCCTTGGAAGAGCTCAAAGTGGAATTTTAAAAGTCTAATAAGAAAGGCAGAAGAAAAAAATAGGAAAAGAAATGAGAGGGATGCAAGAAAGAGTAAATAGCTTGGAAAAGAGGGGACAAAAATTGACTTAAGAAAACAATTCCTTAAAGAAATACAAAGTATCATATGGGAAAATATCCACAGAAGAAAACAAGTCCTTAAAAAATATAACTGAACAAAGGGGAAAGGAGGTGCGAAAGTTAACTGAAGAAAATAATTCCTTAAAAAGCAGAATTCAGTAGTGGAAGCTAATGACTCTATGAGACATCAAGAGTCAGTCAAACAAAATTAGAAGAATTAAAAAATAGAATAAAATGTAAAATACCTCACAGGTAAAGCAACTATCTGATCCAGGAGAGGTATTTTAAGGATTACTGGATTATCTGGAAGCAATGATATAAGAAAAGAGCTTGGACAACATCTTTCAAAAAACTATCAAGGAAAATTTCCCTGACATCCTAGAACCAGAGTTTAATTAGTCATTGAATAGATCTACTGATCACCTCATGAAAGAGATCTTAAAATGAAAAGCAACTAGAAAGAAACAACTTAAATATCAAGAAACCACAGTCAGGATTACACAGAGTTTAGTGGTTTGTACATTAAAATACTGGAGTTCTTGGAATATGATATTCTGGAATACAAAGAGATTTGATTACAACCAAGAATCAACTGTCTAGCAAAATTAAACATAATATCTCAGGAGGGAGATGTACATTAAATGAAACAGAGGACTTTCAAAAGTTCCTGATAAAAAGACTAGAACTAAACTAATCTAGAACTAAACAGAAAATCAATCTTCAAAAACAAGACTCAAGAGAGGTATAAAAAAGAAAAACAGGAATGAAAACTTGTTATTCATTAAGGTTAAACTGTTTATATCCTTACAGGGGAAAATGATAATTGTAACCTTTGAGAACTGTATGCCTATTAAAACAGTTAGAAGGGGTATAAACAGACAGAGGGTGTGTGTAAAAATTGAATTTTATTTTCTAATATGAGCAGAATAGTTAAGGGGGGAAGTGATTCCATTGGCAGAAGAGGAAAGAGGGAGAAAGAATAGGGTAAATTACGTTACATGAATAGGAACAAAAGTCCTGTTACAGTAGAAGGAAAGAAGGGAGGAATGTGAACATTATTTGAACCTTACTCTCATCAAATTTGGCTCAAAGAGGGAATAAAACACATATTCATCTGGGTTTAGAAATCTAAGTTATCCAATAGGGAAGTAAGAGGTGACAGGGTAAAGAAAAGAGAAGAGTAGATAGGAGAAAGGACAGAAGTAGTAGAGTAAGGGGCAAGAAAAGGGAGGGGTGCTGATAGAAGGGAGGGCAAATTGAGGGAGACTATGCTCAGGTGCAAAAAACTAGTGAGGAAGGACTAGATGAAAGTAAAAAGTACAAATGGAATAGGAGAAATAAGATGGCAGGAAATACACTGAAATCATAACTGTGAATGTGAATGGGATGAACTCTCCCGTAGAAAGGGAAGCAGATAGCAGAGTGGATTAAAAATGTAAGCTTGCAATATGTTGTTTCCAAGAAACACATTTGAAGCACAGAAATACACCCAGTCAATAAGGAGCTAGAACAGAATCTATTATGGTTCAGTTAAAGTAAAAAAAAAAAAATCAGGAGTAACAAACAATCTCAAACAAAGCAAACATAAAAATAGAACTGGTTCAAAGACATAAGGAAGGAAACTACATGTTGCTAAAAGGTACCATAGACTAGGATATAATATCAATCCTAAACATACATGCACCAAGTGATATAGCACCCAAATTTTCAGGTCATGAAGCAATAAAAATTATATGTAATAAAATTTCATGGAAAGATAAAGTAAAAATTAATCACAAAGTAATATAATTGTAAAGAATGAGTACGTCAAACATTAAATTATAAAAACAACTAAAAATTTCATCAGAGAAAGAGAGTAAGACAATATACTAAAATAAATGGGATACAGCTAAAGAAATTCTTAGGGAAATTTGATATCTCTAAATGTTCACATGAATAAAATAGAGAAAGAGGAGATCAATGAATTGGGCCAGCAACTAAAAAAAACATAGAAAAACAACAAACTAAAAATTCACAATTAAATATAAAATTTAAAATTCTGAAACTGAAAGGAGAGATAAAATTAAAAGTAAGAAAACCATTGAAAAAATAAATGAAACCAAGTTTATGAAAAAGTAATAAAATTAATAAAACTTCGTTTGATTTGAGTAAAAGAAAGAAGAAAAACAACAAGCCAGTATCAAAAATGAAAAGGGGGAATTCACCACCAGTGAAGAAGAAAGTAAAATAATAATTAGGAGTTATTATGCCCAATGTATGAAAATAAATCTGACAATATAAATAAAATGGAGCAATATTTACAAAAATATAAATTGTCATAATTTAAAAAATGAGGGAATAAAGTACATGTAACCCCATTAAAAAAAATGAGCAAACCATCAGTGAGTTCCCTAAGAAAAAATTGTCAGGGACAGATAAATTTACAAGTGAATTCTATCAAGCATTATTTCACATACTACATCAATTCTTCGGAAATATAGGTAAAGGAAACTGATCAAATCTTTTTTATGATACAAATATGGTGCTAATACCTAAACCTGGAAGAGCCAAAGCAGAGAAAGAAAATTACAGATCATTTTCCCTAATTAATATTATAACAAAAATTTTAAATAAATTATTAACAAAGAGATTGCAGTAATTTATCATGAGGATACTACACTATGACCAGGTGCGATTTATATCAGGAATTCAGGACCTGTTCAATATTAGGAAATGATCAGCATAATTATTTATATAAATAACAACTTACAGAAATCATATGATTAATTTAATAAATTCAGGAACAGATTTTGACAAAATATAGCACCCATTCCAATTACAAACACTATAGTGCATAAGAATAAATGGAGTTTTTCTTAAAATAATAAGTAGCATGTATCTAAAACTGACAGCAAACATTATATGCAACTGGGATAATTTGGAACCTTTCCAAGTACAATTGGGGTGAAACAAAAGATATTCATTATCACCACTGTTATTCAGTATTGTACTCAGAAAGCCATCTTTAGTTATATGAAAAAAATGCTCTAAATCATTATTGATTAGAGACATGCAAATTAAAAAAAAAAAATCTCAGGTACCACATCACAGCTATCAGATTGGTTAATATGTCAGAAAAGGGAAATGATAAATGTTGGAAAAAATGGGGGAAAATTGGAACACTAATGCATCGTTGGTGGAATTGTGAATTGTTTCAACCACTCTGGATAGCAATTTCAAACTGTGTCCAAATTGCTTATAAAATGTACATACCCTTTGACCCAGCAATATCACTTTTAGATCTTTATTCCAAAGACATCATAGAAAAGAGAAAAGAACACACATATGCAAAAATATTTATAGCAGCTCTTTTTGTGGTGGCCAAGAATTGGAAATGGAGGCGATGCCCTTCAAATGGGGAATGACTGAACAGTATGAATGTAGTGGAGTAGTATTGTAGTAAAAGAAATTATGAATGTGCAGAGTTCAGAAAATGCTAGAGACTTGCATGAACTGATGGTGAGTAAAGTGAGCAGAAGCTGAACACTGTACAAAGTAACAGTAATACTATGTGATGATCAATTTTTTATTACATTAGCTTGGACTACCCATGAGCAACTGATGTTTTTCCAATTATTTAAGTCTGACTTTATTTGCATGAGAATTGTTTTGCAATTGTGTTCATATAGTGTGTTTTGGCAGGTAGACTCCCAAATATTTTATAACATCTACAGTAACTTTAAATGGAATTTATCTTTCTATCTCTTGCTGTTGGGTTTCTTAGTAATATGTAGAAATGATGATGATTTATGTGGACTTATTTTATATCCTGATATTTTGCTAAAGTTATTTATCATTTCAAGTAGATATTTTACTTGAGTATCTAGGATTCTCTAAGCATATCATCATATCATCTGCAACAAGTGATAACTTAATTTCTTCTTTGCCTATTCTAATTCTTTTAATTTCTTTTTCTTCTCTTATTGCCAAAGCTAACATTTCTAGTACCACATTGAAAAAGAGTGGTGATAATGGACATCCTTATTTCACCCCTGATCTTATTGGAAATACATCTAGCTTATCCCCATTGCATGCAATGCCTGCTGAAGGTGTTAGGCAGATGCTACTTATCATTTTATGGAAGGATCCATTTATTCCCATATTCTCTAGTGTTTTTAATGAGAATGAGTGTTGTCTTTTGCCAAAAGCTTTTCCTGAATCTATTGAGATAATCCTATTGTTTCTGTTAGGTTTGTTGTTGATACGATCAATTAATCTGATAGTTTTTTAAAATATTGAGCCAGCATTGCATTCCTAGCAATTCTTCCTTTTTATTTTTGATTCTGACAATTTGGTTTGCTTCTTTCTTTTATTCAAATTAACAAAAGGTTTATCTTTTTTATTATTTTTTCATCAAACCAGCTCTTAGTTTTATTAGTTCAACCATTTTCTGAATTTCAATGTTGTTAATCTCTCCCTTTGTTTTCAGAATTTCTAATTTGGTATTTAATTGGGAATTTTAATTTGTTCTTTTTCTAACTTTTTTAGTTGTGTGCACAATTCACTGATTTCTTCTAAATTTTATTTTTTTAAACATTTAGAGATATAAAACTTCCTCTCAGAAGTACTATTGCTGAAGTGGACAGAGTAAGTAATTCACAGGCAAGAGTCAACTGGGAATTTCAAGAGCATCTTTATTAGTCAGGCTGGCGGCTGCCTCATGGAAAAACTCAGAGGAGAGAGCCCCAAACTAAGGTGGGTGTGTGCATTTTAAGCATTTTGGCGCTTCTCGGTACAGCCTTGCGGTTTCTACAACAAACATTTCTCACAGAACATTTCTGAGGTGGGGAGGGGCATCACTGCTAGGCAAGGGGGCCCAACAGAAAGTAGTTGCCAGGAAAGGGACCCAATCAGAGAATGCTTGTCAGGAAGGGGGTGCCCAACAGAAAGTAGTTGCCTGACAAAGGGGGTCTAACAGGAACAGTTCTGACAGGGGGAACTCAAATTGTTGCCATGAAAGGGTGTCCAACAAAAAATGGCAGCATCAGTTCTCAAAGCAGGTTAAAGATTCTTCAGAGAGATAACAGCAACATTAGCACCACTCCACATGGAAATACTGGAGTCTTTAATGTTCCCCAAGGACCCATCTATGACAACTTGAAAAATGAACACCAAATTTCTCCCTTATTAGATAATGAAAATGGGCAGAATTTAAAGACATTCACATTATGCTGGACCAAATTAAGATGACTTTCTCCCTCCTACTGACATGCCCGAGGCATAAGAACAATCATGTTTGAATTTGCAGTCACATTGTAGTCTTTGCCAGAAACAAGCTTGAGTATTTTGAGAAAAAGGTTGTCATGTTGAAGATCCATCACCATTCCCTTTAGTTTGTCTTCTATTACATAAAGTAGGGCAAGTTCATCAGCCAAATCCTTTATTAAGATGCTGATGGCACATGCCGTGCCAAATGCACCAACTCCCACAACAGTGACCTTATTGTAGGGAACCTGGTCTTCCTTTAGAACATTCACAATCAATTGATTCTTGATAGTAGTTGCTATTTTGTTAGAGTTCTGAGCTGGTGGATTCTTTTGATGACTATTTTATCTCCTGGTTTTAGGATTTCATGGCAGTTTTCCTTGATGACTTCCTGGAAGATTGTCAAAGCTCTTATTTTCTTCCTCATGGTTTGCAGACCAATAATCTTTTAATTGTTTCTCCTGGATCTATTTTTCAGGTCAATTGTTTTACCATTAAGGTATTTTATGTTTTCTTCTATTTTTTTCATTCTTTTGTTTTGTTTGACTTATTTTTGATATCTTATAGAGTCATTAGCTTTCACCTGCCCAATTATAATTTTTAACAAATTGTTTTCTTTGATTAGATTTTGTACCTCCTTTTCCATTTGGCCCATTTTCCTTTTCAAGTACTTGTTTTTTACAGTCAATTGTTGTCCTTCTTGCATACCTCTTATTTTTTCCCCATGTTTTCTTCTGCCTCTTTTATTTGAGTTTTAAAATCCTCTTGAGCTCTTCTAAGAAGGCTTTCTGGGCCTGAGATCAGTTCATATTCCCCTTTGAGATTTCAGATGTGGGTATATTGACAGTATTATCTTCTTCTGAATCTATGTCTCAATCTTTCTTGTCCCCATAATAAGAATCTCTGGTCTTTGTCTATTTCTACTTTTGGTTCATGGTGTTTGCCTGATTCCTGGATTTTGGAATTGAGTTCTCTTGCTGGAGCACAAGGGACACTCCTTCTTGTTCTGGGAGCCCAGGACCTGCTCAGTGGGTCTGGCAGCTCAGCTGGGGCTGAACTTGGATCAGTGACACTGGAGCTCTGGGGGTGGAGGTAGGAAGTCTGGTCCCTAGAGGATCCTGCTTACCTGGGCTTCTTTTAAAGCACTTGAATGTTTGGCTGCTGGAGGATCTGTGCATTCTAGAGTTATGCTTTTAAGTTGTCCGGAAGCACCAGATGTGACTGCTGGAGAATGCCAGTGTACATGGTGATTTTCTTAGTTGGTGTCTACCACTTTGCCTGTACTGAGGCATTTGATGTGTGTGGGGGTCCTGATGTTGGTGCTTGCCTGCTCCACTACCCTTGATTTGCTGAAGTGGGGTTGCTGGAATTTTTCTTTTTCTGTACTGCTCCCCCTCCTCCAGAATGACAAGTGCCTTTCCCATTAATCCTCCAAACTTCCTGGCCTACAAGACTGCTGTGCTCTATCTTTCTGCTGGCTCAACTGTTCCAGGGTTTTTCCTGGAATGAAATTTTCTGGGCTTTCAGAAGTCAATAAGGGAGGGTGAGAGTGACTTATTTCTTACTCTGCCGTCTTGGCTCACATAAGTTAAATCCCCCTTGCTCTTTTTTGTAGGTGTCCCAGGAGATTCTCTCTTGGGAATGTTCTTCTCCCTTTATACTAGTTCACTTGGTGATCTTACAAACTCACTTTGATTTATTTACTATCTACATGCATATAATTTTCAAATCCACATATCCTTCCCTTACCTTTTTGCTGACCTCCAGTCTTGTATGTCTAACTCTCTCACCCTTTCCCCCACCGCCATTTTCAATCTATTGCCAAGGCCCATAAACTTTACCACTGCAACATCCATCAAATACGCATTTTTTTTCACTGCTGACACTTCCATAGCTCTGGTACAAGCTCTCAACATTTCATGCCCAGTTTATTGCAATATCCTGCTATTTTGTTGGTCTGCTTCAATATTATCCTACTTCATCTTCCATTCAGCCAATAAAGCAATTGTGGGACACAAAGGAAGGAATTCTGTTTCCACAGACTTAAAACTCCTCCCAGCCTTAAATGATAGCAGTTAATCAGAGTTGCCATCTAGCATGGTGAGGTAAAAGGTCAGATACGTGCACAGGCTTGAAGAGCTGTATGAGGTGAAGTCTATCAGAGAGGAGAACATGAAGTCATGTGGTCAATAGATGGTGTGGAGGGAAATACAAAATTTGGAGCAGTATAAAAGACTTATATTGGTCTGAACAAACTGTAGTCTTCCTGTAGCCTTACTTGGGAGTTACCAGTTTGTTCAGGTGAAATGAATGTAAAAATTAATAAAAGCTTTCCTGATTTCACAAATTGTTCTTTCTTTAAAGTGAGGACATTTCTCACAGTTGGGGGCTTGTTGTTTGGGCTCATTCTTACCACTGAGGCCACATTATGGGATCTCTAGCATCAGAAGAAAGAAACCTACCTTACTGTGGTGGACTGGCAGCACACCCATTTGTTTTCAATGACCCATACCTCCACAGAAAATTTTCCCCTCTTCTAACTGCTAACTTCTCTGGGACTGTTTGGAATCATTGTGAATCCAGGAACACAGGTAAAACAATAGATTGAATGACCAGAGACAGTATAAGTCAGGGACCTGAGAAACTGCAGGAAAATGTTGGGGACTAAGTGAGGTTTGTCTAGGGTCAGAAGTCAGCTCTCTTCTTTGTAGGACCAGCCCAGTCCAGGGTGAGGGCCTTCAGAGGGAGGTTTTAGCATAGGCGTCACCAGTCCTTTGGGGATCTTCAGAGTGTAAGTCCTAAGATGGGAAGTGAGTGCTCTTAAGCTAATGGTACCAGGAAGGGGATAAAGAAACCCTCATTCCTTCAGAAGACCATTTGAAGAAATGCTGGCTATATTCCTTCTCCCACCTGCTCCTGGAAGAGAGCAGAGAAGAATAGGGTGGAAGATGGAGAATCTAGATTCTTAGAAGGAAAATTGGCTAGAAATCAGTAGAAATTACAGCTCTGAGTTTTGACTGGTCTGAATTCAAATTCGAAATTGATGTGCACTCTATAATGCTTTGTTAAATGTCTTGTCTATCTGTGCTTGTGAAGTATTTCATGTTTGTAAGGTTGTAAATTAAGCCAGTTAGCAAGGAATGCCTTCCTCTTTATCTTCCTCTTCTCTTGCCCCATGCCCCCAAGCAGTTTCAGAGGAGTGAGTGGGGCAGTAGAGGGAGAGAGAGAAAGAGAGAAGCATATTTTGCTGTTTGGCTTGGTCTGGTTGTGGGAATGGTGTTAACAGAGAGTTTGAAAACTTTTTTAAAGAAAAAAACTCTGTTTTCTACATTCTAAATGCTGGTCAAGTTTTTGAATGTGAAAAGAAAGATAAAGGAACTAGGGAAATCTTTTTCCATCAGATAGGGGAGGATCAGACCAACCTGGCATTTGGCCACTTCCTCCCTCACCTAAAGGAGAGGTTTTTCTGTAATGGGAATTAGCAAGTAAAAGAAAAATCTCAGGCAGGCAGACTGGAGTGAAATATTGAGTTTTGATTTGAGATCTAAAAGCTAAAATCTGTATTTTGTGTTCTAATTAAATTAATATATCTAATACCAGACAATGTGAGTAAAATTGCAAAAATAATAAGGGCTTTTCCTGTCTTTTAAGACACTTCACTCAGGGTTTTTCTATCATAGCCTTATGTATGATTCACTTTACAATTTCAGGGATTTCTTTTAGATTCTTGTTAAGCATTAACTCTCTCCAGATTTTGAAAGATGAAGACAAGGAGGGTGAGTACTTAGTCAGTCTATCATTTAATCTTTACTTTTGGAAATTATGGAGGCTCCTGGCAGGGGAGACTGGAAACACCCTGTCAGTGTTAAATTAAATTCATTAGATCTCTTCTTGGACTAGAGGGAGAGGAAAAGGTTTATTCAGAGCTGAGAATTGTCACTACATGTTCCTTCAAGGGAATATGTGAAGGTGTGGATAATAATAAGAGAAATAATAATTTCTTTTGAGTACCAAGAATATTTGACTTAAAAGAAAAAAAGGGGGGGGTTAAATATTTACCATTAATGATTATAAATCTGTATTTGATATGACTCAAATCAAAATCTGTCCTGAAAGAATGAGGAGTAGCATTTGAAAGTGCTCTTTCTATCAGAATTAAGCAGAAAAAGATATTGCTATTTGACATTTATGATTTTAAAGTGCTTGACACAAAGATGGGCATATGTCAGATACAATATTAATCTAACATAATTGTTACACAATTTTTAAATTTAAATTTTATTATATATGGATTGGCATTTTAAAGGGATGTGATACAAATTTGACAATTTAAAACTTATATATGCTTACAAATAAGAAGGGATAATGCTGATGTTTGCTATATTATGCTAGATTTTCCATTTGAAATCTTGGTTAAAAAGTACTTAATTCTTGAAATATCTCATTCTTCCAGAATCAGTATAATTAGGGAAGAATAAACAAGCTTGTGAAACAAGGACATAAATCCATCAGTCTGTAAGGTTAGCCATTAACCTCTTTGCTTTGTTTAATCTGGAATGGGATTCCAGTACAGAAAGTTATGTTAATAAAAAAGTAATAACTTATGAGCTACCTTGTCTTATGGTTAAAATGTAAAGAAAAGCTGGATAATCTGATTAATGGGATCAAGAGTTTTAGAAAGATAAATAAAGGTCTGATTGAAAATATGAAAGGAAGCTAAGAAGGTTTGGGAACAAATGGAGATTATCCAAACCCCTCCTGTCTCTAAATGGTTGCTCAGGAGACCTTTGTGTTAGTATCAGATGGCTTAAGTATGGTTAGAAAGTGTGAGGAAGTATTTTAAGAGGAAAGAAAAATTATGTAACTTGATTTTATAATTAATGAGTTAATCAAATTTGCTATGACCCTGGCATCTGAAGGATATCAACCAATATTTATTTGCTGTTTAAGACACTCCCATAGGAGTGTAATTTACCATTATTTTAAGCTCTGACTACAGGAGTAGTTGTCTAAGCTATCATAAAGCCAATTGACATGAACTGCAGGCTGAAAACTGCTAAAGGTGAATGGGGAGAAACTCTGGGTGGAGTTTTGAAGATGACCTTGGACACAGTCTAGGTAGGATCTTCCTAACTCTATTTCCCAATTTTTTTATTTCCTTTCTGAAAAAAGGAAAATTCCCACCTTAATTACTCCTAAACCCTGCTGACCACATGATTGGCTGTCAGATACTGACTCCTTCCTGGAATCAAGCAAAGTTAAGGAAGTTCTTACCTTCTGTTAAGATATATGACATTGTCCCATTTTTGTCTTTTATAGCAATGTTTTATAATCAAGAAGTTATATTAAATGATTATCAGGTGATAGTATATGTCCATGTATTGCTAAGGAGATGAATTTCTGTGTAAAGTGATGTGGAAATGCATTCACCTGATAATGGACAACAGTTTTAAATATGTAATAAGGTGTATTCTTGAAAAAGCAATTCATGGCTGCATCTATTAGATCTGCAGCTATTTTTGGTGTTGTCCATTCCTAGCTGTTAGACGCTTTATACTGCTAAAACATTACCCCCCCTGCAAAAAAAGAAAAGATTGAAGTCTCTTCTTAAAGAAGATTTGCATCAGACCCATTTTCCTCCCCACTTAGAGACATCACTATCAATTTAGCACAACCTTGGTGGTGTGTAAAGACAGAGCAGCTGTGGCTTAGTTTGGGGTACTGGAGATCATCTTTGATGGAGGAGATTAAAAAGTTACATGTATCAGTATTGTGTTTTAAAATGATCCAGACATCCTTCATGCACACACAAGTAGGCGCTAGCCACAGTCCCTCTAAGTACAAGTCCTCAATGCATATGGGCCTCTACATCTTTCCTGACCAGAGGAACCACTTTCCCTTTCCCCACCTCCATCATGTAAATGAAAGTGTAAATGAAAGTGTCTTTGTTTCACACACTTATTAAGCTATAAATAGAAGCTGAATCCAGCTGCTGAAAACCAATACATTTTAGTCAATAAGGTGATTCTTAGCAATGGTGCCCTCTGGTAAAGCAATGTTGCCAATTACGTTCAAGAGGGTTTTGTGATTAATTGTAAACTGTTTTAAGGAGAGGGAAATATTTTTTTCTATGAAGAAATGTTTTGTAAATTCTTTTGTATGATTTTTGGAAGGCCTACTAAATTTATATTTGTAAGCTAATTTGTTATGATAAATTGAGATTTTATATGGTTGGAAGATAAGGGACAAAATAAGGGAGACTAGGAATCCAAGGAGAAAGGCCTTATGGAAGAGAAATTTATTTAGAAAATCCAATATTCCCCATATTTTTATTATGAAAAGTCTTCACAATCTCCTCATCTCACTCAATCCCTCCTCTTCTCTATCATCTGAAGACTTTTCACACCACTACTAATAAAGATTATCTGTTAATTGATCTCCTTCACTTTTCATGCGCTCATGCCACTCCTTCTTCTCCTTCATGCTTTTATAGGAGACCAAATTTGGACAAAAATGTGGCCAATCTCTAAAATTAAATACAATCCTCACATTCTTTCCCCTGTACATTCTTCCCTTCATCTAGCTCCCCTTATATGAATATAGGAAGAGAGAGCAAAGTTAATCAATACATTGACAAATTACAAGGGGACTATCCCCATGTTATAAGTACAGATACAGAGATTTAAAATACAAAGGTAGATCAACGAATTATCCATTCAGAGGTTCCATCTCATCTGAGAAGGGACATCATCTGATGCAGTTTTCTGATCTAGATGCCCCTTCAGACCTCCTTCAGCACAGCATCTCTGCATCTTCTTCCCTTTATCTTCTTGTAGAAATCCAGATGTGCACTCTCCTACAAAACTGACCTTAATACCATTTTAGATGGCCATTCTTAAGCTTTATATACTAATCACTTTACAAAATCAAAATTGAAACTTTCGCCAATTGTCATGTTTAAGAAATCCACATTAGAACCCAGTATTTACATCTTACATTCAGGTCTTTTAAAACATTTACAACATAGGCCACAAACCATCTTTCTTTTAACCAACTGAGATAAAATAATGATTAAATATATCATTGCTCACTTATTCCTGCTCTGAAGTTCTCTATGTTCAAGTAAGAAAAACATATCCTTTTTGTCTTGTAATCAGAAAGCTGAGGAAGTGTTAAGCTAAAAAGTAGGAACATTATCACCTTTAGTTAAACCTGAACCCTAAGCCTTGAGGTAGAAAACCTTCTAGGTCTGCTCCTTGGATTGAGTAAAAATGTTTTAGTAACTAGTAGGTGGCTCAAGAACTTCAGGGCTCCTCATATCTACAGTCTAGGCAATGCACCTATGGTCCAATAGTGCTCATCAGAAAGCAGGATTCTACTGCTCCCCCAGTAACCTCCAGAACTTTCCTCCAGTTAAAATAATGGTTTGTTCAGTGAGTGATAGTTCTTGTCTGTGCTCAGGTAGCTTTGTTATTGTAGATTGCATTACAGAGAAATACTACTATTCTATCCAGTTGCTCTCACAGTAAGATTCTGGTTTCTCAACAAGCTCCCTTTCAGGATTCTCCTGTCAAAACAGGTCCCATAAAAGCCTCCAGTAGCTTTGGTAGCTCCAGTTCAGAAACAGTTTCTCTTCAGAAGCATCTCTGCTGTTCTTTCAGAAGCACAGAACAGTCTTGATGAGCGTCTGTCTCTGGTATCATCTTCCATCTCCTGGTGGAAAGTGTTTTCTCATTCTCTGGATCTTTAGCTTCTGATTTGACTTCTAGTACTTCCTATCAAGGCTTTCTTGCTGCTAGTGAACTGTCAACTGAGTTTAAAGCAGCTTAAAACCTAAGTAAGGATATTTGCTGTTAAGTTGTTTTTCATGTTTTTGTCATGTATGTCTCTCTCTAATCTGGGGTTTTCTGGGCAAACATACTGGAGTGGACTTCCATTTCTTTCTTCAATTCATTTTACATATGAAGAACTGAAATAAACAGGATTAAGTGACTTGTCTATGATCACAGGGCTAGTAAGTGTCTGAAACTAGATTTCAACTCAGGAAGATGAATCACTCAGGTGCCCTAGGTAAAGTAATGAAAAATCTATAATTCTTTCAGGTTGAACATGTGTAGAATTTTCCCAGAGTACCCAAACTGTTCTATGATTCATTTTTCAACTGAAATTCTGAAAAGAGTCACAAATAAATGAACTGATGGTCAATGATACCTGAAGTCATTCTTATGTCAATATGTTTGCCTTTGAACTCTTGTAAATAGGTCTGCACATATATTTGAAGAGCTTTTTTTGTCTCAAGTCATTAGACTTAAGCTGCTTTTCTCACATTAAGATTCCCTTTTCGACCTTCTGTGAATAAAATGCTCATCTATGAAAGGAAAAGTCCTTTAGATAGTAATAAGAATATCATGTTTGCTTGCACTTACTGATTTCATTTTTTCCTCTCTTTTGGGATATAATTTGCTATTATTATTTATATTGTCATTTTTAGTGTTGTGAAAGACTATATTTCCCTCCATCCTATCTTGCCCCCCATTTATTCCATTCTCTTCTTTGAACTTACCTCTCACCAAAAGCACTTACTTCTAATCATCCCCCTCCTCTCATTTGCCTTCCCTTCTATCATTCCCACATACATTCCATTTATTCCCTTCTCTCTTACTTTCCTGTAGTGTAAGATAGATTTTTGTACCAAATTGAGTGTGCACCTTATTCTTTCTTTAAGCCAAATGTGCTGAGGGTAAGTTTCACTTTTTTCCTCTCACCTTCCCTTCTTTCCTTCCATTGAAAAAACTTTTTCTTGCCTTTTTTATGAGAGATAATTTGTCCCATTCCATTTCTCCCATTTCCCTCACATTATATTTCTCTGTCATCCCTTAATTTTATTTTTAGATATCATCCCTTCCTCTTCATCTCACTCTGTGCCTTATGTCTGTCTGTCTCTGTATATATATATATATATATATATATATATATATATAAATGTGTATGTATGTGTGTGTATATATATATATATATGTATGTATGTATGTATGTATCTATGTATGTATGTATATATAATCGCTCCAAGTACCCAAATATTGAAAAATGTTTCAAGGGTTGCAAATATTATTTCTCTGTGTAGGAATGTAAACAGTTCAGCTTTAGGAAGTTCCTTAAGATTTCTCTTTCTTGTTTACCTTTTCATACTTCTCTTGATTCTTGGGTTCGAAAGTCAAATTTTCTATTCAGTTCTGGTTGTTCATCAAGAATGCTTGAAAATCATCTATTTCATTGAATGACCATTTTTTACCTTGAAGTATTATACTCAATTTTGCTTGGTAGGTGGTGCTTGGTTTAATATAAGTTCCTTTGACTTCTGGAATAACATATTCCAAGCCCTTCAATCCCTTAATGTAGAAGCTGCAAGATACTGTATTATCCTGATTGTATTTCCACAATACTCAAATTGTTCCTTTCTGGCTGCTTGCAATATTTTCTCCTTGGCCTGGGAATTCTGGAATTTGGTTACAATACTCCTGGAAGTTTTTCTTTTCAGATCTCTTTCAGAAGGTGATTGCTGGATTCTCTCAATATTTATTTTCTCCTCTGGTTCCAGAATATCAGGGGAGTTTTCCTTGATAATTTCATGAAAGATGATGTCTAGGCTCTTTTTTTTGGTCATGCTATCAGGTAGTCCCATAATTTTAAAATTGTCTCTCCTGTATCTTTTTCCAGTTCAGTTGTTTTTTCCAATGAGATTTTTCACACTGTCTTTTATTTTATTATTCTTTTCGTTTTGCTTTGTAATTTTGTAATTGCTCCATTCTAATTTGAAAAAAAGAAACCATTGTCTTCAGTGAGCTTTTGAAACTCCTTTTCCATTTGGCTGCTTCTGTTCTTTAGAGCATTCTTATCATTGACTTTTTGGCCTCTTTTGCCAATTGGGTTAGTCTATTTTTAAAAATGTTAATTTCTTCAGTATTTTTTTGGTTCTCCTTTAGCAAGCTATTGATTTGCTCTTCAGGATTTTCTAGCATTGCTCTTGTTTCTCTTCCCATTTTTTTCTCCACCTCTCTTACTTGAATTTAAAAATCCTTTCTGATCGCTTCCATGGCCTGAGATCAATGTGTATTTATTTTGGAGGTTCTGGAGGCAGAAACTTTGGCTTTTTGGTCTTCCTCTGATGGTATGCTTTGTTCTTCCTCATTTGAAAGGATGGAAGAAAATACTTGCTCACCAAGAAAGTAACCTTCTCTAGTCTTATTCTTTTTCCCTTTTTTGAGCATTTTTCCATATTCACAACTTGATTTTTGAGTTCTTTGCAAAGAGGAAAGACTACTCTTGGGACCTGTAAGTTCTCAGTTCCTTCAAGTTGGTACAATCAAGGGAGAGGAGTTTTTCCTCTCCTGACCTACACTGTAGTCTGGGAGCAACTACAAGCACTCTTTTCTGCTCAGGATATACTAGTAGAATTCCTTCTCCAGAACCTCTCCCAGCCCAACTATGCCAGTCAGAGCTCCTCCTCACCCCAGGCATACCACTCAGAGCTGAGATCCAGATCAACAGCTCAATTTCCCCAGGGTCTTTAGGCCAGTCTCCAACAATGGAAGCTACCACCTCCTAGAGCCAAGGATAGACTGCTGTGTTCCATTCTTACCTAGGTGAAAGAGCATTCTCACTGACCTTTGAAGCTGCCTTTGACATTTGTGGGTTGAAGAGTCTGGGAACTGTTGCTGCTGCTGGTGGCTTCTTGAAGCCTGCTCCAATCCTGTCCCTGCTGAGGTATGAACAAGGCTGGGCTGTATGCTGCTCTGTGCCTGGTGTGATAGACCTTTCCTGTTGGCCTTCCAGGATGTCTTGGGTTGTAAATCTCTTTTACTCTGTCATTTTGTGACTTCTGTTGCTCTAGACTTTGTTTAGAGTCATTTTTTACAGGTATTTTGTGGGTTATGGGGGAAGAGTTTCTAGAGGTGCATCTGTCTACTCTGCCACTGTGGTTCTGTGCCTTTGTCTTTGTTTTTGAAAAAGAACAAAATGATGATATCACCATGTTAGAGTCAAGTTGCAGTGTGTCTGATTGTCTGATCAGACCAAAATGAGCTCAGAATGCTCCATACAGGTGAAGCGGGACTAATCCATATGGACGTTAGGGATGTATTCTCTAAATTTATGCATCTCATGTTTCTTTTGAGCTACTTCAATTCTGATTTGCTGCTAGAACAGAGTGGTTTCTCTGATGAGGGCATGCCATACTGGGTGTTCCTGTGTTTGTGTTTCCAAAGTTCTCAATGGAGACATTAAGAGTGTCCTTACATTGCTTTTTCTTTTAGGCAAGCATGTGTTTGGCATTAGAACAATGTGCCCTGTCCATGAGAGCTGCACTATTTGCAGCAAAGTTTGAATGCTTGGTAGTTTAGTTTGAGAATGGACATCAGTGTCTGATACTTTATCCTGATAGGTGATCTTCAGAATCTCTCTAAGAGAATTCACATGGAAATGATTCAGTTTCCTGGCATGGTGCTAGTATACTCTCCAGGTTTCACAGACATACAATAATGAGGCCAGCATAATGACCCTGTAGACCTTTAGTTCAGTAGTCTGCTTAATACCTTTTCCCTCCCATACTTTCCTTCAGAGCCTCCCAAATACTGAGTTGGCTCTGACAATGCATACCTTAACCTCATTATCAATGTGTACATCCCTGCAAAGTATACTGCCAAAGTAAGTGAACTCATTCATTTGCTTTAACCAATGGTTCAACATACAGATGTAGTGGCACTGGTTGGTGGAGTACCTTTGCATTCTTGGTATTAATTGTAGCACAAAACAGCAGAGAATCAATCTATACTTTGTTGTATACAATGCAGCTTCAGAAGCTTCACTGAGTACACAATCATCTGTGAGCAAAAAAAAAAAAAAATCATGCACCAACATGGGCCAACACACACATTTCTCCTGGAGTTGTCAGGAAGTAAATGTCATACTGGCCATTCCTTAGACCATTCTGAAGCCATGCTGGCTCTCAAGCTGATGACCATTTTCCAGGTAAAGTATCAACCTATTAAGAAAGACTCTGGAAAAAATATTTCTAGCATTGACTAAGAGACAAACCTCCTGTGATTGTCACAAGAAAATCTATTTCCTTTGAATTTATAGAGATGGAAAATGGAGGTATCCTTGAACTCCTGGGGAATAACCTTCTCTTGATATATAACCCAGAATATTTCAGTCAACTATTTGTATGAGCCATGATCCCACCCCCTTCACCTTGTAATCTTAACTGGAATACAATCAACACCAGTTGCTTTGATATGGCAGAGAAACCTAATGACATTCAAAACCTCTTCTACAGTTGGAAATTTATCTAAAGTGGGATTGACTTCAGCCTGAGGTGAATGGGCAATAGCTTCAGCATTGACTGATGATAGTCTGTTGAGAACACTATCTCCAGGATCATGTCCTTAGCATCAATCAATGTGGCTATGTAGCCCTGAGGAGTTGAGATGCACCCTATGTCTTTGGCCCATTAATAGCCTTCAGAGCATCACAAAAGCACTTTGGATTGTTATTATCAGTGTAAAGCTGAACCTTCTCACTGAGCCCAAAATCCTAAACCTCATTAAACTTTACTTGTACTTTACTTTTGATCAAGTTAAATGTACCCTTCTTAGATATACATGAATTACCCTGTTGGTAAACCCTGTAAAGTTCTCATTTTTCATTTAGAAGCTTTTGAGTTTCCCCATCCTTTTCATCAAACCAGTCTTGATGCTTGCAAGTGTTCTGACCCTGATGAGTAAATTCAGCTCTGTACACCAAATCTCTGAAAGCTGCTTACTCCTGTTCTGTTACTCTACTGCCAATCTTGTATTGGATCAATTTTCCCTTCAAGTTAGCAATAAACTATTCCCACTTAGAAGAGCACTCAATCTGTTGACATTAAGTCTTCTGATAGCTGGTTTGCCTTGCAGTCACTTCTGCTGTTGATTTGAATATTTAGCTTGTAGACAATAAGTTAATGATCAGGTCAGCACTCTGCACCACACATTGTCTTCCTCATTCTTATATCCTGTCTTTTCTCCTTACAATGACATAGTCTATTAAATGGCAGTGTTTGCTGTGAGGGTGTATCCACAAAGTTTTATTGCATTTAAGTAAATGAAATAGAAATTTAATAATGAGAAAATCATGAGCTGCATGTCTTCATTAGTAAGTGACCATTGCTCTTGCTGTTTCCAATTCCAGTTGTCCCAAGAACTCCCTGCCATATCTGGTAGTATGAGACTACTTTAGCATTAAAGTCACCCAGAAATATAAGCTTATCCTCTTTTAGCACATTGATGATAAGAGTCTCTAGATCTTCATAAAATTTCTCTTTGTCCTCATCTGAATTTTTCATAGTGGGAGTATAAGCACTGATGGTGGTAAGGTAGCATTTTCAAGCAAGTGGCAAACACATTGCCATGAGTCTGTTGTTCACTTGTTTTGGTAGTCATATAAACTTATTGACAAGATTCATTTTAATTGCAATCCTGTGCCTGCTTCATAGCACTATCCTTCACTGTAGCCACTGCAGAAAAATGTGTATATAGCTCCAGCTTCAGTAAGTTGGCTTTCATTTGCCTGCTTTGTTTCACTCAGGGCTGCTAATTGGATCTGACACTTGCTGAGCTCTCACAATGAGAGCTGTTTGTTTTTCAAATTTTTAGATTTTTGTGTCATCTATAAGTGTGTTCACATTCCATGTACGGATAGTTAGTGCAATTATCTTTTTAGGAGTTTTTGTACTTTTTTTTGTGTGTGTGTTTCAGTCACAAGGTAGAATTCCTGTCTATGGATAGCCCCAGTAAACAAGCTAGGGTTGGGTAAGCAGACAATTTTTAGGGTACTTTTCCTACTCCCTTCTCACACCAAGAAGTGAGCATTAGGGTCCTTGAAAGGCTGTTTAGACAGCCAGGTGACCGCTGAATCCTGCTGCTGCTTCAGTCCATTGAGAATATGACCACATGGCAAGGGCCACCTGTGTACATGGTTGTGACCACAGCTTTTAGTATATGCCCTGAAGTTTTCTTTTTAAAGTTTTTTTTAATTTAGTATTTTATTTTCCCACTTGTAAAGACAATTTTAACATTTATTTTTAAAAATTTGAGTTCCAAGTTCTTCCCCTTCTTCCCTCTTCACACCCCCATTGGAAAGGCAAACAATTCCATATAGGTTATACATGTGTAATCATGCAAAACACTTCCATAACAGTCATGTTGTGAAAGACTAACTGTATTTCTCTTTGTCCTGTTCCATGTCCTATATGCAGTATGCTTTCCTTTCACCCTGTTCCTCTTTGAAACTGTTTTGCTTCTGATTACCCCCACCTCCAGTCTTCCCTTCTTTCTATCACTTCAACCCTTTCCTGATTCCCTTCACTTCACTTTGCTGTAGATTAAGATAGATTTCTATACTGAATTGATTGTGTGTTATTCTTTCTTTGAGCCAATTCTGATGAGAGCAAGATTTACTCCCCTTCACATATCCCCTCTTTCCTCAAAAACTTTCTTTTGCCTCTTTTATGTGATATAATTTACCCATTCTACCTCTTTTTTCCTCTTTCTTCCAGTACATTCCTACGTCACCCTTCAATTTTATTTTCTATATATCATCTCTTCATATTCAAGACACACCTGTGCCCTCTGTCTAACTATGCTCCATTTAAGTACCCTAAGAATGAGAAAGGTCTAATGAGTTACAAATATCTTCTTCCCATGTAGGAATGTAAACAGTTTAATAAATTCTGTATGATTTTTCTTTCCTGTTTACCTTTTCGTGTTTCTCTTGAGTCTCATATTTGAAAGGCACATTTTCTATTTAGCTCTTGTCTTTTCTCAAGAATGCTTGAAATTCCTCCATCTCACTGAATATTAATTTATTTCTCTCATGAATTGTACTCAGTTTTGATGGGTAGATAATTCTTGGTGATAATCCTACCTCCTTTGTCTTCTGGGATATCATAATTCAAGCCTTCAGATCCTTTAATGTAGAAACTGCTAAATTTTGTGTGATCTTGACTGTGGCGCCACCATACTTGAATTGTTTCTTTCTGGCTGCTTATAATGTTTTCTCCTTGTCCAGGAAATTCTGGAATTTGGCTATAAAATTCCTGGAAGTTATCATTTTCGGATCTCTTTCATGAGGTTATCAGTGGATTCTTTCAATTTCTATTTTACTCTCTGGTTCTAGAATATCAGAGCAGTTTTCCTTATAATTTCTTGGAAGATGATGTCTAGGCTGTTGTTATCTATCATGGCTTTCAGATAGTCCAAGAATTTTCATATTGTCTCTCCCAGATCTATTTTCTAATTCAGTTGTTTTTCTAGTGATATGTTTCACATTGTATCCTATTTTTTTTCATTATTTTGGTTTTGTTTTATGAATTCTTGATTTCTCATAAAATAGCTTTTATTTGTTCCATTTTAATTTTTGTGGCTCATCAGTGAGCTTTGGGAAACCTTTTCCATTTGGCTATTTCTGCTTTATTAAGGCATTCTCCTCATCAACTTTTTTGACCTCTTTTGCCATCTGGTCTAATTCTGTTTTTTAGGGTATTGTTTTTTTGAGTATTTTGTTTGTGTGTATGCATCCTTTAGCAATCCATTGACTCATTTTTCATGATTTTCTTTTATAACTCTCACTTTTCTTCCCAATTTTTACTCTGCTTCTCTTACTTGGTTTTCAAGATCCTTTTTTGAACTCTTCCATGGCCTAAGACCAATTCATATTTTTCTTGGAGTCTTTGCCTTTGTTGTCTTTCTCTGAGTGTGTACTTTGATCTCCCTGTCACCAAAGTAATTTTCTATAGTCAGAATTGCTTTTCAATTGTTTGTGTAATGTCTCAGCCTATTACTTAACTATTTTTTTTTTTTAAAGATAAGGCTCTGTTTCCGGGATGGAGAGCACACTATTCCAAGATTCAGGGGTTTTGTGTAACTGTTTTCAGACATACTTTTAGGGACTCATATGCTCTCTGTTCTTTCAATCTGAGCAGAGGTGTTTACTACTCTCCTGGCCTGTGCTCTGGTCTGTGAGGAACCCCAAGTACTCTTTTCTGCCCTTAGGTGGGTTCCCTCTCCAATGCTGCTGCAAGCTCCACTATACTAGTGCTCCTCCTTGTCCTAGAACTGTCACCCATGACTTGGATCCAAGTACAGGAAAAGCAACAGAGCACTGCCTCAGTGCTAGCAAAGAGATGCTTTTAATCTCTTTCTGACCAATTGTTTGACACCTTGGTAAGGAGTAAGGTGTTACCATGAGAAACAGGGCTGAAGCAGAAGCTGGTTTCAGAAGGTATGTGAAGAGAGAAGAAAAGGGATCTTATAGCAAATGGTCTCAATTTTTCTATAAACAGGAAGCAAAGACTTCCTCTGAGAAGGGAGGCAGGGAAGAAGAATCACCAGAGCTTAGAATGATGAAAGAAGTGCTGAATAAGATAAGCAAAGCAGCTGAATCTGTTTCTTCATCAGTACATGAAACTTTCAGATGAGGAAACTTCCTCTGTCAATGCCAATCTACACTGTACTTATAATTTCAACTCTTAGAGATTTTCCAGAAGACAGAAAAGTTGGTAATCCATCCAGGTTCCCACAACTGCATGTACTAGAGATGAAACCTGAACCTATTATGTCTCCCTTCTTCTCCTCTGTACCAAGGAATATAAATTCTGGATTTTTTTTTTAATGAAACAGGCATAACCTCTTCAAATGAACAAAGAAGTAGGAATCATTTCTACCTTAGAAATACTTTCAAATGTTTTCTTTATTAAAAAATATTCCATGCATTTTAATTTATCTCATATTCTAGCTTGTTCTCTTTCCATACCTGGAAGTCTAACAATTTCAAGTTTTCTATTTCAAATTTTATTTAGTGTTTAAGCACACAACATAGTTTTGTCGGGCGAGAACAATATCCACTAGAAATGGCCGGAGATTTGCAGGCAGTCTTTGAACATTTGCCCCCCCTCTTTATACAGTGGGCTCTAGGGGGTAAGCCAACAAGCGCTGTGAAAAGAAGAAAAATATATTTCAGTATCTTTGTTTGGATCCACACAGAAAAATTGACATTCCATTGAAATTTGATTCACTGGTTTAGCCCTTTACGTAATATTCACTTATCTGATTTTTTAAAAAAAAATAATCTTTCAATCAATGAGTTAATGTTACAATGAAAAAAATTCAGGTCTTGGAAATAGAACTGGATGATAATTCTAGCATATTGATTTTTCAGCAGTATAACCTTGTTAAAATCACCTTATCCCTTTTGATCTTTGTTCAAATATGTATAAAATGAGAGTTATCCTACTTGTACTAAATTTCCTTAAAGGACTGAATTGTAAATGAATAAAAATAAAGACTGGATCCGAACTTTCAGAGGAACAGCACGTTTTAGTGTTTTTTAGCCATGTTCGGTAAACTCATAACATCACAAAAACAAACTTGATTATATTACATAGGAAATGGGTCCTTATAAATGTAACCATTATACTTAATTCATCTCTTTGTGTGCAGTCGGATCATGAAATGTTAACCAAGGATAAAAATCACGTATTTTTGAAATATTTGCCACTTCCCAAGCATTGTGCCAGATTACAGGGATCTAAATACAGAACTAATACAGCACAATGGTAGAGTCATTAAAAGACTGAAGTTTTCCCCTCCACTTTGATTCATGGGATCTGAGTTTAAATCCCAGCTATGCCACTCACACTATCTCTGTGAACCTGGGCAAATCTGTTATCTCAATTTTGTCATCTATAAAAAGGAGATGTGTGTGACTAGTGGACCTGTCAGCCACCTTCCAGTCTGGCTGAAATAAATTTCTGAAAACAATTTTTGGTGCTCAATGCTGTAAACATTTTGGAGATGTCTTACGTCAACCTTATTGACCTCTCATGCTGTTGAAGAATTCTTTAAAATACATAAAAAATCTTCTGTCTTTAGGCACTAACTAGTGGTGTGAACCTAGTCAAGTCACTTAATCCTATTTAGTCCTGTTTCTTTATCTGTACAATGACCTGGAGAAGGAAATGAGAAATCACTTGATAGTGATACTGCCAAGAAAGGGCCATTGAGGTCACCAAGAGATTGACATGACTGAAAAAAAGACCAAACATAAAGAGTTGCTTATGCTACCTGGATGAAGCTTTCTCCTTAATCTCCCTTAGTAGTGGAAAGCTCCCAGGCATATTCCCAATGACAACTAATCTGGAAAACTGATGAGGGCCTCTACTGAACTTTTCTTCCATACTAATTAATAGTGCTGTAGCTTTATTGGTCCAACTACACCTTACCTGGGTCAACACAGGAGAAGATCACAAGGAGCATGATAAAAATCAGGTAGATGATCCTCATGGTGATTGATTTACTGGAATCTGGGAATTATAAGAAAGCTGAGGAAAGACCTGTTCAGCAGAGGTTAGGAGGAGACAGGACAAGAAAGAACAGAACTGGCTGGACCAGTCTTTGCTCTTCTTGATAGATTTTACTTCAGCTCCTAAATACTTAAAGCTGGAAGAAGGAACCTCCTCAAGAGCCTGTAGAGCCCTTGTATTTATAGAGGTAGGGGATTACCCAATACAGGACTTGGAGATTTTAAAAGGAAGTATTACTGTCCATATTGAAATTCTAAACAATTCCAAGACATGTAAATCCAAAACATGTGAGCTCCTTTCCCTCCCTCTGATCACAAGTGGATTGAGATGGGGAGGATCAAGTAGAATATTTTGGTTCAGGCAGCTTCTGTCAAGGGATACTCCTTTCTGTATGGAGGGTTCTGAACCTCACACTCAATAGTTTTTCTTGGAGAGGAAAATAAACAAAATAGTAGCAGTTTTAATAATAACCAAAAGAGTAACAAGAAACATAATTTCACTGTTCATCAAAATAAATATACACTTAGAAACAACATATGTTTCATAGGGTGAAGTGGTATAGAAATTCTATAAAGAATTTGATAAGATTCTACAAAATAAGTTGCTATACACTTTTATCTACTTGGTTTCAGTGCAATAGTGAGAACAGGTGAAGACACTGCAGAATATGTCAAGAAATATGGATGAGGAAGAACGAAAGAGAAAATTGGATCACAGAGATTTTTCTTATATTTGTAGCATGATGTTTTCTTCATGAAGAGAATTAGTAAACATAAAATAATATTACAAAAATTAAATAGATTATACTTTAAGATCCAGGAAATGGTCCTTTTTAGATGGAACAGTTATTCTTAATTCTTCTCTTTGTGAGCAGTCAGACCACAACATATTAGTCAATTACCAAAATAAGGAGAAAGCTAGAAGAAAGAATAAAAGAAGAGAACATGTTATTTTCAAGTAAAATGAGGGGAAAAAAATCCCACAACCTAATCATTTAAACAAGTTCTTGAAGGAAGAAAAAGTGTTTATGTAGAAGACAATAACAGAGATTTCAATATTTTCTCATTGTTTAAACAATGTAAATCAATAGCCATAACAAGGAATCACCTGAGTCACCAATATTTGCTTCATTTGCCAGGTACAGAGAAAGGAAAGCCATGGACAGAACTTGTTTAGAATGTAGGCTTATGCCCAAAATTCTATGATGGATGATTTAAGATTATGAGCTGTTTGACTTCATAAAATGAAACTAGTGGGATATAAAGTCAGTTTTTCAAGGAGCTTTCCAAGAAATCTAATAGACAAAGATATGTAGAGAGCATGCAAGAATGGAAATGGAAGAACAACAAACACATAAAAGATGAAAAATGGTAGAAAATAGAGCACCTGTACCTCAAAATTTTGTAGGAAATTGGCACTCCAATGTTCTCCCGGTGATTTAATATGGAATCAAGGTTCAAAGAAAGGAATCATCCAGACTTCTGATATTAATTTCCCTGAGGCTCTTTCTTGCAGCATCAGAGTTCATAAAATGATGAAAGGTAGGAAATTAGAGGTTGTTTGAAGGAAAGGAGAGCTTTAGTGAAGTTACAGTCACAACTAATTCCTGTTTTTCAGAAAAGAGTCCCAGTTGCTCAATAAAGACTCCAAATGGCTGTTTTGAAAGGGGATGTGTTTCTCCATCAATGTGTACAGCTCTTGACATTCCCAGTGAAATGCTAAAAATAATTCTAGGGAGTTGGAGGTGAGTTTTTATCTTTATCACTCAAGCAGAAGTGAAGAATTATGGAGGTTTATGGTGAGTAAATATGGAAACATAAAATAAAGCACAAGATCCATTAGTAACATTTCATTAACATTATCTTTCCCTTCCCATTTCCTTGTTTGATCAATCTTTTTAATGGAAATCTTGGAATTCCAACCTTTCACCTGAGGCCAAGCTTATTGTGTCTTCATTGTTGAAACTCAGGCATTGAAAAATTAAACAATTTGCCATAAGCTGCACGATTATTTTAACTGTTAGACTAAAAGTATATGTAAAGGATTTTATATAAGGAATCCTTGCTTTGGTTTGAAGAGGTCCTCTGTCATCCTACCCAGTATCAGATTTCCAGTGTAAACTCAGGCTCAAAAGACCAATTATATGTGATTCTCTCCTCCATGGTGGGAATTTATTATTCTTCCACACTATGAGAGGTGAGTGCTCTTGGTGAGAAAAAAGAGTGATCTGGATCCTTCTGGTTTCCTCAGTTGAGTTAGAAGACTCAGGATTCCAACTTCTCTTCAGGTGCCTGAAAGAATGAAGAGTCTAAAAATGTGGCATGTGAAACTTTGATGATGTCCCTATTCTCAGCTTACTATGGTAGAGATTCTGGAGAATTTCCACTTAGCTGAAATCTGAATCTCTCTCTCTCTCTCTCTCTCTCTGCATATGTATGTATATGTATATATCTATATATATACACACACATATATGTATATATATGTAAATATATACAAACATGCACATATATATGTATATACACACATCGTTATGTTTACACTCATGCATGCATACACTTAAGCACATACATACACTCACTTCCATTTTTTCCCTTAAGTATCATGCCTGTTTTTCTATATCAGCCCTTTTAGGTCAGAGGATATAGAGAGTCACTTTAGATGTGACATAGAGGACTCAGAAACAAACATTCCACCTGAATGAACTGCCTTTACTTGACTGGACTTTTTCCTCACAGAGGAAGAAGAAACATTCAACCATAAGAAGTGACAAGCAGATCTTTTTGTGATAAGTCAGGAAGGAACCAAATAGTCACTACCACATAGATTAGAAGATAACATAATAGAGTTGGTAATAGGAGATACAGGCATCTGCATCATACCTTTAGTAAAACTGATCAGTCCGTTGATGGAGTCATCATGAGAAGTCATACAGTCCAACTCAGGCTCAATTTTCTTACTTTCTCTTTCAGTTACATTCCCCACTGATCATGAATACTAATATCACAGATAATCCTTGAAACAAAGATTTTATGCTTATCCATGGCAATTAAAGTTCTGAGGACGAATACAGTGAGCTTCTTGAAGATAGTGCAGTTAGCTGGATGATTTCTCTCAAAGTACTTGTGAGGCAGCAGTTTCTCTAGGGCATCACCACTTTTGTCCGAAGTTCAGAGCTTCTTGCATACTTCCTCAACTGTCTTCCTGTTTATCAGGGTCTCATTCTAAGCATGGAAGTTGGCTAGAAGCATAATGTGCTAAAAGCTGTTCTGGGTCATATTCTTTATCTGAGTAGAGATAAAAACTTCACTAGAAATAATCTGGGTACTCTGGTGAATTAGCTGGTAGAAGGGATGCTCTCTATTGCTTCCTGAGTTTGCCCACATATTGATAACTTAATGTATTCAACTTGGGAACTGGAATTGATGATATACTTGCCATTAGACTCCATGGCACGTGAGGTAAGTAGGTGACAAAATAGTGCATTTTTTGGTCATAGGGCAGCAGACCCTGAGTCTCATATACAATGCAATTAATTTACTACCTGCCTAGCATGACAATCAGTACAAGAGCATTCCATTCCTATGGAGCAGCGAGGAAGTGATTGTACATACAGTGAGTCCCGGACGATAGGTGCTCAAAGGTATCAAAACTAACATACAAGGTGATATGGTGAAGTGGACCACAATGGGCCACTGGACAGACAAATCTTGCCCTAGAATTGAATCATATTCTAAATAAAAATTCCAAACGAAGCTTTAAGTGCAATGGTACACAAGGACTCAAGGTTGTAACTGTGCTTTTGCACAGCTGAAGGATCTTCTGTTGCTTGAAGGAATCATATTTTGGCTTTCTCTGTTTTGCTAATTATTTCCTGACTACTGCACATCTTTCAGGCTATGATGAAGTGGGAAGTTCCTGGTTTGAGGGCAACCAGCATCTTGCAATACGTATAAGATCAATAGTAGAGACAAACACTCACAAGCACCTCCCTGGGATTCAGTCTTCTATCAAAAACAGAGCCAAGTCAGAAGCTTCATTGGCAATGTTTATCATGTCTGTAATCGGCTTCTGGTGCAGCCCTTCCACTATCTACCATGAACACTGGCAGAATCCCTTCATTTTCTCCAACACGTTGTTCACCTATGGTACCATGCAGAATTTTTCCATGATGATGGAGATATTTGAAAAATTCTCTACTGCCATGCGAAGTACAGAATGATCATTGCAAAATTGATTTTCTCTCCCTTGCACATTTGTTCCCAAGCAGCTTCCACACTTCAGGACTTGTCCAGTTTAATAAGCATCTTAATCACGTCTTCTGTGGTGAGGAACTTGGAATAATCAACAAGGATGGGCCCAGTGTTGTTGAGTTTCAAACTGAAGTGGTTGTAGTCTTCCTGAAAAAGACTTTACACATTGATCTTGAACCTGTTAAAGGAGAGCCTCTGGATCAACTGTACAAAGTTTACATGTGGGCTGAGATTAGCTATAGATGGGACATGGAGAATCTAGAGGAATTCAAATGGTAGATCCTGGGAAGTGTTTCAAATGGCTCCCCCAATAAAAAAATATAAGGGGATAGATAGATATAATTGTAGCTAGAATCTCTTCCCTCGGAGGAGGTCAGAGTGGCCAGTCTCTGGCCCAGTCCTGGTACTTGCCTTCCTAGTGGAAATCTAAGTCTTCCTTGGAGAAAGATGGGAGAAGGAGATGTTCAAGGCATCTGCATAAGCTACCCTTCAAGTCACTTCTAGAAAGATGCTTGTGGGCACTTATGATCTATGTGGAAAAAACAGTATTACCCCTTAAACTATATTATGTTTTGTATTCAGTTCATCTGTGTCCAAATTCTGTCTTCTTTTGCCTAATGCCAACAAAAACCAGGCACAGAGTCAAAGGACAATCTAGACTGATGGTAGTCTTATCACATGAATCAAATATAATAAGACTAAATGCAATCAGTATAAATGTACTGGTTTTATGTTTAGAATATAAACATCATTTTTACAAGTCTAAGAGACGAAAATTAGTTAAGTAACCTTTCATTTAGAAAAAAATTTACAGGTTTTTATGGACTCCATGTATAATATGAATCAACAGTGTTTGGGGATTCTTTAATAGAAAATAAAACTATCTAGAACAAGGGAGATGATAGTCTTCCTGATTCCTGCCCTAACTCAACTACCTCTGCAATATTACATTTATTATAGACTCTTTATTTTAGGGATGATGTGGATAATTTAGAGAGAATTCAGAGGTAGAAAATCAGCATAGTAAAAAAATTGCAAATTTAGCTTGGAGAAGAGTAAACAACAGAATTATGTGGACTTTTTTTAGGAATTTGAAGGATTCTCATATGTAAAAAAGGAATAAATCTATTCTGCTTAGCCCCAGAGGGCAAAACTAAAAACAATAAGTGGAAGTCACAAAGAAATTTTATCTTTTGTAAGAGAAATTTCTCACAATAAGAGATGCCCAACATACAATGGATTGTCTTGGGAATCAGTAAGCTCTCCTTTCCTGGAGGATTTAAAAAATAAGAAAACTGTTTGTTGGGGATATTACAGAGAGGCTTCTTGTTTTATTCTGAGCTGAATCAGAAGTCATCTGAGATCTGCTCCAATACTGTGGTTGTGATGCTGTAAATAATCACTTCCCTTTACCATGATAAAAGAACAAAATTGCTATTTTTACTAGAAGAAGAGTGTGGCTTTGAACTGGAAGGAAGGTGACACATACATTACTGGCCACTGCAATCAGGAGCCATGCACCAATAAGTGGATTTTCCATGTTCAAAGCACTTGTAATCATGAGATTTATAATTGAAACTTTAGAAATGCTTGCCTCACATGTCAGAATGTCAGTGTCCTGCATAACGTGGAGTTTCTAATATTTGTATTACCTACTGAGATATTGTCAATAAAGTGCCTTGTATACATAGGCCTTTTATGTAGGTAAGCTATTATTATTCCTATCAGGATTGCTTAGGTAAGTAAATAAATAGATTAACATGGGTAGACTGAACAAATGTTGGTTTTTCTCTTTCAACTAGGCCAAAGAGCTATAAAACGGTTATGCCTTCTGCTTTCCTCCACATACCACACCCTTTTACTCTGACTTCCCTGGAATCATGTGATGACATTGTTGGGTACCAAATATTTCTGAATGCATGGTATAAGATAGGATAATTTGAGCTAGTTGCTTTGGTTCTGGAGATGCCTTCATTGGACAGTAAAACTTCCATAATGACCATATCCAAAATCATACCAAGCTTTCCAAATCTTTCTTAGAGATGAAACATATCTTCAACCCTTTTCTTTTCCTTCCCTCCTTCCATTGTGCTTGCCATCTAACCTAATAGAGATATGTAGGAACTGATAAAGATCATTGAATCACAGAATTACCAAAGGTAATCCTGGATCTGAAAGGTAATTCAGTGGATATTCAGCAATAGCCATACTGCAAATAGCATTTGACATACAATGAACTGGATAATTGGTCATACATCCCTTTTTCTAAAGACCTCCAGTGAGAAGGACCCTCCACAGACAGTTGTGTATATATGTACATACATATGTACACATAAATATGTACATATATTTGTCACATATACTCAATATGAATACATGTATAGATATATGCACATTAACAGAATACATATATACATACAAAGGAGGAAAGTTAATAGGCTCTCTTTATAACTGTATACACATTTTAAATAAAAAACATTCTTTTTCCATTTTTGGTGTTTCCTGTGTTGTTCCCTCCTAAGAATGTGATGCCCTCAATATCAGGGATGGTCTAAGTATTCCATGTGTATATCCAGCTATTAGCATATATTTCTGTGCACATAATAAATATACTTCTTGTTCCATCATTCCTATGAGAACTGGGATTTCCACTCTTTCTCATCATGAAGGATATTATCCAGGGGCTCTGCAATATTCTGAAGCTGGATATAATAAGCACAAAATGCTACAGAAGGAAGAATAGCTGAAGAACTTCACTATCTAGAAAGAGATCACTCTTTGACTTGAACTCTGCACTGGGTTTTTTCCATGTCAGCAGTGAACACTTCTGTCAAGCATGCATCTGTTTTTTTGTTTTTTTTTTGCTTCACTTGATAGTAATGATAAGATCATTTATTTAAGGAACAAGCATGTACTAAACTTTTATTCTGTTCTAAGCAATGTGCTTGTTGCTGAGGAAGCAAAAGCATAGTCAAAATATTCCCAACCTTTAGGTTTACATTATATTCACAAAAAAGATTATCTTTCTTAATATCTCTAAGCTCTTATAATGAGATTGACTCTATTATTTGATCTTTCAAGGAATTTGGTACAAATCTGAGGTATGTCTGATAGAAGACATATTTAAACATTTCTAGGGAAGTATTTGTTCTATAGAATCAAATGCCTTCAGTCTTCTTGGAGCCAAGATGGTGGAGTAAGTAGTAGATTGTTTTCCTTTTCCCATTCTCATCCCTGAATACATATTACATAGCACCCTAGATGAGATCCTGGAATAGTGGGGCCAGAGTAAAGATAGGGGATGGGTCAGGCAATCTTTTGATCCAGGACACTTAGAGAACTGGCAAATAAAGTCCATATCACTTAAGTGAAAAGAGAGAACAGTCCAAGACAGGAAATATCCCAAAAAGTCCAAAGCAGGTTATCCTTTATCCTAGCAGGAGATTCTGAGCCCTAGAGCAGGGAAATGGCAACATCAGGGCCTCTCACATGCCTTAGCAGAAACAGGAGAACTAGCAGACTCCAGCTCAGAGAATAATCACTTATGCTGGTGCAACACCAGAAGGCAAGGATCCTCCAGCAATGAATCTCCCCATGCTTCAGCACAGCCCAGAATGGGTAGGTGTCTTTCAGTAGTGGAGCTCCCTATGCTTCAGCACAGTGCTAGAGGCAGGCATCTTCCAGCACCTGGAACTTCCCATGCTTTGGCAAAGCCCCAGAGAAACAATGAAAATTCCCACTTAGCCTCAGCACATGATAGACAACACCATCAATATTTCAGCTCAGCACCAAGAAAGCTACCAGACCTCTACAGTCTCCAGAATCCAACTGAAACCCCAGAGCACAAAGCTAATGACCAGGTCCCCATATCCCAGCAAAAGAAATTTGGGATAATGCCTCTTAAACTCCAGAAGTGGAGTTCAACTTTAAAAGCCAGGAAACAGGCAAAAAGATGAACAAAAGTGAACGCTGACCATGGGGACATGGAGACAAGGAAGATCAAGAGACAAACTCAGAAGAGGACAATATTGTCAATATACCTCCATCTGAAATCTCAAAGGGTAATATGAATGTTATTCCCAATATAACCATATTGAGAGAGTTCAAGAAGAATTTTAAAAGTCAAATAATAAAAGTAGAATAAAAATTGGGAAAAGAAATAACAAGTTTGAAAGAGAGACAACACTATGGATAAGGAAGGACAAAAACTGAATGCAGAAAATAATTCCTTAAAAAATACAATTGGTCAAATGTATAAAAGATCCACTGAAGAAAAGAATACCTTAAAAAGTAGAATTGGCCAAATGTAAAAAGAGGTGCAAAAACTCACTGAAAAGAAGAAATCCTTACAAAGAAGAACTGGCCAAATGGAAAAGGAGTTTTTTAAAAAAAGCTAACTGAAGAAAACAATTTGTTAAAATTTAGGATTGGGGGGAGAAGCCAAGATGGCGGGGTAGAAAGACTCACGTATGCTAGATCCGAACCCACAGTCCATATATTTCCTGCAAAAAGAACTCACAAATTCTGGAGCACTACAAGGTGCGCAGAAACACAGTGGAAAAGATCTCCATTCCAGAGAGCCCTGGAGAGCCGTCCCCAGGGGTCTGTCACACTCTGGACAGCGGAGTCCACCCCTGTGCTGCCCTGGCCACGTGACCCCAGAGGAGCAGATCCAAGCAGGCTTCAGGGATGGAAACTCCGTTGGCCACGAAGGTCTCTCCACCCACAGGCACTACAGGTCAGTGAGAGAGACTTCTGGACTGGCCGAGAGGGGAGTGGGGTGTCTCTGTGACTCGAACGCCCTTGGGAGGCGGCGGCAGAGGCAGTAGCGGCGGCCCGGGACTTCTGGAGCAGCAGGCAGAAGTTCAGGGCCATTACCAAAGGTCTCTGCATAAACCCCCTGAGGGAACTGAGCCTGGGAGGTGGCCCTATCGCCACGCAAGCACCAGAAATTAAGCTCACGTTGAGTAGCAGCCATGCCCGCTGGGGAAAGCCCATTTGAATCTCAGACCCCAAGGACTAGCTGGGCGGATCTAGGCAGGGAAGTCAAGTAACTGGCTGGGAAAAGGCCCAGAAAAGGGAAGAAAAATAAGACTATAGAAAGCTACTTTGATGGGGTACAGATGTTCCTGCCTTTCAATTCTGATGACAAGGAACAATTCTTACCATCAGGAAAAGACGTGGAGGTTGGGACTTCTCTATCCCAGACATCCCAGGTGGATGTCCTGTGGGCTCAGGCCAGGGAAGAGCTCAAAAAGGATTTTGAAAATCAAGTTAAACAGGTGGAGGAAAAACTGGGAAGAGAAATGAGAGAGATGCAAGAAAAGCATGAAAAATGGGTCAATACATTGCTAAAGGAGACCCCCAAAAATGCTGAAGAAAATAACATCTTGAAAAATAGGCTCACTCAATTGGCAAAAGAGGTTCAAAAAGCCAATGAGGAGAAGAATGCTTTCAAAAGCAGAATTAGCCAAATGGAAAAAAGAGGTTCAAAAGCTCACTGAAGAAAATAGTTCTCTCAAAATTAGAATGGAACAGATGGAGTCTAATGACTTTCTGAGAAACCAAGAAATCACCAAACAAAACCAAAAGAATGAAAAAATGGAAGAGAATGTGAAATATCTCATTGGAAAATCAACTGACCTGGAAAATAGATCTAGGAGAGACAATTTAAAAATTATGGGACTACCTGAAAGTCACGATCAAAAAAAGAGCCTAGACATCATCTTCCATGAAATTATCAAGGAAAACTGCCCTGATATTCCACAACCAGAGGGCAAAATAAGTATTGAAGGAATCCATCGATCACTGCCTGAAAGAGATCCAAAAAGAGAAACGTCAAGGAGAAAATATTGCAAGCATCTAGAAAGAAACAATTCCAGTATTGTGGAAATACAATCAGGATAACTCAAGATCTAGCAACTTCTACATTAAGGGATCAAAGGGCATGGAATAGGATATTCCAGAAGTCAAAGGAACTAGGACTGAAACCAAGAATCACCTACCCAGCAAAACTGAGTATAATACTTCAGGGGAAAATATGGTCTTTCAATGAAACAGAGGACTTTCAAGCATTCTTGATGAAAAGACCAGAGCTGAAAAGAAAATTTGACTTTCAAACACAAGAATGAGAAGAAGCATGAAAAAGTAAACAGCAAAGAGAAGTCATAAGGGACTTACCAAAAGTGAACTGTTTACAATCCTACATGGAAAGACAATATTTGTAACTCTTAAAACTTTTCACTATCTGGGTACTTGGTGGGACCACACACACACATACACACACACACACACATACACGCATGCATGCACACACACATACACACATGCACACACATACAGAGACAGAAAGCCCAGAGTGAATTGAATAAGATGGGACCATATCTTAAAAAAATTAAAGTAAATGGTGAGAGAGAAATGTAGTGGGAGGAAAGAGGGTGAAATGGAATGGGGTAAATTATATCTCATTCAAGAGGCAAGCAGGAGACTTTTTAGTGGAGGGAAAAAGAGGAGAGCTGAGAAAAAAACAAGAAGTTTACCCTCATCACATTCGACTAAAGGAAGGAACAAAATGCACACTCATTTTGGTATGAAAACCCATCTTACAATACAGGAAAGTGGGGGAGAAGGGGATAAGCAGGGTAGGGGGGATGATGGAAGGGAGGGCAGTGGGAGGAGGGAGCAATTTGAAGTCAATACTCGGGGAGGGACAGGATCAAAAGACAGAATAGAAACAATGGGGGGCAGAATAGGATGGAGGGAAATACAGTTAGTCTTACACAACACGACTATTATCAAAATCATTTGCAAAACTACAATTGCCTGCCTTCCCAAAGGGAATGGGTGTGGAGGGAGGGATGGGGAGAATTTGGAACTCAAAGTTTTAGGAACAACTGCTGAGTATTGTTGTTGCTACTAGGAAATAAGAAATACAGTCAATGGGGAATAGAATGTCATCTGGCCCTACAGGACAAAAGAGAAGATGGGGACAAGAGAAGGGAGGGATGATAGAAGAGAGGGCAGATTGGTGATAGGGAAAATTAGAATGCTTGGTGTATTGGGCTGGGGGTAGGGGATAAATGGGGAGAAAATTTGGAACCCAAAGTTTTGTGAAAATGAATGTAAAAATTAAATAAATAAATTTATATTAAAAAAAATTAGAGTTGGGCAAATGTAAGTTAATGATTGCATGAGACAAAAAAAAAATTATTCATATAAAATAAAAAAAACAAAAATAGAAGAAAATAAAAAATTCTTCATAGAAACATAACAGACAAGGAAAATACATTCCAGAGAGATAATTTAAGAATTAATGGTGTACCTGAATGCCATTATAAAAAAGAAAGAGCCTGCACAACACCTTTCAAGAAATTATTAAGGAAAATTGCCATGAGGTCCTAGAGCCAGAAGGTAAAGTAGTCATTCACAGAATCTGCTACTTCCCTCCTGAAAGACACCCCAAGATTAAAATGTTAATGAATATTGCACTAAAAATTAAGAATTTTCAGGTTAAAGAGAAAATACAGCAAGCAGCCAGAAAGGAACAACTTAAATATTGTGGATTCACAATCAGGACTAGACAGGACTTAGAAGCTTCTATATTAAAGGACTGCAGAGCCTAGAATATGATATTCTCAAAGGCAAATAACCTTGGATTATAACCAAGAATCAACTGTTAAGGAAAAAATGAGTATAGTATTTCAAGGGGAAAGATGGATATTAAAAGACACAGCGGAATTTCAATTATTACTGATTAAAAAACAAACATCTAAACAGAAAATATGATCTTCAAATACAAGACTCAAGGGAGGCATAAAAAAAGAACAGAAAAAAAATATCATTATTCTATGAGATTAAACTTTTTATATCCCTATGTGGGAAAATGATGCTTGTAACTTGAGAACTATATATTTATTATGGCATTTAGGAAACGTTTACATAAACAGAAGGTATGGGAATAAGCTGAATTTAATATGTTGATAAAATTAATTAATTAATGAGTGAAAAAAGGATCGTATTGGTAGATATGTGTTTTCATCCCCCATTGCTGAAGAAGACCATACCATCAGAGAAATAATAACATGACTTGCACTTGACTTTGATTTGAATGAGGGAGGGCTGTGCAGGTCACACGCCTCACTTCTCCTCCAGAGCCATCTGAATCTAGTGACCAGATATACATCAGGATGATTAGGGATGACCCAGCATGAAGCAATTAGGGTTAAGTGACTTGGTCAAGGTCACACAGCTAATGAGAATGACGTGTCTGAGGTGAGATTTGAACTCAGGTCCTCCTAACTCCTGCTCTTGTGGTTTATCCTCTGCACCACCTAGCTGTCCCTGTACTGGGAGAAGAATAAAGGGAGAGGAAAACAAGGTAAATTACATCACAGGAAGAAGCACAAAGACCTATTACAGCAGAGGGAAAGAAGGGAATGGGGGAAGCATCGTTTGAAACTTACTCTTAATGGATTTGACTCAAAGAGGGAACAACATGCACATTCAGTTGATTATACAAACCTATCACATTCTATAAGGAAGCAGGAGGGGAAATGGCAAAGAGAATGGAAGGAGTGGATAGAAAGCATGGAAGAAGTAGTAGGGAAAAAAGGAAAGAAAAGGGAGGAGTGTGACAGAAAGGAAGAAAAATTAAGGGAGGCAGTGTCCAGGCCAAAACACTGGTGAAGAGGTATAGGTTGAAAGGAGAGAGAAAAGAATAAACAAGGGAGAGATAGGATGGAGAGAAAAACACAATTAATAATCATAATTGTGAATGTGAATGAAAAGAACTCTTCCATAAAACAGAAGTGGATAGCAAAGTGGATTAAAAACCATACTCCCTCAATATGTTGTTTACAAGAAACATATTTGAAGCAGATTGATACACATAGAGTAAAGGCCAAAAGCTGGAGCAGAAATGTTATGTCAGCTGAAGCTAAAAAAAAAAAAAAGAAAAGCAAGGGTAGCAGTCTTGATCTCTGACAGAGTAAAAGAAAAAAATAGATCTAATTGAAAGAAACAAAGAAGGAAACTACATCTTGTTAAAAGGTACCATAGATAATGAAGTAATAATCAATACTAAACATATATGCACAAAGTGGATGCTATAGCATCCAAATTCATAGGGAAAAGGTAATTGAGTTATTGGAAGAAACAGATAGGAAAACTACACTAGTGGGACCACTCAGCCTCCCTCTCTCAGAACTAGATAATTCCAAACACAAAATAAACAAGAAGGAAGTTAAGGGAGTAAACAGAATTTTAGAAAAAAATAGATATGGTACACCACTGGAGAAAATTGAGTGAGAATAAAAAGGAATGTACATTTTTCTCCACGTGACATCATCACAAAAATTGACCATGTACTAGGGCATAAAAACCTCTCTATCAAATCCAAAAAGGCAGAAATATTAAATACATCCTTTTCAGTTCATGTTGCAATAAAAATTAAATGTAATAGAAGGCCATGGAGAAAGAGACAAAAATTAATTGAAAACTAAATAATCTATTCCTAAAAAATGATTGTATCAAACTACAAATCATAGAAGCAATCAATAACTTCATCTGAGAGAAATGACAATAATGAGACAGCTTACCAAATCTTATGGGATGCTTTTAAAGAAGTTGTTATGGTAAATTTTATATCTCTAAACGCTTATATGAATAAAATAGAGAAAAAAGACATAAACGAATTGGTTATTCAATTTAAAAAGCTGGTAAAAGACCAAATTAAAATTCCAAATTAAATATCAAATTAAAAATTGTGAAAATCGAAGGAAGTATTAATAAAATTAAAATTAAAGAAGACTATTAAACTGATAAATAAAACCAAGCCTGTTTAATAAAAATACCAACAAAATAGATTGACCTTTGGTTAATTTGAGTTTGAAAAAGAAGAGGAAAATCAAATTACTAGTATCAGTAATGAAAAGGTTGAATTCACCACCAATGAAGAAGAAATTAAAACCATCTTTAGGAAATATTTTTTCCTACTGTATGCCAATAAATCTGACAATCCACATGAAATGGATGAATGCTTACAAAAATATAAGTTGCCAAGATTAATTGAAGAGGAAATAACATACTTAATATTTTGAGAAAAAGAAATTAAATAGGACATAAATGAATTCCTTCAGGAAAAATCTCCAGGGACATATGAATTTACAAGTAAATTCTAGCAAATATTTGAAGAACAATTAATTCAATACACTATAAACTATTTGAAAAAATGGGCAAAAAAAGGCAAAAGAGGAGTCCTACCAACATTTTTTTATGATACAAACATGGTATTGATACCTAAGCCAGGAAAAGGCAAAAGAGAAAAAGAAAAAATCTAGGCCAATTCCCCTAGTGAATATAAATGAAAATCTTTTAAATAAAATATTAGTGAAGACATTATAGGCACTTATCATAAGGATAATATGCAATGACAGGGTGGGATTTATATCAAGACCACAGGACTGCTTCTATATTTTGAAAACTATTAGCATAATAGAACATATACTTAACAAAATTTATAGAAATCTTGTGATTATTTCAATAGATTCAGAATAAAAAGCATTTGACAAAATACATGACACTTTTCAATTAAGATGCCAGGGAGTATAGAAGTCAATGGAGTTTTATTTGAAAGGATAAGTAGCATGTATCTAAAACCTAAAACAAATATCATATATAATGGAGATAAACTAGAAGCATTTCCAGAAAAGATCTAGGTAAAAAAAAATGCGTTATCACCACTATTATTCAATATTGTTAGATTTAGCTATAAGAAACATAGAAATAGATGGGATTATAATAGGCAATGAAGAAAAAATGTTAGGTTTAGGTACAAGAAAAATAGAAATAGAAGGAATTCTAATAGACCAGGAAGAAAAAAAGCTATTGCTCATTGCAGATTACATGAGATGCAAAGGTTAACTGAAGAAAACAACTTGATAAAAAATAGAACCAGACAAGTAGAAGGTAATTAATCTATGAGATATCAAGTATCACTCAAACAAAGTCTAAAGAATTAAAAGATAGAAAAAATGCAAAATATCTAATGGGAAAAACAACTGACCTGGAAAATAGATCCAGGAGAGAAAAATCTAAGGATTATTGGTCTGCGAGAAAGCTATGATGAAAAAGAGAGTTTCAAAAATATCATCCATGGAGTCATCAAAGAAAATTGCCCAGAAGTCCTAGATGTGGAGGGCAAAATAGTCATTGAAAGAATCCACTGTTCACCTCCTGAACTGGACCCCAAACTAACACCAAGGAATATGGTTTGCAAATTCCAGAACTATCAAGTGAATGGAAGGAATTTCAAGTGATATCTATCAAACATTTAAAGAACAGCTAATTCCAACATTATGTAGACTATTTGGGAAAATTAGGGAAGGAGTATTCCCAAATTCTTTTTCTTTTCCTTCTTTTATTTAAGTTTTCAACATTCATTTCCACAAAACTTTGAGTTCCAAATATTCTCCCCATCTCTCCCCTCCCCCAACCTCAAAACTCTAAGCATGCCAATCATCCCTATCATCAATCAGCCCTCCCTCCTAGCATCCCTCCCTTTCCTTATCCTCATCTTCTCTTTAGTCCTGTAGGGCAAGATAAATTTCTATACCCCACTACCTGTATTTCTTATTTCCCCGTTGCATGCAAAAACAATACTCAACAGTTGTTCTTAAAACTTTCAGTTCCAACCTCTCTTCCTTCCTCCCTCTCCACCCATCCCCATTGGTAAGGGAAGCAATTCAACATAGGCCATAGATGTATAGTTTGGCAAACGACTTCCATAATAGTAATGTTGTGCAAGACTAACTATATTTCCTTCCATCCTATCCTGCCCCCCCCATTTCTTCTATTCTCTCTTTTGACCTTGTCTCTCACCAAATATCTAATTGCTCCCTCCTCTCATTGCCCTGTCTTCCATCATCCTCCCCACCCTGCTTATCCCCTTCTCCCCCACTTTCCTGTATTGTAATACAGCTTTTCAAACCAAAAATGAGTGTGCATTTCATTCCTACCTTGAGTCGAATGTGATGAGAGTAAGCTTCATGTTTTCTTTCTCACCTCCCCCCTTTTTCCATCCACAGAAGTCTTTTACTTGCCTCTTTTATGAGAGATTATTTGCCCCATTCCATTTCTCCCTTTCTCCTCCCAATACACTCCTCTCTCATCCCTCAATTTCATTCTTTTAGATATGATCCCATCCTATTCAACTCACCCTGTACTCTCTGTATCTCTCTCTGTCTTGCTCTCTGTCTCTCTCTCTCTGTCTCTGCCTGTGTGTGTGTGTGTGTGTGTTTGTATGTAATCCCACCAACTACTCAGACACTGAAAAAAGTTTCAAGAGTGACAAATATTGTCTTTCCATGTAGGATGTAAGCAGTACAAAATAGTGCCTTTTGATTTCTCTTTCCTGTTTACCTTTTCATGATTCTCTTGATTCTTTTGTTTGAAAGTCAAATTTTCTTTTCAGGTCTGATCTTCTCATGAAGAATGCTGGGAAGTTCTCTATTTCATCGAAACACCATTTTTACCCCTGATGTATTACACTCAGTTTTGCTGGGTAGGTGATTCTTGCTTTTAGTCCTAGCTCCTTTGACTTCTGGAATATCATATTCCACATCCTTCTATCCCTTAATGTAGAAGCTACTATTTATTGTGTTATCCTGATTGTATTTCCACAGTACTCAAATTGTTTCTTTATAACTGCTTGCAGTATTTTCTCCTTGAACTGGGAACTCTGGAATTTGGCTATAGTGTTCCTAGGAGTTTCTCTTTTTGGCTCTCTTTCAGGAGGTCATAGGTGGATTCTTTCCATATTTATTTTGCCCCTTGGTTCTAGAATATCAGAGTAATTTTCTTTGATAATTTCATGAAAGATGATGTCTAGGCTCTTTTTTTGGTCATGGCATTTAGATAGTCCCATAATTTTTAAATTGTTTCTCCTGGATCTATTCTCCAGGACAGTTGTTTTTCCAATGAGATAATTCACATTATCTTCCATTTTTTTCATTCTTTTGGTTTTGTTTTGTGATTTTTCGGTTTCTCATAAAGTTATTAGCCTCCATCTGTTCCATTCTAGTTTTTAAAGAACTATTTTCTTCAGTGAGCTTTTGAACCTCCTTTTCCATTTGGCTAATTATCCTTTTTAAGGCATTCTTCTCCTTGGCTTTTTGAACCTCTTTTTCCAATTGAGTTAGTCTATTTTTAAAGGTGTTATTCTCCTCAGCATATTTTTGGGTCTCCTTTAGCAAGTTGTTGACCCACTTTTCATGATTTTTTTACATCTCTCTCATTTCTCTTCCCAATTTTTCCTCCACCTCTCTTACCTGTTTTTTCAAAATCCTTTTTGAGCTCTTCAGTGGTGAGAGACAACTGGATATTTATTTTGTATCTTTGGGATATAGAAACCTTGATTTTTTTGCCTTTCCCTGATGGTAAATGTTGTTCTTCCTCATCTGAAAGGATGGGAGAAGATACCTGTTCACCAAGAAAGTGACCTTCTATGATCTTATTTTTCCCTTTTTTGGGCATTTTCCCAACCAGTTACTTGACCTTTGGGTCCTTTGTCAAGAGTAAGGTATACTCTCGGGCTCTGTAAAGTCTCAGTTCCTCTAAAGTGGCACAATCAAGCATGTACGCTGGTCTGGGAGAAAATAGAGATTTTTGTGCCCAGAATCTTAGTAGAGTTTCCTCTTCACAACCACCTTGCCTCCAGTTCCGCCAAGCTAGCATTGGGGGCTGAGATTCAGATAAGCTGCTGGGGCAGGGCCTCCATTCACTGTGAGATAAATATCAGCTTCTGTAGGGCTGTTACATTGGGCTGGGATAAGAATAAGCTGCTCAGTACCCCCAGGAGTTTCACTCTCCAACAATGGATGCAGGCTGCTATAGGAACTCTTGTGGGAACTGCTGCTGCCTGCCCTATGTGGCCTCTGTGGGTGTTGCCTGAGGCAGGAGCTATGGAAAGACACTTCTACCTTCTTGGCCAACTGAAAAAACCCTGTCACTGACCTTTGGCGCCTGTGAGTTGAGGGATCTGCAATCTTCTGCTACTGTGACTGGGGATTCCACCTCTGAGACCTGTTCCTGTCCTCCTCCCAGAGCTGAGCTGCACATCCAAGGCTGGGCTGGGCTCTGCTCCACATCCTGTGCAACAGATGTTTCCCATTGGCCTTTCAGGTCACCCTGGGTTGGAAATCTCCTCCACTCTGTTGTTCCTCACTTCTGCTGCTCTAGAATTTGTTGATAGTCTGAGGCTTTCTTTACAGATATTTTATGGGTTGTGTGGGAAGAGCTAGCTATATGTATGTCTTTCTATTCTGCCATCTTGGCTTGGCCCTACCAAAATTCGTTCTATGATACAAATATAGTTTTAATACCTAAACCAGGAAGACAAAACAGAGAAAGAAAATTATAGATCAATTTCTCTAATGAATATAGATGCAAAAATTTTAAGAAAGCTTTTAGCAAAAAGAATACAGCAGTGTATCACTAGAATAATAAATTTTAGTCAGGTAGAATTCATAACAAGAATGCAGGGCTGGTTCAATGTTAGGAAAACTTTTAGCATTATCAATCATATCAACAACAAAACTCACAGAAAACACATGATTATCTCAATATATGCAGAAAAAAGCTTTTGACAAAATAAAACACCCATTCCTATTAAAAACATTGAAGAACATCAGAATAAAGGGAACTTTCCACAAAATAACAAGCACTATCTGCCTAAAACCTTCAGCAAACCTTGTATGCAATGGAGATAAGTTAGACGCATTTCCAATAAGATCAAGGGTGAAGTAAGGATGTCCATTATCACCAGTATTATTCATTATGTTTCTAGAAACATTAGCTAGAGCAATTAGACAAAATAGAGAAATTGAAGGAATTAATACAGGCAAAGAAGAAACTAAGTTATCACTCATGGCAGGTGATATGATGATATACTTAGAAAATCCCAGAGATTCCAGTAAAAAACTACTTGAAATAATAAACAACTTCAGAAAAGCTGAAGGTTACAAAATAAACCCACAGAAATCTTCTGCATTTCTATATAGTAGTAACAAAGCCCACCAGCAACAGAGAGAAAGAGAAATCCTACTTAAAGTCAGGGTAGACACTGTAAAATATCTGCAAGTTTACCTGTCAAAACAAACTCAGGGACTATACATACACAACCACAAGACACTTTTTGCACAAATAAAGTCATATCTAAGTAAGTGGGAAAACATCAATTGCTCGTGGATATTGTGTATTGTGAATATGAGTACAAAATGTTTAGCCTAAATTGTATAGTCATTAATTTTATTTTTGAAAATTAATCTTTCAATAAATTAGTTGGATGCAGTAGGAAAATTCCAGGATTTTATTTTTTGTTAATTTTTATTTTTTTTAATAAAAATTTATTTATTTAAGTTTTTACATTCATTTTCACAAAATTTTGGGTTCCAAATTTTCTCCCCTTTTATCCCCTCCCCTCACCCCAGTACACTGAGCAATCTAATTTTCCCTATCACCAATCTGCCCTCTCTTCTATCATCCCTCCCTTCTCTTGTCCCCATCTTCTCTTTTCTCCTCTAGGGCCAGATGACTTTCTATTCCCCATTAGCTGTATTTCTTATTTCCTAGTAGCAAGAACAATACTCAACAGTTGTTCCTAAAACTTTGAGTTCCAAATTCTCCCCATCTCTCCCTCCCCACCCATTCCCTTTGGGAATGCAGGTAATTCAATATAGTCCCTATCTGTGTAGTTTTGCAAATGACTTCCATAATAGTTGTGTTGTGTAAGACTAACTGTATTTCCCTCCATCCTATCCTGCTCCCCATTGTTTCTATTCTGTCTTTGGATCCCATCCTCCCCAAGAGTGTTGACTTCAAATTACTCCCTCCTCCCACTGCCCTCCCTTCCATCATCCCCTGCTCCCTTGCTTATCTCCTTCCACTTTCCTGTATGGAAAGATAGGTTTTCATACCAAAATGAGTGCACATTTTATTCCTTCATTTAGTCGAATGTGATGAGGGTAAACTGCTTGTTTTTTTTTCTCAGCTCTCCTCTTTTTCCCTCCACTAAAACGTCTCCTGCTTGCCTCTTGAATGAGATATAATTTACCCCATTCTATTTCAGCCTCTTTCCTCCCACTACATTTCTCTCTCACCATTTACCTTAATTTCATTTAAGGTATGGTCCCATCCTATTCAATTCACTCTGTGCTCTCTGTCTCTGTGTGTGCGTGCATGTGTGTATGTGCGTGTGCATGCACACGGGTATGTGTATGTGTGTGTATGTGTGTGTGGTCCCACCAACTACCCAAATACTGAAAAGTTTTAAGAGTTACAAATATTGTCTTTCCATCTAGGAATGTAAACAGTTCACCCTTGGTAAGTCCCTTATGACTTCTCTTTGCTGTTTACTTTTTCATGCTTCTTCTCATTCTTGTGTTTGAAAGTCAAATTTTCTTTTCAGCTCTGGTCTTTTCATTAAGAATGCTTGAAAGTCCTCTGTTTCATTGAAAGACCATATCTTCCCCTGAAGTATTATACTCAGTTTTGCTGGGTAGGTGATTCTTGGTTTGAGTCCTAGTTCCTTTGACTTCTGGAATATCTTATTCCACACCCTTCGATCCCTTAATGTAGAAGCTGCTAGATCTTGAGTTATCCTGATTGTATTTCCACAATATTGGAATTGTTTCTTTCTAGATGCTTGCAATATTTTCTCCTTCACCTGGGAATTCTGGAATTTGGCCACAATGTTCCTAGGAGTTTCTCTTTTTGGATCTCTTTCAGGCAGTGATCAATGGATTCTTTCAACACTTATTTTGCCCTCTGGTTGTAGAATATCAGGGAAGTTTTCCTTGACAATTTCATGAAAGATGATGTCTAGGCTCTTTTTTGATCATGACTTTCAGGTAGTCCCATAATTTTTAAATTGTCTCTCCTGGATCTATTTTCCAGGTCAGTTGATTTTCCAATGAGATATTTCATATTCTCTTCCATTTTTTCATTCTTTTGACTTTGTTTTGTGATTTCTTGGTTTCTCAGAAAGTTATTAGACTCCATCTATTCCATTCTGATTTTGAAAGAACTATTTTCTTCAGTGAGCTTTTGAACCTCTTTTTCCATTTGGCTAATTCTGCTTTTGAAAGCATTCTTCTCCTCATTGGCTTTTTGAACCTCTTTTGCCAATTGAGTGAGCCTATTTTCAAGGTGTTATTTTCTTCAGCATTTTTTTGAGTCTCCTTTGGCAAGGTATTGACCCATTTTTCATGCTTTTCTTGCATCTCTCTCATTTCTCTTCCCAGTTTTTCCTCCACCTGTCTAACTTGATTTTCAAAATCCTTTGTGAGCTCTTCCATGGCCTGAGCCCACCAGACATCCACCTTGGATGTCTGGGATACAGAGTCCCTGACCTCCATGTCTTTCCCTGATGGTAAGAATATTTCCTCATCATCAGAATTGAAAGGCAGGAACATCTCTACCCCATCAAAGTAGCTTTCTATAGTCTTTTATTTCTTCCCTTTTCTGGGCATTTTCCCAGCCAGTTACTTGACTTTTGACATTCCTGTCCATCCCCGCCTAGATCTGCCCAGCTAGTGCTTGGGGTCTGAGATTCAAATGTGCTTTCCCTGGCAGGCACGGCTGCTATTCAATGTAAGCTTAAGTTCTGGTGCTCAGGTGGGGGCAGGGCTGTCCCAGGCTCAGTTCCCTCAGGGGGTTTATGTAGAGACCTTTGGTAATGGAGCTCCTGCCTGCTCTGGGAGGTCCAGGTCACTGCTGCCTCTGCTGCTCCCTCCGCCACTTCCTCCTGCGGAGGTCTGAGTCACGGAAACACCCCCCTCCCCTCTCAGCCAGCCCTGATGTCTCTCTCACTGACCTGTAGTGTCTGGGGGTGGAGTGACCTTTGTGGCTGCCGGAGATTCTGTCCCTGAATCCTGCTCGCACCTGCTACTCTGGGGCCACGTGGCCAGGGCAGCACAGAGACGGACTCCACTTTCCGGGGCGTGAAGGACCCCTGGGGATGGCTCTCCAGGGCTCTCTGGAATGGAAATCTTTTCCACTGTGTTTCTGCGTGCCTTGCAGTGCTCCAGAATTTGTGGGGTGTTCTTGTTGCAGGAAATAAATGGGCTGTGGGTTCAGAGCTAGCATAGGTGAGACTTTCTACTCCGCTATTTTGGCTCCACCCCCCAAACTCCAGGATTTTGAAAATGAAGAACTGGTTTCCAGTCCTACTATGCTGACTTATTAGTTTTCTAAACTTGTTGGAATCATCTCACTTCTTTGAGCCTTTGTTGAATTATTTATAAATGGGAATCCTTATACTTGTTTAACCTACATTCCAAGATTCTTGTGACAATCAAATTTGGGTAAGCATTGGATGTCTTATTTCATTAATATAGCTAGTAATCTTACTACATCTCTTTGCGACTCAGTAAAATCCTGTGACTGCTTTTTACTCCAAGCATCAAATGCAGGCTATTTTCTTTGATAGATAAGTCACCTAACAATCAGACCACAGGGTATTTTCCTAGTGTAATTACTCAGTTCATCTTTTCATTCCCTCTATAGCTTAGTCAAGCTAGTTTTCTCTTTATTTTTTTCAACAAATGTGTCAATAATTCATCTCTGGTCCATTCCAAAGATCATACCGATTTCTGTCATGAAGATTTTCCTCACATTGGCCTCTTAGAAGCATGAATTTACCTCAAGACTCAATCCATGTGCTGACTTCTATATGCACCCAATCCTAATCTGTCAAACCAGTATTTTCTTTGGGCAAACTATATTATCACAGAATTATATTTATTTAATATAAGCTTATATTTGCCACTTTTCATCCTCAGTAGTATGCAAGTTTCTTCAGGAATGACACTGTTTCATAATTGCTCTTTGTATTCCCAGTTGCTGCCATAAAAGAGACCTTTAATAAATTTTTTAGACTTAAATAATGTGAAAAGTACTGTACTTGCCACTAGCAACACATGATTGAAAGAGATTCATTCCTTCTAATCAATGCAGTACAAACAGTTCAGATATGTAGACCAGGGATATGTAATCAAATATAACCACTTTTGACTAAAATAAATAAAATGATAAAGAATTCAGAATAAGTGTGAATATATGTTTTGACAAGACTGGGAATGATCAGGAAGCAAACCTCTAGGAGAAATTCATACTTCAGTTGGACCTTGATAGATGACTAGCATTTTTATAGGTGGATATTAGAGAACATTTTAGGCTTTGGGCTCAAAGAGAGCAAAAGTTCATGTGCAACAAAGTATCGGGCATGCTCAGGAGTTCATTGTGGAGGCATTAAGAATATTCTCGTATTGCTTTTTCTGACCACCATAGGAGCACTTGCCTTGTTGTGAGTTCTTCCTAAAATGTTCTTTTAGGCGAGCATATATTTGGCATTAGAACAATGTGCCCCATCCATCAGAGCTGCATTCTCTGCAGCAAAGTTTGAATGCTTGGCAGTTTAGTTCTAGAAAGGACTTCAATGTCTAATTCTTTATCCTGACAGGTGATCTTCAGAATCTTTTTAAGAGAATTCACATGGAATTGATTTAGTTTTCTGGCATAGTGCTAGTATACTGTCCAGGTTTCACAGATACACAGCAATGAGGTCAGCATAATGACCCTGTAGACCTTTAGTTCAGGAGTTAGTCTAATACCTCTTCCCTCCCATACTTTCTTTTAGAGCTTCCCAAATACTGAGCTAGTTCTGGCAATGCATACTTTAATCTCATTGTCAATGTGTACATCCCTGGAAAGTATACTGCCAAAGTAAGTGAACTCATTCTTTTCCTAAAACCGATGGTTCAACATATGGATGCTATGGCACTGGTTGGTGGAGCACCTTTGCATTCTTGATATTAATTGTAGCAGAAGCAGCAGAGAATCAATCCATACTTTATTGCATATAATGCAGTTTTGAGAAGCGTCACTGAGTGTACAATCATTTGTGAAGAAAAAAAATCATGTACCAACTTTCCCTCCATTTTAGTTTTGGGTTGTAGCCTTTTGAAGTTGAAAAAAATGTCATCATTGTACTAGATCATCTTGATGCCACTTTTGTCCTCATGGAATATGTTTGACAGCATCACTGAAAATATCATGTTACAAAGTATGAGAGCAAGGAGACAGCTTTGTTAAACTCATTTGATGACCAGGGAAGTGTGAGAGTATTGTCCATTATGCAGAAATTGGGCAAATATGTCATCATGAAATTGATGTACAATACAGAGGAACATCTGTGGGCAATCCAATTTTGACATAATTTTCTATAAGCCCTCATGACTGAGTATCAAAGTCCTTGGTCAAATTGATGAATGTTGTATACAGACCTCTTTTCTGCTCTTGGTATTTCTCCTGAAAATGCCATATTGGCCATTCTTTAGGCCATTCTGAATCCATGTGGCTCTCAAGCAGATGATCATTTCCCAGGTGAAGGATCAGCTTATTAAGAAAGACTGGAAAGAGAAGGAGCCAAGATGGCAGAGTAGAAAGATTCACATATGCTAGCTCCAAACCCACAGTCCATAAAATACCTGTAAAGAAGAACTCCCAACAAATTGTGGAGCAGTGGAAGCCACAAAGCAGCAGAGTGGAGGAGATTTCTGTTCCAGAGAGACCTAAAAAACCAACACCAAAGTCCCTCACACACCTGACCCGGAGCAGAGACCAGCCCTGGGGGGCAGGATAGGATGGAGGGAAATATAGTTGGTCTTACACAACACGACTATTATGGAAGTCATTTGCAAAACTACACAGATATGGCCTATATTGAATTGCCAGCCTTCCCAAAGGGAATGGGTGGGGAGGGAGGGATGGGGAGAAGTTGGAACTCAAAGTTTTAGGAACAATTGTCAAATATTATTCTTGCTACTAGGAAATAAGAAATACAGGTGATGAGGAATAGAACGTTATCTGACCCTATAGAACAAAAGAGAAGATGGATACAAGGGAAGGGAGGGATGATAGAAGAGAGGGCAGATTGGTGATAGGGGAAATTAGAATGCTCAGTGTATTAGGGTGGGGGAGGGGACAAATGGGGAGAAAATTTGGAACCCAAAATTTTGTGGGAATGAATGTAAAAAGTTAAATAAATAAATTTAAAAAAGAAGGAAAAAAAGAAAGTCTGGGAAAAAAAATCTTTCCAGCAATGACTAAGAGATAAACCTCCTGTGATTGTCACAGGAGAATCAATTTTCATTGAATTTAGAGATGGAAAATGGAGTTATTCTTGAACTCCTGGGTGCTGTGGCCAGGGCAGTCCAGCAGGTCCAGGGCAGTTATGGGGCTCACAGAGCAAGGATGAAAAGACAGGCAGGACACAGCAGTCTGAACAAGCTGAGTTTACTTTAGATATACTGAGCCAATAAATTAGTGGGTCAGAGGGCTTAAATAATAAAAAAACATAGGGCTAGCAATTGAGGCATGAAACAGAGCAGATTGTGATAAGTAGAAAGGGAGGCCTCAAGGCCTCTTTATCAGAATGTTATCCTGTATAGCAGAGGCCCTGATTCCTGAAATTTCAACACCCAGATTCAAGGATGTTGCACCTGAGAACAGTATATCACGTAAACTCTCAAGTCAGCTACTCTCCCTTGGAAGAGGGGAATTCTTGATAAAGGGCTCTTGCAAACCCCTCAAGGTTCTCTACACCTGGGGAATGAACTTCTCTTGCTATATAATCCAGAAAATTTCAGTCAGCTTTTGTATGAGCCATGAACCATCCACCTCACCCTATAATCTTAGCTGGAACAGAGTCAACAGCAGGGTCTTTCACATGGGAGAGAAGCCTGATGACATTCAAAACCTCTTCTACAGTTGGAAATTTATCTAAAGTGGGATTAACTTCAACCTGAGGTGAATGGGCAATAGCTTCAGCATTGATTGATGATGGTCTGTTGAGAACACTTTGGGAATATTCAGCCCATATCTCCAGGATCTTTTCCTTAGCATCAATCAATGTGGCTATGCAGCACTGAGGAACTGAGATGCACCCTATGTCTTTGGCCCATTAATAGCTTTCAGGGTATCACAAAAGCACGTTGGATTGTTATTATCAGGGTAGAGCTGAATCTTCTTACTGAGCCCAAAATCTTGCATCTCATTAAGTTTTACTTGTACTTTATTTTTGATCAAGTTAAATGTTGCCTTCTTAGATATACATGAACTATCTTGCTGGTAAACCCTGTAAAGTTGTCATTTTTCCTTTAGAAGCTTTTGAGTTTCCCCACCATTTTCATCAAAGCAGTCTTGATGCTTGCAAGTGTACTACCACTGATGAGTAAATTCAGTTCTGTACACCAAATCTCTGAAAGCTGCTTACTCCTGATCTGTTGCACTGTTGCCAATCTTGTGTTGGATCAATTTTCCTTTCAAGTTAGCAATCAACTATTCCTACTCAGAGGAGCACTCAATCTGTTGACTTTAGGTCTTCTGGTAGGTGTTTTACCTTAGGGTCACTTCTGCTGTTGATCTGAATATTTAACCTATAGAGAATAAGTCAATGATCAGTTCAGCAATCTGCACCACACATTGTGTTTTCATCACTCTTGTATCCTGTCTGTTTCTTCTTCTTACAATGACATAGTCTATTAAATACCAATAGTTGCTGTGAGGGTGCATCCACAAAGTTTTATTTATAGGTAAATGGAATAGAAATTGAATAATGAGAAAATCATGAGGCGCATGCCTTCAATAGTAAGTGACCATTGCTCTTGCTGTTTCCAATTCCAATTGTCCCAAGAACTCCCTGCCATATCGGGTAGTCTGAGACTACTTTAGCATTAAGGTCATGCAGAAATATAGGCTTGTCCTTTTTTAGCACATTGATGATAAGAGTCTCTAGATCTTCATAAAATTTCTCTTTGTTCTCATCTGAATTTTTCATAGTGAGAGTATAAGTACTGATGGTGGTAAGGTAGCATTTTCAGGCAAGTGGCAATCACATTTCCTTGCATGTGTTGTTCACTCGTTTTGGTAGCCATATAAACTTGTTGACAAGATTCATTTTAATTGCGATCTTATGCCAGCTTCATAGCACCACTCTTTATTGTAGCCACTCCAGAAAAAATGTGTATATAGCTCCAACTTCAGTAAGTTGGCTTTCATTTACCTGCCTTGTTTCACTCAGGGCTGCTATTTAAAGGCTGTTAGTTTTTCAGGTTTTTGGATTTTGTGTTGTCTATAAATGTTTTCACATTCCATGTACTTAGGGTTTCTGGAATCATCTTTGTTTACATGCAAAAACAATTTTAACAATCATTTTAAAGAGTTTGAGTTCCAAATTCTTTCCCTTCTTCCCTCCTCACAGCACCATTGAAAAGGCAAACAATTCTGTATGAGTTATACATGTGCAATCATGCAAAACACTTTCGTAACAGTCATATTTTGAAAGACTAACTATATTTCTCTTTGTTCTATTTCATGTCCCACATGTTCTATTCTTTCCTTTCATCCTGTTCGTCTTCAAAAATCTTTTACTTCTTACCACCTCTACCCCCAGTCTTCCCTCCCTTCTATCACTTCCCCCCTTTCTGACTACCTTGCCCCACACTTTGCTGTAGGGTAAGATAGATTTCTATACTGAATTGACTGTGTGTTATTCCCTCTTTGAGCAAATTCTGATGAGAGCAAGGTTCACTCCTCTTCACCTACCCCATTTTCCTCCTCTGCAAAAACTTTCTTCACCTCTTTTATGTGATATAATTTACCCATCCTAAATCTTTTTTCCTGTTTTTCCCAATACATTCCTCTCTCACCCTTAAATTTTATTTTTATATATCATCTCTTCATATTCAATACACACCTGTCTTCTGTGTAAATATGCTCTCTTTAAGTACACTCATAATGAGAAAAGTCCTATGAGTTACAAATATTGTCTTCCTATGTAGAAATGTAAACAGTTTAACTTTAATAAATTCCATATAATTTCTCTTTCCTGTTTGCCTTTTCATATTTCTCTTGAGTCTCATATTTGAAAGTCACATTTTCTATTTAGCTCTTTTCTTTTCTCAAGAATGCTTGAAATTCCTCTATCTCATTGAATATTAATTTTTTCCTCTCAAGGACTGTTCTCAGTTTTGGTGGGCAAGTGATTCTTAGTGATAATCCTTCCTCTTTTGCCTTCTTGGATATCATAATTCAAGTCCTCAGATCCTTTAATACAAAAGCTGGTAAATTTTTTGTGATCCTGACTGTGGCTCCACTATACTTGAATAATTTCTTTCTGGCTGCTTGTAATGTTTTCTCCTTGTCCTGGAAATTATGAAATTTGGCTACAATATTCCTGGCAGTTATCATTTTGGGATCTCTTTCATGAGGTTATCATTGGATTCTTGTAATTTCTATTTTACCCTCTGGTTTTAGAATATCAAAGCAGTTTTCCTTATATGTTCTTGGAAGATGATGTCTAGGCCTTGTTTTCTTTCATGGCTTTCAGGTAGTCCCAGAATTTTCATATTATCTCTCCTGGATCTATTTTTCACATCAGTTGTTCTTCCAGTGAGATATTTCATGTTGTATCTTATTTTTTCATTATTTTGGTTTTATTTTATGAATTCTTGATTTCTCATAAAATACCTTATATTTGTTCCATTCTAATTTTTATTCATCAGTGAGCTTTGTGATACCTTTCCATTTGGCTAACTCTCCTTTTTTAAAGTATTCTCCTCATTAACTTTTTTGACCTCTTTACCATTTGGCCTAATTCTGTTTTTTTAGGGTATTATTGTCTTGAGTATTCTGTTTGCATGTCTGTATCCTTTAGCAATCTATTGACTCATTTTTCTTGATTTCCTTTCATCATTCTCACTTCTCTTCCCAACTTTTGCTCTACTTCTCTTACTTGATTTCTGACTCCTCTCCAAACATGTCCATGGCTTGAGACCAATTCATATTTTTCTTGGAGGCTTTGACTTTGTTGTCTTCTTCTGAGTGTGTACTTTGGTCTCCCTTGTCACAAAGTAACTTTCTAGAGTCAGAATTGTTTTTCCATTGTATGTTCATTGTCCCAGCCTATTGCATGAATTTTAAACTCTTTTGTAAGATAAGACTCTGCTTCCAGGGTGGAGAGCACACTTTTCCAAGCTTCAGGGGTTTTGTGTAACTGTTTTCAGTGATACTTCTAGGTGCTCCTATGTTTTCAATTCTTTCAAAGTGGTATAATCTAAGCAGAGGTGTTTACTACTCTCCTGGTTTGTGCTCTGGTCTATAAGCAAATGCAAGCACTCTTTTCTGCTCTTGGGCAGGTCCCTCTCCAATGCTGCTGCAAGTTCCACTATACTATTGCTCCTCTTTGTCCTGGGACTGTGAACAAGGGCTGATATTGGATCAAGTAAGGGCAAAGCAACAGAGCCCTGCCTCTGGTCTAGCAAAGAGATGCTTTTAATCTCCTTCTGACCAAATGTTTGACACCTTGGTAAAGAGTAAGGAGGTACCATGGGAGATAGGGCTGAAGCAGAAGTTGGTTTCAGAAGGTATGTGAAAAGAGAAGAAAAGGGATCTTATAGGAAATAGTCTTAATTTTTTCTATTAAACATGAAACAAGGACTTTACCTGAGAAAGGGGGCAGGAAAGAAGAGTTGCCAGAGCTTTGAATGTTGAAAGAATTGCTGAAAAATATAAGGAAGCAATTGAATCTGTTTTTTCATCAGTATATGGAACTTCCAGATGAAGAACCTTCTTCTATCAATGCCAATGTGAACTGCATTTATAATTTCAATTCTTAGAGATTTTCTGAGGACAGAAAAGGTGGTAATCTATCCATGTTGCCCCAGGTGTATGTATCAGAGATGAAACCTGAACCCATTATATCTCCCTTCTTCTCCTCTGCACAAGGAAATATACCTTCTGGATTTTTTTTTATTGAAGCACACATCACCTCTTCAAATGAACAAAAGAGAAGGTTCATTACTAACTTAGAAAGCACACTTTCAAAATGGGTTTTATTTATTTAAAAAATATTCCATGTCTCAACTTCTCCCATCTTCAATCTTGTTCCCTTTCCATATCTGGGAGTCTAGCAAAGTTAAGTTTTCTAGTTCATTTTTATTTATGATTTAATCACACAGCACTTTCTTATCGGACGAGCACAATATCCCTCAAAAATGGTGGGAGGTTTGCAGGAGAAAAATGAACAATTGCCCCCATTATTTCTACATATGGCAGTACCGGAAAGGCCACCAAACGCTGTGGAAAGAAGAAAATATATTTCATTATTTTTGTTTGGATCCACACAGAAAAAGTAGTTTTCCACTGTAATCTGAATCATAGATTCACTGGTTTATCCCTACACACAATATTCACTAATCTGATTTAAAAAAAAATAATAATCTTTCAATCAACGAAGTAATGTTATAATGAAAAAATTTCAGGTCTTGGAAATAGGAGAACTAGATGATCATTCTTGCATTCTGACGTTTCAGCAGTACAACCTTGTTAAAATCACCTTATCATGTTGATTGTTGCTCAAATATTTATAAAATGGGTGTTATGTTACTTGTACTAATTTACCTTACCAGACTGTAATGTGAATGAAATAAGGATAGACACTGGATCTGAACTGTAATTGGTATAGGAGGTTTTAGTGTTTTTTAGCCCTGTTCACTAAACTCTTACAACATCACGAAAATAAATTTGATTATGTGACATAGGAAATGGTTCCCTATAGATGTAACTGTTATTCTTAATTCAACTCTTTGTGTGCAGTCAGATCATAAAATATTAACCAAGGATAAAAATCAAGTATATTTGAAATATTTACCACTTTCCAAGCATTGTACCAGATTGTAGGGTTCTAAATACATAACTAATGCAGCACACAATGGTATAGTCATTAAAAGGCTGAACTTTTCTCCTGTACTTTGATTCATGGGATCTGAGTTTAAATCCCAGCTATGCACTCACACTGTCTCTGTGAACTTGGGCAAGTGTTCTCTCAATTTTCTCATCTATAAAATGGGATGGGTTTGACTAGAGGACCTTTCAGCCACCTTCCAGTATGGTTCCTATACATTTTAGTGGTGATCCTGAAAACAAATTTTTGTGCTGAATGCTGAAAACAATTTGGAGATATCTTACTTAAACCTTATTGACTTCTCATGCTATTTAAGAGTTCTTTAAAATATCTAAAAAATCTCCTGTGTTTAAGCACTACCTAGAGGTGTGAGCATAGTCAAGCCACTTAATCCTATTTGGTCCTCTTTCTTTATCTGTACAAAGACCTGAAGAAGGAAATGAGAAATCACTTGATAGGGATACTGCCAAGAAAAGTTCATTGGAATCACCAAGCTTTTGACATGACTGAACAAAAGACCAAACACAACGAGTTAATCATGTTACATGGATGAAGCTTTCCCCTTAATCTTCATTAGTGGTAGGGAGGTCTGAGCCATATTCCCAATGACAGTTAATTCAGAGAGCTACGAAGGCCCCTACTGAGCTCATCCTCCATACTAATAGTGCAGTCTATTGGTCAATCTACACCTTACCTGGGCCAGTATCGGAGGTGAAAAAAAACATGATAAAAATCAGGTAGAAGATCTTCATGGTGAGCTTTTTTTGCTGGAACATAGAAGTTAAAAGAAACCCGAAGGAAGACCTGCTCAAGAAAGGTAGGAGAAGACAAGACAAGAAAGGCAGAACTGGCTGGAGCAGTCTTTGCTCTTCTTGATAGATTTTACTTCAGCTCCTTTACTCAAAGCTGGCAGAAGGAACCTATTCAAGAGCCTGTAGTGCCCTTGCATTTATAGAGGTAAGGGATTACCCAATAAAATCTAAACAATCCCCCAGAATTTGTAACCAGGAAAGAATGCAAGACATGTGGGCTCCTTTCCCATCTTCTGGTCGCAAGTGGATTGAGATGGGGTGAACCAAGAACAATATATTGGCTCAGAGATCTTCTGTCACAGGATAATTCTTCCCACATGGAGGATTCTGAACTTCACACTCATTAGTTTTCCTTGGAGAAGAAAACAAAGAAAACAGTAGAAGCTTTCATAATAAGAACAAAAGCAACAAGAAACACAATTTCACTGTCCATCAAAATAAATATACAATTAGCAACAACATATGTTCCACAGGGTGAAGAGGTATAGAAATTCTATGAGTAATTTGATAATCTTCTACAAAGTAAATTGTTATACACTATTATTTATGTGGTTTCAATGCAATAGTGAGAACAGGTGAATACACCACAGAATATGTCAAGAAATATGGATGAGGAAGAACAAAAGAGAAAATTGGATCACAGAGATAATTCATATGTTTGCATCATGATATTTTCTTCATGAAAGTAATTAGTAAAGATTAGTTACATCACTAAAATTAATTATACTTTAAGATGGAGGAAATGGTTCTGTATAAATGTAACAGTTATTCTTAATTCCTCTCTTTGCGAGCAGTCACACCACAATATATTAGTCAAGTATCAGGAGAAAGCTAGAAGAAAGAATAAAAGAAGAGAACATATGATTTTGAGGTAAAGTGAGGGGAAAAAATTCCCACCACCTAATCATTTAAACAAGTTCTTGGTGGAAGAAAAAGTGTTTATGCAGAAGACAATGACAGAGATTTCAATATTTTCTCATTGTTAAAATAGTGAAAATCAATTGCCACAACAATGAAATCACCTGAGTCACCAACATTTGCTTTATTTTCCAAGTAGAGAGAAAGGAAAGCCATGGACAGCCCTTGTTTAGAATGTATGCTTATGCCCAAAATTCTATGATGGCTGATTTAAGATTATGAGCTGTTTGACTTCATAAAATGAAGCTAGTAGGATATAAAGTCATTTTTTCAAAGAGCTTCCCAAGAAATCTTATAGGCAAAGGTATATAGAGAGTATGCAAGAATGGAAATGGAAAGACAACAAAAACATAAAAGAGAAAAAATATTAGAAAATACTTTAAAAAATAAAAAAACTTTTCAAAATTAAGAGTACCCGTTTGACTCTAATATTCCGGTCCTCAATGTGCTTAAAAAGAGGTAGAAATGGCACTGAATAGAACAAAGTTGTGAAAAAATGATAGAAAAGATCAATTTACTAACCATGCATGAAATCTTTTTACATTAACTCATTTAGTCTTCACAATAATTAACACTCAGAAGGTAATCCAAATATTATCTCCATTTTAGAAAAGGAGTTAACTTACATTTTATATGGAAAGTTGACTTGCCTAAATTGGATGGACATGTCTGAGCTAGATTCACATCCTGATCTCCTCTTTTCCAGTCCAATTTTCTTTCCATTACACATTACATTAAGTCCAAAGATTTGGCTCATATATCATTTCTTCATGGTAATTAAAATCAAATACTAGTATTTTCCTCACTGGAATCCTTGCACCAAGACATGGAAAAAATATAGATTATTTGTTCTAATTATGCCTATAACATTGTTATGGTAATTGAAGGATGTGGAGGACCAAATTCTGGTTCTGGGTTTATGATATGATATTAGACACATTACAGTGGTTTCTAGTGACCTATAGAAAAAAGTATAAACTCCAGGTTCTGTTATCCAAGACCTTTTGCCATTGGATTTAAAATACTTTTCGAAGGTTATTATAAATTATTCCCTCTCATTTCCTTTATGTCTTGAATGAACTAGGCTACCCTTCATCTTCTCTTCTTGTTGTAACATCTCTCATCTGCCGTGCTCTGAATGTATTCTTTGATTTTTCTCCCTTACCCTCAACTCCCCTTAAGAATAAAAAGACAAACAAACAAGCAAAAACACAAAAGTTTCTATTAAAAAAAATGACCCTACATCAACATATGTTTTAGTCCTTCACTTCCTTTAAAAATCCATTCACATCTTCCATGAAGCCTTTCTTGAGTTTTCTTACTCTCCACCAATATGCAAGCGATACTAATCTTTTCTCATCTCTACTATCACTTTGAGATAACAAAGAAGAAATACAAATAATTCAATTACTACAATTTGTTTATATGACTTTCACCCTACAATACTGTAAGTTTCTTGAAAACAAGGTCTTTACTAAATTTCTATGTTCTGAAGAGTCTAAAAAACTTCTTAAAAATGAGAGCTTACAAAAAGTGAAATATGCAACCTCAAGAGGTGATCATTTCTGAATCATAGGTCATCTTCAAAGAGAACTGGAGGCTATTCATTCTGCATAGTGTCCATGGGACTCTTTTCACATATGGTTTGGGCCAGATGACTTCAGAGGTCCCTTCCCACTCTCAAATTCTGTCCATTCTCTGTTTCTGTAAATCTGGGAAAGTTTCTCTATTCCCTAGAGAATAGGGAAGGACAGAAATTATGTCAAGTGTCCTCTCAGCTCCTGATCCCATCAAACTGGAAGACTCCTCACTGCCAATTCTGACCTCTCCACATAGATGATAGAAAAGGGTCTTGGGCATTTTTTATGAGAATGGAGAAATATGTTTTGTTCTTTTGGAAAGACTCTTTAGGTGTGTGAGAAATTTGTGTCTGGCAAGATGATTTTTCTATTTTTGGATGATCCTGCCACAAAAAGGAATAAACATAATTTTCCCTGCTGACCTCTGCAATAGAAGCACACTTCTGCCATCCTTCTCACAAGCTTTGTACATCTAACTGAGGTGTATTGAGATCATCCAGGAAAAAAAGAGCACCTGAACCTCAGAACTTTATATGAAATTGGCACTCAGATGTTCTCCCAGTGGCTTAATGTGGAACCAAGGTTCAAAGAAAGGAACCATCCAGACTTCTGATATTAATTTCCCTGAGGCTCTTTCCTGCAGCATCAGAGTTCATAACAGCATAGAATAGTGCCTGTAAAGTAGAAAGGACAGTGGTCTTGGATATCTATGGATATCTACAATATTGTTTGGGAAAGAAAAAACCTTTTTTTTTTTTTTACACAACTCATACCTCATCAATTGAGGAACCATATTTTAAGCTTCATAATGTGAAGAGCTCTACATTTGTCACTGAAGATAGATAGAAATGACATGACTTCTGTTCTCCAAGCAATTACTTTCTCCCTATGATGTTTTAGACTAAATGAGATCTTATTCAATGTGTATACAGGTAAGTATAAAGAAAATATCATCATGATTAAAAGCATGGGAGCAAGCACACCACTGTTTCACTCCATTAGTGAATGGGAAAGCATGGGAGTATTTTCCATTATCCAGAACCTAGCAAACATTCCATCACGACATTGATGTACAATGTTGATGAACTTCTCTGGGCAGCCAAATTTTGATGTAATTGTCCATAAGACCTCATGACTAACCGCATCCAAGACCTTAGTCAGATCTACAAATGTTCTGTACAGACCTCTGTTCTGCTCCTGGCATTTCTCCTAGAGTTGTTGGACAGCAAACACATTATCCACCGTTCCTGGGTGCTTTCTGAACCCACACTGGCTCTCAAGTATATGACCATATTCCAGGTGAAGGAAAAGCCTACTATGGGGGACTCTAGCAAGAATTTAGTCAGCAATGACTAAGAGAGAGATCCCTATGTGATTGTTGCTGGACAATCTAATCCCTTTGTCTTTGCTGAGATGGACAATGGAGGCATCCTTGAAATCCTGGGAGATAACCTCCTCTTGTCATATAACCTGGAAAATGGAGAGAAATAGAGCTGTGTTCTTGCTCACTTGCATTTTAGCATTATATTCTCAGCCAAGTTGACAAATGCTTTCACTGAGGATCAACATCAAGGTCAACTATCATACTGATGGTAAGTTCTTCAATTCGAAAAGGTTACAAGCCAAGACAAAAGTGGAGGAAGTGTTGGTGCATGATTTTCTGTTTCCAGATGATTGTGTACTCAATGCAGCCTTTGAAGCTGTGATGCAGCACATTATGGATCAACGCTCTGCTGCCTGTGGTAATTTTGGCCTAACAATTAACACCAAGAAAACACAAGTACTCCATGAGTCACCACCACACTATCCATATGTGGAGCCATTGGTTACAACAAACAGAGAAGTTTGATTGCCGTGGATAAGTTCACTTACCTTGATAATGTACTTTCCAGGGACGTGCACATTGACAATGAGGCTGATGCACGCATTGCCAAAGCTAGCTCACTGTTTGGGAAGCTCTGAAGAAAAGTTTCTGAGTGAAGAGGTATTGGACTGACTACCGAACTGAAAGTCTACAGAGCCATTGTGCTTGCCTCCTTGTTATATGTTTGTGAAACATGGACAGTCTACCAGAGCCATGACAGGTTACTCAATTGTTTCCATCTGAACTGTCTTGGAAAGATTCTAAGCATCACCTGGTGAGATAAGGTACCAGACACTGAAGTCTTGCTCCAGCTGAACTGCCACATATTCAAACTATGCTTCAAAGAGTGCAACTTCAATAGACTGGCCACGTTGGTCAAATGCAAAATGTATCCTTGCCAAAAAGATTGTTTTTTGAAGAACTCAAATGGTGCATGTGATCACATGGTGGTCAGATGAAGTGATACAAGGATACTCTGAAGGTCTCTCTCAAGAATTTTGAATTTGACTGTGCAACATGGGAGACAATGGCACAGGATTGGTCAAATAAAACTGGTTCCTGCTCTTCAAACAAGGCTCCCAGTTGCTCGAGAAAGACTCCAAATGGCTGTTTTGAAAGGGGATGTGTTTCTCCATCAAAGTGTACAGCTCTTGACATTCACAGTGAAATAATAAAAATAATTTTGGGGAGCTGGAGGTGAGTTTTTTTATCTTCACCAGTCAAGCAGAAGTGATGAATTATGGAGGTATATGGTGAGTAATTATGGACATATAAAATAAAGTATAAAATACATTATTAACCTTTCACAGGCATTTTCTTTCCACTTCCCATTTCCTTGTCTGATCAGTCTGTTTAATGGAAATCTTGGCATTCCAACCTTTCACCTGAGGCCAAGCTTATTGTATCTTCATTGTTCATAAAGTTAACATTCTCAACTGTAATCTGCAAGATATCCACAAGTTTTATACCCAGAGATTTCTTTCCCAAGACTCCACCTTCTGAAAATATTAACCCTGTGTTGTCTATGTGTAAGGTAACGGTTGTCACAGACAGAGGGCTGCTTATGGAGACTTTGCCATTCAGGCTGGCACACCCTTTAGGAACTGGAATAGAATGGGGGTAACTGATTACATATAAAAAATTCTGTGTTTCATACTATTTTCCTTCCCTTATCTTCACAGTATAGTGATGGTACAGTAGGTAGAGAGTTAGTCACTTGAGAACTTCTGGATTCAAGTTTCCATTACATAAGACAATTTGAAAAGAATGGCGATATGAAACTACAAATCTACTATGTACAATTTGCTATTCCTTTCAAATATGTCAAAGTTATCCTGTAAATTTATAATTTTCTTCCCCCTTCCCTGTCTTAAAGATGGCTACCACTGGACACAAATAAGCAAACACACACACATATATGCATATATATGTTTACTACTCTCTTGAACTGTGCTCTGGTCTATGAGTCACTACAAGCATTCATTTTTGTCTTGGAACTGCAAGGAAAGTCCCCCCCTCCATTGTGTTCTCAAGCTCTGGTGTACTGGTGCATCTCTTCCCCCTTGGACTACCACCTGTGGTTGTGACTCAGATCTAAGTATCAGCAAACTCACAGAGTTTTGCTTCAGTGCTAACAAAAGACCCCTCTAATGTCCTTCTGACCGGTAATTAGACACCCTTACTGTCTCCAGGCTGAGAGCTTTGGAAATAGTAGCTGCTGCACCTGCTTTTGGTTTGCTTGGGGTGGGGCAGTGCTGGTGCAGCCTGCAGCTGGTATGGCAATCAAAATAGAACCTTTTGCTGGTTTGTTTTATTATAATCAAGTGCCTCTGATTCAATCTTACCTCTATCAATAAAGAGTCTTTACAAGGCTTAAGCACAGAAACAAGATTTTTTTTTTAAGTATCAACAATGTATGTATTTGTATTGCTAATTATTTTAATGTGATTAAAGATCTTTCCCACCCATTGGTGTTCCTGCCCTGTGGAAAGCTTGATTAGGGGAGTTGTTTTGTAGGAGAGTCCCAAGTACCTGTTGTTTTTTCTTTTGAGGCATTGGGTCAAAGTGTAGTGATGCCCTCTGGTTGTAAAAATGTATAAATACTCTGAATTGAGGTTTGACTTAGGGGCTCAATTTTTATAAAAGAGTTTGAGTACCAGAGGAGGACTCTGGGAAGCTATAAAGGAGCCTGCCAGCACACATATTGTGCTTCATCTTTGATAAGTGGTCATACACCTGTACTTGTCTCTTGAATTATGGTCAGGAAGAGGAAGTCATGTCTGTTGATTACTTTGGGGCTTAATGACTGGGAGAGTGGCCATATGAGGAACTTGGGAAGCCAGTAAGGAGGCCCCCACCCCTGTCTTTGAGAATCCAGATGTCTTGCTTCCCTCTCTGGTAACTATGGTCAGGCAGTTGGGGGTCCAACTGTCTGTTGAAGTCAGGCAGAGGAAGTCATGTCTGTTAGTCTTTAATTTTTTTGTATTTTCTTTGAAGTCCGAGGTGCTGACTCCTGGAACCAATTGAATCATACGTGTAACTTGGTTAAAAGACTGATACATATGCTTGATTAAAGTGATTATTAACCCCTTGAATGTTGCTTTCCTTCTATGAATGCAGATATAAGAACTTTTGATAGCAGACCCACCATCCTATATATGTTGACCTTCTTACTGCTATAGCACAGGATTTTACTCCACTTTCACCCAGTTGCAACAGACCCTTCTTCCTGACCTTCTACATTATCTTTGACATCTGTGGGCTGAGAGATCTAGTAACAGGCGTTCTCTTATTGCAGAGGCTTGTGTTAAATCTTGTGTTATCCTGATTGTGTTTCCACAGTTCTTTCTTGCTGCTTCTGTTATTTTCTCCTTCACCTCATAACTCTGTAATTAACCTGAACTATTCCTAGGATCTTTCCTTTTGAAATCTCTTTCAGAAGGTGATTGGTAGATTCTTTCTATTTTGCTCTCTGTCTCTAGAATATCAGGGCAGTTTGATAATTTCTTAAAAGAGGTTGACTAGGCTCTTTTCAGGAAGTTTTCAGGTTGACCAATAATTTTTGAATTATCTCTCTTGTCTATTTTCCTGGTCAGTGGTTTTTATGATGAGATGTTTAACATTTATTCCATTTATTTTCATCCTTTTCTTTTTGTTTTGTAATTTCTTGATTTCTCCTAAGGTCATTTGCTTCCATTTGCTCCATCCTAATTTTTAAGGAATAATTTTCTTCAGTGAGCTTTTGGACCTCCTATTCCATTTGGCGAATTCTGTTTTTTAAGGCACTTCTCTCCTCATTGACTTTTGGACCTCTGTTGCCATTTGGGTTAGTCTTTCTTTAAAGGTGTTATTTTTTTCAGTATATTTTTTGGGGTTTCCTTGCACAAGCTATTGACTCATATATATATTTTTTATTTTCTTGTATCACTTTAATTTCTTTTCCCAATTTTTCCTCCACTTCTCTTCCTTGATTTTCAAAATCCTTTTTGAACCCTTCCATGTCCTGAGACCATTTCATATTTTACTTGGAGGCTTTGGATGGAGGAGATTTGTTCTTGCTGTCTTCCTCAGGTTGTATGCTTTGTTTTCCTCTGGTTGTATGCTTTAATCTTCCTTGTAAGAAAGTACTTTTTTCACAAGTAAAGTAGACTTTTATAGTCCCATTTTCCCCCTTTTTCTTCATTTTCCAAACCAATTAGTTGACTTTAGAGCTCTTCCTTAAGTGGAGAGTATACTGCCCCAAGGTTCATGGGTTTTGTGCAGCTGTTTTCAGAGATGTCTCTAAGGATCTGCAAATTCTCATGCCAAAGTACTATGATGAAAGGAAAGGTGTTTACTTGCCTCCTGGCCTGCACTCTGCTTTGTGAGCAACCACCACCACACTTTTCTGCCACCAGCTCTACCATGCCAATGCTCTTCCTCACTTCAGGACTGCCACCCAGGACCACCAACCAGGGCTGTGACTCAAATAAGTCATTTGATTCCCCCAGTGTCTGTGGGCTGAGAGCCCCAGAAGCAGATCCTGGGACTGAGGCTAACCAAAACTGATTTAGAGCACTTCTTCATTTATCCATAGATAGCTTTGATTTTTTTCATCTCAAAATTGCCTATTTATATCTTTGATCATTTATTAATACTTGAATGGCTTGTATCCTTATAAATTTGATTAAGTATATGTTTGAGAAATGAAGCATTTATGAGAATGCTTACTGTAAAGATTGCTTCCCAGCTTTTTTGCTTTTCTCCTAATCTTGATTGATTGGATTTCTTTGTATACAAGTTTTTTTTCTATTTAATGAAGTCAAAAATTTCTGTTTTACATTTTGTAATGCTCTCTATCTACTGTTTTGTCATGAATTCTTCCCTTCCCCATAAATCTGTTGAGTAAATGATTCCTGGCTCAACCTGTCACCAGTAAAAACCATCATCTCCTCTGCACCAAAGTAAAAGAAGACAAAACCCAGTCCTTCCAAATTCTCTTTGTTGAAAGCTTTATCAACCTCACACTTAAACCTTGCTTAAAAACCCAGAATTCTTTGATCCCTTCCCTGTTCTTCAACCCTCCCCACATCCAAACACTATCTGATCATACATTTTTAAAAACCTTGTCTAACAGTTTACATTTTTCTTAGTGTTTAGAACTAGAAGGGACATTGTAAGTTGTCTAGTCAAGATGACACAGTGATCTAGGTGTGGATTTGGATTTATCTGAGTTAAATCCAGCTTCAGGTGGTTAGTAACTGTGTAATTCTGGGCGCACAATCTGCTACAATTTCCTAATTAATAAAATAGGGATGATAATAGTAGTTATCTTGCAGGGTTGTTCTGAAGGTCAAATGAGCTAATATTTACAAAGTAATTTATAAAGCTTTTAAAGTTTTATAAATTTTAGTTTTTATTATTAGCCCCCAATCCTCCCTTTGTACATGAGGAAACATAGACCCCATGTAGGAACACTGTATTCTTTTTTCCCTCTGACTTAATCTCTGTTGCAGCTGGATGGCATAAAAACAATAGAAAACAAAACTTGGCCAAGCTCACGAATGTAACAGTCATGAATCAAACCTAACTCCCCCTTTGCCATGCTGACACCTCTAACATATCCATGATTTCATTTATGTGGACTGCTTCCTCAGTTCAGACTGAAACACCCCCTTACTTTTGTTTTATCCTCTCATAAATTATCCTTAGAGAATTAAACCAGTATACTAAAGATCTTACTTATTCAAAGAATTTTATCCTTCTATAGGCCACAGTTAAACATTAAGGAGTTCCAGTTCTTGCCCTTTACTCTTGATCCCTGGCTTGCCCATCTCACTTTCAAACTGTAATTTGTATGTTATCCAATTATATGGATTCCCTTTAGACCACTTATGACATGAAGTCATTTTTGGTAATATGCTAAAGACTGGGTACTTTGAAGGATGGAAGAAAAAGAAAAATATATAATATAACCTTTATTTTTTCTCCTTAGGGAAAAATGTCACTCTGTTACGAAAGGCTTTCTCTAATCATACTTGGCACTTTGTTCTTGCCAAGGCAAATAATCTATAAAATTCTCCCCATGACAAGAACACCTCCAAGAACTCAAAGTTGCCTATCAAATAAAGTTCCAGTTCATTAGACTGGAACTGCAAGTCCTTCATGATCTCATTCCAGCCTGTTTTAGTTACTTAGGATTATAAACTTAGATTCATGAATTTGGAGATAGAAAGGACTTTAGAAACTTCTTTTCTAGCCCTTTCATTTTAAAGAAATGGAAACATGAAGAAAAGTTAAACGACTTTCCCCATATCACGCAAGTAATACATATCAGAAGCATGACCAGAATCCATGTCTACTAACTTTAGATCAATTAGTTTTTCTATTGTAACACTCTTTAGAACACTGTATTCTGTATCCCTTCATAATACTAGACTGAATGTCTAAGCACACCCTGTACTTATGTGCTTTTGCTCCCTTTGACTACTAAGCCTGCAATGCTCTCCAAATGTCCAGTTATAGAAATTCTATCCATCCTTGAGATTCAACTCATATACTACTTTCTTTAAGAAGCCTTTCTTCCTTGATCTTCCTCAGCTAATTTAGAAGTGATTTTTCCTCCCTTACCCTTCATTCTTATAGCACTATATTTATTTTAAGCATAAAATTGTATTATATTTTGTATTAAATCATTTGTCTCCCTCTCTTATTTTCTCTATTGCTTTATTACTACTTTAAGTACAAGAAATATTTTTTTATTCATGTGTCCATTCACCACACACAGTATCTTACATATCACTTAATCATGGAGTATTTATTAAGTCCCTGTGTCATTCCAGGGACTAGGAATACAAAGGCAATTATAAAACAATCCCTATCCTCAAGGAGCTTGGGTTGGTTGCTGTCCTTTATTCTTGAAGAGGACCAAAATGACATCACTGTGAAACAGTCAAGTTTCATTGTCCTAACTGTGACTGATCAGACCAATACAAGCTGGGGATATTGCACCACAAATAGGGCACAAATAGTCTGTGTGAACATTTGGAGTGGATGCACTTAATCTCTGTGTCTTGTGCTTCCTTTGAACTATTTTAATTTTGCTTTGCTCATATAGCACAGCACCTTTTCTGATGTGGGCAGGCCATGCTTAGTGGTCCTCTGCTAGTGTCTCTCATGTCACACAATCAATTCCAAAGTTCTTAAATCAGACCTTGAGAGTGTCTTTGTATTCCTTCTTCAAAAAGCTTACATTTTATTGGGAAGGGCAACGTGGACATTTAAAACTTTATATAAAATACAAAATATGTCAGTGGTAATGTAAGTTGCATAGGTAAGTAGGAGTTTTTAGAGATTAGGATAAGCTTCATGTAAAATGTAAGTTGTAAACTGTTTCTCAAAGGAAATGATGAAAGAGCCAATTCAAGACAGTGAGGATAGTCAGTGAAAAGGCACAGAGATGAGAAATGAAGTCCTGTGCTATGAGAAACAAAGAAAAAATAATTTGTCAGGACTATACAGAATATGAAGGTACAAATTATATAATTAGAATGGAAAGATATGTTGAGGTCAATTTATGAAAGGATTTAAATATCAACTGGAGGAGTTTGTAATTGATTTAAGGCCATAAGAGAGCCAATGCAGTTTACTGAGTAGAAGAGGGATAAAATATGTGCAACACAGGTGAAATAACATCCTGATTCCTTAACTTTCCCAACAACCTTGAGAAGAAGGTTAGGACACAGTACTAATAGGAAAGCATGCAAGCAGATATAAACATTACTTTTTATTTCAAAATTCTTTCCATAGACAATATTACCTATTATAAAGATTAATATTAAAATATCAAATTAATGAATGTAATGAGTGTAAAGTGTAAAGTTAAATTCTCTGAACTCTGACTCACAATCCAATGTAACATTTATTCTGAGACACTTTCCTCTTGCCCCCTCCAGGGTATGGTGCTATTTCTCAAATGGTTAAATGTATACTCCACACCGTGTCCAAGTCTGGCAAAGGTTAGAGGTGATTTTGGTGAATTGAAAACCAAATGTAATCTGATTTGGAATATGATAAAGGATAAACAGGAAAGCCTGATGCCAGGAGGTTTTTGGAGATGAAATGGTAAGAGGGTAGAATATGAGAGTATACGAAGGTGCATGAAGTATTATTCTTGTTATAATAAATTGCGCCCCTTTTGGAAAGCAAGCTTTCTAAATAAGAAATGATTTCTGGGTGATTGTTCATCTGAAGAAATGAAGTTTCAATCAGAAATCATAAGACTGTTATATTCTCTGGTATGAAAGAGAGTCAATGTGGCATAGTGGATAGAGAGTTGAGGCTGAAGCCACAAAGATCTGAGTATAAGGCAAGCTTTGAGAAAAATTAGCTGAGGGACCATGAATAATTTACAACATTCTTTGTAGTCTTGGCAACTTTCTAAGACTTTAAGGTAAGATCAAAGGCTGACCTGTGTTTGTAGAGGGAGTTTTGTTACCTAGAAGTTTGCTATACTAGTAAAATCACAGGTTAAATAACTTTGCCTGTCTTACGTAAATTTCCTGGAGATCCAGAATTTTGTTGTTGAGTTTTTTTCTATTGATAGATTTCGGGCTTTTCTCACTTAGATTTGTGGTCTTTTAGAGTTGTTTTAACCTAAACAATTCAACTCCTGTTGGCTGTGAGCATCTTACTCTTAGCTAAGGTTGATCCACAGGGGAAGACAGAATTTATCAGTGGGCCTTCATTTAAAGCTTCAGTGACTCAGTAGAATATTTCAGTGATTCTCACCTTGTAGAAATTCCTTTGTAAACGTAAAATCACCTTGAAACTACAATGAGGCATCAGAGTAGAAATTGAATAAAGATTGATATCTAAGTCATGTATGAAAAACTGAGAAAAAAATAACATAAATCAATCCCCCTTATGAATATCACTGCTGAAGTTTTCAGTAAAATCTTGACAAATAGACTATTATGACATATTTTAAAAAAATATTCACTGTGACAAAATCAGATGTAAATCAGGGATACAACATTAGGAGAAATGAACATGATTTGCCTATTTTAATATTTGAGCAATCATAAAAACAATTAAAACTGGATAGTTATATCAAGAAATCCAGAAAAGACCTTGAAGAAAATCAATTGTGAGAGATGGAGCCCAGATGGTGGAGTTAAAGCAGAGACTAGCCTGAGTTCTCCCACAAACCCCTTCAAATCCTTTAAAAACAATTCTAAACAAATAATTCTAAACAAATTCTAGGGCACAGAAGCCACAAAATGACTGAATGTAGCAGATTTCTAGCCCACGAAAACTCGGAAGATCGACTGGGCAAAGGAGAAAGAATCACATACCCAGAGAAACTGAGTATAATCATTCAGGGGAAAAATGGATATTTAATGAGACAGATGACTCTCAAGAATTCTTGATGAAAAGACTAGAGCTTAATGGAAATTTTGACATCCAAATACGAGACTCCATAGAAGCAGAAATAGGTAAATAGGAAAAGGAAAGTGTTAAAGATTTAATAAGGTTAAACTATATACTCCTATATTGGAGGGTAATATTTGTAAGTCATCAGACCTTTCTTATTATTAGGGTAATTAGCAGCAGTATAGTAGGTGTAGAAGTTACCGATGCGAGTTGAATATGAAGGATTGAGATAAAAAAAATAAAATTAAATGCTAAAAGAAGAATGTATTGGAAGAAAGAGAAAGAAAGAAGTAGAATATGGTAAATTACCTCACATAAAAGATGCAAGAGAAACCTTTGACAGTGGAGAGGAAAGAGGGAGATGAAGGAGAGTGAGAGAACCTTATTCTCATCAGAATTGGCTCAAAGAGAGAAAAACATACATGGGCAAATCTATCTTATCCTATAGGAAAACAGGAAGGGAAGGAGACAAGAGAAAGCGTGGAGATGTTAGAGGAAGAGCAGATTGGGGGAATGCAGTGGAGGAGAGGGAAATCTTGGGGTTTTTGGGAATCAGGGCATAAAGGGAATCAAAACTAAGAAGTAGATCTTGAAATAGAGATACTGAATGGAAGAAAAGGAAGTTTCATTTCTTCCTTTTGTTTACAGAAGTGTAAGATAGAGAGAGGAGATATTTAGGGACTGTCAGACTCAGAGGAAGTGTTGGTCACTTTTACTAAACATGCTCTTTCCTTCTCTCATTTTCTTTCTTCTTCCTTGTCAGAGCAACTGGCTTTCTTCTGACGCAAAATGATTTTGAGGAGGGACAAGATGAAAGTTAGAAAAAAAGTAGAATAAATGGGGGAGGAGAATAGGATGGAGGAAAATACATTTAACAATAGTAATTGTGATAAAAAATTGAAGTGAAAAAAATTGAAGTGTCAAGTCAGGGACTCCCTTTTACCTCTATTAAAAAAATCAATGTTCAGCTCTCTAAGGCAGGATCTGCTGCTTTCACGGATTCATCCAAGCACTCTCCCTCTCATTTCTAAGTTCAGCTCAGAAAAAAAAAATCATTTAATTCATCGACTAGAGCATAGACTATGAAGTGCAGTGGATAGAGCACCAGTGAGACATAATTCAAAATGTAGTTTTAAAGTCTTAAAAACATAGGAAAGGTGAAGCGAGAGGAAAAGTGACTCTGAGAGTAACTATGAAAGTGAATATGCAAAAGATTTATGTTTGAGATCAAAGTGTGAGATAATTCAAGAGTACAAAACAAACACAAGAGGTGTGTGTGTGTGTGTGTGTGTGTGTGTGTGTGTGAGAGAGAGAGAGAGAGAGAGAGAGAGAGAGAGAGAGAGAGAGAGAGAGAGAGGTAAAGCGAGAGAGAGTTTTCAATCATATAAAGAATCTCAAGAGAGGAAATTCCAATTCCCCCTCCTCATTCAGGTTGGCCCCTTCCCTGCACAGAAAGTGTTGGAGAGTCAGTTGGGACAGTGAGAGATCAAATGATGTGAGTGGAGCCACTCAGTCACTTTGTGTGAGAGGCAGCGCTTGAACCTAGAGCTTCCCAATCAAGATGCCAGCTCTCTATCCAACACACCATGCTACAATTATGTTTTAGAGTAAATGTTGAAGGCAGAAAGGCCATGAGAAAAGAAATAGTATGAGACACAGAATATTGAAATCTAATAAACCACTTCCCATTCTTTTCCAGTTCCAGAAAGATGTGCCAGCTTGATCAGAGGAGCTCCCATAAAGAGAATATCCAATCCCTTATTTATTTCTGGGCACCATTAACATATACATATAAGCTATACATGCAACCCTATACATAAAGAGCACAATGTTAATATTATCAGAGAGGGAAGTTTTGGCAAAGATACCTGTGGATATGGAAGTTCTGGACATCTCACAGGTAAGAAAGTTTTGAGGACTTTCCTTCTGAACCATGCAGTATAATTAAGGTTGATATCAGGTGTAAAGTTAGAGCAAGTTCTGTATCATAGAGAGTGAAAGAGACATAAAGATGGCAGATGGCAAGATAATGCATGAAGTCTTTTGATAACTTGCCTTGTTCTCTCTTTTATGTGTACATATTCAGTCACCATGTAGCTTAACATTGTGTGCTTCATGCTTGGCTAGAACAGGTCAAGTTTCACCTCCAGCTCCCCAAGTGCTGGGTTGCTTTTTTAATATTTTACTGGGGCCTCTAAGAACTGAGTAAAGAGATAGATAAACATAGCAACTTTGGGGATTCCTGTCTGGGGTTTTCCTGAGAAACCCTACAGACTTTTTTGAAGGACAAGGGTCAGCTCCCTTTGCCCATATCTCCAGTAGAACCTTAACTTCCCCCAGTCCTCATCTGGTCAACTCCACTTTACTTATTCTTTCATCTCAGTAATGGGTCATTTCAGTGAAAACAAATCCTTATTTTTTGTATCAATTTTAGACCAAAGTGTTTACAACTAGTAGAGATACTAGAGTTTATTTACTAAAATGTGTTATTTCACAATTGTGAAAGCTGAGACCTTGAAAGAGTAAACAATTTTCCCAAACCTACATGATTACTTTAAGTGTCAGACTACAACTATATGTAAAGGATTTATATAAGGAATTCTTCCTTTAGTTTAAAGATGTCCTCTGACATCGTATCCAATAGTAGAATTCCAGTGTAAACCCAGGCTCAAAGGACCAGTTGTAAGTGATTGTCTCCTCCATGGTGGAGATTTGTTATTCATTGCTCTTCCACAGTAGGAGAGATGAGTACTCTTGGTGAGAACTAGGAAGAAGATTGATATGACTCCTGCTGGTTTCTTCAATTGAGTTAGAAGACTCAGGATTCCACTTTTCTTCAGGTTCCTGAAAAAATAAAGAGTCTAAAAGTGTGGCATGCAAAACTTTGATGACATCCCTATTCTCAGCCTATTACACTAGAGACCCTGGAGAATTTCCACTTGGCTGAAATGTAGGTCTCTCTCTCTTTCTGTGTATAAATGTACACATACACACATACCCATATGTGCATAAATATATTCATGTGTTTACACACATGCATGCATGCACTTAAGCATTTGTGCACATATACACACATGCAACTAAATTTTTTCCCTTAACTACCATCCTTATTTTTCTATATCAGTCCTTCCAGGGCAGAGGATATACAGAGTCACTTTGTATGTGACAATGAGGACTCAAAAACAAAAATTCCACCTGAATGAACTGCCTTTACATGACTGGACATTTTTCCTGACAGAAGAAGAAGAAACATTCAATCATAAGAAATGACGAGTAGTTCTTTTTATGATAAGCCAGGAAGGAACCAAGTAGTCACTACCACACAAATTAGAAAACCACACAATAGGCTGGGTCATAGCAGACACAGGCATCTGCATCATACCACGTCCTTGATAAAAGTGCTCAGCTCATTGATGGAGTCATCATGAGAAGTCACACAGTCCAAGTCAGGCTCAGTTTTCTTACTATCTCCTTCAGTTACATTGCCCACTGATCATAAATACTGATTTCACAGAAAACCCCCCCTAAACAAAGATTTTATGCTTATACATGGCAATTAAAGCTCCAAGAATGAATGCAGTGAGCTTTGTGAAGTTAATGGAATTAACAGGATGATTTCTTTGAAAGTACTTGGGAGACAGCAGCTTCCCTAGGGTACCGCCACTTTCTTTTCAAAGCTCAGAGCTTCTTGCATACTTCCTTACCTGTCTGGTTTCCCCTTTATCAGGGTCTCAGTGTAAGCAAGGATGTTGGCATAATGTGTTGAAAGGTGTTCTGGATTGGATTACTTATCTAAGTAGAGATAAAAACTTCGCTAGAAATAATCTGGGTACACTGGGCAACTGGCTGGTAGAAGGGATGCCCTCCATTGGTTCCTGTATTTTCCAACCCATTGATAACTTAATGTATTCAGCTTGGGAACAGGAATTGATGATGTACTTCCTATTAGACTCCATGATACCTGAGGTAAGTAGGTGACAAAATGGTGCATTTTTGGTCATAGTGTAGCAAAGTCTGAGTCTCATACAATAAAATTATTTTACTAGCTGCTGAGAATGACAATTAGTACAAGAGAATTCCTATGGAGCAGTGAGGAAATGATTGTACTTACAGTGAGTCCCTGAGAATAGCTGCTGAAAGGTATCAAAACCAACATACAAGGTGATGGAGAGGTCAACTCTTGATCACATTGGACCACTGGATATAACAACACAGTCCTAGAATTGAATCATGTTCTAAATAAAAATTCCAAACTAAGGTTTTAGTGCAATGACAGACAAGGACACAAAGTCGTAGCTGTGCTTTCCCAAAATTGAAGGATCTTCTGTTGCTTAAAGGAATCACATCTTGCTTTCCTCTGCTTTGGTGATTGTTTCCTGGGTGCTGCACATCTTTCAAGCAATAAGTAAGAAGGAATTTCCTAGTTTTAGGGCAACAAGTTTCCTGGCAATATGTATAAGCTCAATAGCAGAGACAAACCACTCACTGGCACCTTCATAACCAGAACCTTCACAAACAGAACCAATTCAGAAACTTCATAGACAGTGTTTATCATGTCTGTAATCAGCTTCTGGTGCAGCCCTTCCACTATCCACCATGAACACTGGCAGAATTCCTTCATTTTCAACAACATGTTGTTCACATCTGGTACCATTTAGAGTTTTTCCATGATGATGGGTAGGTTAGAAAAATTGTCTAGTGCCACATGAAGTACAGAATGATCACTGTGAAACTGATTTTCTCTTCCTTGAACATTTGTTCCCAAGCAGCTTCCACTCTTCAGGCCTTGGCCAGGTTTGTAGGCCTCTTAATCACATCCTCTGTGGTGAGGAACTTGGAATAAGCCACAAGAATGTGCTCAGTGTTGCTGAGCTTCAAACTGAATTGGTCTTGGTCTGCCTGAAAAAGACTTTACACATTGGTCTGGAACCTGTTAAAGGAGAGCCTCTGGATCAACTGCACAAAGTTTACATGTGGGCTGAGATTAGCTATAGATGGTATAGATAGGTATAGATGGTGTATAGAGGAATACAAGTGGTGTATCCTGGAAAATGTTTCAAAGGGCCTTCTAATAACAAAAAAAAAAACAGAAGGGGATACATAGGTATAATTCCAGCTAGAACCTCTTTCCTCAGAGGAGATCCAAATGGCCAGTCTGTGGCCCAATCTGGCTGCTTCCTTTCCTAGTGAAAATGTAAATCTTCCTTGGAGAAAGATGGAAGGAGGCGATGCTCAAGACATCAGCGTAAGCCTCCTTTCAGGTCACTTCTAGAAAGAACCTGTGGACATTTATAATCTATGTGGACAAAAGAATATCACCCCTTACACTAGACTACTTTTTGAACTCAGTTCATCTTTCCAAATTCTGTCTTCTTTTGCCTAATTCCAAGAAAAGCCAGACACAGAGTTAAAGGACAATCTAGACTGATGGTGTTCAGACCACATGAATCAAATATAATAAGAAGAAATGCAATCAGAATAAATGTACTGGTTTTATGTTTAGAATATAAATATCATCTTTACAAGTTTAAGACATGAAAATTAGTTAAGTAGCCTTTTATTTAAAAAAAATCTGCAGGTTTTTTTTATAAACTCCATGTATAATATGAATCAACAGTATTTGGGGCTTCTTTGAAAGGAAATAAAACTATCCAGAACAAGAGAGATGACAGTCTTCCTGATGACTGCCCCAAATCAACTACCTCTGGAATATTACAATTATTATAGACTCTTTATTTTAGGGATAATGTGGATAATTTAGAGAGAATTCAGAAGTAGGTAATCAGCAGAGTAAAAACATTGGAAATTTACCTGGAGAAGAGTAAACAGCAAATTATGAGAACTTTCTTTAGGATTTGAAGGATTCTCATGTGTAAAAAAGAATTAAATCTGTTTTGCCAAGCCCCAAAGGGCAAAACTAAAAAGAATAAATGGAAGTCACAAAGAAATTTTATCTTGTGTAAGGGAAATCTTCCTCACAATAAAAATACCCAACAAAGAATGGATTGTCTTGGGATGCCGTAAGTTCTCCTTTACTGGAACATGTAAAAAATGCTAAGAAAATTATTTGTTGGGGAAAATTTGGACAATGATTTTAGAAATATTAAAAAAGACTTCAATGAAGAGAACAGCCCCTTCAAAAGGAAAATTGGGCAAATAGAAAAGGAAGTAGAAAACCTAATTGGGGAAAATAACTCCTTAAAATGAACAATTGAGTAGATAGAAAAGGAGATTCAAAAGTTAACTGAAGAAAACAATTTGATAAAAAATAAAATTGCAGCTAATGAATCTATGAAGTATCAAGAATCAGTCAAACAAAGTCTAAAGAATTAAAAGATAGAAAAATAGTAAAATATCTAAGGAGAAAAATCTAAAGAAAAAAATCTAAGGATTATTGGTCTGCCAGAAAGCCAGGAAGACAAAAGGACCTTGGAGAACATAATCAAAGGTGTTATCAAGGAAAATTGCCCAGAAGTCCTAGATGCAGAGGGCGAAATGGTCATTGCTAGAATTCACTGTTCACCTCCTGAACAGGACTGCAAACTAAAAATACCAACGAATATTATTTGCAAATTCCAGAACTATCCAGTGAATGAGAAAATACTGCAGGAACCCTTGCAACTTCTACATTAAAAGAACAAAGGAATTGGAATATGATATTCCATAAGGCAAAGGAGTTGGGACTACAACCTTGGGTTAATTATCCAGCGAAGGTGAGCAAAATATTTCAGGTAAGGAGATGGACATTCAATGAAACAAGGAATTTCCAGACCTTGCTGATGAAAATGTCAGAACTCAATAGAAAATTTGATTCTGAAACCCAGGTCTCAAGAGAAGCATGAATAGATAAACAGGTGAAAAAATAAGTTATAAAACATCAACAGTTTCCTTCCCTATAAGGGAAAATGATAGTTTTAATCTTGAGACTTGTATACTTTTTATGAAATGTAAAAAGGACCCACAAAGATAGAGGAAGTGGATATAAATTAAATGAGGTGGTGATAACAAATGTGATATAGGGGGCAAAGGGACTGGTATGGGAGATGCGAAAGGAGGAGTCAGAAAAAAAAAAGTTCTTTCACAGGAGAAAGCCCCAAAATATATTGCAGTAGAGGGAAAGAGAGGAGGGTGACGAACATTGTCTGATGGGTACTCTAATCTGACTGGATTCAAGCAGGGTACCACGAACTCAGTTAAATAGAGAAATGCAATTAGCTCTATAGGCAGTAGCAGGGGAAGGGGAAAAGAAAAGGAAGGGAAGGCTAAAAGGGAGGGAAGAAGTAGGAAGGGAAAAGAGGATTAAAAGAGAGGGGTGCTGAAACAAGGGAGGAGAGACTGAGGGAGGTTGTGGTCAAAAATTAAAACTATTGTGGGGGACAGGGAGAACTAAAAGCATAAACAAGGGGAAAGGAGATGGAGGGAAGAACACAGATAGTAATCATAACTGTGAATGTGAATGGGATCAACTCTCCCTTGAAACAGAAGTGGATTGCAGAATGGATTAAAAATCATAATTCAACAATATCTTGTTTACAAGAAACACATTTAAAATGGGATCATACAGGGCAAAAATAAAAATTTGGAGCAGAATATTTTGTGCTTCAGCTGAGGTAAAAAGAGCAGGGGTAGCAATTCTAGTCTCAGGCAAATTTAATGCAGAAATAGATCTAATCAAAAGAGATAAGGAGGGAAACTATACCCTGCTAAAAGTCACCGCAGATAATTAAGCAATCTCATTACTAAACATATATGCTACAAGTGGTATAGCATCCAGTTTCTTAGAGGAGAAGTTAAGGGAGTTACAGAAAGCAATAAAGAGCAAAACTGTATCTAGTGGGGAATCTCAGGTTCCCCCATTCTGAACATGATAAATCTAACCTCAAAATAAACAAGAAAGAAGTTAAGGAGGTGAATAGAACTCTGGATAAGGCAGATATGATAGATTGTTAGAGAGAACTGAATGGGGTAGAAAGGAATATGCCATTTTTCTCAGCATTACATGGCACATAATAGAAAAGTCTACCATGTTCTAGGTCATAAAAACCTCACAATCCAGTGCAGAAAGTCAGAGATAACTCAATGTATTCCTCTGACACCATAATGCAGTAAAACTTATATGTAGTCAAAGGCCATGGAAATAGTAACCAAAAAACTAACTAGAAACTAAAAATTCTAATCATAAAGAATGAGTGGGTTAAACAACAAATTATAGAAACAGTCAACAACTTCATTCAAGACAATTACAATAATGAGACAACCTACCAAATTTTATGGAATACTGCAAAAGCAGTTCTTAGGGGAAGTTTTATGTCTCTGAATGCCTCCATAAATAAAATAGAGAAAGAGGAGATCAATGAATTGTTCATGCAGCTGAGAAAACTCAAAAAAGAACAAACTGAAAATACCCAAGTAAATGCCAAATTAGAAATATTGAAAACCAAAGGAGAGATTAATGACATTGAAATTAAGAAAACTATTGAACAAGTAAATAAAACTATGAGTTGGTTTTATGCAAAAAACAATGAAATTGATAAATCTTTGGTCAATTTGATTTAAAAAAAGAAGAAAATCGAATGACCAATACCAAGAATGAAGTGTGAACTCACCTCCAAAGAGGAGGAAATTAAAACAATAATAAGAAATTACTTTTTCCAGTGCCATAAATTCGACAATGTAAATGAGATGGATGACTATTTTAAAAGATTTAAATTGCCCAGATTAACAGAAGAAGAAGTTGGATCTTTAAATAACCCCATCTGGGTGCTGCTATAAGTTTTTCTGAACATGTGGGATCCTGTCCCATTTTTATGATCTCATGGGAATACAGTCCTAGAAGTGATATTACTGGGTCAAAGAGTATTCATGTCTTTTCGTAGCCCTTTGGGCATAATTTCAAATTGATCTCCAGAATGCTTCAATCAGCTCACATATCCACCTACAGCGAATTAGTGTTCCAACTCTCCCACATGCATATTCTCCAGCATTTATCATCATCCTGTTTTTTCATGTTAGCCAATCTGAGAGGTGTGGTGTGGTATCTGAGTTGTTTTGGTCAGCATCCCTCTAATCAATATTTAGAGCATTTTTTCATATGACTATACATAGCTTTAGTTTCCTCCTCTGATGACTGCCTGTTCATATCCTTTGTCTATTTATCAATTAGAGAATGACTTGTATTCTTGGACATTTGACCCAGTTCCCTATGTATTTTAGAGATGAGGCCTTTATCACAGATACCATTTGCAAAAATTCTTTCCCAGTTTTCTGCTTCCCTCCCAATCTTGGTTGCACTGGGTTTGTTTGTGAAAAAAATTTTCAACTAATGTAATCAGAATCATCCATTTTGCACTTTATAATGTTTTCTATCTCTTGTTTAGTCAAAAATTCTTCCCTTCTCCATAAATCTGATAAATACACTATTAGTTGCTCCTCTAATTTGTTTGTAGTATCAATATTTATACCTAGACCGTTTGGACTTTATTCTTGTGTAGTGTGTCAAGCCTTGGTCTTTCCCTAGTTTATGCCACACTGTTATCTAGTTTTCACAGAAAATTTGTCAAACACTGAGTTCTTATCCCAGAAATTGGGGTCCTTGGGTTTATCAAACAGTAGATTGCTATATTCATTGACTAATGTATCTTGTGTACCTAACCTGTTCCACTGGTGTACCCTTTGGGTTCTCAGCCAGTAACAAGTAGTTTAGATTGCTTGATAATAGAATTTGAGACCTAGAACATCTAGACCACCTTCCCTAGCATTTCTTTTCTTTAGTTCCCTAGATATTGTGAACCTTTTGTTCTTCCAGATGAATTTCGATATTATTTTTTCTAGCTCTGCAAAATAATTATCTGATTGTTTGATTGGTATGGCACTGAATAAGTAAATTAATTTAGGTGGTATTGTCATTTCTATTATATTGACTCAGTCCATCAATGAGCAACTGATGTTTTCCTACTTACTTAGATCTGACTTCATTCTTGTGAAAAGTGTTTTGTGATTGCATGCATATAGTCCCTGGGATTATTTTAGTAGGTAGACTCTCAAACATTTTATAGTGTCTACTGTTGCTTTAAATGGAATTTCTTTTTGTATCACTTGCTGTTGAGTTCAGTTAGTAATTTAAAAAAATGCAGAAGATTTGTTTGGGTTTATTTTGCAACCTGCAACTTTCTCAAAATTGTTTCTTATTTCTAGTAGTTTTTTGCTTGATTCTCTGAGATTCTCTAAGTATATCATCATGTCATCTTCAAAGAGTGACAGTTTAGTTTCTTTTTTGCCTCTTTTAATTCTATCAATTTCTTTTTCTTCTCTTATTGTGACACTTAATATTTTTACCACTATATTGAATAATAGTAGTGATAATGGACATCCTCGTTTTACTCCTCATCTTACTTGCAATGCATCTAGCTTATCCCCATTGCATATAATGCTTGCTTAAGGTTTTGTGCAGATACTGCTTATTATTTTGTGGAAATTTCCATTTATTCCTATTTTCTCCAGTGTTTTCAATAGGAATGCATGATGTATTTTGTCAAAAGTTTTCTCTGCATCTATTGAGATATCATTTGTTTTTTCTTAGTGTTGTTGTTGATATGACCAATAACATGATTGTTTTCCTAATATTGAACCAGCTCTGCATTCCTGGTACAAATCCTACCTGATCACAATGCATTATTCTCATGATAAGTTACTGTATTCTTTTTACCAAAATCTTATTTAAAATTTTTGCATCTATATTCATTAGAGAAATTGGTGCATAATGGTCTTTCCCGGTTATTGCTCTTCCTGGTTTAAGTATCAAAACCATATCTGCATCATGAAAAGAATTTGGGAAGACTCCTCCAATTTTCCCAAATAGACTATGTAGGTTTGAAATTAACTGTTCTTTAAATGTTTGATAGAATTCCCTTATGAATCCATTTGGCCCTGGAGGCATTTTTCTAGGAATTTCATTGATGGCTTCTTCAATTTCTTTTTCTGAGATAAGGCTATTCAAGTATTCAACTTCCTCTTCTGTTAATCTGGAAAACTTATATCTTTTTATATCTCCTTTAGATTGTTGAATTTATGGGCATACAATTGGGCAGAATAATTTCTTATTATTGCTTTAATTTCCTCCTCATTGGAGGTGAATTGGTACTTTTCATTCTTGATATTGGTCACTTGGGTTTCTTCTTTCTTTTTAATCAGTTGACCAAAAGTTTATCAATTTTATTGGTTTTTTTTCAAAAAATCAACTCCTAGTTTTAGTTACCAGTTCAATAGTTTTCTTAATTTCTATTTCATTAATCTCTCCTTTATTGTCAATATTTATAATTTGGCCTTTACTTTGGGATTTTCAATTTGTCCTTTTTCAAGTTTCCTTTCAGCAGCATGCCCAATTCATGGATCTCCTCTTTATCTATTTTATTCATGTAGGCATTGAAAGATATAAAAACTCCCCTAAGAAGTGCTTTTGCAGTATTCCTTAAAATTTGTTAGGCTGTCTCATTATTGTCATTCTTTTGAATAAAACTGTTGATTGTTTCTATAGTTTGTTGTTTAACCCACTCATTCTTTATAATTAGATTGTTTGGTTTCCAAGTAGGTTTTGGTTTGTATTTCCATGTCCTTTGATTGCATTTTTTTTATTGCATTATTATGTCAGAAGGATGCTTTGAGTATCCCTGACTTTCTGCACTGAATTGTGAGGTGCTTATGGTCTAGTGCATGGTTTATTTTTGTATATGTGCCATGTACCGCTGAGAAAAAGGTACATTCCTTTCCATGCCTATTAAATTTTCTCCACAGATGTACCATATCTTCATTATCCAGAGTACTGTTCACCTCCTTCACTTCTTTCTTGTTTATTTTGAGGTTAGGTTTATCAAGTTCACAGAGGGGGAGTTTGAAATCCACCACTAGTATACTTTTGCTGTCTCTTTCTTCATGTAGCTCTGTTAACTTCTCCTCTCAGAATTCGGATGCTACACCACTTGGAGCATATATATTTTGTAATGAAATTGATTTGTTGTTTATGGTGCCTTTTGCCAGGATATGGTTTCCTTCCTAACCGTTTTGATTAGATATTTTTCTGCATTAGATTTGTCTGAGATTAGGATTGCTCCTCATGCTTTTTTTTTACAGCAGCTGAAACACAAAATATTTTGCTCCAACTTTTTACTTTTACCCTGCATGTATGATTCCAATTCAAATGTGTTTCTTGTAAACAAGATATTGTTGGATGATGATTTTTAATCCATTCTTCAATCCACTTCTGTTTCATGGAAGAGTTGATCCCATTCACATTCACAGTTATGATACTATCTGTGTCCCTCCCTCCATCCCCTTTCCCCTTGCTTATGCTTTTAGCTCTCCCTTCTCCTCCACAATAGTTTTAATTTTTGACCACAGGCTGCCTCAGTCTTCCCTCCCTTCTTTCAGCACCCCTAGCATTTAATCTCCTTTTCCCTTCATACTTCTCTCCCTTTTAGCCTTCCCTTCCTTTACTTTCCCCCTTCCCCTCCTACTGCCTAGAGTTAATTGTTTTTCTAATCTTAACTGAGTTTATTGTACTCTCCTTGAATCCAATTAGATGAGTGTAATTCTCAAGCAATGCTCATCCCCCTTCCCAATTTCCCTGTATTGTAATATATTTTTGTTCCTCTTCTTTTGATTGAATTTATTTTTTTCTACCTCCTCCTTTTCACATCTCCCATTACAATCCCTTCGAATCCTCATTTAATTTATACCCACTCTATCTATGTATATCCCTTTTACATTTCATAATAAACATACAATTCTCAAGTTTATCAAGTATCATCTTCCATGATAGGGATGTCTTTTTCTTTGGCCATATTGTGTAACCAGTTTTTTTCTGTTTTCCTTTTTATGCCTCTCTTGAAACCTGAATTTGAAGATCAGATTTTATATTGAGTTCTGACCTTTTCATCTAGAACATCTGGAAATCTTTTTTTTTCTGAATATTTCTCTCCTTACCTGAAATATTATGCTCAATTTTGCTGGGTAATTAGTCCTTCCCTGTTGTCCCACATTCTATGTCTTTCAGAATATCGTAATTCAATTCCTTTGTTCTTTTAATGTAGAAGCTGCAAGATCCTGTGTGATCCTGACTGTTACTCCTCCACATTTGAACTATTTATTTCTGGCTGCCTGCAGTATTTTCTCCTTTGCTTAATAGTTCTGAAGTTGGGAGTGATATTCCTTGGTGTTTTAATTTGTAATCCCTTTCAGGAGGTGAATGGTGGATTCTTTTGATGACTATTTTGCCCTCTGTGTCTAGGACTTCTGGGCAATTTTCCTTGTTAATTTCTTTGAGGTTATTTTAGGTTATTTTTTTGTCATGACTTTTTGGTAGACTAATAATCTTTAGATCTTCTCTCCTGGATCTATTTTCCAGGTTAGTTCTTTTCTCTATTAGATATTTTACCATTCCTCTCTCTTTTCATCCTTTAGATTCTATTTGACTGATTCTTGATGTCTCTTAAATTAATTAGCTTCTACTTGTCCAATTCTGTTTTAATTGTTTTCTTCAGTTAATCTTTACATCTCCTTTTCCATCTCTCCAATTGTTCCTTTCAAAGAGATATTTTCTCCAGTTAGGTTTTTTCTTCCTTTTCCATTTGTCCAATTTTCCTTTTTAAGGGACTGTTCCCTTCATTGAATTCTTTTTTCATATTTTAAAAATCATTGGCCAGGTTTGATTCTATTTCTTTAATTTGGGTTGTAAAATCTTTCCTGAGCTCTTCCAAGAAGGCTCTTTGTGCTTGAGACCAGTTCATATTCCCTTCTGACATTTCAAATGTGGGTACAGTCTCAATGCTGACCTCTTTGGTATTTGTGTTTTGGTCCTTGTCCATATAGAAAGATTCCATGATGTTTCCCTTTGTACTTTGCTTCCTACTCATGATACTTACCCTTTTCCTATCTTTTAAAGTAGATTTCTGCGTCTGTGGCACAAGGAGCTCTGTCCCACAAATCTTGTAAGTGAAACTTGAGTCTTTGTGTCATGTGGCCTCTGGTTCTTTCAGCTACTAATTTAAATCCTGCAGCTTACCTGGTGCTGATGTGGCTGATGTTTGAAAACAGAGGCCAGCTGATGTCTTTTTTGAGTTTTCTGTGCAGTTACCCTGGAGGTAACTCGTTAATTATGGGGAAGGGGTGATCTGGATGTGGGAGTGTCTTCTACTGAGCTAGAGAATAGGCAAGCTCAGCTGTCTGTGCTTCCAAATTCCAAGAGTCTTCCAAATTCCCCTGGGGTGCTGAGACATGCCTGGGTTCCTGGTGCTGGCAGTTGCTAGTTTCACCACCCCGGGGGTGGAGGAGGATTTTCTCCTGTTTTGTTGAGGTGAGGCTGTCTGGGACAGTTATGATCCATCACTGGTAGCCTTTGGCCATAGCCAGAGGAACCCTCATAGGGAAATTTCTATCCTCACAGGTTGAGAGTCTGTGTACCCCTTCTGCTGCTCCTATTGTTCCAGGGTTTTTGCTGGGGAGACATTTTCTGGGCTCATCAAGGTCATGAAGGGGAGGGAGATAGCAATTACTGATTACTCCACCATCTTGGCTCCTAGAACCTGAAATTGTTCTAATTCTTTCCAACATAATAGTGTGAAAATGTTTAATATGAATGTATATGTACAACCTATATCATATTGCATGCCATCTTGAGGTGGAGGAAGGCATGAGGAGGGAGAAAATTTGCATCTGAAAATCTGATGGAAGTCAATTTTGAAAACAAAAAAGAAATAAATGAATAATAGTAATAGTAATAAAAATGGAGGATTCAGATATGATTCACCTAGAAGAGAATACAAGAGATCTAGAAAGACTGTCACAGACCTAATTAATAATTTCTTCTATATACAGATCATGTTAGGAGTCCAGCATACCTCTCAAGGAGAAATACACACACATACACACATATTTGTATGTGTGTGGGTGTGCGTGTGTGTACACATACACAATTTTCTATTAAAGGTTACCTCCTTTCTCATATCTTAGCTCACCTTGATTTCTTCAATAATTTTTAACATAATCAGTCCTCTACTCTTCTTTTTTGCCTTGGAAAAGCTAATGTTTCTCATTCTGATAACAAATCCTGCAATTCACATGCTAGATATTTTCCCAGTATTTTTTCTCCAAGTTTCATTCTTTCCTCTTATACCCCTTCCTCTCCAGGGAAATCTATCCAAAATTGCTTCTGAATATTAGTTGGGTTATCTTTAAGGAAGGAAATTGTCTGTAAAGGCACAAGTTCCATTTAAGACAAGAATAATTCCTTCTTGGGGGAATTCCTTTCTTTATTTGACTTTGTAAACTACCTTAGATTGCAATATTTTCCTTATATAATTTTCACTGCAATATTTTCAATCATACTTTTAAAGTTTAACTTGTAGTATTGTGAATAAAATTTCCCTAGGGATTGCAATACTTCCTTTTAAAATGTTTACATCCAGTGGGGCAACCTTCAATTTCTATAAATATAGGAGTATTCCAGTTTCCTTGGAATTTTCTGTCAGTCTCAGGTGTGTAGGAGCTGAACTGAACTGAACTAAGGTAAGTTGAGCCAGTCTTGGCCATATTTGTCCTGTTTTCTTCCATCCTCTCCTGAGCTGACGTTTTCTCACCTCTCATAATTTGCAGGTTCCGAACCCTCCACCCCCATCACCATGAAGATCCCTTACCTAGTGCTCCTTATAACTTATCCTATTCTGGAAAAAATAAGGTGCATGTTGACTGACAAAGAGTTGGGACTGTATGTATGGAGAATAGTGTGACTTTAGGCCAGAGGTGAGGAATCTGTGAACTTGAGGCCACATGTTGCCCTCTAGGTGGTTTCGTGTCACCCTTTGACTGAATCCAAACTTCACAGAAAAAAATATTTTTATTAAGGGGATTTGTTCTGTAAAATTTGGATTCAGACAGAGGGCCTCCCTTGAAGGACCTAGATGTCCACAGTCAGCTTTGAGGCCATAGGTTCCTCATCCATGGGCTTTTGGGCATTCATCATTTGTCTGGATTAGCTTATTCTCCAACTAGGCCTAGGACTTTTCTAACTCTAAGAAAATTTAAGGGAAAATGTCATCCACAATGGTCCATTAGGAAAGCAGTTTTTAGTGAAGACAAATGCTGAATTTGTGACAAGAATAAAGAAGGCTGGGAGAGGGGGAATATGTGGTACCAAGAGGTTGTTATATATTTAAGTAACATATGAAATCAGGGCATGAAGGATGATGCATTTTCATCATTTTGGCATCACAGGAAGTCTGTAGGATCCTAGCAAGAAGAGACCTAGGAAGTCCTCTAGTCAAATCTCCCTGAATTTATAGATGCAAGGAACCCTGAAGCCTAGAGAGGTTCAGTACCTTGCCAAGATCATACAGGTAGTAAGGGTAAGGTGAGGTATTGGAACTCAGGAGAGGAAGGAATCTTTTCTACTCTATCTTGGTTTGGGACATGGAAGGCATTTGTTAGTGTACCTGCCAGAGTCAAATCTGATGGAATGGCTAAGGCTTTGGCTCTGGAGTCAGATGAATGACCAAAGTTTGAATGCCAGTTCTGTCACTGATTAGCTCTCTAAATAAATAGGCCCTACTAACTAGTTGGGCAACATTTTATAAGTCATTGAAAATTTGGTAGAGAAATATGAACTGTGGACCTGGCAAACATTCTCATACAGGTTCACCTGAGACTCCAGAGTATTGTTATGACTTAGTCAGAGCTACTTCAAGTCCCCCAAATCCCCATTCTTAGCACATTTCTGGCCTGTGTATTTACCATTGGTTCCAGAATTTCAAGGAACATATATGAACCCAGTAATTTGGTGTGAAAGTACCAACTCATTACTAGAAGATAGAGGAAAAGAAATGGAATAAGTCAACCTATGCTCACCCTTAAATGGGATCACATTAGGGATTCTCAGAGGGAATGAGAACAAGCTTAGCCATTCTGCTACCATCAACAGTGTCTGGGATGGTGATTCCTTCAGGTGAATGTTGTCTATAAGGTCAGATAGGATAGGTGGTACCCTGAAAAGGGATGAGAACGAAGTCTCCTTAAACTGGTTTCTTTAAATGTTTTTTGATATTTTCCTTCAAGAGGTTTCCTAGGCCAAACAGGTATTCATAGCTGAACAAATGCACTAGATAGAAAAAGCACAGCTAGCTCAAGTGGGATGATTCATACTGATAATTAAATTAAGGTGCAAAGAGGGTGATATATTCTTCACAAGGTCAGAAAACAAATAAAAGAAAATCATGCTGGAATTGGAATCTCATTGTCCTGTTTCTAATTCCTGAGTTTTTACCACCATACACTCTCTTATAGAAGAGCAGCAGTGTGGCGTAAGAGTATAGAGGGTTCACACTGAAGTCATGGATGACCAGGTGTCAATTTCCAACTCTGACACATATTCTCTGTGAAACCCTGTATAAGCCCCAAACTTCTCAACATTCTAGGCAATATTTTAAGACTTGAAGTTACAGAAAAGTACAAACCTGCAATGGTAGAGGGAATCCTATCACCTGGATGCTCCCTTTGCTGAAGAGAACCCAGATCTAATCCCTCTCTCTATCTTAGCACTTCATCCAGATTCAGAATTCCACTCTTGTACATATTTTCTCTACTGATAGATTGCAGTCCCTGCACAACTAGATACTTCTTCTTTAAGAGCTGCTCTGATGAAAACAATTCATCTGCTGTTGGCTAACCCTAGAGCAGTGACCCTCTTGGTTTTAAATCAGGCTGATCCAGAAGACTGGACTCAAAATTCATCACTGGGCCTGTACTCAAAGCCTCAGTGTCTCAATAGAAAATTCCAAGATGTCAAGTCTGCTCACAAAGCCTTCAAAATCCAAATTCATCTCTATGCTACAATGAGCTATCAGAGCAGAAAGAAAGTAGAGTGTTAGTGAAAAAAAGTAGGAAAAAGCTGAGAAACAGACATTTTTTGTACATGAAGGAATATCAGTGTGAAAATATTCAGCAAGATATTGACATAAAGACTACAACAACTATTTTACTATGAAGTCAGATTTAATTAAGGAGTACAAAGATGGTTCAGCAATAAGAAAACAGTTAATATGATTTGAGGGTTTTAATATTTACATAGTCACAAAAACAAGTAAAACTACACCATTATATGAATACACAGGAAAATCTTTTTAAAATTCAGCACTAAAAGCATATGCATTGAAAAACTCTTCCTAATATGGTGAAAGTATGTGTATATAAAAAATTGGCTTCATCTGTAATAACAAAATACTTGAAGTTTTTTCTCAAAGTACATAAATGAAATGAAGATGTCCTCTCTCATGGTTCTAGGAGTGCTTCTTTTAGCAGGAGACAAGAAAGATAATTAAGATGTATAAACATTGGTAGAAGATGTAGAAGTATCTCTCTGTGCACATATCATGATGGTTTACTTTGAGAACCTGAGATAAGTAGTGAAACAGTGATAATAGCTAGAACACACAAGGAAGCCACTCTCTCCCAGGCAGGACATGAGGCATTTTATAAATAGTGTTAATGAAAGGCTACCTCAGAAGGAGGGTACTTGCAGTAGGGTCAGTGTTGTGAAGGAAAGCCAGGAAAAACCCTTCTACCAAAACTGGGATACTTTTTTTTATTTTAGTGTCTTTTTTATTATTTAGTTAAATTTATATAATTAAATTTTACATTCATTTTCACAAAATTTTGGGTTCCAAATTTTTCCCCATTTGTCCCCCCCACCTCAATACACCAAGCATTCTAATTTCCCCTATCACCAATCTGCCCTTTCTTCTATCACCCTTCCCTTCCCTTGTCCCCATCTTCTCTTTTGTCCTGTAGGGCCAGATAACTTTCTATTCCCCATTACCTGTATTTCTTATTTCCTAGTAGCAAGAACAATACTCGACAGTTGTTCCTAAAGCTTTGATTTCCACCTTCTCCCCATCCACCCCTCCCCACTCATTCCCTTTGTGAAGGCTGACAATTCAATATAGGCCATAGCTATGTAGTTATGCAAATGACTTCCATAATAGTCGTGTTGTATAAGACTAACTATATTTCCCTCCAACCTATCCCACCCCCCATTGCTTCTCTTCTCTCTTTTGATCCTGTCCCTCCCCAAGAGTGTTGATTTCAAATTGCTCCCTCCTCCCATTACCCTCCCTTCCATCATCCCCCCCTACCCTGCTTATCCCCTTCTCCCCGACTTTGCTGTATTGTAAGATAGGTTTTCCTACCGAAAAGAGTGTTCATTTTATTCCTTCCTTTAGTGAAATGTCATGAGATTAAACTTCATGTTTTTCTCTCAGCTTCCTTCCTTTTCCCTCCACTAAAAACTCTCCTACTTGCCTCTTCTATGAGAGATAATTTGCCCCATTCCATTTCTCCCTTTCTCCTCCCAATACATTTCTCTCTCACCGTTTAACTTCATTTTTTTAAAGTATGATCCCATCTTATTCAATTCACTCTGGGCTCTCTGTCTCTGTGTGTGCGTGCACGTGTATATGTGTCTGTGTGTGTAATCCCACCAACTACCCAGATACTGAAAAGTTTCAAGAGTTACAAATATTGTCTTTCCACGTAGGAATGTAAACAGTTCAACTTTAGTAAGTCTCTTATGACTTCTCTTTGCTGCTTACCTTTTCATGCTTCTTTTCATTCTTGTATTTGAAAGTCAAATTTTCTTTTCAACTCACTTCTTTTCATCAAGAATGCTTGAAAGTCCTGTGTTTCATTGAAAGACCATTTTTTCCCCTAAAGTATTATATTCCATTTTGCTGCGTAGGTGATTCTTGGTTTTAGTCTTAGTTCCCTTGACTTCTGGAATATCATATCCCACGCCCTTCGATCCCTTAATGTAAAAGCTGCTAGATCTTGTGTTATCCTGATTGTGTTTCCACAATACTTGAATTGTTTCTTTCTAGCTGCTTGTAGTATTTTCTGCTTGACCTGGGAACTCTGGAGTTTGGCCACAATGTCCCTAGGAGTTTCTCTTTTTGGATCTCTTTCAGGTGGTGATCTGTGGATTCCTTGAATATTTATTTTGCCCTCTGGTTCTAGAATATCAGGGCAGTTTTCCTTGATAATTTCATGAAAGATGATGTCTAGGCTCTTTTTTTGATCATGACTTTCAGGTAGTGCCATAATTATTAAATTGTCTCTCCTGGATCTATTTTCCAGGTCAGTTGTTTTTCCAATGAGATATTTCACACTATCTTCCATTTTTTCATTCTTTTTGTTTTGTTTTGTGATTTCTTGGTTTCTCATAAAGTCATTAGCCTCCCTCTGTTTCATTCTAATTTTGAAAGAACTATTTTCTTCAGTGAGCTTTTGAACCTCCTTTTCCATTTGGCCAACTCTGCTTTTGAAAGCATTCTTCTCCTCATTGGCTTTTTGAACCTCTTTTGCCAATTGAGTTAGCCTATTTTTCAAGGTGTTATTTTCTTCAGCATTTTTTAGGGTCTCCTTTAGCAAGGTGTTGACCTGTTTTTCATGCTTCTCTTGCATTTCATTCCTCTTCCCATTTTTTTCCTCCACCTCTCTCACTTGATTTTCAAAATTCTTTTTGAGCTCTTCCATGGCCTGAGCCTACTGAATATTTATTTTGGATGTTTGGGATACAGAGGCCTTGACTTCTATGTCTTTCCCTGATGGTAAGCATTGTTCTTCCTCATCCAAAAGGAAGGGAGGAGATATCTGTTCACCAAGAAAGTAACCTTCTATGGTCTTATTTTTGTCCCTTTTATGAGCATTTTCCCAGCCAGTTACTTAACTTCGGAGATTCCTCTCCACCTCCACCTTGCTTCCAGATCCGCCCAGCTAGTGCTTGGGGTCTGACATCCAAATGCTGATCCCCAGCCTCAGGGCTTTCAGCAAGTGCAGGGCTGCTATTCAGTGTAAGATTATATTCAGGTGCTCAGGTGGAGGAATGGCTGCTCTTCAGTGTGAGATTAAGTTTAGGTGCTCAGGTGGAGGCTGCCACACAGGGCTTAGTTCCCTCAGGGGGTTTATGAGGAGACCTTCAATAATGGATCTGAGCTCCTATCTGCTTTGGGAGCCCCTGTCTTCTGCTGCCTCTGCTGCTGCCTCCTGAGTGGGCCTGAGTTATGGAGACACCCAGCTCCCCTCTCAGCCAACGAAACAGGATCTCTCACTGACCTTTGCCATCTATGGGTGGAGGGACCTGCGCAGCTACTGGAGATTCCATCCCTGAAGCCTGCTTGTATCTGCTCCTCTCAGTTCTGCACAACCAAGGCAGGGCTGGGCTCTGCTCTGGGTCCGGTCTGTGACAGATCTTTGGTGTCGGTTTTTTGGGTCTCTCTGGAACAGAAATCTCCTCCACTCTGTTGCTGTGTGGCTTCTGCTGCTCCAGAATTTGTTGGGAGTCCTTCTTTACAAGTATTTTATTGGCTGTGGTTTAGGAGCTACCATATGTGAATCTTTCTACTCCACCATCTTGGCACCTCCCCCCTGAAACTGGGATTCCTGAATATGCAAGATGCAGGAGCTAATTCTTGAGGCAATATAGAAAGCAGAGATGAGAAAAGGGAATATTCTAGGGATGTGAAAGAAATGTATAAAAACGCTGGGATCCAAGGATAAAATATAATTTGTAAAGGACAGCAAGAAGGCAATTTGGAATGTTAATTATAAAAACACTAAAAAGATATTGAGAAAAAAATTCATATTTCTCAATCAAGAGAACACTGGTAATTTTGGAGAGAACACACTCAGGCAAATGATGATACTAGAATAAGTATGACAAGACTTGAGAAACAAATGAGTGGAGAAAACAATGGAGATACCTAATTCAGTGATTGGCACAAGTAGAGTCTTAAATACTTTTTGATGGATTGATCTTTCTTGTGCTCAAATCATGTGTCCTCAGCAACTTCTCATCCTTCCTATTTCCCTGGCTCAAAGACTCATTTCGTATTACCAAATATTTTCTTAGGTATTGGTCATTTCATTTATTTACTTCTTTTCAAACTTTTAAATGGATGATTTCTATGAGTGCTGAAGGTATAGCTTATGGTCAGTGGCTACGAAGGGCCATATCTCGGGGTGACCATCAGACCATGTGGCCTACCTCACTGGAGGTATCTCAGATTGAAATCTTCTCTGGCAAAAGATGTTGTTGAGAATAAAGGGAACATTTTTCTTCTGTGGGCTAGAAACTTTCTTTAGAGCAAAGCATGCTGGGAAAAATTATCTGATACAATGCTGTTACAGCAAAAAAAAAAATGAATATGTTGAACTCCTAATTGTTCTATTAATAATTTCATCATGCTTCATGCCTCAGTGTCCCCTCCTCAATCCATCTTCCAACGACATATCAAAGGAATGTTCCTAAAACATGAGTGATCGTATCCCTTTTCTGTTCAAAATCCTTTAGGAATTCTCTGCTACATGTTGAATCAAATACAAACTCATTTGTCTCCACTTAAAGTCCTCTATTATTAGACTCCTAAAGACTTTCCAGCCTTATTTCACCCAACCCTCTTTCAAGAATTCTAAGTTCCAGTGAATCTCTCAAAATTGATTCTCCGTCACCTACCTTCATGGATTCATATAAGAGGTTTCCCAGGTCTAGAACAGATTACACCTCACCTCTTACCTTCACCTATCACAATCTTTTAGCTCAAAGGCACCGACTCTGCCAAATCTTTCTATTTTCTGACCAACTATCAAGATTGAGATTGTAAAAGACTTTGATCGCCAAAAACGCAATATTGTCTTTGTTCCTGGACGTGAACTCTAGAACTAACTGATGAGGGTAGTGGCATCGTGATTTTCCTAAAGCATGGTGCTGATCATGCCTTTCCATTCTTATTATACCTTACTTCCATTTGATTCAGTAAATCTGGTCTCCTTGTTATTCACTGAATAAAACATTCCACACATTGTTTGATTATGTTACACCTGAAAGTTCCAGAGATTTGGGGGTCATTTAACCTTAGACTTAAATAGTTTTAACTATAATTAGTCTAGCTTTATTAGTAGGTCACTAGTCACACAGAAGAATTGATTTCAAGAATTAAGAATATAATTAGGACCATAAGAAACAAAGAATGAAGTAACATCATCCACCTGAAGAGGGAAGATGATGCCAAAGACAGAAGCCCATCAAAGAAATCCCAGCAGGAATTCTTCCAAAGAGAAGGGAAGATGCTCTGGCTTGAAACAAGCCAAGGTCTGGGGCAGATCTGGGAGCTGCTTTGATAGAAGAGTTCTGGAGCTGCTGAGAAATCATTGGAGAAAGCAGAATACTTTTCTGTGAAGAGCCTGAGAGATTCTAACTTCTCTCTAGTACCATCTATAGTGACAAAGCAGACTACACATAAACCAGTCCTACCACTCTGATCTAGGTTCTGTTTAATTAGATTAAAGTTCTGTAACTTTTTATTGGTTATTGGAGAAAGTCGAAACTTACTTTCTTCTGTTATAAAAGTTTTCAGGGTTTAGGCGGATTTCCTAGAGAGGAGATCTGAGGAATTCTACAGTTCTTAAACTTAAGGGGAATGTTTCTTATTGAAATAACAGTGCTTCAAGGCTAAATCAAGGCAACTGACCTAGAAAGTTGCCCACTCCAGGTTTAACATTAAGGTTGCACTAGAGTATCAGGGGTGGGGCACCTGTGGTCTCAAGGCCACATGAGACTTTCTAGGTCTTTGGGTGTGGTCTTTTGCCTGGGTCCATATTTTACACTTGGGTTTCTCTACTCATGGGCCTTACTGCTGGTTTTCTGTTTGCCTGTGCCCACTTCCCTTATCTCCACAGCCTTTATTTGTATTAGTGGGGAAATATGTTGTTTTTCAGTCATTTTTCATCCCTTTCCAACCCTTTTGAAGTGGTTTCCTCTTTCTTTCTCCAGCTCATTGTACAGATGAGGAAATTGAGGTGAATAGGATTAAATGACTTGCCCAGGGTGCTGCAGGTAGTCTTATGCTAGATTTGAACTCAGGAAGAGGAGTCTTACTTATCCTAGTCCTAGCACTCTATTCATTGTGGCACCTAACTTCCCAAGAGAAGGTGACCCATATTATGGGTAGACTGTTACTTGATGCTTTTATTAGTCCTGTGTTTGCTTTCTAATGAGTCAAACTTTGGTCGAAAGAGGGTTCTTTGTCTTTTTATTGAAATATATTCCATAATCAAAAGTTAATATAATCAGGAAAGGTTTGCATGATTGAGAAACACAACAATGGGGAATTAGAAACTAGTTTGGTGAGTAACAGGAAATAATCCTTCTCTCTATCCCAGCCTTCATATACATACACCAGGTTATCCCTAAGAGCCTGAGAATACGGTAGACTTTAGAACCTGTTCTCTTGCCACTGTTCTTCTCCTTAAATTTAAGGAATGAGTTTCTGTTCTCAATTGATGGTGCTCTTGGCTACAGTATCTCTCTGCTTAGCAAAATGACCTTAGCAAGAAAAATATTTATGTTGCTATTTCAAGTTTTAAAGCATTTCATGTGATAAATTCTTTGGTGTTCTCAGCAATCCTGTTTGTTAGGTACTACAATAAATCTCCATTTTACAAAACTTGAAACTGAGTATGAGAGAGGACAAGTGAGTTGTCTACAAGTTGTGCAGTTATATGTTCAGCTTTCTGGATAAGGCAGTGAATGTGAAATCAAGAAGACCTGAATTCAAATCTGGCCTTATACACTTCCTTTTGCTGTGACCTTGAGCATATAACTTAAGTTCTTTTTCCTCAGTCTCCTCAACGGTAAAATAGAGATAATAAGACCAACTCTTTCTTACTGTTTTTGTAAGAAAGAAATGAAACAGTATTTATATAATATAACATGCTTCTCAAAACTCAAAATTTTCTATGAAATTGCCAATTATGCTCAGTGTCTGAGGCAGACTTTGAACCCAAATTTTTCTTGAATCAAAGACACCATCTTCATGTTACCACGTGCATTTCTCATTCAGCTTGATTTAGAATCAAATTTCAGGGATGCCAGGATAGGGCCAGGGTAATACTATAAAGCCAGGGAGGTTTGTCTTTCAGAGCTCCACCATTCCTAGATTTTAACCATATCTTCATTCTTGTTTCTAGACCACTCTCCAGTCATATCAAAAGCCTTTCTTCATTTTCTTCATGCATGAGACTTTTATCTCTGGACTACATATTATTTCTCTGACTGCTCTTTAAGCTTGAAATTCTCACCTACACCTCCTTGAGCATATCCTCAAAAATTAACTCAAAACCCTCATTCACTTGGTAGGTACTGCTATTACATTCCCCTCTGAGAGGATGTTACACTTGCACTATATTTATCTTGTATGTTAATTGTAATTTGCCTCTTTTCTCCCCTATTAGAATGGAAATCCTAGAGAAAAGGGAGAAATTTTTTGTCTCCTATAAGCAGCAAAGGGGATAATGTATGGTAACCCCTTAATGATAGTCTATTTCATGTCAATACATTTAGTATTTTTATATGCTTTTTTTATATGCTTACCTTTGTAACACCTCTTGAAGAAACAACTCCCTTTGCACACTCAAAATTCATTTAGGAACAGAATCATATGCAATTCTCTTCTCTTTTTCTTCTTTCTCTTCTATACAGTCACTTTCCCTTATTTTTATCATTATTTTTCCTCTTATATGTTAGTTGGGTGATGAATTATTTATTAATTTCTAACTATATGCCTAGTACCATTGCTGAGAATATTAAAATAGCAAGAGAAAAGTGCCAGTTCTCAAGGAACTCACAGTCTGTGTATGTAGAAGATAAATGCAGAGTAATATCAGATCATCTCAGAGGAAGACTTAAATATGGGGTTTAGATGTTAGAAGTCTGGAAAAAGGTATCTTATAGAAGACAGGGTTTGAACTCTGTCTTGAATGAAGCAATGGAAACCAGGAGGTGGAGATCAGGTGGGAGAATATTCCAAGCATGAGGTACAAATGAAAAGTCAGAGAGAGGACAGGGAGTGTTGTGTGTGAGGAAAATCAAAAAGACCAGGGAATTGTAGAATATGTAGAGGAGAGTAACTATAAGAAAATAAAAAAAAAATTAGAAAGAATGTGGTTTTCAAGGTATTTATAAGGCAAATAGAATATCTTACAATTGACATAAAATTCTGGAGATAGTAGGGAGTCACAAGATTTTGTTAAGTTTGAGAGTGACATGGTTGCTGTATTTTAGACCTATGTTTTAGAAATATCATTTTGACAGAAGAGTGGAGCATACAATGGAGTGAAGAGAGACATACTTGTAGGTTATTTCCATGATAAAAAAGTGAGGTGATGAGGAGTGCAGCAAGTCTTGGGTATAGCACTCAGTCTCTAAATTCATTTCTGTAGGACTTTTATTTTCATCATATTGGTATCATCTAACCCAAAATGAGGCATCTCTTTTCACTTATTATAGAATTTGTTCTGTAAGTCATTTCATACAAAAGATATCAGGTCAAGTAATGTAGATATTTTGAGTGTTCTTTTAAAGGTTAACAGTGAGATATTTTTATGCATTTTTTGGATAATTTGATAGATTTCTCTCATTTATTCTTGGTTTTTATTAATCTTATATTGAAATCCTTACAACTAATGTTGATGTAGTCTACATTCTAATATTTCATTGAGCTCATTTATAAACTTAATTCCTTTCTTCAAAGTTTCCAAGTTAATAACCATATTATGGGCAAAAAATATAACTCTTTCTGTCCTTTGTTGATGTTTATATGACTAAGTCACGATTTTAATCTTACTGCTTAAGCTATCACTCCTAAGGCTATGTCACATACTATTGAGGAAAGAGAAGACATTCTCATTTTATCATTGTACTAAGAGGAAAATCTTTTTTTTTTATTTAATTAACTTTTTACATTTATTTTCACAAATTTTTGGGTTCCAAATTTTCTCCCCTTTTATCCCCTCCCCCCCACCCCAATACCCCAAGCAATGTAATTTTCCCTATCTCCAATCTGCCCTCTCTTCTGTCATCCCTCCCTTCTCTTGTCTCCATCTTCTCTTTTCTCCTGTAGGGCCAGATGACTTTCTATTCCTCATTAACTGTATGTCTTCTTTCCTAGTAGCAACAACAATACTAAACAGTTGTTCCTAAAACTTTGAGTTCCAAATTCTCCCCATCCCTCCCTCCCCACCCATTCCCTTTGGGACAGCAGGCAATTCAATATAGGCCATATCTGTGTAGTTTTGCAAATGACCTCCCTGATAGTCGTGTTGTGTAAGACTAACTGAATTACCATCCCTCCTAACCTGCCCCTCGTTGTTTCTCTTCTGTCTTTTGATCCTGTCCCTCCCCAAGTGTTGACTTCAAATTGCTCCCTCCTCCCTTTGCCCTCCCTTCCACCATCCCCCTCTTGCAATATCTCCTCCCCCACTTTCTTATACTGTAAGATAGGTTTTCATACCAAAATGAGTGTGCATTTCACTCCTTCGTTTAGTCAAATGTGATGAGGGTAAACTTCTTGTTTTTTTTTTTTTTTTTTTTCTCAGCTCTCCTCTTTTTCCCTCCACTAAAAAAAATCTCCTACTTGCCTCTTAAATGACATATAGTTACCCCCTTCCCTTTCCCTCTCTTTCCTCCCCCTACATTTCTCTCTCACCATTTACCTTAATTTCTTTTAAGGTATGGTCCCATCCTATTCAGTTCAATCTGTGCTCTCTGTCTCTGTGTGTGCATGTGTGTATGTGTGTGCATGCGTGTACATGTGTATGTGTGGTCCCACCAACTACCCAGATACTGAAAAGTTTTAAGAGTTAGAAATATTGTCTTTCCCTGTATGAATGTATACAGTTCACTTCTGGTAAGTCCCTTAATACTTCTCTTTGCTGTTTCCTTTTTCATGCTTCTTCTCATTCTTGTGTTTGAAAGTCAAATTTTCTTTTCAGCTCTGGTCTTTTCATCAAGAATGATTGAAAGTCCTCTGTTTCATTGAAAGACCATATTTTCCCTTGAAGTATTATACTCAGTTTAGCTGGGTAGGTGACTAAGAGGAAAATCTTGAAATGTTTTCTATGACAGTGGAGTCTATTTTTATTTGTAGATGTGTACTTTTTCGTCGAAGGACTGTCCATGCTTATGATTTTAAACATTCATAGATGCTGAATTTTCACAATGGCTTTTTTGGTGTTTATTCATAAAGCTATATGGTTTTAGTTGTTTTATGATTACCTAAGTATTAAAATTCTCAAACTATGTTCATTATTTTCATAATGGTGGACCATTCTTGAAGCCCTAACTTAAATTCAACTTGATCAGGGTGAATGATTTTTAAAAATGGTTTCCTTTTGCCAATGCTTATTGAAAATTTTTGCTTTGAAATTCATGAGTAAGATTAGTTTTGAATTCTATTTCTATAGTTCTGGATTGACCATTAAGCTTTACCTCTTTCTGCTTTGTTAAGTTACTGTGGTATAGGGGTGACCCTGGATTTTTAAGACTTTTAAGCAGGGTACAAGTTTTGAAATATCACACCAAGAGAATGAGGCCTTGTCTATAGCTCAAAGAAGGATTGTGTGCCTGGCCCTTTGAATTAGCCAAATTTAGGATGAAGAAGCTATCAAGGACTGTTATCAAGAGTTGAACATTTTTGGTTAGAAAAGTTTGCAAAATCCATGTATTTAATGTGGAAAGACTGTAACTTGTCAGTAGAGAATACACAGTGGTGAAATTCTGGATCTGATTGACATGTTGAATAAGATATCTAAAAGTGCCTAACCTGGGATTTCATCAACATTAGCAACTTCTAGGTGAGGAATTTACTTCTGCTAATACAGGAAGAATAAATTTATATCTATTATTATTATAATCTAATTAAATTTATATAAATTAAACATTTTTTTTAGTCAGAGGACATCACAACAGTTGAGAATCTGCCCCTTGTTAACAAAGGTTGTGCGTCTTCCTACAAATGTAGGATACAAACTTTTGTATCATGGAAATAACCTACACGTATGTCTCTCTTCAACCCAGTGTACGCTCCACTCTTCTGTCAAAATGATCTTTCTAAAACATAGGTGTAAAATACATCACCCATGTCACTCTCAAACTTACCAAAATCTTATGACTCCCTACTATCTCCAGAATTTTTTGTCAATTGTAAAATATTCTATTTGCCTTATAAATCCCTTCACAACCACATTCTTTCTTATTTATTTTTTTATTTTCTTATAATTTACTCTCCTTACATATTCTACAATTCCCTGGTCTTTTTGATGTTCCTCACACACAACACTCCCTGTCCTCTCTCTGACTTTTTATTTGTACCTCATGCTTGGAATTTATCTAATAACCATTTAATCTAATTAATTAATCTATTTAATCCAATAACTAAATTTATCTGTTAACTTAAAACTGTAGAGAGTTATAGTATGGAGAAATTGTAACTTATTAAGAATTTCACATTCGATATCTGTCAAAGATGGGACTTCAGGTATTCTTGGCTTCACTGTGGATTGTTTATACACTATGTGGTATTGATTCATGTCCATACTAGGGGATATAGATTTTTATTATGGTTAATGGTAGACATTTCACCTCTTCAAGTTAACAGAAATCCAAGGATGACTTTTGCTTTATCCAGTATGATTTCAAAGCTGGCTTTTCCTTGTTAAAATAGGAATACTCAATATTCCATAAATTTCATCCATTCTTCTTTTACATTTTACATACATTTACATACACTTTTACATTTCTATTCCCCAAGAGCTTCCCCACAGAAAGTTTTTTTTTTCTTTAGCAGTTATTCTTATCTGCACAGCATGTCTCCTTCTTTCGAAAGCAGGTACCTCTTTTGTCTGCAAAATCTTTACATGGATTTTCAGTACAGCACCCACCTGCAAGGAAGCATTTGAAAGTATCAAATCCTGGGCCAAACCATGTGAAAATAAGAGAAAGGCTATTTCAGAATTATTGCTAAGAAGAAAATAATTGAAGAAATGTTACATTACATTGTGAATCATAATTCAACAAGTTGTGCCCTACACATCTCATCCATTAGTTTTATTTTTGTTTTTGCTTTTTTTTATTCAAAGAGGTAGTGGGATGCATTAGAGAGAACATAGGGTTTGGTGATACAAGAACTGAATTCCAATTCCAACATTTCACTTTTTGGCTCTATGCCTTGTGAAAATAACTGTAATGAAAATGTTTTTTTTTGTTTGTTTTAGTATAATCAAATACCTCTGATAAAAATGGTATGATTCAATGTGATTAAAGAATATCTTCCCCACCCATCAATGGACCTGGGAACACTTGTAGGAATACCCACAACCTTTGTTAACAAGGGGCAGATTCTCAACTGTTCTGATGTCCTCTGACTCTAAAAAAATATTTAAGTATTCTTAGGTGAAGTTTTACTTTAGGGCTCAGTTTTTGGAAAAAAGGTTTGTGAGTCAGAATGGACTCTGAGCAGCCAATGACCAGCCCACCCTCTGCCCCCAGCTTTGAAAACCTAGATGTTGGTGCTTACCTCTCTGGTAATTATGTGTGTATGCTCAGTCAGTTATTTCTCAATCTGTGATGTATGTCAGATGGTTGGAAGCCTATCGGTAGATTTCTATTTCCCTGTATTTTCTCTTAAGTTCAGGGTGCTGACTTTTTCCCTTGACCTAAGTGAATGATACATGAGTTTGATCAAAGTGTTTGTTGACCCCTTGAAAGTTGCTTTCTTTTTGGAAATGTAGATCTAAGAAGCTATGATAACAGCCCTTCCTATGTACATCAATGTTCTTCCTTTTACAATAATTCATCTCAACTCTTTGAGTCTTAGTTTAATTTCCTAAAACAAAAAATGATGGTCATTCTACCTGAACAAAAATAAGTCCCTGAATTGTTTTTTTTTCAGTGATATGGCACAAGCATTTTCATGTCTCTCCTACTCAGTAAACTTTCCTGACTCCATATTATCTCTAAAATAAAAAAAAAACACAGATTCTTCTCCTTAACCTTTAAATGCTCCCAAAATGAGATATGAAGGCATTTTTCCAGCTGAAGCATGTAATTCATCCTTTAATTTCCTCAATAATGCAGTCAAATACCTTTCTCTTTCTTTTGTATAATATAGGACTCTATTTATCATATGTGTCTTTGCACTGGACATCAGCATGGATTCCTTCTTCACCTTGATCAGGAGCCCTCACTTTCTTTCAAGATTCAATTAATGTACTACAATATGCATGTAGCCTATCTTCTCTTAAAAATTTTATTTTTATATTTGTAATGTAAAGAAAAGCTAGGACCAATGGGAGGAACCATGAGAAAGAAGAAAGACTACAAGAACAACAAAATGAGGGCACATAATATGCCTCCATATGCATTCAGACTCTAAACTTTTTCTGATGTGGATAGCATTTTCTATCATGAGTCTCTTGGACCTATCTTGGATCCTAGCATTGTGGAAATGAGCTAAATCTATGAAAATTGATCATAGTACAATGCCGCTGTTTTTCTGTACAATGTTTTCCTGGTTCTGTTCATTTCACTCAGCATCAGTTCAAATAAGTCTTCTCAGGTTTCTCTGAAGTCTTTCTGCCCATCATTTCTAATAGCACAATAGTGTTCCATTGCATTCTTGTACCACAGCTTGTTGAGTCATTCCTCAATTGATGGGCATACCCTCAATTTTCAATTCTCGACAGCCAAAAAAAGAGATGTTGCAAATATTCTTGAACATGTGGAACCTTTTCCCACTTGTATGAACTCTTTGGGATACAGACATAGAAGTGGTATTGCTGGGTAAAAGGTTATACACAGTTTTAAAGTCCTTTGGTCATAGTTCCAAATTACTCTCCAGAATGGTTCAGTTCACAAATCCATCAATACTGCACTAGCGTTCCATTTTTCCCCCATGTGTTCTCCAAGATTGATCACTTTCCTATTTTGTCACATTAGCCAATGTGATAGTTGTGAAGTTTTAACTCAGAGATATTTTGATTTGCATTTCTTTACTTAATAGTGATTTAGAGAATTTTTCTTATGATTATAGATAGTTTTAATTTCATCATCCTTCGGTGCCATTCTTATCTTTTGACCAGTTATCAGCTGAGAAATGACTTATATCCTTATTAATTTGACTCAGCTCTCCAAATTTTTAAAAATGGGGCCTTTGTCAGGGAAAATGGCTATAAAAATTGTTTTCCAGCTGTCTGTTTCCCTTCCAATTTCGGTTACATTGACTTTGCATGTACAAAATCTTTTTATTAAATTGTAATCAAAATCATCCATTTTGCATTTCATAATGTTTTCTATACCTTGTTTGGTCATAAATTCTTTTCTTTTGCAGTTGATTATTTTATTTGCTTTCAGCTAAAATCATTTCCATATAACTTAGATTTTTTCCCCTTCCCTCCCCTATTGTTTCCCATGACAGCATACAATTTTATACAGGTTCTATACATATATTCATATTAAATAAATTTTCACCTTAGTCATGCTGCATAGCAGAATTAAAATGAATGAGAGAAAAAAATAAAACAAACCAAAATGTAACAGAAAAAGAAAATTATCTGTTACATTCTACAATCGAATTCCATAGTTCTTTCTGTAGAAACAGGCCCTGTTGCTAGTGGTTCAATCGCCCCAAGACCTGCTCCAGGATTGTTGCAACTTGGTGTGTGCTGGCACTGCCTGGGCTGGATTGTGCTCCTCTCTCACCTTGCTGCCCTTCCTTCCAATCTTCCACATTATCTTCATCTAGAAATTTGATTACTTCATTTTTTTGAGTTCACTCTGTGGCTCTAAAATTTGTTAAACTAGTTCTTAAAGGTATTTGGAGGGGTTTATGGGAGAATTCAGGTAAATTCCTGCCTTTACTCCATCATTTTGGACCCATGTTTTCAAAAATCATTGAGTTCACCATTACTTGTACCCCAGGAGTATTCCATCAAAACCACATCCCACAACTTCTTCAGCAATTTCCCAATTAAAAGGCACCCCTGCAATTTCTAGTTCTTTTTAAAAATTTATTTCTTTATTTTACGTTTTCAACATTCATTTCCACAAAATTTTGAGTTCCAAATTTTCTCTCCATTTTCTCTTCCCCCTGCCTCAAAACACCAAACATTCTGATTATCTTTTAAACCAATCTACTCTCCCTTCTAACATCTCTCCCTTCCCCTTATCCACATCTTCTCTTTTGTTCTATAGGGCAAGATAAATTTCTATACCTCATTATCTGTATTTCTTATTTCCTAGTTGTATGCAAGAACAATTCTCAAACTTAGTTCCTAAAACTTGATTTCCAACTTCTCTTTCTTCCTCCCTCCCACCCATCCCCACTGAGAAGGCATGCAATTCAATATAGGGTATATATGTGTATTTTTGCAAATGACTTCCATAATAGTCATGTTATGCAAGACTAACTATATTTCCCTCCATCCTCTTCTGCCCTCTCCCATTTCTTCTTTTCTCTCTTTTGAATTTGTCCCTTCCCAAGAGTGTTTACTTCTAATTGCTCCCTCCTTCCATTTGCCCTCCCTTCCATCATCCTCCCACTATGCTTATCTGTTTTTTCCCTAATTTCCTGTAGTGTAAGATAGGTTTTCATACCAAATTGAGTGTGCACATTATTCCTTTTTTTAGCCAAATGTGATGAGAGTAAGCTGTACTTTTTCCCTCTCACTTCTCCCCTTTGCCTCTCCATTGAAAAAGCTTTTTCTTGCCTCTTTTATGAGAGATAATTTGCCCCATTCCATTTATCCCTTTGTCCTCCCAATATATACTTCTCTCACCCTTTAATTTTGTTTTTGTAGATATGATTCCTTCCTAGACGACTCACCCTGTGCTCTCTGTATCTCTCTGTCTCTGTCTCTCTGTATGTGTATGTGTGTATGTGTAGCTGTGTGTGTGTGTTTGTGTGTGTGTGTGTGTGTGTGTGTGTGTGTAATTTCACCATCTACCCAGATACTGACAAAAGTTGCAAATGTTATCTTTCCATGTAGGAATGCAAACAGTTCAACTTTAGTAAGTCCCTTATGATTTCTTTTCCCTGTTTACCTTTTGAAGCTACTCTTGATTCTTCTCTTTGAAATTCACATTTTCTTTTCATTAAGAATGCTTCAAAGTCCTCCATTTCATTGAAAGACCTCTGTTTCATTGAAACACCTTCTCCCCCCCCAATCCCCACTGAACTATTACACTCAGTTTTGATGGATAAGTGATTCTTGATTTTAATCCCAGTCCCCTTGACTTCTGGGACATCATATTCCATGCCCTTTGTTCCCATAATGTGGAAGATGCTAGATCTTGTGCTATCCTGATTGTGTAACAACAATACTCAAATTGTTTCTTTCTAGCTGCTTGCAGTATGTTCTCCTTGACCTACGAAGTCTGAAATTTAGTTACAATGTTCCTAGGAGTTTCATTTTTTTGGATCACTTTCAGGAGGTGATCAGTGAATTCCTTCAATATCTATTTTGCCCTCTGGTTGTAGAATATCAGGGCAGTTTTCCTTAAGAATTTCATGAAGGGATGATGTCTAGGTTCTTTTTTGATCATGGCTTTCAGGTGGTCCCATGATTTTAAATTGTCTCTCCTGGATCTATTTTGGAGGTCAGTTGTTTTTCCATGAGATATTTTACATTGTCTTCCATTTTTTCATTCTTGTGCTTTGTTGTGTAATTTCTTGGTTTCTCATAAAGTCATTAGCTTCCATCTGTTCCATTCCAATTTTTAAAAATCATTTTCTTCAGAGAGCTATTGAATCTCCTTTCCCATTTGTCTAATTCTCCTTTTTAAAGCATTCTTTTCCTCATTGGATTTTTGATCCTCTTTTTCCACGGAGTTAGCCTTTTTTTAAAGATGTTATTTTGTTCAGTGTTTTTTTCAGTGTCCTTTAGCAAGCTGTTCACTCACTTTTAATGATTTCTTGCATTGCTCTCATTTCTCTTCCCAACTTTTCCTCCACCTCTCTTACTTGATTTTAAAAATCTTTTTTGAGCCCTTCCATGGGCTAAGACCAATTGCATATTTATTTCAGATGTTTGGGTTGGAGAAGCCTTGTCGTTTATGTTTACCTGTGATGGTAAGCATTGTTCTTTTGCATGTGAAAGGATGGGAGAAAAATAACTCTTCAACAAGAAAGCAGCCTTATGTAGTCTTATTTTTTCCCCTTTTTTCCCAGCATTTTCCCAAACATTTACTTGGGTTTTGCATCCTTTCTCAAGAATAGAGTGCACTCTGGAGACCTGTAAAGTCTGAGTTCCTCCAAGACGGCACAATCAAGCCTGCACACTGGTCTGGGAACAACAAGAAACTTTTGTGCCCAGAATCTGGGAGTAATAGATTTTTTTCTTCACAACCACCTCAAGTTTTGCCATACAAGCACTCAGGACTGAGATTTAGATCAGCTGATTAGTTACCCCAGGGGATTAAGGTGGGGGCAGGGTCGCCACTCAGGGCTGAGGTTCAGGTCAGCTGCTCAATTCCCCCATGGGCTTTATGCTGAGGGCTCCAACAGTGGAAGATAGCTGTGGTCAGCATCCCCTACTGCTGCTGTTGCTGCCTCTGCCTGGGGCTGAAGCTTTGTAGGGACCATGCTCCCTTCTTGTCCAGTTGAAAAAAACTTCTCACTGACCTTTGAAGCTGCCTTCGATGCTTGTGGGTTGAGGGATCTGCTAACCTCTGCTGCTGCTGGGGATTCCACCCCCAAGGCCTACTCCGGTCCTGCTCCTCCCAGTTTCTGCATTGACCATGGCTGGGCTGTGCTCTGTTCTGTGTCCAGTGTGACAGACCTTTCCTATTGGCTTTCCAGGGCAACCTGGGCTGAAAATCATCTTCACTCCATTGTTCTGTGGCTTCTGCTACTCTAGAATTTTTTTAGAGTCTTTACATGTATTATATGGGCTGTGGAAGAAGAGCTAGAGTACTGCCATCTTTCTGCTCTGCCATCTTGGCTCTACTCTGTCAATATCTAGTTCTTTCCCACCACAAAGCTCATTAGAATATATGGATTCTTTTCTTTTTCCTCCAATTTTATTTTCAGAAATAGGTCATGTAGCGATATTGCTGTGTCAGAGAGTATAGATATTTTAATAGCTCTTTGGGCATGATTACAATATGCTCCCCAAAATGGTTGGATCAGCTCACAATTCCAGCAACAGTGAATTAGTGTCCCAATTTGCCATGTCTCCACCAGCAGTTGTAGTTTTTCCCTGCATTTTGACCATTCTGAGATGTTCAAAATTTCATCTGAGTTTTTAAAAAAATTGCATATTTCTAATCAATACTGATTTAGAGCATTTTTACATGTGAGTATAAACTGTTTTGATTTCTTCTTTGGAATGTTTTTCCTATTCCTTGACCATTTATCCATTGGTAAATGACTCACATTCCTATAAATTTGACAAAGTTGTTTCTGCATAAGGGATATGAGACCTTTATCTGATAAACAGCATATAACCCCCTCCTTCCATTTTCTTCTTTCCTTTAGTTTTTGGTTACATTTATCTTTTTTATATGTAACCTTTTTAATTTAGTTTAATCAAAACGATCCTTCAGCACCTAACATTGCTCTCTCTCTCATGTTTGTTGATTAAGAATGATGAGTAATATGTTCTATGTCGTAATTTTTTTTTTTTTGGTAAAATCTCTCTATCTATCTATGTCATTTATGCAGTTTGATACCATACATCTTGTAAATGGCACAAAATATTGTTCTATGATCAGTGTCTGCCATAGCACTTTCCAGTTTTCCTAACAGTCTTTTTATTTTTATTAAATAATGAATTCTTATCTCAACATATTGTCCTTACATTTGTCAAATACACAGTTATTATATTTCTTTGCTGCTGTAAATTGCATGTCTCCTCTATTCTGTTGATCTACCTTCCTATTTCTTATCCAGGACTAGATAGTTTTGATAATTACTGCATTATAATATAGTTTAATATGTAGTATTACTAAACGTTCTTCCTTTGCATTTTATTTCATTATTTCCACTGATATTCTTCACTTTTTGTTTTTCCAAATGAATTTTGCTACCCTTATTTTACCTAGTCTTCTAAAATTCCCTCCCATTTCTTCTCCCTCCACCATCTCAGATTTATTCTATATATCCTTTAGTGTCCCTTCTCCATGTTATTACACACTTTTCTCACCTCTCTAGAAGTTCAGAAGAATTCTAAACCTCTTCAGATACACTCTTTGTTTCCTCTTCAACCCTGATGGAAGTAAAGTTCTGATATTTCCAGTCATCCACCCCACCCATTTCCTCTGTATTAGTTTTTCATTGTATGATTTGGTTTTAAGAGAAAATTGTTCCTTTTACCTTTTCCTCATCTGTTAGTGAAAGTATCCCTAAAATTAATATGTTCTCTATAAATTACCTTACCAGACAGGTGCACTGAACACTAAGTAAGCCTGTTTGTTGGCAGCAGGCAATGAGGATCCTCCAATAGGTCCACATTTTGCTCACACCCAGATTCCTTTGCTGCTTTTCTCTGGCTAACCTTGCTAAGCTGTTCCATCCTCCTCCAAAGTGGCCAAAATCAGCCTTTCCTCAACTTCCTACAAAATATGGTGCTTCTGTGTCCCACCTCTTCTCAAGAAATATCATCCAATCTTTTTCCAGACCTCTCACTGACCCTCCTTTTTTTTTTGTTTCCAAACATGGTATCTCCCCTGTCTCTCCTTGGCTTTGAGCTCCTTTATACTTCATCCCGGAGTAACTCAGCACTACTGTCTGATTTTCCTACTAAAATTATTCTGCTTTCAACTCAGCTCTGACTTCTCTGCATTTGAGATCTGATTGGTATTGTAAAATGAGAACTGGAATTTATGGCCTCTCAGTTTCATTTAGCTTTAACTCTTGGAACTGATGAATCACCTGGTCTAATCAATTCATTCAAAAATGAGGATACTGATATCCAGAGATACTTGGGGACAGCTAATAGGTACTGAAGTAAGAATTTTAAAAGTCCAAAGCCCAGCCTTCCTTCAGATAATTGAACTTATGACCTTATTCTCCCATTGTTTGACTTTTGGAAGATTTGGGGGTGTTTTTAAAATTCGTTTTGCCCCATACAGTTGGGAACAATTAGAAATTGTGCCTGGCCAGTGTGTCTAATTAAAACTTTGGCTAATCTGAGGAGCCTCATCATAAATGCTGTAGTGTCAAAATTGTGTTTTATCACCCCAACTCCTTTCTAGGCTAGCCATTGAAATTGTTTGAAAATGTTACTATTTGTATAACTCATCATTGTAATTCCCACTCACTCATTAAGGCACTTTCCATTTCTACAAAATTATTATCCACACCATTAAGTGTAGGTTATGGAATATTTCCTTAATGACAAAATGAAGGCAAACATAACTAAATATTTATTCAGGTTAAAGCAGTTATAGGAAGAATCAAAATATCACATAGCAATTTGTCCATAAAACTGAAACACATCCTGGCATCAATACACAGAGAGGGTCTAGGGGATTGATGGTAATGGGCACATATGAATGGAAACATAGGGGTAATGGAAATGAGTAGAGAAATCTAGGGGCATGGGACAATTTATGAAAGTCCACATTTTGGTCTCTCATTAAGGAAATGGTCTGCTCTACTACTCACTTCTTCCTCTGAAGTTCTCTGCACTCAAGTAAGAAAAAAAATATGCTTTTTTTCTTGTAATCAGAAAGCTGAGGAAGTGTTCAGCTGTTTTAGTGAAGAAGGAACATTATCACCTTAGTTAAACTTGAACCCTAAGCCTGAGGTAGGGAACCTTCTAGGTCTGCTCCTTGGATTGAGTTCCATACCTATGTAAAAGTGTTTCAGTAACTAATAGTTGGATCAAGGACTGCAGGACTCTTCATGTCTGCACTCTGAACAATGCACCTAAGCTCTAGTAATGCTTATCAGAAAGCAGGATTCTACTTTCCCCCAGTAACCTCCATAAGTAAGAGAGCTTCTTCCAATTAAACAATGGCAGGGCTTGCCTGTGCTCAGTTAGCTTTGGTACTATAGATTTCATCACAGGGAAATACTACTATCCTATCCGGTTGATGTCACAGTAGGACTCTGCTTTCTCAAGGAGCTCCCTTCCAGGGTTGTCTTGTCAAAACAGTTCTCATAAAAGTCTCAGCACTTGGTTAACTTTAGTCCAGAAACAGCTGATAATCTCTTCAGAAGCATCTCTGCTGTTCTTTCAGAAGCACAGAACAGTCTTGATGAGTGCATGTCTCTTTATAATCTTCCATCTTCAGGTAGAACATGTTTCCTCATTCTCTGGATCTTTAGCTTTCTGATTTGGCTTCTAAAACTTCATATCAAGGCTTTCAACTGAGTTGAAACCAGCTTAAGCCTAAGTAAGAATGTATGCTGTTAAGTCGTTTTTCAGTCATGTATATCTGTCTCTGATCCCATCTGGGGTTTTCTGGGCAAACATACTGGAATGGACTTCCATTTCTTTCTTCAATTCATTTTACATATGAAGAACTGAAAGAAACAGGATTAAGTAACTTGTCTATACTCTCAGGGCTAGTAAGTTTTTGAAACTAGATTTCAACCCAGGAAGATGCATCCCTCAGGTGCCCTAAGGAAGAGTAAGTAATCCAAAATCTATAGTTTTTTCAGGTTGAACATGTGTAGAATTTTCCCAGAGTACCCAAACTGTTCTATGATGCATTTTTCAACAGATATTATCAACCACTGAAAGTCTGAAAAGTGTCCCAAATAAATGAACTGATGGTCAATGTTACCTGAAGTCATCCTTATGTCAATATTTTTGCCTTTCAACTCTTTTAAAGAAGTCTGCACATATGTCTGAAGAACTTCTTTGTCTTAAGTCATCAGACTTTAGCTGCTTTTCACAGATAAAGATCCCCTTTCTGACCCTCTGTGAAAAAAAAAGTCCATCTATGAAAGGAAAAGTCCTTTAGATAGTAATAAGAATATCATGTTTGTTTGATAGTATTTATTGATCTCATATTTTCCTCTGTTTTGGGATATAATTTGCTATTCTTATTTATATTGACATTCTTAGTATTTTTGGTCCCATTTTTGCCTCACATATATATTTCAATTCAATTTAAGTAACCAAATATCTGTTAAGTACCTTGGATGTTCCAGCAGTTTTTTAGCTCTGGGGAATACAAAAGTAAATATCAATTGTTTCCTGTTTTTGTGGATCTTAATTTCTATAGGGAATGCACACTGCATACATTTATACAGACATGCACAAACACATAAATCTCACATGTGCATATAAACATATACAGTTGTCCCTTTGCTTTCTTTTAAAGTTAATGTGAAAGTTTACTTTCTTTCTTTCTCTCTCTTTTTTCCAATTTATTTATGTATTTTCACTTTTCAATACTGATTTCCACAATATTTTGAGTTTTAAATTTTCTCCCCATCTCTCCCTTTCCCCCAAAACACCAGGCATTTTGATTACTCCTTCCTCCAATGTGCCCTCCCTTCTATCACACCGCCTGCCTTCCTTTATCCTCATTTTCTCTCCTTTCTTGTAGGGCAAGATAGGTTCCTATACCCCATTACCTGTATTTCTTATTTTCCAGCTACAGGAAAAATCAATTCTCAACATTTGTTCCTAAAACTTTGACTTCCTACTTCTCTTCCTTCCTCCTTTCCCACCCATTCCTGTTAAGGAGGCAGGCAATTCAATATAGGTTATATATGTGTAGTTTTGCTAAAAACTAGCATAATAACCTTGTTGTCAAAGACTAACTATATTTCCCTCCATTCTCTCCTGCCCCCCCATTTATTCTATACTCTCCTTTGAACTTATCCCTACCCAAAAAACATTTATTTCTAGTTACCCCCCTCCTCTTGTTTGCCCTCCCTTCTGTCATCTACCCTACACTCCATTTATCCCCCTCTCTCCTACTTTCCTTTGGTGTGAGACAAATTTTCATGCCAAATTGAGTATGCATGTTATTCCTTCCTTAAGCCAAATGTGATGAGAGTAAGCTTCACTTTTTTCCTCTCCCCTTCTCCTTTCCCCCTTCATTGAAAAAGCTTTTTCTTCCCTTTTTTTATGAGAGATAATTTGTCCCATTCTATTTCTCCCTTTTTCCTCCCATTATATTCCTCTGTCACCCCTAAATTTTTTCATATATTATCCCTTCTTATTCATCTCACTCGGTGCCTTCTGCATCTATATCTATCTTCTCTATCTATCTATATGTATATATATATATATATATATATGTATGTATAATCCCTCCAGCTACTCAAATACTGAGAAAAGTTTCAAGAGCTAAAAATATTATTTCTCCATGTAGGAATGTTAACAGTTCAGCTTTAGTAAGTCCCTTGTGATTTCTATTTCACGTTTCTCTTGATTCTTGTGTTTGCAAGTCACACTTTCTATTCAGCTGTGGTCTTTTCATCAAGAATGCTTGAAAGTCTTCTATTTCATTGAATGACTGATCATCGTTTCCCTTGAAGTATTATACTCAGTTTTGCTGGGTAGGTGATTCTTGATTTCAATCCTAATTCTTTTGACTTCTGGAATATATTCTGAGTCCTTTGATTCCTTAATGTAGAAGCTGCCTCATACTGTGTTATCCTGATTGTATTTCCACAATATTAAAATTGTTTATTTCTGTCTGCTTGTAATATTTTCTTCTTGCCGTAGGAACTCTGGAATTTGACTTCAATCCTCCGAGGATTTTTTCTTTTCTGATCTCTTTCAGAATTTGGATTCTTTCAATATTTATTTTACCCTCTATTTCCAGAATATTAGGGCAATTTTCTATAATAATTTCATGAAAGATGACAGCTAAGCTCCTTTTTTGATCATGACTTTCAGATAGTCCCATAATTTTTAATTTATCTCTCCTGGATCTGTTTTCCAGTTCAGTTGTTTCTCCAAAGATATATTTCACACTATCTTCTCTTGTTTCATTCTTTTGATTTTGTTTTGTAATATCTTGGTTTCTCATAAAGTCATTAGCTTCCATCTGCTCCACTCTAATTTTTCAAAAACTATTGTCTTCACTGAAGTTTTGAACTTCCTTTTCCATTTATCTAATTCTTCTTTATAAAGCATTGTTCTCCTCATTTGATTTTTGGGCCTCCTTTCCATTTTGCTTAGTCTATTTCTAACGTCATTAATTTCTTCTGCATTTTTTTAAATCCCTTTTTGCAAGTTATTGCCTTGCTTTTTATGATTTTCTTGCATCACTCTCTCATTTCCCTTCCCAATTTTTCCTCCACATCTCTACTTGAATATCATAATCCTTTTTGAGTTCTTCCATGACCTGAGATCATTGTATATTTATTTTGGAAGTTTTGGATGTAGAAGCTTTGACTTCAAGGTCTTCCTCTTATGGTATGCATTGTTGTTCCTCATCCAAAAGGATGAAAGCTGTTGACCAAGAAATTAACCTTCTGTAGTCTTTTTTTCCCCATTTTGGGTGTTATGAGTTCTTTGTCAAAAGGAGGGATTACTCTGGGGACCTATAAGTTCTCAGTTCCTCAAAGGTGGCACAATCAAGGGAAAGGAGTTTCTCCTTTCCTGACCTGTTCTCTGGTCTGGGAGGACCTACAAGTACTCTTTTCTGCCCAGGATCTGCCAGTAAACAGAGCCTCCACCAGCTCAACCATGCCAGTTGGCACTCCTCTTCACCCCAGGGCTGCCACTCAGGTCTGACATCCATATCAGCAGTTCAGTTCCCTCTGTACAAGGGAATTTGAATTCTGGATTTTTAAAAATTAATCAGATATCACCTCTTCAAATTAACAAAAAAGCAGGAATCAATTCTACCTTAGAAAGCACACTTTCAAAATGAGTTTTCTTTATTTAACAAATATTCCATGCATTTTAACTTCTCCCATATTCTATCTTGTTCCCTTTCCATATCTGGAAGCCCAACAATTTCAAGTTTTCTAGTTGATATTTTATTATTAGTCAGGCACACAACATACATGTGTTGTCTTATCACAATATCCCTCAAAATGGGTGGGAGCTTTGCAGGGATCCCTTGAACATTTGCCCTGCTTCATTAAACATTTGCCACTGCGACTTAAGCCAGCAAAACCTGTGAAAAGAAGAAAAATATATTTCAGTATCTCTATTTAGGTTCACACAGAAAAAGTCATGTTCCATTGTAATCTGAATCATACATTGACTGGTTTAGTCTATACATGATATTCACTAATCTGATTTTTAAAAAGTGATCTTTAAATCAAGGAAGTAATGTTATAATAAAAAAAAATTCAGGTCTTGGAAATAAAAGAACTAGGTTCTAATTCTAGCATGCTGACTTTTCAGCTTTATAACCTTGTTAAAATCAGTTTATCTCTTGGATCTTTGCTCCAATATCTGTAAAATGGGAGTTATCCTACTTGTACTAACCTACCTTACAGGATTGTAATGTGAATGAAATAGGGATAAAGACTGGATCTGAACTTTCATTGGTGTAGCATATTTTAGTATTATTTAGCCATGTTCAGTAAACTCTTATAACATCACAAAAATATACTTGATTATATCATATAGGACATGGTTCCTTATAGATGTAACTGTTATTGTTAATTCATCTCTTTGTGTGTAGTCAGATCGGGAAATGTTATCCAAGGATAGAAATAAAATATTTTTGAAATATTTACCACATTCCAAGCATTGTGCCAGATTATTGGGATCTACATACAGAACTAATGCAGTACACAATGGTATAGTCATTAAAAGGCTGAACTTTTCCCTACAATTTGGTTTATAGCATCTGAGTTTAAATCCGAACTATTCCACTCTCACTATCTTAGTGAACTTGGGCAAGTCTCTTAAGTAAATTTTCTCATCTATAAAATGGGGATGGATTTGCCTAGAGGACCTTTCATCACTTTCCAGTCTGGCTCCTATACATTTTGGTGCTGATCCTGAAAACAAATTTTGTTGCTTAATGCTGAAAACATTTTGGAGATATCTTACTTCAACGTCATTGGCATCTTATGCTGTTGAAGAATTCTTTAAAATACATTAAAAAAATCTCCTGTGTTTAGGCATTAACTAGCAGTGTGAGTCTAGTCAAGTCATTTAATCCTGTTTGGTCCTGTTTCTTTATCTCTACAATGATCTGGAGAAGGAAATGAGAAATCATTTGATAGTGATACTCCCAAGAAAAGGCCATTGAAATCGCCAAGGATTTGACATGAATAAAAAATAATAACCACAAAGAGTTCCTTATGCCACTTGGAGGAAGCTTTCCTCTTAATCTTCCTCAGTGTTATGAAGATCCATACCGTATTCTCAACGACTGCTAATCTGGACAACTGCTGAGGGTTCCTACTGAGCTCATCTTCCATATTAAGAGTGATGTCTTTTTATTGGTCAATCTACACCTTACCTGAGCCAATACAGAAGATGATGACAAAGAGCATGATGAAAATGCTGTAGAAGACCCTCATGGTGATTGGTTTGCTCGAACCTGGGAATTATAAGAAAGTTGAGGAAAAACCCACTCAGTGAAGAATAGGAAGAGATAGGACAAGAAAGAACAGAATTGGCTGGACCAGCCTTTGCTCTTCTTGACTGATTTTACTTCAGCTTATAAATACTCAAAGCTGACAGAAGGAACCTCCTCAAGAGCCTGTAGTGCCCTTGTATTTATAGAGGTAGGGGATTACCCAATAAGGGACTTGGAGATTTGAAAAGGAAGTATTACTGACCATGCTGAAATTCTAAACAATCCCACAGAATTTTTAGCCAGGAAATAATCCAAGCCATGTGAGCTCCTTTCCTTCTTTCTGGTCACAAGTGGATTGAGATGGGGAGGATCAAGTAGAGTATTTTGGCTCAGGCAGCTTCTGTCACAGGATGTTTCTTCCTTCATGGAGGACTCTGAACCTCACACTCAACAGTTTTCCTCAGACAGGAAAATAAAGAAAACAGTAGAAGTTTTGATAGTAAATTGAAAAGCCAAGAGAAACTTAATTTCACTGTTCATCAAAATAAATATACCCTTACCAACAACATATGTTTCACAGTGTGAAGAAATATAGAAATTCTATGAAAATTTTGATGAGATTCTACAAAATAAATTGTTGTACACTTTTATCTACTTTGTTTCAGTGTAACAGTGAAAACAGGTGAAGACACCAAGAATATGTCAAGAAATATGCATGAGGAAGAACAAAAGAGAAAATTGAATCAAAGAGATGTTTCGTGTATTTGTATCAAGATATTTTCTTTTTTTTTAATTAATTAGTTTATTTCAACATTCATTTCCACAAAATTTTGGGTTCCAAATTTTCTCCTCATCTCTCCCCTCCCCCACCACCAAACACTGAGCATTCTAATTGCCCCTATCACCAATCTGCCCTCTACTCTAACATCCCTCCCTTCTCTTATCTCTATCTTCTCTTTTGTCCTTTAGGGCAAGATAACTCTCCATATCCCATTACCCATATTTTTATTTTCTAGTTGCAAGAACAATACTCAACAGTTGTTTCTAAAACTTTGAGTTCCAAATTCACCCCACCCCTCCCTCCTCACCCATTCCCTTTGGGGAGGCAGGCAATTCAATATAGGCCATATCTGTGTAGTTTTGCAAATGACTTCTATAATGTGTTGTGTAAAGATTATATTTTCATGCTTCTCTTGATTCTTGTGTTTGAAGGCCAAATTTTCTTTTCAGCTCTTGTCTTTTCATCAGGAATGCCTGACAGTCCTGTATTTCATTAAAAGACCATTTTTTTCCCCTGAGTTGTGCTGGGTAGGAGATAATTGGTTTCAGTCCTGGTCCCTCTGACTTCTGGAATATCATATTCCATGCTCTTCTATCCCTTAATGTAGAAGCTGCTAGATCTTATGTTATCCTGATTGTATTTCCGCAGTACTGGAATTGTTTCTTTCTAGCTGCTTGCAATATTTTCTCCTTGACCTGGGAATTCTGGAATTTGACCACAATGTTCCTAGGAGGTTCTCTTTTTCGATCTCTTTCAGGCAGTGATTGATGGATTCCTTGAATTCTTATTTTGCTCTCTGGTTCTAGAATATCAGGGCAATTTTCCTTGATAATTTCATGAAAGATGATGTCTAGGCTCTTTTTTTGATCATGGCTTTCAGGTAGTCCCATCATTTTTAAATTGTCTCTCCTGGATCTATTTTCCAGGTCAGTTGTTTTTCCAATGAGATATTTCACATTCTCTTCCATTTTTTCATTCTTTTGATTTTGTTTGGTGATTTCTTGGTTTCTCAGAAAGTCATTAGCCTTCATCTGTTCTATTCTAATTTTGAGAGAACTATTATCTTCAGTGAGCTTTTGAACCTCTTTTTCCATTTGGCTAATTCTGTTTTTGAAAGCATTCTTCTTCGCATTGGCTTTTTGGAACCTCTTCTGCCAATTGAGTGAGTCTATTTTTCAAGGTGTTATTTTCTTCAGGATTTTTTTGGGTCTCCTTTAGCAAGGTATTGACCAGTTTTTCATGCTTTTCTTGCATCTCTCTCATTTCTCTTCCCAGTTCTTCCTCCACCTATCTAACTTGATTTTCAAAATCCTTTTTGAGCTCTTCCATGGCCTGAGCCCACCAGACATAAACCTCAGATGTCTGGGATGCAGAAGCCCCGACCTCCACATCTTTCCCTGATGGCAAGCATTGTTCCTTCCTCCCAAAGGAGGAAACATCATCTGTTCCCCAAGAAAGTAGCTCTCTATGGTCCTATTTTTCTTTCCTTTTCTGGGCATTTTCCCAGCCAGTTACTTGACTTCTGAGATTCCTCTCCACCCCCGCCTAGATCTGCCCAGCTAGTGCTTGGGGTCAGAGATTCAAATGCTGCTCCACAGCCTCAGGGCTTTCCGCAGCAGGCACAGCTGCTGTTCAATGTGAACTTAAGTTCTGGTGCTCGGGTCAGGGCAGGGCCGTCTGCCAGGCTCATTTCCCTCAGGGGGTTTATACAGAGATCTTCAGTAATGGAGCTGAGCGCCTGTCTGCTCCGGGAGTGCCTGGCCGCCTCTGCTGCTCCCTCTGCTGCTGCCTCCCAAGGGGGCCTGAGTCACAGAGACACCCTGCTCCCCTCTCGGCCAGCCCAGAAGTCTCTCTCACTGACTTGTAGCGCCTGTGGGTGAAGGGACCTTCGCCACTGCCGGAGATTCCACCCCTGAAGCCTGCTCAGATCTGCTCCTCTCCAACCGAGCGGCCAGGGCAGTGCAGGGGTGGGCTCCGCTGTCCAGAGTGTGATGGACCTCTGGGGACAGCTTTACAGGGCTCTCTGGAACAGAAATCTCTTCCACTGTGTTTCTACATGGCTTGCACTTCTCCAGAATTTGTGGGGAGTTATTTTTACAGAAAATTTATGTGCTGTGGGTTCAGAGCTAGCGTACGTGAGTCTTTCTACTCTGCCATCTTGGCTCCTCCCCCAAGTCTCCCAGTTTCTCAAGAAAGACTCCAAATGGCTGTTTTGAAAGGGGATGTGTTTCTCCATCAAAGTGTACAGCTCTTGACATTCCCAGTGAAATACTAGAAATAATTGTGGGGAGCTGGAGGTGAATTTTTATCTTTATCACTCAAGCAGAAGTGATGAATTATGGAGGTATATGGTGAGTAAATATGGACATATAAAATAAAGCACAAAATACATTATTAACATTTCACAGACATTATCTTTCCAACTTCCATTTCCGTGTCTGATCAGTCTTTTTAGTGGAAATCTTGGAATTCCAATCTTTCACCTGAGGCCAAGTTTATTGAGTCTTTGTTGTTCATAAAGTTAATATTCTCAAGTATGTTATCTGCAAGATGTCCACAAGTTTTATACCCACAGATGTCTTTCTCAAGACTCTACCTTCAGAAAATATTAACCCTTTCATTTCTGTGTGCAGGTTAAAAGTTGTCAGAGATAGAGAGCTGGGCATTCTGTTTATGGAGACTTTATCATTAAGGCTGGCACACCCTTTAGGAACTGGAACAGAATAGGAGGTAGTTGATAGCTTTTAAAAAATTTTGTGTTTCAAACTATTTTCCTTCCTTTGTCTTCACAATATAGTGACAGTACAATAGGTAGAGAGTTAGTCACTTGGGACGTTCTGGATTCAAATGCTGCCTCTCTCACAAAGTGGGGGAAGGACTCCTGTCAAATCCTCTGATGTCTCAGTGATTCAGGCAACTGGGACTTTCAGGTGCAGAGGATGTGCTACCTGCATAGGTAGAAGGAGTTTCCTCTTTAGGAATTCTTTATTTTATTTAATTATTAGTATCTCCTAAAAGGTGTGTAGCTGTCTGTATCTTTCTCTGCTTTTTCCACTAGCAGTTTCACCCTCTTTCTCTCTCCTTCCTTATCCTTCCTCTCCTCTCCTCCTTTCCACTGTTCTCCACTCCCCTCCCCTTCCTTCCCTCCATCTGTCTTGCCCTCTTCTAAATTCAGTATAACCTTTCACAAACTTCATTTCTTTAATATCCATGAGCCCTTAGAGAAATCTTTTGCACATTGTCTATCATAGCCACTCTCCTTTCTGTGACTTCTCTGTTTTTTTAAATAACTTATGGAATAAGGAAAGCATTTCCATTACATAGGAGAGTTTGAAAAAGAATGATGATTACATATGAAACAACAAATCCACTATATACAAATTGCTCTTCCTTTCAAACACAGCAAAATTATCATGTGTATTTGTAATTTTCTTCTCTATCCCCTGCCATGAAGATGACTACCATTGGACACAAATAAGCACACACACACACACACAAACATACATATGTATATATGTTTACTTCTCCCCTGGCCTGTGCTCTGGTCTTTGAGTGACCACAAGCATTCTTTTTTTGTCCTGGAACTGCAAAGAAGATCCCCCCTCCACTGTGGCCTCAAGCTCTGGTGTGCTAGTGCTTTTTCTCCCCCTTAAACTGCTCCACTCCCCTCCCTGATTGTGACTCCGATCCAACTATGAGCAAAACAACAGAGTCCTGCTGCAGTGCTAACCAAAAGACCCCTCTAATCTTCTGACCAGTTATTGGATGCCCTTACTGTCTGTGGGCTGAGAGTTTTGGAAGTAGCCACTGCTGCTGCTGATTAAGTGGCTTCCAAGACATGCTTTGGGTTTTGCTGTGCCTGGGGCTGTGCTGGGGCAGCCTGCGCCTGGGGTGGCAATCAAAATAGAATCTTTTGCCTTTTTGTTTCAGTATAATGATGTGCCTCTGATTGAATCTTACTTTTATCAATAGAGTCTTTACAAGGAGTAAAGTACAGAAAGAAGAGTTTTTTCTTAAATTAGAAACAGTGTATGTATTTGTATTGCAAATTATTTTAATGAGATTAAAGTTCTTTCCTGCCCATAGAGTACCTGTTGTTTTTTCTATCGAGGCACTGTGTCAAAGGGTTGTGATGCCCTCTGTTCTAAAAAGGTATAAATACTCTGATATGAGGTTTAACTTTGGGGCTCAGCTTTTGTAATAAGGTTTGAGTGCCAGATGATGACTCTGGGAAGGGTCCAAGGTGGCTCCCAGCTTCCAGAACCCATATACTGAGCTTCCCTCTCTGGTAACTGGTCAGACACCTGTACTTGTCTGTTGAATTATGGTCAGGCAGAGGAAGTCATGTCTGCTGATTGCTTTGGGGCTTACTGACTGGAAGAGTTTGGCCAGATGAGCAATTTGGGAAGCCACTAAGGAGGCCCCCACACTTGTCTTTGAGAACTCAGATATCTTGCTTCCCTCTCTGATAAGCATGGTCAGTCAGTTGGGGGTCCAATTGTCTGTTGAATTCAGGCATAGGAAGCCATGTACATTAGTTTTTAATTTCTTTGTATTTTCTTCGAAGTTTGAAGTACTGACTCCTGGAACTAATTGAATGATGTATGTACTTGGTTAAAGGAATGATACATGTGCTTGATTAAAGTGATTTTTAACCCCTTCAATGTTGTTTTTCTTATATGAATGTAGATATAAGAACCTTTGAGAGCAGGCCCACCCTCCTGTGTATGTTGGTGTGCTTGCTGGCTTTACTCCACTTGCAACCAGCTGGAACAAATCCTTCCTCCTGACCTTCTAAGTTGTCTTTGGCATCTGTTGGCTGAGAGATCTAGCAACAGACACTCCCTTATTGCCGAGGCTGCTAAATCTTGTGTTATCCTGATTGTGTTTCCACAATACTTGAATTGTTACTTTCTGGCTACATGTGTTATTTTCTCCTTTACCCCTAACTGTAATTGAGCTGCCATATTCTTAGGATCTTTCCTTTTGGAATCTCTTTCAGGCAGTGATTGGTAGATTCTTTCCATTTTTATTTTTCCCTCTGTTTCTAGAATATCAGGGCAGTCTTAGATGATAATTTCTTGAAAGATGATGTCTAGGCTCCTTTTTTTAAAACATGGTTTTCAGGTAAACAAATTATTTTTCAGTTATCTCACTTGTCTATTTTCCAGGTCAGTTGTTTTTCTAATGAGATATTTAACATTTATTCTATTTTTTTCATTCTTTTTTAAAAATAATTTCTTGATTTTTCATGAGGTAATTAGCTTTCATTTGTTCCATTTTAATTTTTATGTAATTATTTTCTTCAGTGAGTTTTTAGACCTCCTTTTCCATTTGACCAATTCTGTTTTTAAGGCATTCTTTTCCTCATTGCCTTTTGGGACCTCTGTTGCTGTTTGGGTTACTCTATTTTTAAAAGTGTTCTTTTTTTCAGTTTATTTTTTGGGATCTCCTTCTGCAAGCTATTGACTCATTTTCATTTTTCATGATTTTATTTCATCACTCTCATTTCTCTTGCCAATTTTTCCTCCACTTCTCTTACTTGATTTTCAAAATCCTTTTTGAGTTCTTCCATGTCCTGAGACCATTTAATATTTTACTTAGAGGCTTTGGATGTAGGAGTTTTAACCTCGCTATCTTCTTCCAGCTGTATGATTTGTTGTCCTCTGGTTGTATGCTTTGATCTTCCTTGTTGTAAGAAAATACTTTTTTCACAAGGAAAGTAGACTTTTATAGTCTTTTTTCCTCTTTTGATTCATTTTCCAAACCAATTAGTTGACTTCAGAGCTTTGTTAAGTGAAGAGTGTACTGCCTCAAATTTTAGGGGTTTTGTGCAGCTGTTTTCAGAGATATCTCTAGGGACCTGTAGATGCTCATGTCAAAGTGCTATGATCAAAGGAGAGGTGTTTACTCCCCTCCTGGCCTGCACTCTGGTTTGTGAGCAACCACAAGCACACTTTTCTGCCACCAGCTGTACCATGCCAGTGCTCTTCCTCGCTCCAGGACTGTGACCCAGATAAGTCACTTATTTCTCCACTTTCTGGAGGCTGAGAGCCGCAGAAGTAGATCCTGGGGCTGAGGCTAATCAAAAGTGATTTAGAGCACCTCTTTATTTGTCCATAGATACCTTTGATTTTTTCATCTCAAAATTGCCTTTTTATATACTTTGATCATTTATTAATACTTGAATGACTTGTATCCCTATCAATTTGATTAAGATATCTATATAGTTGAGAAATGAAACATTTATGAGAATACTTACTATGAAGATTGCTTCCCAGTTTTTTTCTTTCCACCTAAATCTTTATGCATTGGTTTTGTTTGTATAAAAGTTTTTCTATTTAATACAGTCAAAAATATCATTTTACATTTTGTAGTGCCCTCTGTCTATTCTTTTGTCATGAATTCTTCCCTTCCCCATAGATCCGATAAGTAAATGATTCCTGGCTCAATCTGTCCCAAATAAAAACCTTCATCTCCTCTGCATCAAAGTAAAAAAAAAAAACAAACAAACTCATTTCTTCCAAATTCTCTTTGTTGAAACTTTAACAGCCTCACACTTGACCTTTGCTTAAAAATTCAGAATTCTTTGATCCCCTTCCTGTTCTTCAGTCCTCCCCACATCCAACCACTAATTGAACATGTCTTTAAAAATCCCATCCAACACTTTACCAATGTCTACCTCTGCATTTTTCTTCGTATTATAGATTTAGAAGTGGAAGGGACCTTGTAAGTGATCTGGTCAAGATCACACAGTGATCCAGGTCTGGATTTGGGAATATCTGATTTCAAATCTGGTTTGAGGGATTCAGTATCTGTGTAATTCTGGGCACACAATCTGCTTCAATTTCCTAATCAATAAAATAGGGATAACAGTATAACTACCTCCCATGATTGTTCTGAGGGTAAAAGGAGATAATATTTATAAAATACTCTAAATCTTTTAAAATCATAGAAATCCTCATTTTTATTATTAGCCCAGAATCCTCATTTTGTACATGAGGAAACATAGACCCCATATGGGCACCTTATTTTTCAGAAATCATAGGAATAGTTATATTCTCTGGTATGAAAGAGAGTCAATGTGGCATAGTGCATAGAGAGTTGACACTGAAGCTACAAAGACCTGGGTATAAGTCACACTTCTGAGATAAATTCCCTGAGGGACCATGGATAAGTTACAATTTTCTTTGTAGCCTAGGAACTTTCTAAGACTTTGAATTAAGATAAAAGGCTGACCTACACTGGTAGAGAGACTTTCCTTACATAGAAGTTTTCTATACTAATAAATCACAGGTTAAGTAACTTTCCCTATCTTACTTAAACTTCATAGAGATCCAGAATTTCATTGTTGAGTTTTCTCTATTGATAGATTTCAGTCTTTCCTCACCTAGATACATGGCCTTTAAGAGCTGTTTTAACCCAAACAATTCAACTTCTTTTGGCTATGAACATCTTAGTCCTAAACTAAGTTGACTCACAGGGGATGACACACAATTTATCACTGGTCACCTGTTAGCAAATCCTTCAAAAACCCCAGGTCACCTGGAAACTACAAGGAAGCCTTGGAGTAGAAATGAAATAGACATTGATACCTAAGTCAGGTATGAAAAAAACAGAGAAAAAATACCATAAATCAATCCCATTTATGAATATCACTGCAAAAGTTGTCAGTAAAATCTTGACAATAGCCTATTATGACATATTTTAAAACAAATATTCATTGAAACAAAATTAAATCAGAAACACAACATAAGAAAAAATGAACATGATTTGAATATTTTAATATTTGAGCAATTACAAAAACAATTAAAACTTGATGGTTATGTCAACAGATCCAGAAAATCTTTGAGAACATCAGTTGTGAGAGATGGATCCAAAGTGGTAGAGTTAAAGTAGAGACTAGCCTGAGTTCTCTCACAAACCCCTCCTAATCCCTTTGAAAATAATTCTAAACAAATAATTTTAAATATATTCTAGGGAAGCAGAAGACACAAAAAGACTGAATGTAACAGATATTTAGTCCAACAAAACGTGGAAGATCAGCAGGGCAAAGGAGAAAGAATCACATACCCAGGAAAAGTGAGTATAATTCTTCGGGGATGAAATGGATAATCAATTAGATAGAGGACTTTCAAAGATTCCTGATGAAAACATGAGAGCTGAATGGAAATTTTGACTCCCGAATACAAGATTCAAGAGAAGCATGAATAGGTAAACAGAAAAGGGAAACCATTAGGGATTTACTAAGTTTAAACTGTATATTCATGTATGGGAGGGTGATACTTGCATGTCATAAGACCTTTCTTATTGTCATGGTAATTAGTAGCAATATAGTAGGATTAGAAGTTATTGATGTGTGTTGAATATGAAAGAATAAGATTTAAAAAATAAAATTAAGAGGTGAAGAAGGAATATATTGGGGAAAAGAGAAAGAAAGAGGTAGAATATAGTAAATTATTTCGCATAAGAGAGATATGAAAAAGCTTTTATAGTGTGGAGAAAAGAGGGAGATGAGGAGGAGTGAGAATACCTTATTCTCATAATAGTTGGCTCAAAGAGAGAATAACATATACATGCAAATCTGTCTTACCCTATAAGAAAGCAGGAAAGGAAGGAGATAAGAGAATGTTGGGATGTTAGAAGAAGAGAATGGCGGAAGACAGTAGGGAAGAGAGAAATCATGGGATTTATTGGGAATCAGATCATAAAGGACAGCAAAGTAAGAACTAGATCTTGAAATAGAGATACTGGATGGAGGAAATGGAAGATTCATTTCTTCCTTTTGTTTACAGAAGTATAAGATAGAGAGAGGGGATATTTAGAGACTGTGAGACTCAGCTGAAACATTATTTTTATTAAACGCTTTTTTTCTCATTTTCTTTCTTTTTCCTTGTCATAGAAGAAGGGATTGGGGAAGAATGTATTTGAAAGTGAATGTTTTTTTTATAAGAAAATGATATTAATAGAGTACTTTACTGTAAAAAACTGACCAAGAGAAAAAGATTGAAACACAAAAATACTAACAGAAAAGAGAAGAAAGCAAATAATAGAAAAAAAAAAACATGAGAAAAGAGTGACATGGCAAAACAGAACAATGAGCTATAAAAAAAAGACAGGAAGATCCAGAGACAAAGAAAGATACAAAAACTAAGACTTAGAGAAATACACAAACAAAAAGAAAGAAACAATTAGGAAACAGAGAAGTTAGAGACATCATTCAAAATGTACTTTTAAAGGATTAAAAACATAGGAAAGCTAAAGAAAGAGGAAAGTGACTTTGAGGGTAATTATGAAGGTTGACATGCAAAATATATTTGAGCTCAAAGTATGAGACAATGGAAGAGTACAAAAGGATCAGAAAGTGTGTGCGTGCGTGTGTGTGTGTGTGTGTGTGTGTGTGTGTGTGTGTAAAAGAGAGAGGGGGAAAGAAAGAGAGAGAGAGAGAGAGAGAGAGAGAGAGAAAGAGAGAGAGAGAGAGAGAGAGAGAGAGATGAGAGAGAGAGAGAGAGAGAGAGAGAGAGAGAGAGAGAGAGAAGAGAGAGAGAGTTTTCAATCATATAAAGAATCTCTAGAAAGGAAACTCCTCTCCTCATTCTGGTTGGCCACTTCCCTGCATAGAAAGTGTGGGAGAGTTAGCTGTGAGAGTCTGATGTGATGGGAGTCAGTCACTTTTTGTGAGAGGCAGTACTTGAACCTCGAGCTTCCCAACCAACATGCCAGTTTTCTATCCAACATACCACAGCTACAATTATGTTCCAAAGTAAATGTGGAAGGAAGAAAGACCAGGAGAAAAGAAATAGTATGAGACACAGTATATTTAAAACTAATAAATCACATCCCATTCTTTTCCAGTTTCAGAAAGCTATGCCAGCTTGATCAGAGCAGCTGCCAGAAAGAGAATTTCCAGTCCTCTATTTCTTGGCATCATTAACCTGTACATATAAGATATACATACATCCTATACAAAACAGGGCAATATTAATATTTCCACAGAGGGAAGAATTGGCAAAAATATCTGTGGATGTAGAAGTTGTGGACATCTCACAAGAAAGAATGTTTTGAGGATTTTCCTTCTGAACTATGCAGCATAAGTAAGGTTGACACCAGGTGTAAGTTTAGAGCTTGAAGTTTTTTATTATAGAGACTGAGAAAAACACGAAAATGGCAGATGGCAAGATAATGCATGCAGTCTGTTCATATTTGCCTTGTTCTCTTTTATGTGTCCATATTTGGTTACCATGTACCTTAGCATTGTATGCCTCATGCTTGACTAGAACAGGTAAAGCCTCACCTCCAGTTCTCCAAATGGTGGATTTTTTGTTTAATATTTTACTGGCTCCTCTAAGAGCTGGACAAAGAGACAGAGAAACACAGTCACTTTTAGAATTCCTATCTGGAGTCTTCCTGAGACACCCTATAGGCTTGTCTGAAGGACAACTTGAACATTCCCTTCCCTCAATCCTCAACTTGTCAACTCTTTTTTATTTGTTATTTCACCTCAGTAATGAGCCATTTCAGAAAAAACAAATCTTTATTTTTTGTATCTGTTTTAGACCAAAGAGTTTACAGCTAGTAGAGACATTAGAGTTTATTTACTAAAATCGATTATTTCCCAATTTTGGAAACTGAGACCTTGAAAGAGTAAACAATTTGCCCAAAGCTACATGATTATTTTAAGTATTAGACTAAAACTACATGTAAAGAATATTTGGAATATTTGCCTTATATAAGGAATATTTGCCTTAGTTTGAAGATGTCCTCTGTCATCCTATGCAATAACAGACTTCCAGTGTAAATCCAGGCTCAAAGGATGGGTTGCGTGTGATTCTCTCCTCCGTGATGGGGATTTGCTATTCAATACTCTTCCACAGTATGAAAGGTGAGTCCTCTTGGTGAGAACTAGAAATAAAAGTGATCTGGCTCCTTCTGGTTTCCTCAGTTGAGTTAGAAAATTCAAGATTCCAACTTCTATCCAGGTTCCTGAAAGAATGAAGAGTCTAAAAGTGTGGCAGGTAAAACTTGGATGATGTCCGTATTCTTAACTTACTACGCTGGAGATTCTGGAGAATTTCCACTTAGTTGAAATCTGAGTCTGTGCATGTGTATGTATGTGTGTGTGTGCATATGTATGTATATGTATATATACACACATGTATATATACGTAAATATACACAAACATACATACATATGTATATGCATATATTTATATGTTTAAACACATGCATGCATGCACTCAAGCACATACACACACTCACCTCCATTTTTTCCCTTAAGTATCATTCCACTTGGCTGAATTTTCACTTGATCTTTCTCTCTCTCTCTCTTTCTCTGGATAAATGTACACAAACACATATATAAATACATGCATACATATATTTGCATGTTTACACGCATGCATACATGCACTCAAGTATGTGTGTACATACACACATGCTCACCTCCATTATTTTCCTTAACTACTATCCTTATTTTTCCATATCAGCCCTTTCAGGTCAGAGGATATATAGAGATACTCTCTGTCTGACATTTAGGACTCAGAAAAAAAAATTCTACCTGAATGAACTGCCTTCATGTGACTGGGCTTTTTTCCTGACAGAGGGGGAAGAAACATCCAACCATAAGAAATGACAAATAGATCTTTTTGTGATAAGTTACAAAGGAGCCAAGTAGTCACTACCACATAGATTAGAAGACAATACAATAGTCTTGGTCATAGGAGACACAGGCATCTGCATCCTAACTTAACCTTAATAAAACTGATCAGCCCATTGATATAGTCACCATAAAAATTAATAGAGTCCAACTCAGGCTCAATTTTCTTACTTTTTCTTTCAGTTGCATTCTCCACTGATCGTAAATACTGATATCACAGATAACACTCAAAACACAGATTTTATGTTACATGGCAATTAAAGTTCTGAGAATGAATGCCATGAGCTTTCTGAAGATAATACAGTTAGCAGGATGATTTCTCTCAAAGTACTTGTGAAGCAGCAGTTTCTCTAGGGCATCACCACTTTTGTCCAAAGTTCAGAGCTTCTTGCATACTTCCTCAGCTGTCTCCCCTTTTATGAAGGTCTCAGTCTAAGCATTGAAATTGGCTAGAAGCATAATGTGTTGAAAGCTGTTCTAGATCAGATTCTTTATCTGAGTAGAGATAAAAACTTCACTAGAAATAATTTGGGTACTCTGGGAATTAACTGGTAGAAGGGATGCTCTTTGCTGGTTCCTGGGTTTTCCCGTACTTTGATAACTTAATTTATTACACCTGGAAACTGGAACTGATGATGCACTTGCCATTAGACTCCATGAAACCTGAGGTAAATAGGTAACAAAATGGTGCATATTTTGGTCATAGGGCAGTAGACCCTGAGTCTCATATAAAATGCAATTAGTTTACCAGCTGCCTAGCATGGCAATCAGTACAAGAACACTCTGTTCCTATGGAGCAGTGAGGAAGTGATTGTACATACAGGAGTCCCTGACAATAGCTGCTCAAAGGTATCAAAAGAAACATATAAAGTGGTTAACTCTTGACCACCATGGACCACTGGATAGACCAACCCAGTCCTAGTATTGAATCATATTCTAAATACAAATTCTAAACTAAACTTTTAGTGCAACGGTACACAAGGACACAAGGTCGTAGCTGTGCTTTTGCACAGCTGAAGGACCCTGTTGCTTGAAGGAATCACATCTTGGCTTTCTCTGCTGTGGTGATTGTTTCCTTGGTGCTGCACATATTTCCGGCAATGATGAAGTGGGAAGTTTTGAAGGCAGCAAACTTCTTGGAAGTAAGTATAAGCTAGGTATCGGAGACAAAGCACTCACAGGCACCTCCCTGGGATTCATGCTTCTGTCATAAACAGAGTCATCAGAAACGTCATTGGTAATTATCATCATGTCTGTAATCAGCTCCTGGTGCACCCCTTCCAGTATCCACTATGAGCACTGGCAGAATGCCTTCATTTTCTCCAACAGGTTGTTCACCTCTCGTACAATGCAAAGCTTCTCCATGATGATGGGTATGTTGGAAAAATTCTCTAGTGCCATGTGAAGTACAGAATGATCACTGTGAAACTGATTTTCTCTCCTTTGAGCATTTGTTCCCAAGCAACTTTCACCCTTCAGGACTTGACCAGCTTAATAAACATCTTAATCACATCCTCTGTGGTAAGGAATGTGGAATAATCCACAAGGATGTGCCCAGTGTTGTTGAGCTTCACAGTGAAGTGGTCTTGGTCTGCCTGAGAAAGACTTTACGCATTGATCTTGAATGTGTTAAAGGAGACCCTGTGTATCAGCTGTAGAATGTTTTTATGTGGGCTGAGATTAGCTATAGATGAGACAGTGAATCTAGAGGAATACAATTGGTAGATCCTGGAAAGTGTTTCAAATGACCACCCAATAAAAAAAAAAAAAACATAAGGGGATATATAGGTATAATTCTAGCAGGAATCTCTTCCTTTAGAGGAGATCAAAGTGGCCACTCTGGCCCAATTCTGCTGCTTCGCTTCCTACTGGAAATCTAAGTCTTCCTTGGAGAAAGATGGGAGAAAGAGATGCTCAAGGCATCTTCATAAGCCCTCCTTCAAGCCACTTCTAGAAAGATGCATGTGGACAACTATATTCTATGTAGACAAAACAGTGTCACCCCTTACACTAGACTATTTTTTTGTCCTCAGTTCATCTGTGTCCAAATTCTCTCTTCTTTTGCCTAATGTCAACAAAAACCAGACATAGAGTTAAAGGACAATTTGGACTGATGGTAATCAAACCACATGAATCAAATATAATAAGAGGAAATGTGATCAGGATAAATGTACTGGTTTTATGTTTAGAATATAAATAACATCTTTACATGTCTAAGACATGAAAATGAGTTAAGTAGCCTTTAATTTAGAAAAAATTTACAGATATTTTATAGACTCCTTGTAAGGTATGAATCAGCAGTATTTGGGGCTTTTTAAATAGGAAATAAAACTATCTAGGACAAGGAGATGACAGTCTTTCTGATTCCTGCCCCAACTCAACTACCTATGGAATATCACATTTACTATAGACTCTTCATTTTAAGGATGATGTGGATAATTTAGAGAGAATTCAGAGGTAGACAATCAGCATAGTAAAAAGATTGCAAATTTAGCTTGGAGAAGAGTAAACAGCAGAATCATGTGAACTTTCATCAGGAATTTGAAGGATTCTCATGTATTAAATAAAGGATTAAATCTATTCTGCTTAGCCTCAGAGGACAAAAGTAAAAACATGAAATCATGAAGAAATTTTAACTTGTGTAAGGGAAATCTTTCTCACAATAAGAGTTACCCAACATAAAATGGACTGTCTTGGGATTTGGTAAGTTCTCCTTTACTAAAGTTACTCCTTTACTAAAAAATGGCAAGAAAAGCAGAGGGGCTTCTTCTTTTATTCTGAACTAAATCAGTAGTCATCTGAAGTCTCCTCCAACACTGTGTTGTGATGCTATAAATAATCACTTATCATTGCCATGATACAAGAACAAAACTGCTGTTTTTACTAGCAGAAGAGTGCAGCCTGGAACTGGAAGGAGGGTGACACATACAGTACTGGCCACTACAGTCAGGAACCTTGCCCCAATAAGTGGATTTCACATGTTTAAATCACTTGCAACCATGAAATTTCAAATTGAGACTTCAGAAATTCTTGCCTCACCTGTCAGAATTTCAGTGTCCTGAATAAAATGGAGTTTCTAACATTTGCATTACCTACTGAGCAGGTAAGGAAAGTGAAAATCAAAGGAGATACTGTCAATAAAGTGCCTTGTATACATAGGCCTTTTATGTAGGTAAGCTTTTATTATTCCTTCCAGGACTGCTTAGGTAAATAATAAATAAGTTAACATGACTGGACTGAGCAAATGCAGGTGTTTCTCCTTCAACTAGGCCAAAGAACTATAAAATGGTTATGCTTTCTACCTTTCTCCACTTCCTACACCATTTTACTCAGACCTCCCTGGAATCATCTGAAGTTAGAAAACATGACGACATTGTTGGGTGCCAAATATTTCTGAATGCATGGTATGCAATAAGATAATTTGAGCTAGTTACCTTGGTTCTGGAGAGGACTTCATAGGACAGTAAAAATTCCATAATGACCCTAGCCATACCGAGTCAACTTTTCCTAATCTTTGTTAGAGATGAAACATGTCTTCAACCCTTCTCTCTCCCTTCCCTCCCTCTATTGTTTCTGCTATATTATCCAGTGGAGATATATAGGAAATGATAAAGATCATTGAAAATCACAGAATTACCAGAGGCATTCCTGGACCTGAAAGGTAACTCAGTGGATATCCAGCAATACCCATACAGCAAATGGGATTTGACAAACAATGACCTTGATACTTGGTCATACAGACCATTGTCTAAGGACCTCCAGGGAAAAGGACCCTCCACACACACCTATGTATGTATATACATACATTTGTACAAATAAATATGTACACATATTTGTCACCTATACTCAGTATGAATACATGTATAGATATATACACATTAACAAAATACATACATACATATATATATATATATATATATATATATATGTATGTATGTATGTACCAAGGAGCAAACTTAATAGGTGCTCTTGCAACTGCATACACATTTTAAATAAACAACATTCTTTTTCCATTTGGTGGTCCCTGTGTTGTCCTCCCCCTTAAGAATGTGATGCCCTCAATAGCAAGGATAGTCTTGGTATTCTATGTGTATTTCCAGATGTTAGCATATATTTCTGTGCACATAATAAATATTCTTTTTGCTCCATCATTCCTATGGGAATTGGGATTTCCTCTCTTTCTCATGATGAAAGATCTCATCCAGGGGCTCTGCAATGTTCTGAAGCTGGGTATAATTAGCAAAAAATAATACAGAGGCAAGAATACCTGGAGGAATTCACTATCTAGAAGGAGATCACTCTTGGATTTGAATTCTGCACTGAGTTTTTTCCATGTCAGTAGTGAACACTTCTGTCAAGCATGTGTCTATTTTTTTCCTTCATTTGATAGTAATGACAAGATCATTTATTTAAGGAACAAGCCTTTCTTTAACTTTTATTCTGTTCTAAGCACTGTGCTTATTGCTGAGGAAGCAAAGGCATAACCGAAACATTCCCAAACTTTAAGATATTACATTCTATTCACAAAAAATTCTCTCTTAATATCTGTTATCTGTTATAATGAGATTGACTCTATTATTTGATCTTTCAAGGAATCTTATAGAACTCTGAGGTATGTATGAGAGAAGACATGTTTAAGCATCTTTAGAGAAGTATTTTGTTCTACAGAATCAAATGTCTTCAATCTTTCTGGAGCCAAGATGTCAGAGTGAGCAGTAGATTGATTTCCTTTTCCCATTCTCATCCTCAAATATCTATAAAAGAGTACCCCAGAAGAGATCCTGAAATAGTGGGGCCAGAGAAAAGATAGGGGATGGATCAGGCAATCTTTTGATCCAGGAGACTTAGAGAACTGGCAAATAAAGTCCATTATCACCTAAGTGAAAAAGAGCACAATCCAAGAGAGGAAATATCCTAACAAGCCCATAGCAGGCTAAACTTCAAAACAACTAGCAGGAGATCCTGAGCCCCAGAGCATGCAAATGTCAACACCCAGGCATCGCACATACCTTAGCAGAAACAGGAGAACTAGCAGACTCCAGGTCAAAGAACCATCACTTGTCCTGGTGCAACACCTAGAAGGCAAGCATCCTTCAGCAATGGATCTCCCCATGCTTCATTACAGAGCAGGATGGGCTGGTGTCTTCCAACAGTGGAGCTCACTATGCTTCAGCACAGTGCTGGGGGCAGGCATCTTCCAGCACCTGGGATTTCCCATGCTTTGGTGAAGACCCAGGGAAACATAGAAAATTCCCACTTAGCCTCAGCACATGATAGACACGAGGATGCCAGCTCAGCACCAAGTAAGTTTCCAGACCTCTACAGACTCCAGAATCCAGCTGAAACACCAGAGCACAAATCTAGTGACAAGGATCCTGGATCCCAGCAAGAGGAGTTTGGCTCAATGTATCCTGAACTCCAGAAGTTGAGCTCAACTTTAAAAGCCAGGAAATGGCAAAAGATGAACAAAAATGAACACAGACCATGTACTATTTTTATGGGGACTAGGAAGATAAAGATACAAATGCAAAAGCAAACAACACTGTCAATTTACCTACATATGAAACCTTAAAGGGGAATATGAACATTATTCCCAATAAAACCATCTTGGAAAAGAATGAGAAGAATTTTAAATGTCAAATAGAAGTAGAAGAAAAATTGAGAAAAGAAATAAGAAGCATGAAAGAGACACAACAACATGGAAAAGGAAGGACAAAAACTGAATGCAATAAACAATTTCTTAAAAAAAGTAATTGGCCAGAAGGATAAAAGATCCACTGAGGAAAAGAACATCTTAAAAAATAGAATTGGTGAAATGTGAAAGGAAGTGCAAAAACTCACTGAAGAGAAGAAATTCTTGAAAAGTAGAATTGACTAAATGAAAAAGAAGGTTTAAAAAAAGCTAGCTGAAGAAAACAAGTTGTTAAAAATTAGGATTGGGCAAGTGGAGGTTAATGATAGTATGAGACAGAAAAAATCATTCATATAAAATCAAAAGAAAGGAAAAAAAGATGAAAATATAAAATCTTTCATTGTAAAAATGACAGTGAAGCAAAATACGTGCTAGAGAGATAATTTAGGAATTAATGTTTTACCTGAATGCCTCGATAAAAAGAAAAGAGCCTGGACAGCATCTTTCAAGAAATTATTAAGGAAAACTGCAATGAGGTCCTAGAATCCGAGGATAAAACCGTCATTTAAAGAATCTCCTACTTATTTCCTGAAAGACACTCCAATGTTAAAATGTTAGGGAATATTGCACTCAAATTCAAGAATTACCAAGTTAAAGAGTAAATACAGAATGCAGCCAGAAAGAAACAACTTAAATAGTGTCGAATCACAGTCAGAATTTCGCAAAACTTGGAAGTTTCCACATTAAAGAGTGCAAAGCCTAGAATATGATATTCTGAAAGGGAAATGAGCTTGGATCATAACCAAGCGTCAACTGTTTAGTAAAAAAATGAGTATAATATTTCTTTCCTTTTAAATTATTTTTGACACAGTTTCTAACAGATAAAGCAATTTAGCCTTTTGGTCAGGTGATACATCTTTTTAAAGCATTTACAATATGGATCACAAAAGAATTTTTTTAAGACGTTAACTAACTGAGACACAGATAATATTTAGGTTGCTAACTTCACAAGCACTTGACCTAATTGTCTCCACAACCTTACTAAGAATTAAAGGATCCTAACTTAATGCTGTTAGTCTAAAGTCCTATGCCTAATAGCTTGATTTTAGAAAACTTTGGATGTTCCCCTATCCATAATCTATAATTGAATAGATCTGGTATTAAGCTTACAAACCTTTTGACTATAGGAAATTGCCACCAAAATGATAAGGACATTGCAGGGACACAATATCTCCCCAACTTCATGTCAGTTCCAGGAAGGATTAGATTCTCCACTTGCATTCAGTCAGACTTAAAGTCTGCCAGATATCAGTGGGGAAATTGAGTCAGGAGAATCCGATCTCAGCCCATGCTGAACAGCCTCTCTCCCACCCTTCCCTTGAGATCACCTATGCAGTTCATACCAGCATCTCATCAGCTTGCTGGCATCATGTATTGGAGGCTCAGATCGCCTTTCTTGCTACCCATACCTGGAGTTAGACTCAGAAAAACACTCACTTAATAGTCCCATAGCATCTAAAAATGGCAAGTTCCAATAACCAGGTTTCAAATATGATTATAGTTTCACTTTGGCTAAGGAACATCTTTTGAGGCAGGTCTTAAGTGGCTTACATGTCTTTCTATACATGTTCTAGTTCCTGGTTAAATGGCATTCATAAAATCAAATTTACCATTAAAACCTTTCTTTTCCATCAATGCCAAATTTTGCCCAAGGTTACCTTTCTCTAGGAAATTTAAACTGAAATTCTTTTCTCCATACCGAAGATATCACTGATTTATTCTCAGTAATTACTTCAGGCTATTGTTTTAATACTAATTGCTTTTACCTCCCTATATAACATGTCCAATTTTTCTCCCCATCATTCCCCTCCCCCTGTTCCCTAATATCTTGCATTCTGGTTACTCCTTCCCTCGATGTACCCTCCCCTCCAACACACCCCAACCCTCTCCTATCCCCATCTTCTCTCTTTTCTTGAAGGGCAAGATGAATTTCTATACCCCTAACTCTGTAGTTCATATTTCTTGATTACATGCAATAAAAATTCTCAACATTCGTTTCTGATACTTTGAATTCCAACTTCTCTCCCTTCCCCCTCCCTCCCCAGCCCCACTGAGAAGGGAAGCAATTCAGTACAGACTAAATATGTGTTGTTTTGCAAAAAACTTCCGTGGCAATCATGTTGTGTAATACTAATTATATTGCTCTCTGACCTACCCTATCCCCCCTTATTTTCCCCCACTACAATTGACCTTGTCCCTTCTTGAAAGTTTATTTCTAGTGATCCCCTTCTCCCATTTGCCCTCCCTTCTAACACTCCCCTCGCTCTACTTGTCACCTCCTGGCCTACTTTTCTGTGGTGTATATAAATTTTCATATCAAATTTAGTTAGCATGTTATTCCCTCCTTCAGCCACACATGGGGAGAGTAGCTTTATTATCCTCCCCTTCACTTCTCCCTTATCTGCTCCATTGAACAAGATTTTTCTTATCTCTTTTATGGGTTATAGCCTACCCCATTCCATTACTCCCTTTATCTTCCTGGAATTTTCCTCCTTCATCCCTTAATTTTTATTTTATTTTATTTTTGTGCGTGTGGATATCATCTCTTCTATGGGTGTGTGTGTGTGTGTGTGTGTGTGTGTATGTACAATCTCTCCAACTATCCAAATACTGAGAAAAGATTCAAGAATTAAATATTTTATTTCCATGTAGTAATGTAAACAGTTCAGCTTTAGAAAGTCTTTTATGATTTTTCTTTTCTGTTTACCTTTTCATGCTTCTCTTGATTCTTGTCTTGGGAAATCAGATTTTTAAATACAGATCTGGTCTTTTCCTCAACATGAAATCTTGAAATTTGTCTATGTCACTGAATGACCATTTTTTTCCCTTGAAGTATCATATTCAGATTTGCAGGGAACATTTGATTCTTGACTTCAGTCCCAGTTCCTTTGACTTCTGAAATATCCCATTCCAACCCTTCAATCGCTTAATGTTGAAGCTGCCAGATCCTGTGTTATCCTGATTGTTTTTCCACAGTGCTAAAATTGTTTCTTTCTAGCTGATTGCAGTATTTTCTCCTTGATCTGGGAAATGAGTATAATATTTCAAGGGGAAAGATGGATATTAAAAGACATGGGAATTTCAATTACTACTGATTAAAAAACAAACAAACAAATATCTAAGCAGAAAATATGATCTTCAAATACAAGACTTAAGGGAAGCATTAAAAAGAAAGCAGGAAAGGAAAAAACGATATTCAACAAGATTAAACTGTTTATGTCCCCACATGGGAAAATGATATTTGTTACTCTTGAGAACTATATCTTTATTATGGCATTTAGAAACAGATTACATAAACAGAAAGTGTGGGAATAAGTTGAATTTGATATGTTAACAAAATTAACTAATTAGTTAATTAATGAGTGAAAAAAAGGATTGTATTGGGAGATGTGTGTGCCATCAGAGAAATAATGACATGATTTGTACTTGACTTTGTTCTGAATGAGAGAGGGCTGGGCAGGTCACCAGTCCCACTTCTCCTCCAAAGTCATCTCAGTCAAGTGACCAGATATTCATCAGGATAATTGTAGATGACCCAGGATGAGACAATTGTGGTTAAGTGACTTGCACAAGGTCATAAAGCTAATGAGTGTCAAGTGTATGAGGTGAGAATTGAACTCACATCCTCCTGACTTCTCAAGATGGAGGAAAAATAGAGTAAAGTACATTGCAGGAAGAACCACAGAGACCTGTTACAATACAGGAAAAGAAGGGAAGGGGGCAAGAATTGTTTGAAATTTACTCTTATTGTATTTGGCTCCAAGAGTGAATAACATGTATATTCAGTTGGTTATAGAAACTTATCATAGTCTATAAGGGAAGAGGAGGGGGAAAATCAAAGAAAATGGAAGGAGTGGATATAAAGCATGGAAGAAGAGGTAAGGTAAAGGGGGAAAATATCAAGAAGTGTGAGAGAAGGGAAGAAAATTAAGGGAAGCAGTGTCCTGGAGCAGAACACTGGTGAAGAGGAAAAGGTTGAAAGGAGAGAGAAAAGTATAAACAGGGGAGAGACAGGATAGAGAGAAAGACACAATTAATAATCAGGATTGTGAATATGAATGAAATGAACTCTTTCATAAAACAGAAGTGGATAGCAAAGTGGATTACAAACCGTAATTCCACAATATGTTGTTTACAAGAAACATATTAGAAGCAGAATGATACACATAGAGTAAAGGCCAAAGGGTGGAGCAGAAATTATGTGTCGGCTGAAGCTAGAAAAAACCAAGGGTAGCAGTCTTGATCTCTGACAAAATAAAAGAAAAAAATAGATCTAATTGAAAGAAACAAAGAAGGAAAATACATCTTGCTAAAAGATACCATCAATAATGAAGTAAAATAAATACTAAGCATATACGAACAAAGTGGATGCTATAGCATCCAAATTCATAGGGAGAGTTTAAATGAGTTATAGGAAGAAATAGATGGCAAAACTATACTAGGGGGATACCTCAACCTCCCCTCTCAGAATTAGATAAGTCTGAACACAAAATAAAGAAGAACGAAGTTAAGGGAATGAATAAAATTTTAGAAAAATTAGTTGTGGTAGACCTCAGGAGAAAATTGAATGGGAATAAAAAGGAATGTACATTTTTCTCGTGGCACCTTCACAAAAATTTTCCATGTACTAAGGCATCAAAACCTCTCTATCAAATGCAAAAAGGCAGAGATATTAATTGCTTCCTTTTCAGTTCATGTTACAGTAAAAATTACAGGTAATAGAAGACTATGGAAAGAGAGACTAAAAATTAATTGGAAACTAAATAATCTATTCCTAAAGAATGAGTGGATCAAGCTATAAATCATAGAAGCATTCAATAACTTCATCTGAGAGAAATGACAATAATGAGACAGCTTACCAAATCTTATGGGACGCTTTTGTTAGGGGAAATTTTATATCTCTAAATGGTTATATCAATAAAATAGAGAGAAAAGACACAAATGAATTGACTATTCAATTTAAAAAAGTAGCAAAAGAACAAATAGAAAATTCCAAATTAAATATCAAATTAGAAGTTCTGAAAATCAAAGGAGGTATCAATAAAATTTAAATTAAGAAAACTATTGAACTGATGAATAAAACCAAGCCCGTTTTATAAAAAAAACCATCAAAATAGATTATCCTTTGGATAATTTGATTTTTAAAAAGGAGAGGAAGATCAAATAACCAGTATAAAAAAATGAAAAGTTTGAATTCACCACCAATGAAAAGGAAATTTAAAAAATATATAGGAGCTATTTTTTCCTACTATATGCCAATAAATTTGACAACCTATGTGCAATAGGTGAATGTTTACAAAAAATATAAATTTCTAAGGTTAAATGAAGAAGAAATAACATACTTAGTATTTTGAGAAAAAGAAATTAAATAATCCATCAATGCATTCCTTCAGGAAAAATCTCCAGGGATATATGGATTTTAGCAGTGAATTCTAGCAAATATTTCAAGAGCAATTAATTCAATACCCTATAAACTATTTGAAAAAATAAGGAAAAAAGACAAAAGAGGAGTCCTACTAAAATTTTATTATGATACAAATATGGTATTGATACCCAAACTAGGAAGAGCAAAAAGAGAAAAATACAGACCAATTCCCCTAATGAACACAAATGAAAATCTTTTAAATAAGATTTTAGCAAAGACATTATAGTCACTTATCACCAGACTAATATGTAATGACAGGGTGGGATACATATCAATACTACAGGACTGGTTCAATATTTGGAAAACTATCAGCATAATAGTACATATGAACAACAAAATTCACAGACATCTTGGGACTATTTTAATAGATGCAGAAAAAAAGCATTTGATAAAATACAACACACTTTTCCATTACAATGTCAGGGAGTATAGGAATCAATGGAATTATATTTAAAATGATAAGTAGCATCTATCTAAAACCTAAAACAAATATTATATGTAATGGAGATAAACTAGAAACATTTCCAAAAAAGATCTGGGTGAACACGAATATGCATTATCACCACTATTATTCAACATTGTACCTGAAATTTTAGGTTTTGTTATAAGAAAAATAGAAATGGCATGAATTATAATTGACAATGAAGAACAAAAGCTATCACTCATTGTAGATTACATGATGGCAAACTTCCAGAATCAACTGAAAGACTACCTTAAAATAACAACTTTAGCAAAGTTGCAGGACATAAAAAAAGTCCCCAGAAATCATTTCCATATATTACATAGAACATCCAGCAGCAAGAGAGATGAGGAAATTCCATTTGACATAATCGTAGACAATATAATATATTTGAGAATCTTCCTGCCAAGACAGAACCAGGAACAATATGAGCACATTTATAAAATATTTTTCACATAAATAAAGTCATATCTAAATAATTGGAAGCATATCAATTGCTCATGCTAACATAACAGTAATGACCAAGTTGCCTAAATTATTTTACTTATTCAGCTCCATGCTTATAAAACTACCAAAACTTATTTTATAGTGTTAGAAAAAAAATACGAATCAAAATCATCATTTTTTTTCCAGTTCCGAGAGCCATGATGGTGGAGTGATCAGTAACTGCTATCTCCCTCATCCTTGATGACATTGATAAACCCAGAGAATATCTCCCCAGGAAAAACGCAGGAACACTGAGAGCAGTAGAAAGGGTAAATAGACTCTCAACCTGCGAGGCTAGACAGATCGTTAAGGAGGGTTTCTCTTGCTGTGGCCGAAGGCAAAAAGTTAAGGATTTGAGCTGTGTCAGACAGCTCCACCTCAACAATCTGGGAGAAGATCCTGAGACCCAGAGTTGTGAAGACAGCAACCGCAAACACCAGGACCCAAGGCATGCCTCAGCAACCCAGGAGGATCAGGAAAACACAACTGAGCTTGCCTATGCTCTAGCTCAGAAAAAGAGACTCCAATGTCCAGACCAACTCTGCCCCACATTTAAAGAGCTAGCTCCTGAGTAACTGCAGGGAAACCCAAAAAAACCCCTCACCTGACCTCTTTTTTCATACACTAGACAGTTCATCGCTAGATAAGCTGAAGCATTTCAGCTTCTAGCTGAAAGAACCAGAGGCCACAACACACAAAGCCTCAAGTTTTAGGCATAAGAACTATGGGAGAGAATTCACTGTGACACAGATTTAGACATCTACTTTAAAAGCCAGGAAAAGGGTCACTATGGTAAGTAAGAAGCAAAACACAAAAGAAAATGCCATAGAATCTTTCTATGTGGACAAGTACCAAAACACAAATGCCAAAGAGGTCAGCATTGAGACTGTACTCCCATCTGAAATCTCAGAAAGGGATATGAACTGGTCTGAAGCACAAAGATCATTATTGGAAGAGCTCGGGAAGGATTATATTTATGTATTTTTTATAAATTTATTTATTTAACTTTTTACAGTCATTTTCACAAAATTTTTGGGTTCCAAATTTACTCCCCATTTGTCCCCTCCCCCCACCCCAAAACACCAAGCATTCTAATTTCCCCTATCACCAATCTGCCCTCTCTTCTATCATCCCTCCCTTCCCTTGTTCCCATCTTCCCTTTTGCCCTGTAGGGCCAGATAACTTTCTATTCCTCATTACCTGTATTTCTTATTTCCTAGCAGCAAGAACAATATTTAATAGTTGTTCCTAAAACTTTGAATTCCAACTTCTCCCCATCCCACCCTCCCCACCCATTTCCTTTGAGAAGGCAGGCAATTCAATACAGGCTATATCTGTGTAGTTTTGCAAATGACTCTGATAATAGTCGTGTTGTGTAAGACTGACTATGTTTCCCTCCCTCTTATCCTGCCCCCTATTGCTTCTATTCTCTCTTTTGATCCTATCCCTCCCCAAGAGTGTTGATTTCAAATTGCTCCCTCCTCCCATTACCCCTCCCTTCCATCATCCCCCCACCCTGCTTATCCCCTTCTCCTCCTCTTTCCTGTATTGTAAGATAGGTTTTCATACCAAAATGAGTGTGCATTTTATTCCTTCCTTTAGTCGAATGTGATGAGAGTAAACTTCTTGTTTTTATCTCAGCTCCCCTCTATTTCCCTCCACTCAAAATCTCCTGCCTGTCTCTTCAATGAGGGATAATTTGCCCCATTCCATTTCACCCTCTCTCCTCCAAATACATTTCTCTCTCTCCGCTTAACTTCATTTTTTTAAGATATGATCCCATTCTGTTCAATTCACTCTGTGCTCTCTGTCTCTGTGTGTACTAGCACATGTGTGTGTGTGTGTGTGTGTGTGTGTGTGTAATCGCACCAACTACCCAGATACTGAGAAGTTTCAAGAGTTACAAATATTGTCTTTCCGTGTAGGAATGTAAACAGTTCAACTTTAGTAAGTCCCTTATGACTTCTCTTTGCTGCTTGCCTTTTCATGCTTCTTTTTATTCTTGTGTTTGAAAGTCAAATTTTCTTTTCAGCTCTGGTCTTTTCATCAAGAATGCTTGAAAGTCCTCTGTTTCATTGAAAGACCATATTTTCCCCTGAAGTATTATACTCAGTTTTGCTGAGTAGGTGATTCTTGGTTCTAGTCCTAGTTCTTTGACTTCTGGAATATCATAATCCATGCCCTTCAATCCCTTAATGTAGAAGCTACTAGATCTTATGTTATCCTCATTGTATTTCCACAATACTGGAATTGTTTCTTTCTAGCTGCTTGCAATATTTTCTCCTTGACCTGGGAATTCTGGAATTTGGCCACAATGTTCCTAGGAGTTTCTCTTTTTCGATCTCTTTCAGGCAGTGATCGATGGATTCCTTCAATACTTATTTTGCCCCTCTGGTCCTAGAATCTCAGGGCAGTTTTCCTTGATAATTTCGTGCACGATGATATCTATGATCTTTTTGTGATCATGGCTTTCAGGTAGTCCCATAATTTTTAAATTGTCTCTCCTGGATCTATTTTCCAGGTCAGTTGTTTTTCCAATGAGATATTTCACATTCTCTTCCATTTTTTCATTCTTTTGATTTTGTTTGGTGATTTCTTGGTTTCTCAGAAAGTCATTAGCCTCCATCTGTTCCATTCTAATTTTGAAAGAACTATTTTCTTCAGTGAGCTTTTGTACCTCCTTTTCCATTTGGCGAATTCTGCTTTTGAAAGCATTCTTCTCCTCATTGGCTTTTTAAACCTCTTTTTCCAACTGAGTTAGCCTATTCTCCCAGGTGTTATTTTCTTCAGCATTTTTTGGGGTCTCCTTTAGCAAGGTATTGACCCGTTTTTCATGCTTTTCTTGCATCTCTCTCATTTCTCTTCCCAGTTTTTCCTCCACCTGTCTAACTTGATTTTCAAAATCCTTTTTGAGCTCTTCCATGGCCTGAGCCCATTGGATATCTATTTTGGATGTTTGGGATACAGAGGCCTTGACTTCTATGTCTTTCCCTGATGGTAAGCATTGTTCTTCCTCATCAGAAAGGAAAGGAGGAATTATCTGTTCACCAATAAAGTAACCTTCAATAGTCTTATTTTTTTCCCCTTTTCTGGGCATTTTCCCAGCCAGTTACTTGACTTCTGAGATTCCTCTCCACACCCACCTGGCCTCCAGATCTTCTCAGCCAGTGCTTGGGGTCTGAGATTCAAATGCTGTTTTCCACCCTCAGGGCTTTCAGCAGGGGCAGGGCTGCTATTCAGTGTGAGATTAAGTTGAGGTGCTCAGGTGGGGGCAGGGTGGCCGCACAGGGCTCAGTTCCCTCAGGGGGTTTATGTAAAGACCTTCAGTAATTGATCTGAGCTCCTGCCTGCTTTGGGAGGCCCTGTTTGCTGCTGCCTCCTGAGGGGGCCTGAGTTATGGGGACACCCTGCTCCTCTCTTGGAGAACCAAACAGGCTCTCTTGCTAACCTTTGGTGTCTGGGGGTGGATGGACCTCCGTGGCTGCTGGAGATTCTGTCCCTGAAGCCTGGTTGGATATGCTCCTCTTGGTGCCACGTGGTCAAGGCAGGGCTGGGCTCTGCTCCAGGTCTGTTGCGCAATGGACCTTTGGTGTTAGTTTTTCAGGGCTCTCTGGAACAGAAATCTCCCCCACTCTTTTATTGTGTGGCTTCCACTGATCCAGAATTTGTTGGGAGTTCTTCTTTACAGGTATTTTATGGGCTGTGCGTTTGTAGCTAGGATGTGTGAATCTTTCTACTCTGCCATCTTGGCTCCTCCCCACTCTGGAAGGATTTTAAAAACCAAATTAGGGAAATGAAGAAAAACTGGCCAAAAAATATGAAAAAAGAATTCAATGAAGAGAACATCTCCTTAAAAAAGAAAATTGGGCAAATTGAAAAGGAAGCAGAAAATCTAACTGGGGAATATATCTCCTTAAAAGGAAAAATTGCTCTGATGGAAAAGGAGAAGCAAAAATTAAAGAATACAATTTGATAAAAAATAGAAATGAATAAGTAGAAACTAATGACTCTATGAGATATCAAGAATCAGTCAAATGAAATCTAAAGAATTTAAAGGTAGAAAAAAATGTAAAATATCTAATGGGTAAAATCCCTGACCTGGTAAACAGATTCAGGAGGGAAAATCTAAGGATTATTAGTCTGACAAAAAGCCATGAGGAAGAAAAGAGCTTGGACAATATCATCCAATATGTTATCATGGAAAATTGCCTGGATGTCTTAGACACAAAGGGTCAAATAGTCCTCGCAAAAATCCACCGTTTACCTCCTGACCCAGACCCTAAACTAAAAACACCAATAACTGTCATTTGCAAATTCCAGAAATATCTAGTGAATGAGAAAATACTGCAGGCAGTTAGAAAGAAACCATTCAAATATGGTGGAACTAGAGTCAGGATCACACAGGACCTTGCAGCTTCTGCATTAAAAGAACAAAGGGATTGGAATATGATATTCTGTAAGGCAAAGGAGCTGGGACTACAACCAAGGATTAATTACCCAGCAAAGTTGAGCATATTATATCAGGCAAGGAGATGGACATTCAGTGAAATAAGGCATTTCCAGACATTCCTGATGAAAATGCCAAAACTCAGTAGAAAATTTGATGCTGAAACATAGGGTTCAAGAGAGGCATAAAAAGGTAAACAGGTGAAAAAGAAAACATGTTATACCATATGGACAAAATGTTTCTATCCCTATATGGGAAGATGATACCTTTTAATCTGGAGAATTTTATATTTTTTATGAAATGTAAAAATGATATACATAGAAGGAGTGGGTATAAATTAAATGATGTGATGATAACAAATATGATTTAAGGGGGCAAAGGGATTGGTATTGGATATGAAAAAAGGAGAAGTCAGGAAAAAATAAATTCCTTCAAAGGAGGAGGCACAAAAAAATATATTGTAGTAGAGGGAAAGAAAGGTGATAGATGAGCATTGTTTGAAGTGTACTCCCCCATCTGATTGGGTTCAAGGAGGTTACAACAAACTCAGTTAAGAATAGAAATAAATTTCACTCAATAAGTAGTAGGAGGGGAAGCAGAAAAGAAAAAGAAGGGAAGGGCTAAGAGGGGAGGGAAGAACTAGGAAGGGAAAAGGTGATTAAAGAGAGGGGGGCTGAAAGAAGGGAGGGAAGCATTAGGGAGGCTGTGGCCAAAAATTAAAACTAGTGGAGGAGAAGGGAAAATGGGACAATTATAGCATAAACAAGGGGAAATGGGATGGAGGGAAGGACACAGGTAGTAATCATACCTGTGAATGGGAATGGGATGAACTCTCCCATGAAACAGAAATAGATAGCAGAATGGATTAAAAATCACAATCCAACAATATCTTGTTTATAGGAAACATATTTGAAAAGGGATTATACACACAGAGCAAAAGTAAAAGGTTGGAGCAGAATATTTTATGCTTCAGCTGATGTAAAAAAAAGCATGGTTAGCAATTCTAATCTCAGGCAAATCTAATGCAGAAGTAGATCTAATCAAAAGAGACAAAGAGGGAAATTATATCCTGCTAAAAAGCACTGTAGACAATGAAGAAATTTCATTACAAACATATATGTTACAAGTGGTATAGCATCCAGATTCTTAGAGGAGAAGATAAAGCAATTACAGGAAGCAATAGAGAGCAGAACTACACTATTGGGGGACCTCACTTCCCCCTTTCTGAGCTTGATAAATCTAACCTCAAAATAAACAAAAAAGAAGTTAAGGAGGTGAATAGAACTCTGAATGAGGTGTATATGATAAATCTCTGGAGAGAATTGAATGGGGATAGGAGGGAATATACCTTTTCCTCATTGTTACATTGCACAAAACTCGACCATGTGCTAGGTCATAAAGACCTCACAATCCAGTGCAGAAAGTCAGAGATAGTCAATGCATCCTTCTCAAATTATAATGCAATAAAACTTATGGGTAATCAAAGGCCATGGAAAAATAAACCAAAAACTAACTGGAAACTAAAAATTCTAATCATAAAGAATGAGTGGATTAAACAAAAAATTATAGAAACAATCAGCAACTTCATTCAAGAGAATGACAACAATGAGACAACCTACTAAATTTTATGAGATACTGCAAAAGCAGTGCTTAGGGGAAGTTTTATATCTCTGAATACATCCATAAATGAAATAGAGAAAGGGGAGGTCAGTGAATTGGGCATGCAAATGAAAAAGAGTAAATTGAAAATCCCCAAGTAAATGCCAAATTAGAAATTCTGAAAACCAAAGGAGAAATTAATGAAATTGAAATTAAGAAAACTATTGAACTAGTAAATAAAACTAGAAGCTGGTTTTATGAAAAAATAAATAAAATTGATAAATCTTTGGTCAATTGGTGTAAAAAAAAGGAAAGAAGAAACCAAATAACCAATATCAAGAATGAAAAGTGTGAACTCACCTCGAATGAGGAGGAAATCAAAACAATAATAAGAACTTACATGGCCCAACTGTATGCCCATAAATTTGACAATCTAAATGAGATGGAAGACTATTTTAAAAGATGTAAATTGCCCAGATTAACAGAAGAGGAAGCTGAATACTTAAATAACCCCATCTAAGTGCTGCTATAAATATTTCTGAACATGTGGAACTCTTCCCCATTTTTATGATCTCACGAGGATATAATCCTAGAAGAGGAATTGTTAGGTCAAAGGATATGCATGTTTCTTTGTAGCCCTTTGGGCATAGTTCCAAATTGATCTCCAGAATGGTTCAATAAGCTGACAACTCCAACTACAGGAGTAGAGTTCCAACTCTTTCACATGTTCTCCAACATTTATCACCGTTCTGTTTTTTCATGTTAACCATGTGTTTTTCATGTGATGTAGTATCCCAGAGTTATTTTTGTTTGAATCCCTCTAATCAATAGAGATTTAGAGCATTTTTTCATCTGATGAGAGATAGCTTTAATTTCTTCCTCTGAAAACTACCTGTTCATATCTTTTGTCCATTTATCAATTGGAGAGTTCCTTGTATTCTTGTACATTTGACTCAGTTCTCTACATATTTTAGAAATGAGGCCTTTATCACATACACATGCAAAAATCCTTTTCCAGCTTTCTGCTTCCCTCCCAATCTTGGTTGTATTGTGTTTGTCCGTGGAAAAACTTTTCAATTTAATGTAATCAAAATTATACATTTTGTACTTCATAATATTTTCTATTGCTTGTTTGGTCAAAAATTATTCCCTTTTCCATAAATCTGATAAATACACTATTCGTTGTTCCACTAATTTGTTTATGGTATCAATCTTTATACTGAGATTATGTACCCATTTGGACTTTATTCTTGTGTAGGGTGTCAGGCATTGATATCTATGCCCGGTATTCACCACACTGTTATCCAGTTTTCCCAGTAAATTTGTCAAACAGTGAGTTCTTATGCCAGAAACTGGGGTCCTTGGGTTTATCAAATGTATCCATTGACTACTGTGTCGGTTACCTAACCTATTTCACTGGTATACCCTTCTGTTTCTCAGTCAGTACCAAGTGGTTTTGATAATTGGTCATTTATAATACAATTTGAGATCTAGTAGAGCTAGGCCATATTCCCTAGCATTTCTTTCTTTAGTTCCCTAGATATTCCGGACCTTTTATTCTTCCGGATGAATTTTGATATTATTTTTTCTAGCTCCACAAAATAATTATCTGACAGGCTAATTGGTATGGCACTGAATAAGTAAATTAATTTAGGTAGAATTGTCATTTCTATTATCTTGGTTTGGTTCACCCTTGAGCAACTGCTGTTTTTCCGCTTACTTAGACCTGACTTTATTCATGCTAAAAGTGTTTTGTAATATAGACCTGTTTTTTTTTTTTTTGGCAGGTAGACTCCTGAATATTTTATAGTGTATACTAAAGCTTTAAATGGCATTTCCTTTCTATCTCTTGTTGTTGGACTTTGTTAGTAATTGATAGAAACACAGAAGATTTGTTTGGGTATATTTTTTAACTTACAGCTTTGTCAAAGTTGTTGATTATATCAAGTAGTTTTTTACTTGATTAGCTGGGACTCTCTAAATATATCATCATATCATCTGCAAAGAGTGATTCCTTAGATTCTTCTTTGATTGTTCTAATTCCTTCAATTTTTTTGTCTCATCTTGTTATAGCTGATGTTTTTACTACCATATTGAATAATGGTTGTGATAGTGGGCATCCTTCTTTCACCCCTGATCTTATTTGAAATGCTTCTAGCATATCCTCATTGCATATAATGCTTGCTGAAGGTTTTATGTAGATGCGCTTATTATTTTGTGGAAAGTTCCATTTATCCTTATGTTCTCCAGTGTTTTCAATAGGAATGCGTGTTGTATTTTGTCACAAGCTTTTTCTGCATCTATTGAGATAATCATTTGGTTTCCCCTAGTGTTCTTGTTGATATGACCAATAATGTTAATAGTTTTCCTAATATTGAACCAGCGCTGCATTCCTAGTATAAATCCTAAGTGATCATAATGCACTAATTCTCATGATAAGTTGCTCTATTCTTTTTGCTATAAACTTATATAAAATTTTTGCATCAACATTCCTTAGAGAAATTGATCTATCATTTTCTTTCTCTGTTTTGTCTCTTCCTGGTTTAGGTATCCAAAGCATATCTGTATCACAAAAGGAATTTGGGAGGACTTCTTCTTCTCCAATTTCCCGAAGTACTCTATGCAGTATTGGAATTAACTGTTCTTTAAGTGTTTGATGGAATTCACTTTTGAATCCATTTGACCCTGGAGAGTTTTTCCTGCGAATTTCCTTGTTGGCCTCTTCAGTTTCTTTTACTGACACAGGATTATTTAAGTATTCAACTTCCTCCTCTGTTAATCTGGGCAATTTATATCTGTTTATATCTCCTTTAGATTGCTGAATTTATGGGCAAAATAATTTCTTATTATTGTTTTGATTTCTTCCTCTTTGAAGGTGAGTTCACACTTTTCATTCTTGATATTGGATATTTGGTTTCTTCTTCTTTTAAATCAAAATGACCAAAGGTTTATCAGTTTTATATTTATTTTTTTCATAAAAGCAACCCGTAGTCTTATTTTCTAGTTCAATAGTTTTCTTACTTTTAATTTCATTAATCTCTCCTTTGTTTTCAATATTTCTAATTTGACATTTACTTGGGGATTTTCAATTTGTTCTTTTTCGAGCTTTTTCAGCTGCTTGCCCAATGCATTGCTCTCCAATTTCTCTATTTTATTCATATAGGCATTCAAAGATATAACAGTTCCCCTAAGAATTGCTTTTGCAGTGTTCCATAAAATTTGGTAGGTTGTAGCATTATTGTCATTTTGAATGAGGTTGTTGATTGCATCTATCAATTGCTGTTCAACCTACTCATTCTTTATGACTAGATTGTTTAGTTTCCAAGTATGCTTTGGTTTATATTTATATGTCCTTTGATTGCATATAAGTTTTATTGCATTTTGTTCTGAGTAGTATGCATTTAGTATCTCTGCCTTTCTGCATTGGATTGTGAGGTTTTTATTGTCTAGTACATAGTTAATTTTTGTATGTATGCCATGTACTGCAAAGAAAAAGGTACATTTCTTTCTACCTCTATTCAATTTTCTCCAGAGATCTATCACATCTGCATTATTCAGCCATGTGTTCACCTTTTTAACTTCTTTCTTTCTTATTTTAAGGTTAGATTTATCAAATTCACAGAGGGAGAGGTTTAAGTACCCCACTAGTGTACTTTTGGTGTCTATTTCTTCCTGTAAATCCATTAACTTCTCCTCTAAGGATGCTGTACCACTTGCAGCATATATGTTTTGCAATGAAATTGATTGGTTGTCTATGGTGCCTTTTACCAGGATATAATTTCATTCCTTAAGTATTTTGATTAGATCTCTTTCTGCTTTAGATTTGTCTGAGATTAGAATTGCTACCCCTGCTTTTTTCTTACATCAGCTGAAGCACAAAATACTTTGCTCCAACCTTTTACTTTTGCCCTGTGTTTATGCTCCCTTTACACATGTGTTTCTTCTAAACAAGATATTGCTGGATTATGATTTTAATCCATTATGCTGTCCATTTCTGTTTTATTGGAGAGTTCATCCCACTAACATTCATAGTTTTGATTACTGTCTGTGTCCTTCCCTCCATTCCTTTCCCCTTGTTTATGCTTTTAACTTCTCCCTTCTCCTCCACAATAGCTTTAATTTTTGACTGCAGTCTCCCTCAGTGTTCTCTCCCTTCTTTCAGCACCCAACCTTTTAATTCCTTTTTTCCTTCCTACTTCTTCCCTCCCTTTTAGGTTTCCCTTCTTTTTCTCTCGCCCTTCCTCTCCTTCTCCCTACAGAACTAATTCTACTTCTATACTTAACTGAGTTTGTTGTACCCTCCTTGAATCCAAACAAACAAGAGTAACTCTCCAACAGTGCTCATCTCCCTCCCCAATTTCCCTCTATTGTAAGATATTTTTGTAACTCTTCCTGTGATCAAATTTATTTTTTTCTGACTCCTCCTTTTCACATCTCCCATACGAATCCCTTCTCCCCTTAAATCACATTTGTTATCATCACATAATTTAATTTGTACCCACTCCCTCTATCTACATATATCCCTTTTACATTTCATAATGAATATACAATTCTCAAGATTAACAAGTATCATCTTCCCTTATAGAGATGCAATTTTGTTTGCCCATATTGTATAATCAGTTTTTTTTCCTCTGTTTGTCTTTTTATGCCTCTCTTGAGACCTGCATTTGAAGATCAGATTTTCTATTGAGACCTAACCTCTTTGACAGGAATGTCTGGAAATCTCTTATTTCACTGAATGTCATCTCCTTGCCTGAAATATTATGCTCAACTTTGCTGGGTAATTAATGCTGGGTTGTAGTCCCATCTCCTCTGTCTTACAGAATATCTTACTCCAATTCTTTTGTTCTTTTAATGTAGAAGCTGAAGGGTCTGTGTGATCCTGACTGTAGTTCCTCCACATTTGAATTTTTTCCTTCTGGCTGCCTGTAGTAGTACTTTCTCCTTTACTTGATAATTCTGGAACTTGGCAATGTTATTCCTTGGTGGTTTTAACTTGTGATACCTTTCAGGAGGTGAATGATGGATTATTTCAATGACGATTTTGCCCTCTGTATTCAGCACTTCTGTACAATTCTCCTTGATAATTTCTTGAAGGATATTTTCCAGGCCATTTCTTTCATTATGGCTTCTTGGTGGACTAATAATTCTTAGATTTTCCCTCCTGGACCTATTTTCCAGGTCAGTTCTTTTTCCATTTAGATATTTTACATTTTCTTCTATCTTTTCATTCTTTAGATTCTGTTTGACTGATTCTTGATGTCTCATTGATTAATTAGCTTATACTTGTCCAATTCTATTCTTTTCAAATTGCTTTCTTCAGTTAACCTTTGCATCTCTTTCTCCAGCTCTCCAAATGTTCCTTTTAAGGAATTATTTTTCCCAGTTAGGTTTTGTTGTTCCTTTTCCATTTGTCCAAATTTACTTTTCAAGGAGATGTACTTTTCGGTGAATTCTTTTTTCATATTTTTAAAATCATTGTCCAGTTTTTCTTTCATTTCTTGAATTTAAGTTTTAAAATCCTTCCTGAGCTCTTTCAGGAAGGTTCTCTGTGCTTCAGGTCAGTTCATATTGCCTTCTGAAGTTTCAGATTCAGGTACAGTATCAATACTGATCTCTTTGGTATTTGCGTTTCAGTCCTTGTCCCCATAGAAAGATTCTATATTCTTTTCCTTTCTGCTTTCCTTCTTACTCATGATAAGTACCATTTTCCTGTCTTTTAAAGTAGATTTCTGCTTTTATGGTACAGTGAGCTCTGTCCCACTATTCTTGTGTTTCATGTGGCCTCTGGTTCTTTCAGCTAGAGCTGGTTGGTGTTTGACAGCAGAGGTCAGGGAATATCTTTTTTGGGTTTTCCCCCAGTTACCCTAGAGCTTCCTTTTTAAGTGTGGGGGAGGGGTGATCTGGACGTGGAAGTCTTTTCTTCTGAGCTAGAGTATAGGCAAGCTCAGCTGTTTTGCTAGTGTCTTCCTTATTCCCCTGAGGTACTGAGGCACCCCTGGTTTCCTGGTGTTGGCAGTTGCTGACTTCACTCCCCTAGGGCTCAGGAACTTCTCCCGGTTTGTTGAAGTGGGGCTGTCTGGGACAGCTCTAATCCACCAGTGAATGCCTTTGCTAGAGCCAGAGGAACCCTCCTTATCAAAAATTTCTAGCCTCACAGACTGAGAGTCTGTTTTTCCCTTCTACTGCTCCCATTGTTCCAGGGTTTTTCTTAGGGAGATATTTTCTGGGCTCATTAAGGACAACAAGGGGAGGGAGATAGCAATTGCCAATCACAATCACTCCACTGTCTTGGCTCCCAGAACCGGAAATGGTTCTAATTCTTTACAACATGATTAATGTGAAAACATTTAATATGAATTTATATGTACAGCCTATATCAGATTGCATGCTATCTTGGGGTGGAGGAAGGCATGCTGAGGGAGAACATTTGGAACTAAAAATCTTATGAAAGTGAATTTTGAAAACTAAAAAGAAATACATGAATAATAGTGACAAAAATAGAGGGTTCAGGTATGATTCATCCAGAAGAGAACAAAAGAGATCAAGAAAGACTGTCACGGACTTAATTAATAATTCCTTCTATGTACAGATTATATTAGGAGTCAAACTTACCTCTCAAGGAGAAATACACTCACACATATAGGTACATGTACATCTGTGAGTGTGTGTGTGTGTGTGTGTGTGTGTGTGTGTATACACATACACACTGTTCTCTTAAGGGTTGCCTCCTTTCTGATATCTTAGCTCATATACACTTTTCCAACAATTTTTAAAGTAATCTGTCCTTTACTATTTTTTCTCCATTGGAAAAGCTAATATTTCTCATTCTGATAACAAATCCTGCAACTCACATGCCAGATATTTTCCCAGTATTTTTTTCCCCTTTTCTTCAAGTTTCATTCTTTTCTCTTATACCCCTTCTTCTCCATTGAAATCAGTGAAATCTATCCTAAATTCCTGCCAGAATTCTGAATATTGGTTGGGTTATCTTTAAGGGAGGAAATTGTCTATAAAGACACAAATTCCATTTAAGACAACAATAATTCCTTCTTACAGGAATCCCTTTCTTCATTTGAATTTTTAAACTAGCTGAGATTTGCAATATTTTCCTTATATAATTTTCATTGCAATATTTTCTTTTCAATCATACTTCTAAAGTTTAACCTTCAGTATTGTGAATAAAATTTCCCTGTGCATTGCAATATTTCCCTTTAAAATATTTATGTCCTGTGGGGCAACTTTCAATTCCCACAAATATGGGAGTACTCTAGTTTCCTAGGAATTTTCCTTTTGTCATTCTCAGGTGTATAGCAGCTGAACTGAACTGAACCAAGGTAAGTTGAACCAGTCTTGCCCATATTTGTCCTATTTTCTTTCATTCTATCCTGAGCTTGTGTTTTCTCACCTCTCATAATTTACAGGTTCCAAACCCCTTGCCCACTTCACTAGGTAGGAGATCCTCTATCTAGTGCTACTTATACTTTCTCCTGTTATGGCAGAGGTAAGATGCAGGTGCTCTAACACAGAGTTGGGACTGCAAATATGGAGAATGTTGTGATTTTGGGCTAGGAGTGGGGAACCTGTGGCCTTGAGGTCACATGTGGCCCTCTAGGAGATGAGGTGTGATCCTTTGACTGAATCCAGACTTCACAGAATAAATATTTTATTAAGGTGATTTGTTTTGTAAAGTTTAAATTCACTCATAGGGCCTCCCTTGAAGGACCTGGACATCCACAATTGGCTCTGAGGCCATAGTCTTCCTACCCCGGGCTTTTGGGTCCTCATTGATTGTCTGATTAGCTGCTTTTCTTAATAGGCCTAGGACTTCCCTAACTCTAAGGAAGTTTAAGGGAGAACATCATCCACAATAGCCCATTAGGAAAGCAGCTTTTACTGAAGAAAAATGCTGCATTTGTGACAAGGAGAAAGAAGGCTAGGAGAGGGGGGAATGTGTGGTATCAAGAAGTTGTTATATATTTAAGCAAGATAGGAAGCCAGGGTATGAAGAATGGTTCATTTTTATCATTATTTCAACATCACAGCAAGATTGCAGGATCCTAGCAGGAAGAGACCTCAGAAGTCCTGTAGTCAAATCTCCCTCATTTTATAGATGCAAAAAACCCTGAAGCTTAGAGAGGTTCAGTACTTTGTCCAAGGTCATACAGCTTGTAAGGGTCAGGTGGGACATTTGAACCCAGGTGGGGAAAAAGGCTTTTCTACTCTATCTTGGTTTGGGAGCTGGAAAGCATTTGCTAATGTACCTACCAGAGTCAACTCTGATGGAATGCCTAAGGTCTTGACTCTGGAGTCAGATAAATGACCAAAGTTTGAATGCCAGTTGTGTCACTTATTAGCTCTCTAAATAAATAGGCCATACTAACTAGTTGGGCAAAATTTTATAAGTCAGTGAAAAGATGGTAGATAAATATGGGTTGAGGCTATCTGGCAAACATTCTCATACAGGTTCACCTGAGACTCTAGAGTGTTGTTATGACTCCGTTAGAGGCACTTCAAATCTCCAAACCCCCATTCTTAGCACAATTCTAGCCTACCTGTTTACCAGGGGGTTATAGAATTTCAGGGAACATGTATGAACCAAGTAATTTGGTGTGAAAGTACCAAGTACTGGCTCTGAGTAGCTATCCATGCCTTATTCATTCATTACTAGAAGACAGGAAAATAAATGGAATAAATCAGCCTACACTCAGCCTTAAAAGTGATGCTGATCCCATTAGGGATGCTCAGAGGGGATGAGAACAAGCTCAGCCATTCTTCTACCATCAGCAGTGTGTGGGATAGTGATTACTACAGGTGTACTTTGCCTAAAGGTCAGATAGGATAGGTGGTATCCTGAAAAGGGTTGAGAACTAAGTCTCCTTTATACTTGTTTCTTGAAATACTTTTCTCTATTCTCCTTCAGGAGGGTGCCTGGACCAAACAGGTATTCATATCTGAAGAATGACACTAGATAGAAAGAGCAAGGCTAGCTCAAGTGGAATGATTCTCATAGATAATTAAATTAAGTTTGAAAGAGTTTGACATGTTTTTCATAAGGTCACAAAGCAAAAATATAGCCATGTAGGGATTGGAATCTAGTTGTCTTATTTCCAAGTCCTGGGTTTTTACTAACATACTAATACAATTATTGAAATAATAATTTTTAGAATTCAAATTAAGTAATACTACATACAGAACTAAATCTTCTGAATGATGATGAAGAAAACAAAATAGCATTTCTTTTTTTGTGTCTAAAAATAAAGATTTTGAGATATTGTTTTTCTTTCTTCCATTAGTTTTCATGAAGTAGCTGATATTTTCACATGACACATAAGAAGTGTGACCTAATCTTTGCCATCATGTCACAAATCTGATAAGGCTGTACACATCTACTGTAGCAAAAGCCAAATACTAAATACACATATAGAAAGTTAAAAATATAAAAAGGAAGTCATGGTACATCAAAACTCTGGGATATGGAAGGGAAATAAAGTAGATAATGAAAAGACCTGAAATCCATGGAATATTCATTACTCTTGGAAAGAATACACTGTAAGTCATAAATGACTCTGGGATGGTTGCCCACCTTAAAAGGTGAAATTTCTATGTCATAAGCTGTATCCAAGAATTTACACTCTCTTATAGAGGAGCAGCAGTGTGGCATGGGATAGAGGATTCACGCTGAAGTCATGGATGATCAGGTGTCAATTTCCAACTCTGACACATATTCTCTGTGAAACCCTGTATAAGCCCCAAACTACTCAACATTCTAGGCAATATTTTAAGACTTGAAGTTACAGAAAATTACAAACCTGCAATGATGGATGCTCCTGTTATTGAAGAGATCCCAGATCTAGTCCCTCTCTCTATCTTAGAACTTCGTCGAGATCCAGAATTCCACTGTTGTACGTATTTCCTCTACTGATAGATTGCAGTTCCGGCATGACTAAATGTCTCTTCTTTAAGAGGTTCTCTGATCACACCTATTCATGTCCTGTTGGCTAATATTATAGAAGTGAACCTCTTGGTTTTAAACCAGGCTGATCCACAGGAGTGGACACAAAATCCATCATGGGGCCTGTACTCAAAGCCTCAGTGTCTCAATAGGAATTTCCAAGGCTTTAACCCTGTTCACAAAGTCTTCAAAACCCAGATTCATCTCTATGCTACAATGAGCTATCAGAGCAGAAACAAAGTAGAATGTTATTTTTAAAAAGTAGGAAAAAGCTGAGAAAGAGACACTTTTTTGTACATGAATGACTATCAGTGTAAAAATATTCAGCAAAATCTTGGCCAAAACATTACAGCAACGCATTTTGAAAATATTTCACTATAGATTTAATTAATTAATTAATTTAAATTAATTAAAATATTTCACTACAGATTTAATTAATTTTAATTTATTTAAATTGATTAATTAAATTAATTTAAATCGGATTTAATAAAGGAATAAAAGGATGGTTCAACAGTAAGAAAATAATTGATATGATTTGAGCATTTTAACTTTTGCATAATAATAAAAACAATAAAAACTACACCACTATACAAATAAACCCAGGAAAATCTTTTTAAAATTCAGCATTAAAAGCATATGCATTGAAAAACCCTTCCTAATATGGCAAAAATATGTGTATATAAAAAATTGGTTTCATCTATAATCATAGAATACCTGAAGCTTTTTCTCAAAGCACATAGATGAAATGAAGATGTCCTCTCTCATGGTTCTAGGAGTGCTTCTTCTAGCAGGAGACAAGAAAGATAATTAGAATGTATAAACATTGGCCGAAGATGTAAGATTATCTCTCTGTGCACATATCATGATGGTTTACTTGGAGAACCTGAGATAAGTAGTGAAAGAAATAGGATAATAGTGATAATGACTAGAACTCACATAGAGGCTACTATGTCCCAGGCATGATGTGAGGCATTTGACAAATAGTGTAAGTGAAAGGCTATCTCAGAGGGAAAGGCAGTACAGTGGGGTCAGTGCAGTGAAGGAAAACCAGGGAAAAGCCTCCTAATGAAGCTGGGATTCTTGAATATACAAGACATAGAAGTTGATTCTTGAGGCTATACAGGAAGTAGAAAGGAGAAAAGGGAATGTTCTCGGGATGTGAAAGAAATGTACAAAAGAGCAGGCATCCAAGGATAAAGTATAAGAAGGTAATATGGAATGTAAACTATAAAAACACTGAAAATATATTGAGAAAAAATGCGTATTTCTCAGTCAAGAGAGCACTGGTAATTTTGGAGAGAACAAACTAAGGCAAATGATGACACTGGAATAATTATGACAAGGCTTGAGAACATAATGAGAGGAGAGAAAATAGAGGCACCTGATTCAATGACTGGCACAAGTAGGCACTTAAATGCTTTTTGATGGATTGATCTTTCTTGTGATTAGATCATGTGACCTCAGCAATTTCTCATTCTTCCTGTTTTCCTGATTCAAATATTCATTTCTTATAACCAAATATTTTCTTAGGTATTGATCATTTTATTTACTTACCTCCTTTCAAAACTTTTAAATTGGTGATTTCCTTGAATGCTGAAGGCCTAGATCAAGGATAGTGGCTCCCAAGGGTCATATCTCTGGGTGACCATCAGATCACGTGACTTACCTCACTAGGGATATCTCAGATTGGAAGCTTCCCTGGCAAAAGAAGTTGTTGAGATTAGGGGGAACATTTTTCTTCTGTAGGCTAGAAACTTTCTTTAGAACAAAGCAGACTGGGAAAAATTATCAGATGTAATATTATTGCACCATAAAAATAAATATGTAGAATGCTCCTAATTGTTCTAATAATGATTTCATCATTAGTCTTCATGCTTCAGGGTTTCTCCTCCCCAATCCATCTTCCAAAGGCATATCAAAGGAATATTCCTAAAACATGAGTGATAATATCCCTTTTCTTCTCAAAAGCCTTCAGGAATTCTCTGCTTGATACTGAATCAATAGCGAACTCCTTTGTCTTCACTTAAAATCCTCTATTATTATACTCCTAAAGACTTTCCAGTCATATTGCACACAACACTCTGTCATGAATTCTGTGTTTCAATGAATCTCTCAAAATTGGTTCTCTGTCATCTACCTTCATGCATTCATATAAGAGGTTTCCCAGGCCTAGAACGAATTGCCTCTCACCTTTTACCTTCACCTATCACAATCGTTCAGTTCAAAGACACCTACACTGTCAAGTCTTCCCATTTTCTGCCCAGCTATTAAGACAAGGAGAGTTGGGGGAGATTTTAAAAGACTTTGACCATGAAAAAGACAATATTGTATTTGATCCTGGAGGTCATCTCCAGAACTAACCAATGAAAGTAGTGGCATGGTGGTTTTCCTAAAGCATAGTTCTGACCATTCCTTTCCATTCTTCTTATACCTTACTTCCCTTTGATTCAGTAAATCTGGTCTCTTTGTTATTTGCTGAATAAAACACTCCACACATTCTTTGATTATGTTAAACATGAAAGTTCCAGAGACCTAGGGGTCATTTAAACTTAGATTTAAATAGTTTTAACTATAATGAGTTAAACTTTATTAGTAGATCACTAGTTACACAAAGGAATTGATCTGAAGAATTAAGAATTGAATTAGGAGCATAAGAAACAAAGAATAAGAAAACATCTTCCACCTGAAGAAGGAAGATGATAATAAAGACAGAAGCCCATCAAAGAAAGCTCAGCAAGAATTCTTCCAAAGAAAGAGCAGATACTCTGACCTGAAACTGACCAAGGTCTAGGGCAGATCTGGGAGCTGCTTTGATGGAATAGCCCTGGGGCTGCTGAGAAATCCTTGGAGAAAGCAGAATACTTTTATGTGAAGAGCCTGAGATTCTAATTGCTCTCTAGTACCATCTATAGTAGCCAAGCTGATACTACACATAAACCAACTCTGCCACTCACTGATCTAGTTGATGTTTTAATTAGATGAAAGTTCTATAACTTTTGGTTGGTTATTGGAGAAAGTAGAAACCTACTTTTGTAATAAAAGATTTTAGGGCTAAGTTGCATTCCCTAGAGAGGAGATCTGAAGAATTCTATAGTTCTTAATCTTAAGAGGAATATTTCTTATTGAAATAACAGTGCTTCAAGGCTAAATCAAGGGAACTGACCTAGAAAGCTGCCCACTCCAGGTTTAACATTAAGGTTTCACTAGAGTACCAGAGCTGGGAAACCTATGATCTCAAGGCCACATGTGGCCTTCTAGATTCTTGGGTGCAGTCTTTTGCCTGAGTCCAAGGTTTACACTTGAGTTTCTCTACTCATGGGCCTTACTGCTAGTTTTCTGTTTTTATGTGCCCACTTCCCTTATTTCTACAGTGTTGTAGTTCAGTCATTTTTCATTGCTTTCTAACTCTTAGTGACCCTATTTGGGGTTTTCTTGGCAAAGATTTTGAAGGACATTCCTCTTTCTTTCTCTAGCTCATTGAACAGATTAGGAAATTGAGGTGAATAGGTTTAAATGACTTGCCCACAGTCATGCAGCTAGTGTTATTCTAGATTTGAACTCAGGAAGAAGAGTCCTAGACCTGGAACTCTATTCACTGTAGCACCTAGCTTCCCAAGAGAAGGTGATCCGGTATTATGAGTAGACAGCTACTTGATGCTTTTATTAGTCCTGTGTTTGCTTTCTATTGGGTCAAACTGTGGTTGAAAGAAAGGTCTTTGTCGTCTTATTAAATAAATATTCCATTATCAAAAGTTGATATAGTCAGGAAATGTTTGCATAGATGAGAAACACATCATTGGGAAATTAGGAACTAGTTTGGTGATTAATAAGAAATAATTCTTCTCTTTATCCCAGCCTTCACATACATACACCAGGCTATTCCTAAGAGCCTGAGAATACAGTCGACTCTAGAACCTGTGCTCTTCCTAATGTTCTTCTCCTTAAATTTAAGGAATGAGTTTCTGTTCTCAATTGATGGTGCCCTTGGCTACCATATCTCTCTGCTTAACAAAATGACCTTAGCAAGAAAAACATTTATGTCGCTATTTCAAGTTTTAAAACACTTCACATGACAGCTCCTTTGGAGCTATACCTAAACAATCCTGTTTGTTAGGTACTACAATAAATCTCCATTTTACAAAACTTGAAACTGAGTGTGAGAGAGGACGAGTGAGTTGTCTATAAGTTATCCAATTATATGTTCAGCTTTCTGGATAAAGCAGTAAACCTGGAATCAAGAAGACCTGTATCCAAATCTTTCCTTAAACACTTCTTTTTGCTGTGATCTTGAGCAGATCACCTGAGCAGATCTTTCTGTCTCAGTCTCCTCAATTGTAAAATGGAAGTAATCAGAACACCTGTCTCCTACAGTTTTCGTAAGAACAACATGAAACAATATTTATATAACATGTTTCTCAAAACTCAAAATTTTCTGTAAAATTTCCTCTTATACTCAGTGTCTGAGCCAGACTTTGAACCCAAATTTTTCCTGAATCAGAGACACCCTCTACATGTTACTACATGCATTTCTTTTTTATATATATAAATTTATTTAACTTTTTACATTCATTGTCACAAAATTTTGGGTTCCAAATTTTCTCCCCTTTTATCCCCTTCCCCCACCCCAATACACCGAGCATTCTAATTTTCCCTATCACCAATCTGCCCTCTCTTCTATCATCCCTCCCTTCTCTTGTCCCCATCTTCTCTTTTGTCCTGTACGGCCAGATGACTTTCTATTCCCCATTAACTGTATTTCTTATTTCCTAGTAGCAACAACAATACTCAACAGCTGTTCCTAAAATTTTGAGTTCCAAATTCCCCCCATCCCTCCCTCCCCACCCATCCCCTTTGGGAAGGCAGGCAATTCAATATAGGCCCCATCTGTGTAGTTTTGCAAATGACTTTGATAATAGTCGTGTTGTGTAAGACTAACTGTATTTCCCTCCATCCTATCCTGCCCCCCATTGTTTCTATTCTGTCTTTTGATCCTGTCCCTCCCCGAGTGTTGACTTCAAATTGCTCCCTCCTCCCATTGCCCTCCCTTCCATCACCCCCCCCACCTTGGTTATCTCTTTCTCCCCCACTTTCCTGTATTGTAAGATAGGTTTTCATACCAAAATGAGTGTGCATTTTATTCCTTCCTTTAGTCGAATGTGATGAGGGTAAACTTCTTGTTTTTTTCTCAGCTCTCCTCTTTTTCCATCCACTAAAAAGTCTCCTGCTTGCCTCTTGAATGAGATATAATTTACCCCATTCCATTTCACCCTCTTTCCTCCCACTACATTTCTCTCTCACCATTTACCTTAATTTCTTTTAAGATATGGTCCCATCCTATTCAATTCACTCTGTGCTCTCTGTGTCTGTATATGTGTGCATGTGTGGGTGTGTGTGCACATGTGTATATGTGTGTGTGCATGTGTGTGTGTGTGTGTGTGTATGTGTGTGTGTGGTCCCACCAACTACCAAGATACTGAAAAGTTTTAAGAGTTACAAATATTGTCTTTCCATGTAGGAATGTAAACATTGCACTTTTTATAAGTCCCTTGTGACTTCTCTTTGCTGTTTACTTTTTCATGCTTCTTCTCATTCCTGTGTTTGAAAGTCAAATTTTCTTTTCAGCTCTGGTCTTTTCATCAAGAATGCTTGAAAGTCCTCTGTTTCATTGAAAGACCAGATTTTCCCCTGAAGTATTATACTCAGTTTTGCTGGGTAGGTGATTCTTGGTTTGAGTCCTAGTTCCTTTGACTTCTGGAATATCCTATTCCACGCCCTTCAATCCCTTAATGTAGAAGCTGCTAGATCTTGAGTTATCCTGACTGTATTTCCACAATCCTGGAATTGTTTCTTTCTAGCTGCTTGCTCCTTCCTCTGAAGTTCCCTTTATCATTTTCACCCTCTTGCTCCCTCCTTATCCTTCCTCTCATTTCCTCCCCTCCACTGTTCTCCCCTCCCCTCCCCTTCCTTCACTCCATCTCTCTTGCCCTCTTCTAAATCCAGTATAACCTTTCACAAATTTCATTTGTTTAATATCCATGAGCCCTCAGAGAACTCTTTTGTACATTGTCCATCATAGTCGCTCTCCTTTCTCTGACTTCTCTGTTTTTTTAAATAACATATGGAATAAGACAAGCATTTCCATTACATAGCACAATTTGAAAAAAAAATGATGATTACATGTGAAACTACAAATCCACCATGTACAACTTGCTATTCCTTTCAAACATACCAAAATTACCACGTATATTTGTAATTTTCTTCCTTATCCCCACCATAAAAATGGCTACCATTGGATACAAATAATCACACACACACACACACACACACACATACATGAATACATATGTATATATGTTTACTTCTCTCCTGGCCTGTGCTCTGGTCTATGAGTGAACACAAGCATTCTTTTTTGTCCTGGAACTGCAAGGAAGGTACCCCCTCCACTGTGGCCTCAAGTTCTGGTGTACTAGTGCTTCATCTCCGTCTTGGACTTCCACATGTGATCGTGACTCAGATCCAAGTTTGAGCAAACCAACAACGTCTTGCTGCAGTGCTAACTAAAAGAGTTCTCTAATCTCCTTCTGATACAGTTATTAGACACACTTACTGTCTGTGGGCTGGGAGCTTTGGAAGTAGCCACTGCTGCTGCTGCTGATTAAGTGTCTCCCAACACATGCTTTTGGTTTGGGGGTCTGTGCTGTGCTGGTGCAACCTGTAGCTAGGATGACAATCAAAATAGAATCATTGCTGTTTTGTTTTAGTACTTTCAAGTGCCTCTAATTGAATCTTACCTTTATCAATAGTCTTTACAAGAAGTAAAGTATAGAAACAAGAGATTGTTTTTGTTTTTTAAGCTAGAAAAAGTGTATGTATTTGTATTGCTAATTATTTTGATGTGATTAAAGATCTTTCCCACCCATTGATGTTCCTGCCCAGTGGGTAGCTTGATTAGAGGAGATGTTTTGTAGGAGAGTTCCAAGTACCTGTTGTTTTTTCCATTGAGAAACTGGGTCAAAGGGTTGTGATGATCTATGGCTATAAAAAGGTATAAATACTCTGAGTTGAGGTTTTACTTTGGGGTCAATTTTTGTAATTAGGTTTGAGTACCAAACAAGGACTCTGGGAAACCACTAAGGAGTCTCCTGGCTTTGAGCCCATACATTGTGCTTGCCTCTCTGGTAACTGGTTAGACACCTGTACCTACTGTTGAATTATGGTCAGGCAGAGGAAGTCATGTCTCCTGATTACCTTGGGCCATACTAACTGGAAGAGTTTGACCAGATGATAAATTTAGGAAGTCACTAAGGAGGCCCCCACCCCATCTTTGAGAACTCAGATATCTTGCTTCCCTCTCTGGTACCCACAGTCAGTCAATCGGAAGTCCAACTGTCTGTTGAATTCAGGGAGAGGAAGTCATGTCTGTTAGTCTTTAATTTCTCTGTATTTTCTTTGAAGTTCAAGGTGCTGACTTGAATTAATTGAATGATATATGTACTTGGTCAAAGGAATGATAAATGTACTTGATTAAAGTGATTGTTAAACCCCTGAATGCTGCTTTCCTTTTATAAATGCAGATGTAAAAACCTTTGATAGTAAGTCTGCCCTCCCATGTTTGTTGGCATGCTTACTGCTACAGCACAAGACTTTCCTCCACTTTCACCCAGCTGCAAAAGACCCTTTCTCCTGACATTCTAAGCTATCTACAGCATCTGTGGGCTGAGAAATCTAGCAACAGGTACTCCCTTATCATAGAGGTTGCTAAATCTTGTGCTATCCTGATTGTGTTCCCACAATATGTGAATTGTTTCTTTCTGGCTTCTTGTGTTATTTTTTCCTTCAACTTGTAACTCTGTAATTTACCTACAATATTCCTCAGATCTTTCCTTTTGGAATCCCTTTCAGGAGGTGATTGGTAGATTCTTTCCATTTCTTTTTTGCCCTCTGGTTCTACAATATCAGGGCAGTTTTTATTGATAATTTCTTCAAAGATGATGTCTAGGCTCTTTTTTAAAACATATTTTCAGTTACATCAATAATTTTTGAATTATCTCACTTGTCTGTTTTCCAGGTCAGTGGTTTTTCTAAAGAGATATATAGCATTTATTTTTTTTTTATTCTTTCCTTTTTGTGTTATGATTTCTTGATTTCTCATAAGGTTGTTAACTTCCATTTGCTCCATTCTAAGTTTTAAGGAATTATTCTCTTCAGTGAGCTTTTGGACCTCCTTTTTCATTTGGCTAATTCTGTTTTTTAAGGCATTCTTCTCCTTACTGGCTATTTGGACCTCTTTTGCCATTTGGGCTAGTCTGTTTTTAAAGGTGTAATTTTCTCCAGTATATTTTTTGGGGTCTCCTCCTGCAAGCTATTGATTCATTTTTCATGATTTCCTTGTATCACTCTCATTTCTCTTCCTAAATTTTGATTTTGATTTTCAAAATCCTTTTTGAGTTCTTCCATGTCCTGAGACCATTTCATGTTTTACTTGGAGAATATGGATGTAGGAACTTTGATCTTACTGTCTTCTTCTAGTTGCATGCTTTATTTTCCTCTGGTTTTATACTTTGATCTTCCTTGTTTTAAGAAAATACTTTTTTCACAAGGAAAGTAGACTTTTAGAGTCTTATTTTTCCCCTTTTGTTTCATTTTCCAAACCAATTAGTTGACTTTAGAGCTCTTTGTTAGGTGGAGAGTATACTGCCTCAAGTTTCTAGGGTTTGGTGCAACTGTTTTCAGAGATATCTCTAGGGACCTGTAAATGCTCATGCCAAAGTGCCATGTTCAAAGGAGAGGTGTTTACTCCCCTCTTGGCCTGCATTCTGTTTGTGAGCAACCACAGTAGTTACTGCCATCAGTTCTACCATGCCATTGTTCTTCCTCACTCCAGGACCACCACCCAGGACCACTACTCAGGACTGTGAACCAGATAAGTCACTTAATTCCCCCACTGTCTGAAAGCTGAGAGCCCCAGAAGCAGATCTTGGGGCTGGGGCTAATCAAAAATGATTTAAAGCACCTCTTTATTTGTCCATGCACAGCTTTCATTTTTCATCTCAAAATTGCCTTTTCATATACTTTGATCATTTATCAATATTTGAATGGCTTGGATTCTTATAAATGTGATTAAGACAACCATATATTTGAGAAACAAAGCATTTATCAGCACCCTTACTATGAAGATTGCTTCACAGCTTTTTGCATTCCTCCTCATCTTGATTGCATTGGTTTTGTGTGTATAAAAGTTTTTCTATTTAATATAGTCAAAAATATCTATTTTACATTTTGTAATGCTCTCTATCTACTGTTTTGTCATGAATTCTTCCCTTCCCCATAGTTCTATAGGTAAATGATTCCTGGGTCAACCTGTCCCAAATAAAACACATCATCTCTGCTCCACCAAAGTAAAAGAAGATAAAACCCATTTTTTCTAAATTTTCTTTGTTGAAACTTTATACAGTACTGGCCACTACAATCATGAACCATGCACCAATAAGTGGATTTTACATTTTCAAAGCATTTGTAATCATGAGATTTCAAATTGGAACTTTAGAAATGCTTGCCTCACCTGTTGGAAAGTCAGAGTCCCGCCTAAGATGGAGTTTCTAATATTTGTATTACCTACTGAGCAGGTAAGGATTGTGAAAATCAAAGAAAATATTGTCAATGAAGTGCCTTGTGTACATAAGCCTTTTATGTAGGTAAACTATTATTATTCCTACCAAGACTGCTTAAGTAAATGAATAAATAGGCTAACATGAGTAGACTGAACAAATACAGGTGTTTTCTTTCAACTAGGACAAAGAACTATAAAATGGTTATGCTTTCTGCTCTCCTCCACTTACTACACCCTTTTATTCTGACCTCCCTGGAATCATCTGGAGTTAGTAAACATGATGGCATTTTTGGGTACCAAATATTTATGAACACATGGTATAAGATAAGATTATTTGAGCTAGTTGCCTTGGTTCTGGAGAGGCCTTCATTGGACAGTAAAACTTCCATAATGACCACAGCCAAAATCATACCAAGAGTCACCTTTTCCTAATCTTTCTTACAAATGACACATATCTTCACCCTTCTCTCTCCCTTCCTTCCCTCCACTGTGCCTGCCATATTACATAGCAGAGTATGTAGGAAGTGATAAAGATCACTGAATCAAAGAATTACCAAAAGTAATCCTGGACCTGAAAGGTAACTCAGTGGACATCCAACAATACCCATACCAGAAAGAGGGTTTGATATACAATGAACTGGATAGCTAGTCTTATAGCCCTTTCTCTAAAGACCTTCAGTGAGAAGGACTCTTCACACCCACCTATATGTGTATATACATACATATGTACATATAAATATGTACATATGTTTGTCACATATATGCAATATGAATACATGTATACATATATGCACAATAACACAATACATACGTACATACATATACATACATACATACATATATATATATATACACACCAAGGAACAAATTTAATATGTTCTCTCGCAATTGCATACCCATATTAAATAAACAACAATTCTTTTTCCATTTGGTGTTCCCTGTGTTGTCCCTTCCATAAGAATGTATTGCCCTCATTAGCAGGGATGGTCTTGGTATTTCCAGCTGTTAACATATATTTCTTTGCACATAATAAATATACTTTTTGTTCTATCATTCTTATGGGAATTGGGATTTCCTCTTTCTCATGATGAAGGATCTCATCCAGGGACTCTGCAATGTTCTGAAGCTGGATATAATAAGCACAAAATACTATAGAAGCAACACTAGTTGGAAGACTTCACTATCTAGAATGTCAGATTGCATGCTATATTTGGAGGGAGGAGGAGAGGGAAGGGAGATGATTTAGAACTCAGAATCTTATAAAAGTGAATGCTGAAAACCAATAACAACAGCAAATGATTTTCACCATCTTACTATTGTCCAATCTTAAATGAGTAACCTCTCAATTATGATAGAATTCAATTCTGCAAAGAGATAGTTGATTGTGTAGAAGTCTTGATTGTGGTTAAATAAGTTACAACCAGATATTGTATGTATTTTGTAGCTATTCTGAATGAATTTTCTATCATTTTCTTTCTCATAAATATTGCATAGAAATATTGACATTTTTGTAGATTTGTTTTACATCCTGATATTTCACAGAAATATTTCTAGGAAGATATGTGAGCCAGAGGAGCCAAGATGGTGGAGTAGAAAGATCCAAATATGCTAGCTCCAAACCCACAGCCCATAAATTGCCTGTAAAGAGGAACTCCCAACAGGTTCTGGAGCAGTGGAAGCTGCACGGCCATGGAGTGGAGTAGATTTCTGTTCCAGAGAACCCTGAAGAACTGACACCAAGGGTCCGTCATGCACCCGACCTGGAGCGGAGCTGAGCCCTGCCTTGCCCACATGGCCCCAAGAGGAGGAGATCTGAACAGGCTTCAGGGACGGAATCTCTGGCAGCCATGAAGGTCCCTCCACCCACAGGTGCTACAGGTCAGTGAGAGAGCCTATCAGGCCGGCTGAGAGGGGAGCAGGGTGTCTCCATAACTCAGGCCCCCTCGGGAAGCAGCAACAGAGACAGTGGCAGGCAGGGGATCCTGGAGCAGACAGGAGCTCTGGTCCATTACTGAAGATCTCCGCATAAACCCCCTGAGGGAACTGAGCCTGGAAGGTGCCCCTACCCCCACCTGAGAACCTGAATTTAATCTTACCCTGAATAGCAGACGCTCCTGCCACTGAAAGCCCTGAGGCTGGGGAGCAGCATTTGAATCTCAGACCCCAAGCACTGGCTGAGCAGATCTGGAGGCCAGGTAGGTGTGGAGAGGAATCTCAGGAGTCAAGGAACTGGCTGGGAAAATGTCCAGAAAAGGGAAGAAAAATAAGACCGTTTAAGGTTACTTTCTTGGTGAACAGATGTTTCCTCCTTTTCTTTCTGATGAGGAAGAACAATGCTTACCATCAGGGAAAGACATAGAAGTCAAGCCATCTGTATCCTGAACATCCAAAATAGATATACAATGAACTCAGACCATGTAAGAGCTCAAGAAGGATATTGAAAATCAAGTTAGACAGGTGGAGGAAAAACTGGGAAGAGAAATGAGAGAGATGCAACAAAAGCATGAAAAACGGGTCAATACTTTGCTAAAGGAGACACCCCCCAAAAAATGCTGAAGAAAATAACACCTTGAAAAATAGGCTAACTCAATTGGCAAAAGAGGTTCAAAAAGCCAATGAAGAGAAGAATGCTTTCAAAAGCAGAATTAGCCAAATGGAAAAAGAGGTTCAAAAGCTCACTGAAGAAAATAGTTGTCTCAAAATTAGAATGGAACAGATGGAGGCTAATGACTTTATGAGAAACCAAGAAATCACAAATCAAAACCAAAAGAATGAAAAAATGGAAGACAATGTGAAATATCTCATTGGCAAAACAACTGACCTGGGAAATAGATCCAGGAGAGACAATTTAAAACTTATGGGACTACCTGAAAGCCATGATCCAAAAAAGAGCCTAGACATCATCTTTCATGAAATTGTCAAGGAAAACTGCCATGATATTTGAGAACCAGAGGGCAAAATAAGTATTCAAGGAATCCACTGATCACCGCCTGAAAGAGATCCAAAAAGAGAAACTCTTAGGGACATTGTGGCCAAATTCCAGAGTTTCCAGGTCAAGGAGAAAATATTGCAAGCAGCTAGAAAGAAACAATTCCAATATTGTGGAAATATAATCAGGATAACACAAGATCTAGCAGCTTCTACATTAAGGGATCAAAGGGCATGGAATAGGATATTCCAGAAGTCAAAGGAACTAGGGCTCAAACCAAGAATCACCTACCCAGCAAAACTGAGTATAATACTTCAGGGGAAAATATGGTCTTTCAATGAAATAGAGGACTTCCAAATGTTCTTGGTGAAAAGACCAGAGCTGAAAAGAAAATCTGACTTTCAAACACAAGAATGAGAAGAAGCATGAAAAAGCAAACAAAGAGAAGTCATAAGGGACTTACCAAAGTTGAACTGTTTACATTCCTACATGGAAAGACAATATTTGTAACTCTTGAAACTTTTCAGTATCTGGGTAGTTGGTGGGATTACACACATACACATACACATGTACACGTGTGCGTGCACACACATACACACATGCATGCGCACACAGAGACAGAGAGCACAGAGTGAATTGGATAGGATGGGACCATATCTTAAAAGAAATTAAGGTAAATGGTGAGAGAGAAATGTATTGGGAGGAGAGAGGGTGAAATGGAATGGGGTAAATTATCTCTCATAGAAGAGGCAAGCAGGAAACTTTTTAGTGGAGGGGAAAAGAGGAGAACTGAGAAAAAAACATGAAGTTTACTCCAATCACATTCAACTAAAGGAAGGAATAAAATGCACACTCATTTTGGAATGAAAACCTATCTTACAATAAAGGAAAGTGGGGGAGAAGGAGATAAACAGGGTGGGGGGGATGATGGAAGGGAGGGCAATGGGAGGAGGGAGCAATTTGAAGTCAACACTCTTGGGGAAGGATGGGATCAAAAGAGAGAATAGAAACAATGGGGGGCAGGATAGAATGGAGGGAAATACAATTAGTCTTACACAACACGACTGTTATCGAAGTCATTTGCAAAACTACACAGATATGGCCTATGTTGAATTGCCTGCATTCACAAAGGGAATGGGTGGGGAGGGAGGGATGGGAAGAATTTGGAACTCAAAGTTTTGGGAACAACTGTGGAGTATTTTTCTTGCTACTAGGAAATAAGGAATCCAGGCAATTCGGAATAGAAAGTTATCCGGCCCCACAGGACAATAGAGAAGATGGGGACAAGGGAAGGGAGGGATGATAGAAGAGAGGCCAGATTGGTGATAGGAGAAATTAGAATGCTTGGTGTATTGGGGTGTGGGGATGGGACAAAAGGGGAGAAAATTTGGAACCCAAAATTTTGTGAAAATGAATGTAAAACGTTAAATAAATAAATTTATATTAAGAAAAAAAAAAAAAGATGTGTGAGCCAGTGGATAGAGTCCTCAGGGTGGCATCAAGAAAACTTGAGGCAAATCTGAGCTCAGATACTTGCTTATTGTTTGATCTATTTAAGGCATTTGCCTTTGTTTATCTCACTTTTCTCAAGTGCCCAATAGGTATTATAATCATATCTACCATAGGGGTGAGGTAAGTTTCAAATGAGTTTATATTTACAAAGTAGTTAGCACAAAGTCTGAGAGAGAGCAGGCATTCATCACATCCCAGCTATTGTTCTTTCCTTCACTTATTTATTTATTACTTTTTTGAGCTCATTTGATCATTACCTAAGGTTTTCCTAGGTAGATATTATGTCACCTAGGCAAGGGTAAGTTGGAATATAGATTTCTGTAACCAACTGAATGTGTATGTCATTTCCTCTTTCAACTAAATGCAATGAAAGTACAGTTGAAACAATGATTAATACCCCATCTTCCATCTCTCTAATGCAATTGCTCTTTATGCCTCTTTCTCTTATTTAATTTACCCCTTTCGTCTTCTTTATTTTTTTTATCACACAACAAAATCGATTTATACCCATATCCTCTGTCTATGTGTACACCTTATAATGTTAAAATAAAGATACAGTTCTCAGAAGTTTTAAATATCATTTTCTAGTGCATGTATGTAAACAGTTCAACCTTTTTGATTAATATTGTTTTTTAAAATTTTGTATTCACATTTTATGCTCTTCTTGAGTCTCTTAGTTGGAGATTGAATTTTCTGTTCAGTTCTTTTTTATTTTTAACCAGGAATGATTAAATATGTCCTATTGCATTGAATGTCCATCTTTTACTCTGAAAGGGTACTGATTTTTGCTGAATAGATGATTTTAGTTGTAATCCAAACTCTTTGTCATCTGGAATATCATATTCTAAGCCCTCTGAGCCCTTAGTGAATAGGCTACTTAGTCCTGTGTAATTATGACTTTGACCCCACAACATTTAAATTGTTTCTTTCTGGATTTTTTAATATCCTTCTTGAGTCTTGTATTTTAAAACCATCAGGAAAGTTTTCAAGTTCCCTATTTAACTGAATATCTATCTCCTCCCCTGAAAGATTATACTCAATTTTCCTGGGGAATTGGTCCATGATTGGAATACAAACCCCCTTTTCCTTGTGGAATATATGTTCCAAACTATCTGATACTTTAATGGAGAAGATACTAGACTATTTACAATCTTAACTGTGGCTCCATGATATTTAAATTGTTTATCTCTGGCTGCTTCAAGTATTTTCTTCTTGACCTAATAATTCTTTATTTGAGTGTAATATTCTTTGTAATTTATCTGTTGGCATCTCTTTCAGGAGGTGATTGGTTGATTTTTTCAATGACTATTTTATCCTCTAGTTATAGAATCTCAGGGTATTTTCCCTTGCTAATTTCTTGAAAGATACCATCCAGGCTCTCTTTTTGATCATGGTTTTCTGATAGACCAGCAATTCTTAAAATATCTCCCCTGGATCTATTTTCTAGGTCGGTTGTTTCCTGTAGTATTTTACATTTCATTGTATGTTTTCACTCTTGATTTTGTTTGACTGATTGTTGATGTCTCATAGGCTCGTTAGCTTCCACTTGCACAGTTCTAATTTTTTATAAATTGGTATCTTCAGTTAGCTTTTGTACCAGCTTTGCCATTTCACCAATTATACTTTTTAAGGAAATCTCCTTCTCAGTAATTTTTGCTTCTTCTTTCGCATTTGGCCAATTACATTTTTTAGGAATTGTTCTCTATTATCAATTTTTGTCCTTGCTTTTCGAACTGTTGACTCTCTCTTGAATACCTTGCATTTCTTTTCATATTTTCCTTCTACCTTTCTTATTTGACTTTTTACAATCCTACTTCAACTATAATTTTTAAATTTTTATTTATTTTCAGTGTTCCAAGATCACTACCATACAGTCAAGATTTTTTAAAATTTTTATTTTTAATGTTTTACAATCACTACCATAAAGCTTAGATTCCTCTCCTATACCTACCTCCCACCTACCCCCCATTATGCCCCTCCCTCGGGATGGTATATAACTATATATAGGATCTACTCATACATTCTTATTGAATACATTTTCACTACAGTCATGTTGTGTAGACGATCTAAAATATATGGGAGAAATCGTATAACAAACCAAAACAAAATACACACACACACACAAAAATGATCTGCTGCATTCTGTGATTGAATTTCATAGTTCTTTCTTTGAATGTGGAAGGCATGTTGCCTTAGAAGACCACTGGGAATTTTTTTTTTTATGTCCTTACATTGCTGTGAAGATTCAAGTCTACCAGAAAAAAACTGCCTCACACTGTGGTCGTTGCTGTGCACAAAGTTCTCCTAATTCAGCTCCTTTTGCTCAGCATCAGATCATATGACTCTTTCCAGGTCTCTCTGAAGTCTTCCCTTCCTCCCACTCCCTTCCTACATCCCCTGTCCTTCCACAAGATGGCAGGCACATTTTATATAGGTTCTACACATACATACATGTTAAATACATTTTCACCATAGTCATGTTGTACAGAAGAATTAAAATGATTGGGACAAATCATATAACAAAGCAAAACATAACACAAAAGAAAATGATTTGCAACAATCTACAATGGAATTGCATAGTTCTTTCTCTGGATGTGGAAGGCATTTTGCCTTAAATGACCATTGGGTAATTTTTAAGTCCTTGCATTGCAATGAAGTTCTAAGTCTACCAGAAAAAGTCTTGGCACACTGTGTTTGTTGCTGTGCACAATGTTCTCCTGATTCTCTTCCTTTCACTCAGCATCAGATCATATAACTTTTTCCAGGTCCCTCTGAGGTCCTTCTGTTCATCATTTATTATGCCAAAATAGTATTCCATTACATTCATATACTATAATTTATTCAACCATTCCTAAATTGATGGGCATCCCCTTGATTTCCAGTTTTTGGCCACGGCAGAGTGCTGCTGTAAAGATTTTTGTACATGTGAAAACTTTTCTCATTTTTATGATCTCTTGGGGATGCAGTCCTAGAAGCAGTACAGTTGGGTCAAAGGGCATGCACATTTTTGTAGCCCTTTGGGCATAATTGCACTTTGCTCTCCAGAATGGGTGGATCAGCTCACAGCTCCACCAACAATGAATTAGGGTTCCAAATCTCCCATGTCTTCTCCAACCTTTATCACCTTTCTGTTCTGTCATGTTAGCCAATCTGATAGGTGTGATGTGGCATATCAGAGTTGTTTTTATTTGCATCTCTTAATCAATAGTGATTTAGAGCATTTTTCATATGACTAGAATTATCTTTTAAGTTCTTCCTCTGAAATCTGCCTGTTCATATCCTTTCACAACTTAACAATTGAAGAATGACTTGTCTTTTTTTACATTTGACTAATGTCTTTATATATTTTAGAAATGAGTCCTTCATCACAAACACTAGTTGCAAAAATTCTTTCCCAGTTTTCTGCTTCCCTCCTAATCTTGGTTGCATTGGATTTGATTGTGCAAAAACTTTTTAGCTCAGTATAATAAAAAATACCTATTTTGCACTTCATAATGCTTTCTCTCTCCTCTTTAATCAAAAATTCTTCCCTTCTCCATAAATCTGATAAATACACTGTTTCTAGCTCCATTTGTTTATAGTATCAATCTTTATACGTAGGTCATGTACCCATTTGGGCTTAATTCTTCTATATGGTGTCAGGCATTCATCTATGCCTAGTTTCTGCCACACTGTTATCCAGTTTTTCCAGAAATTTTTGGTAAACAGTGAGTTCTTATCTCAGAAGCTCAGGTCCTTGGGTTTGTCAAACAGTAGATTCTTATATTCATTGAGTACTGTGTCTTGAGTACCAAGACTATTTCACTTGTCTTCCCTTCCACTCCTTGGACATTACCAAGTGGTTTTGATAATTGCTACTTTGTCATGCAATTTGAGATCTGGTAGAGCTAAGCCATCTTCATTAGCATTTCTTTTCATTAGTTCCCTTCATATTCTGGATCTTTTGTTCTTTCAGATGAATTTTGATATGATTTTTTCCAGCTCTAGAAAATAATCGTCGGATAGTTTGATTGGTATGGCACTAAATAAGTGAATTAATTTAGGTAGAATTGTCATTTTTATTATATTGGCTCAGCATACCCTTAGGCAACTGATCTTTGTCCACTTACTTACATCTGACTTTATTTGTGTGAAAAATGTCTTGTAACTGTGGTCATATAGTCCCTGGATTTGTTTTGCCGGGTAGACTCCCAAATATTTTATAGTGTCTACATTAGTTTTAAATGGGATTATATCTCTTGCTGTTGGGCTTTGTTACTATTATATAGAAATGCAGAAGATTTGTGTAGGTTTATTTTGTAACCTGCAACTTTGCCAAAGTTGTTAACAATCTCACATATTTTTTCACTTGAATCCTGGGATTCTCTAAATACATCATCATATTCTTCCTCTTTTGCTTCTTGCTCATGATGAGGATGCTTTGTGTGCTGTGGCCTTTGGTTCTTTCAGGCAGAAGCTAAAAAATCTGGTGCTAAGCTGGCTGCTGTGAGAAAGCAAAGTTGAATTCTTTATGTGTTTACCCAAATTAGCCCTGGAGCTAGCTTGTTAAGTGTAGGGGAAGAGTGGTTTTGTCATGAGAGATCTCCTCAGCTGAGCTAGAGCAAAGGCAAGCTCAAGGCATGGTGAGCCCAGGTTGCTCCAATGTCTTTCCTTTTCCCCTGGAACCCTGAGGCATGCCTAGGTCCTGGTGTGGGGCTCCATCTCTCTGGTCTCCAGGTCTCTTCTCTATTGGTTTGCTGAGGTGGGCCTGTCTTGGACAGCTCTGGTCCTCTGGCACAGTAAGAAGAATACTCCTTAGACATTTTCCTAGTCTCAGGTGTTACTAGGGACTGTTTGCCCCTTCTGCTGATGCCACTGATTCAGGATTTTTCTGGGAAAACATTTTATGGTTCTTTCAAGGTCAACAAGGAGTTGGTGAGAGAGCATTTACTGATCACTCCACCATTTTGGCTCGAGGAAGTTCAAATAGGTGTTACAGACATTTAATCTGTTTGCTGAACTTCTTAGGCACAACTGCTACAGATACCGGGCCTCCTTATGTGGTTTTAACTCATTCTGTTCAACTTAACTCTCACCCTGAGATACTATCCCATCATGCTGCCACTTCCTCAGACCACCCTGGTGCTTTCCTGCTTGACCCTGCCATAGCAGGCATGCTGTGCTGTGTGCTGTGTGCTCCTCCATCCCTGTGGAACAGATCCTTCCTGTTGAACTTCCAGTCTGCCTGGCTGTGGGTTGTGAATCTGCCACAGTCTGTCTGCTATTGGATTCTGCACCTCCAAAAATTGGTCAGATTCTCTTTTTAGAGGTATCTGAGGGAGCTTGTCTAAGAGTTTAGGTGAGTAGTTGCTCTCATTTTGTCATCCTGGCTCCACCCTCGTACTTGAGCTTTTTAAATAGGGCATTTCAGACGAGACCAATTCATATTATTCTTTGAGCTTTCAGATGTTGTAATATTGATAATATTGTCCTCTACTGTGTTTGTGCCTTGATCTTTCCTGTCCCCACAGAAAGAATCTATGGTCAATGTCTCTTTCTGTTTTTGCTCATGTTTTTCTATTTTCTGTATTTTAAAGTGGAGATCTCCTGCTGAAATGCAAGGGGCATTATACCAATCTTCTTGTGCTTGAGATCAGGGTCCTGGACACTGACTTTGAGTACTGGGGTCTTAGGTGCTGGTTGGAAGCTGTAGTGGTCTGGCAACTTACCTGGTGCTGAAATGTGGTCATAGTGGTGGTTTCTGATGTGTGCTGAGGTTGCATGGGATTTTTCTGCAATTCCCCAGGGTTACAATGAACCATGTGGAGGTTAGTCCACTAGGAGATACCTATTAACCTGGGGCTGCATTAAATAAGGGGAAGTCTGTTGCTGGAAGACACCTTAGGTTTTGCTGAAGCATAGGGAAGTTTGGCTGATTGAGGATATCTGCCAGCTGGTGCATATGGAGGCTCCCTTAACTGGAGTCTTATGATTTCTTGGACTGTGCCAAGGTATGTGTGGGATCCTCATGTTGACTCTTTCCTCTTCTACCAACCTGAGGATCCAGATCACTCACTGGTTTGTTGAAGTGGGGTTTACAGATAGTTTGCTATGACACTTCCCATCCTGTACTGCCTTTGCATTATTCATTCACCAAATTGAGACGGGTCTTTCCCACCTACTCCCCAGGTGCTGTGGTCTAAAAGACTGTTCTACCTCATCTTTCTGTTAGCTCTAATGTTCCAATATTTATCCTGGGTGATAATTTTCTGTTTATTTTTCTTTTGTTTTCTTTTCTTAGCACAGTTCCTGGCATATTGTGTGCCTTTAGAAGATGCTTATTCCTTTCCCTCCACTTGTCTGAACTGCCTGAATTGTATGCTCCTCCATCTCTGTGGAGCAGAAACTTCTTGTCGACCTTCCAGTCTGTCCTGGACTGTGAATCTTCCACAGTTTGTCTCCTATTGGATTCTGCACCTCCAAAATTAGCTCAGATTCTCTTTTTAGAGGTATCTGAGAGAGTCTGTCTAAGAGCTGAGGTAAGTAGTTGCTCTCACTCCACCATCTGAGGAACTGGTCTTCTACTTCTCTTTTTAAAATATAATTTATTACTCAGTTCTCAACAATCACTTCCACAAGAATTTGAATTCAAAATTTTCTCCCCATCTCTCCTCACCCCCTCCACAGGACACCAGGCACCTCAAGCATCTCTTCCTCCAGTATAGCCTCCCTTCTATTACCCCACAACCCTTCCATCCTCCTCCTCTGTATTTTCCTGTAGAAAAAATAGATTGCCATAACCTGCTGCCTGTATATCTGCTTTTCTGGTTGCAAGCTAAAACAATTTTAGTATTCATTATTAAAGCTTTAAGTTTCAGAATTTCTCCCTTCTTCCCTCCTCACCTATCCTCATTGAGAAAGCAAGGAATTCAATAAAGGTCTTACATGCATAGCCATGCAAAACACTTCCATAGTAGTTATGTTGTGAAAGACTAACCACATTTCCCTCTGTCCTATCTTGCCCTCCATTTATTCCATTCTTTCCCTTGACATTTTTCACCCTCAGTATTGTTTGCTTCTGAATTTAAACATCTCTTAAAAGGGGTTATCTCATTCAGTATTCCAAATAATTGGAGATGTTAGTTTTAAATCTTATTTTAATTTTCAAATATAAAATTCTGAAAAAATTTAACTTGATGAAAGATAAGCATGAAATATTTGCTGAAAGTTAACTCTAATCTTTTCAACTAATACAGCAGCATTTTGAAAAAAAAACTCTATATCTATTAAAATGAATAGTTTCAAGTGGGGCCAAGATGGTGAAGTAGAAAGACTCACATACACTAGCTCCTCCCCCACAGCCTATAAAATACCTGTAAAGAAGGACTCTTAACAAATTCTAGAGGAGCAGAAGCCACAGAACAACAGAGTGGAGGAGATTTCTAGCCCAGAGTGACCAAAAGGCAAATGGGAAATGAGTGTCGCACCAGATATGAAGCAGAGCCCAGACCAGCCTTGGCCACATGGCACCAGGAGGAGTAGGACTGAGCAGGCTTCAAGGATAGAATCTCCATCAGTAGTGCAAATCCCTTAAACCACAAGCATTAAAGGTCAGTGAGAGGATTTTTTCAGCTGCCTGAGAAGTGAGCAGAGTATCCCCATATTTCAAGCCTCCACAGGTGGCAGCAGTGGAGGTAGCAATGGACAGGGACTCCCAAGGCAGGCAGCAGCCCATATTCATTGTTGAAGGTCTCGTTGTATGTGAGGGAACTGAGCTCTGTGTGGCAGCCCTGCCCCCACTTGAGCAATTGATCTTCATCTCACACTGAGTAGAGCCCCTACCTAAAACCCTTAGGGGTTTGGAGCAGCTCATCTGAATCTCAGTCCCCAGTCCTGGGATGACAGAACTAGGGGGGAGGTGGTGGTGGAGAGGAAACTCAGAAGTCAAGTAACTGGCTGGGAAAATGCCCCCCAAAAAGGGAAAAAAACAGGACCATAGAAGGTTACTTTCTTGGTGAACAGGTGTCTCCTCCCATACTTCCAGATGAGGAAGAACAAGGCATACTGTCAGAGGAAGTCCTGACTCCAGGGCCTTCAAAGAGAATTTAAACTGATCTGAGCTTGAAAACAGAGTTAGCAGCTTACTAAAGGAGAACCAAATAAATACTGAGGAAAATAACACCTTTAAAAAAGAGCCTAACTCAACTGGAATAAGAGGTCCAAAAAGTCAATGAAGAGGAGGCTTTAGGGTGGGGAGCCAAGATGGTGGAGTAGAAAGACTCAGGTATCCTAGCTCCAAACTCACAGCCCATAAATTTCCTGTAAAAAGAACTCCCCACAAATTCTGGAGCAGTGGAAACCACGCAGCAATGCAGTGGAGGAGATTTCCATTTCAGAGAGTCCTGAAAAACTGCCACCAAAGGTCCAATGCGCACCAGACAGCGGAGCACAACCCTGCCCACGTGTCCCCGAGAGGAGCAGATCCGAGTAGGTTTCAGGCATGGAACCTCCGGTGGCAGTGAAGATCCCTCCACCCACAGGCACTCCAGGTCAGTGACAGACTTCTGGGCTGGCCGAGAGGGGAGCGGGGTTTCTCCATAACTCAGGCCCCCTCAGGAGGCAGCAGCAGAGGCAGTGGCAGAAGCAGCGACAGCCCAGAACTCCTGGAGCAGACAGGACCTCAGATCCATTACTGAAGGTCTCCGCATAAAGCCTCTGAGGGAACTGAGCCTGGGAGGAGGCCTGGCTCCCACCTGAGCACCAGAACTTAAGCTCACATTGAATAGCAGCTGCGCCTGCCACCTGCCATTGAAAGCCCTGAGGCTGGGGAGCAGTTTTGAATCTCAGACCCCAAGCACTAGCAGGGCAGATCTAGGCAGGGGTGGAGAGGAATCTCAGAAGTCAAGGAACTGGCTGGGAAAATGCCCAGAAAAGGGAAAAAAAATAAGACCATAGAAGGCTACTTTCTTGGTGAACAGATGTTTCCTCCTTTCATTTCTGATGAGGAGGAACAATACTTACCATCAGGGAAAGACACAGAGGTCAAGGCCTCTGTACCCCAAACACCCGAAATAGATATCCAATGGGCTCAGGCCATGGAAGAGCTCCGAAAGGATTTTGAAAATCAAGTCAGACAGGTGGAAGAAAAACTGGGAAGAGAAATGAGAGAGATGCAAGAAAAGCATGAAAAAAAGGTCAATACCTTGCTAAAGGAGACCCAAAAAATTGCTGAAGAAAATAACACCTTGAAAAATAGGCTAACTCAATTGGCAAAAGAGGTACAAAAGGCAATGAGCAGAAGAATGCTTTCAAAAGCAGAATTAGCCAAATGGAAAAAGAGGTTCAAAAGCTCACTGAAGAAAAGAGTTCTCTCAAGATTAGAATGGAACAGATGGAGTCTAATGACTTTCTGAGAAACCAAGAAATTACAAAACAAAACCAAAAGAATGAAAAAATGGAAGAGAATGTGAAATATCTCATGGGAAAAACAACTGGCATAGAAAATAGATCCAGGAGAGACAATTTAAAACTTATGGGACTACCTGAAAGCCATGATCCAAAAAAGAGCCTAGACATCATCTTTCATGAAGTTGTCAAGGAAAACTGCCATGATATTTGAGAACCAGAGGGCAAAATGAGTATTCAAGGAATCCACTGATCACCGCCTGAAAGATATCCAAAAAGAGAAACTCCTAGGAACATTGTGGCCAAATTCCAGAATTCCCAGGTCAAGGAGAAAATATTGCAAGCAGCTAGAAAGAAGCAATTCCAGTATTGTGGAAATACCATCAGGACAACACAAGATCTAGCAGCTTCTACATTAAGGGATCAAAGGATGTGGAATAGGATATGCCAGAAGTCAAAGGAACTAGGACTAAAAAGCAGAAGTCAAAGAAACTTGGACTAAAACAAAGAATCACCTACCCAGCAAAACTGAGTATAATTCAGGGGAAAAAACGGTCTTTCAATGAAATAGAGGACTTCTAAGCATTCTTTATGAAAAGACCAGAGCCGAAAAGAAAATTTGACTTTCAAAGACAAGAATGAGAAGAAGCATGAAAAAGCAAACAGCAAAGAGAAGTCATAAGGAACTTACCAAAGGTGAACTGTTTACATTCCTACATGGAAAGACAATATTTGTAACTCTTGAAATTTTTCAGTATCTGGGTAGTTGGTAGGACTACACACACACACACACACACACACACACACACACACACACATACACACACACATGTACACACCTGTGTGCACACACATACAGAGACAGAGAGCCCAGAGTGAATTGAATAGGATGGGACCATAACCTAAAAGAAATTAAGGCAAATGGGGAGAGAGAAATGTAGGGGGAGCAAAGAGGGTGAAATGGAATGGGGTAAATTATCTCTCATTCAAGAGGCAAGCAGGAGACTTTTTAGTGGAGGGAAAAAGAGCAAAGCTGAGAAAAAAACATGAAGTTTACTCTTATCACATTTGACTAAAGGAAGGAATAAAATGCACACTCATTTTGGTATGAAAACCTATCTTACAATACAGGAAAGTGGGGGAGAAGGGGATAAGCAGGGTGGGGGGATGATGGAAGGGAGGGAAATGGGAGGAGGGAAAAATTTGAAGTCAACACTTGGGGAGGGACAGCATCAAAAGAGAAAATTGAAACAATGGGGGGCAGGATATGATGTAGGGAAATATAGTTAGTCTTACACAACATGACTCTTATGGAAGTCATTTGAAAACTACCCAGATATGGCCTATATTGAATTGGCTGCCTTCCCAAAGGGAATGGATGGGGAGGGAGGGATGGGGAGAATTTGGAACTCAAAGTTTTAGGAACAACTGTTGAGTATTGTTCTTGCTACTAGGAAATAAGCAATACAGTTAATGGGGAATAGAAAGTCATCTGGCCCTACAGGACAAAAGAGAAGATGGGGACAAGAGAAGGGAGGGATGATAGAAGAGAGGGCAGATTGGTGATAGGTGAAATTAGACTGCTCGGTGTATTAGGGTTGGGTGAGGGGATAAATGGGGAGAAAATTTGGAACCCAAAATTTTGTGAAAATGTATGTAAAAAGTGAAATAAATAAATTAATATTAAAGAAAAAAAAGATGAGGCTTTAAAAAGAATTAGCCACATGGAAGAGAAGGTTCAAAAGCTTACTGAACAAAACAGTTTGTTGAAAGAGAGAATTGAGTTCAAGGAAATGAATGACTGTGAGAGAAACCAAGCAGGTAGAAAACAAAAGCAAAAGTTTGAAAAAATACAAGATAATGTGAAACACCTCATTGGAAAAACAATTGACCTGCCAAATAGATCCAGGAGAAACAATTTTAAAATTATGAGACTACCTGAAAGCCATGATCAAAAAAAGAGTCGAGACATTATCTTCCATGAATTTATGAAGGAAAACTGCCCTGACATTCTACAACTAGTGGGCAAAATAAATATGGATAGAATCCACCTATCACCTCCTGAAAGAGACTTGAAGAGAAAAACTCCTAGGAATATTGTGGCCAAATTTCTGAGTTCACAGGTCAAGGAGAAAATATTGTAAACAGCTAGAAAGGAACAATTCAAGTACTGTGGCAATGCAATCAGGATAACACAGGATCTGGCACCTTCAACATTAATGGAGCAAAGGGCTTGGAATAGGATAGTCCAGAAAGCAAAGGAACTGGGATAAAAACCAAGAATCAACTATCCAGCAAAACTGAGTATAATACTTCAAGGGAATACATGGTTATTCTATGATATAGAGGACTATGAAGCATTCATATTGAGGAAAAGACCAGAACTGAATAGAAAATTTGATTTTCCAACACAAGAATCAAAAGAAACATGAAAAGGTAAACAGGAAAGAGAAATCATAAAAAGCTTTCTAAAGGTAAACTGTTTACATTTCTCCATGAAAAGAAAATATTTATAACTCTTGAATTTTTTCTCAGTATTTGGTAGGTGAAGGGATTGTGCACACACACAAACACACACATACATATAGACAGAGAGTACAGGTTGCATTGAATCAAAAGAGATGATATCCACAGAAAAAATAAAATAAAAATTAAGGGATGAGGGAGGGAAATATTAGAAGGAGAAAAGGTGAAATAGAATGGGGCGGGCTATAACTCATGAAAAAGATTAGAAAAATCTTGTTCAATTGAGGAGAAAAGGGAGAAGGAGAGAGGGGAAAAGTGAAGTTACTTTCTCCACATATGGCTGAAGGAAGGAATAACATGTTCACTAAATTTGATATGAAAATCTACTTTACAACAAAAAAAGTGGGATGAAGGGAATGAGAGAAGGGAGGGCAAATGGGAGAAAGGAATAACTAAAAGTAAACACTTCTGGGAAGGGACAAGGTCAAATGAGTGAATAAAAAACATAAGGGGGGATAGAGTAGGATAGAGGGCAATATAGGTGGTCTTACACATGATTATTATGGAAGTCTTTTGCAAAAGGACACATATTTATTCTGTATTGAATTGCTTGCCTTCTCAGTGAGGATGGGTAGGGAGGGATGGAGAGAAGTTGGAATTCAAAGTATTAGTAAGGAATATTGAGAATTTTTATTGCATATAATCAGAAATTAAGAAATACAGGGAATGGGGTATAGAAATTTACCTTGTCCTGTAAGAAAAGAGAGAAGATAGGGATAAGGGAAAGGTGGGGTGTGATAAAAGGGAGGGTACATTGAGGGAAGGAGTAATCCAAATGCAAGGTATTATGTGGTGGAGGGAGGGAAGTGATAGGGAGAAAAATTGGACATGTTACAAAGTGATGTAAAAGCAATTAGTATTAAAACAATTAACTGAATTAATTGCTGAGAATAAATCAAAGACATCTTTAGTTTGGGAAAAAGAATTTTAGTCTAAATTTGCTAGAGGCAGGTAATCTTGAGTAAAATTTGGTATTGATGGAAAAGTTAATTCATGAAAGCCATTAGTGACTCAATCATCCAGATGACAAAATCAAATATAGCTCTACCCAGAGGTCGTTAGCTTCTTATGAGTCCTGAAAACATGAGGGGACACACTTATTTCCAAGGAGAAATTAAACATAACATACCACAGAAGAAAGTGTTAAAGCTGATTATATCATGCACTGCTGGAAATATTTTCTGTGTGCTTTGGTAAAAGAAATCTGCAACTTTCTCTTAATAACTTTGTCTACATTAACCCTAATGTGTTTGATAAAATAGAGTTTTAGGAGGAGGAGCCAAGATGGCGGAGTAGAAAGACACACATACGCCAGCTCCCGAACCCACAGCCTATAAAATACCTGTAAGGAGGAACTCCTGCTAAGTTCTGGAGCAGAGGAAGCCCCAAAACGACGGAGTGGAGGAGATTTCTGTTCCAGAGAGACCAGAAAAACCACCATCAAAGGTCTGTCATGCACCAGACCTGGAGCAGAGCCCAGCCCTGCCCTGACCCTAATGTGTTTGACAAAATAGACTTTTTTTTAAACATTCTACATGTATGTCTATACCTCTTATATTTTGATATTTTTCAGAAAAGGAGTATTTTCTCATTGTAATAAAAAATCCTGGCACATCCATGGCAAATATACCTCTAGAAATCTCCATAGACACCCCCCCACCCCCACTTCTCTCTCCTGTGTTTTCCATTCCACTGTAGTAAATGGCATTATTTGCCTCTCCTAAATTGTCATGGCATACTGCTTCTTGAATGAATAACCTTTAAGTGCAAGCTGGATATTGGTGATTAAGGTCAATACTAATCCTTTGTTTGGAAACTTACTATCTACCAGCATTGTGCATGGCTAAGATTCTTCATGGACACTCTATGAAACTTTCTGAAAACATCTTCAATACCTCCAGATGGAGAAATTCTGGCCCAGAGCCATATGTGGAAGAAGAATTTTTGTGAGACAGCAGTTGCCTTAGCAAAAACATTCAACTTGGTCCTCCCCATCCCAATACATTTACAATCAAAGATAGAAGGAAAGGCACCCACATGACTTAGACATTTCTCAGTTTAAATAATTCATGTTTCATTAGAACATTACTATGGATGTCAACTCTAGCTGCTCAATTTTGCCCATCTAGGAATACATTAATCCCAACTCTGAGCACAGTCTCAGCTATCCTTATCATCTCTGGCATCCAGGGTTTCTGGGATGATATGTGTTCCTTTGTAGGTGTGCAGAAAGCACTAAGTGGTTAAACTGAGTGCCTCTCATGATTTCTTGTTCCACCTTTAGGAGCAATAACAAAGGGAGGGAGATAGTATGTTACTATCTCAAAATTAATGAATGTAAAGATTTCTATTTAACTTTGTGAACTACTCACAGCCAGCACTTGGCACTTTCAGACCAAATTACTGGGTCTAAACAAATTCCCTCAAATTCAAGACCCTACGGTAAGGGGTGGGCTATGATTGTGCCCCAAGTGGATATTTTTGTGATATTAGGTACATTGACAAATGCCTCCCACTCCTGTCTACCTCCACAACCAAAACAGAGTCTACTTGGAAAGATTTCGGCAATCCTTATTCCTCAACTCAGAAAAATACCTCACATGATTCTACTATCTGTATGACTTTGAATTAGGTACTGAATCTTTCCAGGCTTCATTTTGTTCATGTATAAAATGAGGGATATTTGATTAGGTGGCCTCTCACTTCTCTTAGAACTAGGATCCAATAATTTAGCTGTGATGTTGACACAATGATGAAGATGCATAATTTATATCCTTCCTATGCTATTTTTTCTCTTGGTAGTCACCTTCTAATAGGTAATTTAGAAGAGATATACAGCTTTATCCTTTTCCAGTCTTAGTGGGTAATTCATTTCCCTTTTTCATTTCTTTGTGTTGGGGTTGAGGAGTAGTTAATGCATGTTTATTATTTCTTTTTACATTTCTTTTAGCCTTATTTTTAGTATATGGAATAAAGTGAGAATTACCATAACATAGTATAGCAAATCTTATCAAAGTGAATGTTGATTCGGAAGGAGTCAAGATGGTGTAATAGAAGCAGAGACTTCCTAGAGTTCTCTGCCTAAATCCAGCCAAAAACCTGTCAGAAATGACCCTAAACAAATTCTGGAGCTTCAGAACACTCAGAATGATGGAGTGAAGTGGATGTGGATACCCAGCCCAAGACAGCCTGCAACATTGACCATTCACTGGGAGCAGGGCACAGTCCAGCCTGGCCCACACTGCCACAGATGGAGCCTGAGCAGGCCTGACAGGTGGGTGGGGCACTGAATCTCTGGCACTTGTGCTAGTTTCCAGTCTTCAAAACCCCATAACAATAAAGACAAATTTGAAGGTATGTAGGAAAAAAGCTTGTTGGGTGAGTATGAGATATTATATTGGTCTAGTCATAGACTCAGGGTGACAACAGGAATGGAAGACCACACCACAGCAGGAGCAGTGGCAGCACCTATTTATGGAACTCTAGGTCCACAGATTGTGGGGAACCAAGCAGCTGGGGCTTCACCTCACCATCCCCACTAGAAGTAGAAAACTACCCTGAGAAAGAGATCAAAAGTCAAGTAAATAGTGGGAGAAATGAGCAAAAAAACAGAAAAACAATCAGATTATGGAATCTTAATTTGGTAACAATGAGATCAAAATAAACAAACAGAAGACAAGAAGGTCAAAGATCTTGCATATAAAGCCTCCAAGAAAATTATGAATTGGTCTCAGGACATAGAAGGGCACAAAAAGGACTTTGAAAATCAAGGAAAAGAAGCAGAGTAAAAATAGGGAAGGGAAATGAAAGTGATGCAAGAAAATTATGAAAAGAGAGTAAACAGCTTGTTAAAGGAGACCACCCAAAATACTAAAGTAAATAACACCTTAAAAATAGATTAACCCAAATGACAAAAAATAAAAATAAAAAAAAAAAACGAGGAGAAGAATGCCTTACAAAGACGAAATAGACAGATGGAAAAGGAGGTCCAAATATCACTGAAGAAAGTAATTTCTTAAAGATTCCAATGCAAGGTGAAGAGCAACTACTCACCTACGTTTTTAGACAAACTCCTTCAGATACCTCTAAAAAGAGAATCTGACCAAGTTTTGGAGGTGCATAATCCAATAGGAGACAGACTGTGGCAGATTCACAGACCAGGACAGACTGAAAGATTGACAGGAAGGATCTGTTCCAAGGGAGTGGGGCCAAGTGTCCCGGGGCAGCCTCAGGCAGGAGCAGGCAGAAAAGTGGAGTGGCAGCCCAGGGCAGGAGATCAGCTGAGCTGAATGAGTGACAGCCTCTGAGCCCCAGGTATCAACTGCATGTGCTCCTGAGAATTTCAGGTCACAGATTAAATGTCTGTAAGTCACCTACTTCATCTTCCAGGAGCCAAAATGGCAGAGTGATTGGTAAATAGTCTCTCCCCCTCCCCTCATTGGCCTCAGAAGAACCACAAAATATTTCCCCAGAAAAATCCTGGATCAGTGGTCACAGCTGAAGGGGCAAACAGTCTCAGAGCACCTGAGGTTAGGAAAATAGCTAAGGGGGATTCCTCTTACTGTGGCAGGGCCTAACTGGAAGGAAAAGAGCCCCAGGGGCAGTGGAAACTCACACTAGGACCCAGCTGAGTCCCAGTCACTAGGAGAGGAGCCACAGAGGGGATGCAAATTCACACTAGCACACAATCTCGTCTCAGTGGTAGGAGAAGGGCTCCAAGGGAAGTGGAAACTTGCACTAGGCCCCAGGTGTGAGCTGAGCTTGCCTTTGCTCTAGCACAGCTGAGGAGATCTCATTTGACCAGACCACTGCTTCCCAGAACTTAAGAAGCTAGCCCCAGGCATAAGCCTGGAAAGACAAAACAAAAGAGATAACAACAGCACCTGCCCTTACCTTTCCCACTCCAGCAGGTAAAACACAAGATTCAGCCAGCTTCTAACTGAAAGAAGCAGAGGCCACAACACACAAAGCCTCACCATCATGAGCAACAGGCAAAGGAGAAGGTTAAAAAACCATAGAATCTTTCTGTGGGGACAAGGACCAAAACACAATTACCAAGGAGGTCAATATTGAGACTGTACTCCCATATGAAACTTCAGAAGGGACTTTGAACTGTTTGCATGTACAGAGAGCACTCCTGGAACAGCTGAAGAAGGAAACAGAAGAAAAAATTGGCCAATGATTTTCAAAGTATGAAAAAATAATTCACTGAAGAGAAGAGATATTTAAAAAGGATAATTGAACAAATGGAAAAGGAAGCACAAAACCTAACTGGGAAAATGAGATAGATTGTAAAGGAAGTACAAAAACTTACTGGAGAAAATAATTCCTTAAAAGGAATAATTGGACAGATGGAAAAAGAGATGCAAAATTAACTGAAGAAAACAATTTGATGAAAATTAGAATTGGACAAGTAGAAGCTAATGACTCTATGAGACATAAGAATCAGTCAAACAAAATCTAAAGAATGAAAAGGTGGAAGAAAATGTAAAATATCTAATTGGAAAAACAACTGACCTGGAAAAGAGATGCAGGAGAGAAAAGTTAAGAATTATTGGCTACTAGAAAGCCATGATGAAAAAGAGTCTGGAAAATATCTTCCAAGAAATCATCAAGGAAAAATGCCCATTAATGCTGGATACAGAGGGCAAAATAGTCATCCAAAGAATTCACAATTCATCTCCCAAAAGGGATCTCAAACTAAACACACCAAGAAATATTGTTGCAAAATTCCAGAATTGTCAAGGGAAGGAGAAAACACTACAGACAGCCAGAAAGAAACCATTCAAATATCAAAGAGCTACAGTCAGGATCACAGAGGACCTTGCAGCTTCTATATTAAAAGATCAAAGGAACTGGAATCTGATATTCCTTAAGGCAAAGGAGCTGGGACTACAACCAAGGATCAATTATCATCAGAGTTCAACATAACATTTCAGGCAAGGAGATGGGTGTTCAATGAAATAAGAAATTTCGAAACCCTCCTGAAAAAAAAGTCAGAACTCAATAGAAAATTGGATTTTTAAATGCAGATCTCAAGAAAGGAATAAAAAGGTAAACAGGGGAAAAGAAAAACTTGTTACTCAATTTGGGCAAACTGCTTACATCCCTATACGGGAAGTTGATATGCGTTAATCTTGAGAATTGTGCATCTTTTATGAGGTATAAAAGGGATATACATAGATAGAGGGAATGGGTATAAAGCACATAATATAATGATAAAAATGTGATTCAAGCATACGAAGGGATTGTAGCAGGAGATATGAAATAGAGGAAGCAGAAAATGATTAACTTACATCACAGGAAGAAATACAAAATTATATTATAGTAGAGGGAAAGAAGGGAGAAAGAGGAGCATAGCTTGAGAGATACTCTCATCTGATTTGATTCAAGGAGGGAACAATACATTTAATTAAGTATATAAATCTAACTAGCTCTATAGGCAGTAGGAGGGAAAGGGGGAAGAGAAGGGATAGGAAGCTAAAAGGTGGGGAAGAAGTAGTAAGGGAAAAGGGGAGTAAAAGGGAGGGGGGGATGAAAGAAAGAAGGGAATACTGTGGGAAGTGGTGACCAAAAGTGAAAATTTTATTGAGGAGGGGAAGGGAGGCAGGAGAACTAAAAGCACAAACGGTGGGAAATAGGATGGAATGAAAGACACAGATTGCCATCATATAACTGTGAATGTGAATGGAATGAACTCTCCCATAAAACAAAGACAGATAGCAAAATGGATCAAAAGTCATAATCCAACAATATGTTGTTTTCAAGAAACTCATTTGAAACGAGAGGATACACATAGGGTAAAGTTAAAAGACTGGAGCAGAATATATTGTGCAGATGTAAGAAAATCAGGGGTAGCAATCCTAATCTCAGACAAAGCAAAAACAGAAATAGATGTAATCAAAACAGATAAGAAAGGAAACTTTATCCTGCTAAAAGGCACCATAGACAATGAATCAATATCATTACTAAACATGTATACTCCAAGTGGTATAGCAACCAAACTCTTAGAGGGGAGGTTGGGGAAGTATCAGGAAGAAATGGGCAGCAAAACTATACTAGTGGGGGACCTCAACCTTCCCCTCTGTGAACTTGATAAATCTAACCTCAAAATAAACAAGAAAGAAGTTAAGGAAGTGAATAAAACTCTGGATAATATAACTATGATAGATCTCTGGAGAAAATTGAATGGGATGGAAAGGAATATAACTTTTTCTCAGTGGTACATGGAAGATCTAAAAAAATTGACCATGTTCTAGGGCATAAAAAGCTCACATTCCAGTGCAGAAAAGCAGAGATATTCAGTGCATCCTTCTCAGATCATGATGCAATAAAAGTTATATGAAATAAAAGGCCACGGAAAGATAGCCCAAAACTTAATTGGAAACGAAATAATCTAACCCTAAAAAAGGAGTGGGTAAAACAAGAAATCATAGAAACAATCAACAATGTCATTCAAGAGTATGACAATGATGAAACAACTTACCAAATCTTATGGGATACTGCGAAAGCAGTTCTTAGGGGAAGTTTTATATCTTTGAATGCCTGCAAAAATAAAATGGAGAAAAAGGAGATCAATGACTTGGGCATGCAGCTGAAAAAGCTAGAAAAGGAACAATTGAAAATTTCCAAGCAAATATCTAATTAGATATACTGAAAGCCAAAGGAAGGATTAATAAAATTGAAGTGAAGAAAAGTATTGAATTAACAAATAAAACTAGTAGTTGGTTTTATGACAAATCTAATAAAACTGATAAACTTTTGTTCAATTTGATTAAAAAAAAAGAAAACGAAATGACCAATTTCAAAATGAAAGGGGTGAACTCACCTTCAATGAGGAGGAATTTAATACAATAATTAGAAATTACTTTGCCCAACTTTTTGCTCATATATTTGACAATCTTAGTGAAATGAATGAACGCTTTAAATAATATAAATTGCCCACATTAATAGAAGTGGAAGTTGAATACTTAAAGATTGCCAACTCAGAAAAAAAAAATTGAACAAACCATTAATGAACTCACTAGGAAAAAAATCTCCATATGGATTTACAAGTGATAATTATCAAACATTTAAAGAACAGTTAACTCCAATATTGGGAAAATTGGGGAAGAAGGAGTATCCCCAAATTCTTTTTTCTTTTCCATTTTTTATTTACGTTTTCAACATTCATTTCCACAAAATTTTGAGTTCCAAATTTTCTCCCCATCTCACTCTCCTTCAACCCCCAAACTCTAAACATTTCAATTACCCCTATCATTAATCAGCCCTCCCTTCCCTTATCCTCATCTTCTCTTTAGTCCTGTAGGGCCAAGATAAATTTCTATACCCCACCACCTGTATTTCTTATTTCCCAGTTGTATACAAGAACAATACTCAACATTTTTTCCAAAAACTTTCAGTTCCAACTTCCCTTCCTTCCTCCCTCCCCACCCATCCCCATGGGGAAAGGAAGCAATTCAATATAGACCATAGATGTAGAGTTTGGCAAACTACTTCCATAATAATCATGTTGTGTAAGACTAACTATATTTCCTTCCATCATATCCTGCCCCCCCATTTCTTCTATTCTCTCTTTGACCTTGTCTCTCACCAAAAGTGTTGACATCTACTTGCTCCCTCCTCTCATTACCCTCCCTTCCATCATCCCCCCCCCCCACCCAACTTACCCCTTCTCCTCTACTTTCCTGTATTGTAAGACAGGTTTTCATACCAAAATGAGTGTGCATTTTCTTCCTTCCTTGAGTCGAATGTGGTGAGAGTAAGCTTCATGTTTTCTTTCTCACCTCCCCCCTTTTTCCATCCACATAAAAGTCTTTTACTTGCCTCGTTTATGAGAGATTATTTGCCCCATTCCGTTTCTCCCTTTCTCTTCCCAAATATTCCTCTCTCACCACTCAATTTCATTCTTTTAGATATGATCCCATCCTATTCGACCCACCCTGTACTCTCTGTCTCTCTCTCTGTCTCTCTATCTCTCTCTCTGTCTCTACCTCTCTGTCTCTCTCTCTGTCTCTGCCTGTGTGTGTGTGTGTGTGTGTGTGTGTTTCTATGTAATCCCACCAAACTACCCAGACAATGAAAAAAGTTTCAAGAGTTACAAGTACTCTTTTTCCATGTAGGAATGTAAACAGTACAAAATAGTGCCTTTTGATTTCTCTTTCCTATTTACCTTTTCATGGTCCTTTTAATTCTTTTGTTTGAAAGTCAGATTTTCTTTTCAGCTCTGGTCTTTTCATCAAGAACGCTTGAAAGTCCTCTGTTTCATTGAAACACCATTTTTTCCCTTGAAGTATTATACTCACTTTTTCTGGATAGGTGATTCTTGGTTTTAGTCCTAGTTCCTTTGGCTTCTGGAATATCATATTCTACACCCTTCGAACCCTTAATGTAGAAGCTACTATACTTTGTGTTATCCTGATTGTATTTCCACAGCACTCAAATTGTTTCTTTATAGCTGCTTGCAAAATTTCCTCCTTGATCTGGGAATGCTGGAATTTGGCTATAGTGTTCCTAGGAGTTTCTCTTTTTGGCTCTCTTTCAGGAGGTGATAGGTGGATTCTTTCCATGTTAATTTTTCCCCCGGTTTCTAGAATATCACTGTAATTTTTCTTGATAATTTGATGAAAGATGATGGGTAGGCTCTTTTTTTGGTCATGGCATTCAGGTAGTCCCATAATTTTTAAATTGTTTCTCCTGGATCTATTTTCAGTTGTTTTTCCAATGAGATAATTCACATTATCTTCCATTTTTTTATTCTTTTGGTTTTGTTTTGTGATTTCTTGGTTTCTCATAAAGTTATTAGCCTCTGTCTGTTCCATTCTAATTTTTAAAGAACTATTTTTTTCAGTGAGCTTTTGAACCTCCTTTTCCATTTGGCTAATTCTCCTTTGTAAGGCATTCTTCTCCTCCTTGGCTTTTTGAACCTCTTTTTTCAATTGAGTTAGCCTATTTTTAAAGGTGTTATTCTCCTCAGCATATTTTTGGGTCTCTTTTAGCAAGTTATTGATCCACTTTCCATGATTATTTTCCATCTCATTTCTCTTCCTTATTTTTCCTCCACCTCTCTTACTTGTTTTTCAAAATCCATTTTGAGCTATTCTATGGCCAGAGACAACTGGATATTTATTTTGGATGTTTAGGATACAGAAGCCTTGACTTTTTTGTCTTTCCCTGATGGTAAACATTGTTCTTCCTCATCTGAAAGGATGGGAGAAGATATCTTTTCACCAAGAAAATGACCTTCTATAGTGTTATTTTTTCCCTTTTTCGGGCATTTTCCCAACCAATTACTTGACCTTTGGGTCCTTTGTCAAGAGTAAGGTATATTCTGGGGATCTGTAAAATCTCAGTTCCTCCAAGGTGGCACAATCAAGCATGTACACTGGTCTGGGAGAAAATAGAGATTTTTGTGCCCAGAATCTTAGTAGAGTTTCCTCTTCACAACCACCTTGCCTCCAGTTCCGCCAAGCCAGCATTGGGGGCTGAGATTCAGATAAGCTGCGGGAGCAGGGCCTCCATTCACTGTGAGATAAAGATCAGCTGCTGTAGGGCTGCTACATTGGGCTGGGATAAGAATAAGCTGCTCAGTACCCCCAGGGGTTTCACTATCCAACAATGAATGCAGGCTGCTATAGGAACTCTCGTGGGAACTGCTGCTGCCTGCCCTATGTGGCCTCTGTGGGTGTTGCCTGAGGCAGGAGCTATGGAAAGACACTTCTACCTTCTTGGCCAACTGAAAAAACCCTGTCACTGACCTTTGGCACCTGTGAGTTGAGGGATCTGCAAACTGCTGCTACTGTGACTGGGGATTCCACCCCTGAGACCTGTTCACATCCTCCTCCCTGAGCTGAGCTGTACAGCCAAGGCTGGACTGGGCTCTGCTCTGCATCCTGTGCAACAGACTTTTCCCATTGGCCTTTCAGGTCACCCTGGGTTGGAAATCTCTTCCACTCTGCTGTTCCTCACTTCTGCTGCTCTAGAATTTGTTGATAGTCTGAGTCTTTCTTTGCAGATATTTTATGGGTTGTGTGGGAAGAGCTAGTTATACATATGTCTTTCTATTCTGCCATCTTGGCTTGGCCCTACCCAAATTCATTCTATGATAAAAGTATGGTTTTAATACCTAAACCTGGAAGAGACAAAATAGAGAAAGAAAATTATAGACCAGTTTCTCTAATGAGCATAGATGCAAAAATTTCAAGTAAGCTTTTAGCGAAAAGAATACAGCAGCGTATCACTAGAATAATACATTTTAGTCAGGAAGAATTCATAACAAGAAAGCAGGGCTGGTTCGATGTTAGGAAAACTATTAGTATTATCAATCATATCAACAACAAAACTCACAGAAACCACATGATTATCTCAACAGATGCAGAAAAAGGTTTTGACAAAATAGAACACCTATTCCTATTAAAAACATTGAAGAGCATAGGAATAAAGGGAACTTTCCACAAAATAACAAGCAGTATCTACCTAAAACATTCAGCAAGCCTTGTGTGCAATGGAAATAAGTTAGATACATTTCCAATAAGATCAAGGGTGAAGTAAGGATGTCCATTATCACCACTATTATTCAATATGTTTCTAGAAATGTTAGCTATAGCAATTAGACAAAATAAAAAATTGAAGGAATTATTATAGGCAAAGAAGAAACTAAGTTATCACTCATAGCAAATGATATGATGATATACTTAGAAAATCCCAGAGATTCAAGTAAAAAACTACTTGAAATAATAAACAACTTCAGAAAAGTTGCAGGTTACAAAATAAACCCACAAAAATCTTCTGCATCTCTATATAGTAGTAACAAAGCCCACCAGCAACAGACAGAAAGAGAAATCCTATTTAAAGTTAGGGTAGACTACTAAATATCTGGGAGTTTACCTGCCAAAGCAAACTCAGGAACTATATGTACACAACCACAAGACACTTTTCACACAAATAAAATCATATCTAAGTAAGTAGGAAAGCATCAGTTGCTTGTTGGTAGGCTGAGCCAATATAACACAAATGAAAATTTTACCTATAAACTAATTTATTTATTTACTGCCATACCAATTAACCTGTCAGATAATTGTTTTCTAGAGCTGGAAAAAATAGTATCAAAATTCATCTGGAAGAACAAAAGGTCCAGAATATGAAGAGAACAAAAGAAAAGCAATCCTAGGGGAGGTGGTCTAATGCTACCAGATATCCAATTGTATTACAAAGCAGCAATTATCAAAAGCACTTAGTACTGGCTAAGAGACAGAAGGGAGGACAAGTGAAATAAGCTAGGTAATCAAGACACAGTAGACATTGAATACAGCAATATGCTGTTCAATAAACTCAAGGATCCAAGCTTCTGGGATAAGAATTCACTGTTTGACAAAAATTGCCTGAAGAATTTGATAACAGTGTGGCAGAAAGTAGGCATAAACCCATGCTTGACATCATACAGAAGAATATAATCCAAATTAGTACATGATCAAGGTATTAAGATTGGTACTATAGACAAATTGGTGGAGCAAGGAATAGTGTATTTATCAGATTTATGGAGAAGAAAAGACTTTTTGAGTAAAGAAGAGATAGAAAGCATCATGAAGATAAAGATGGATAATTTTGATTACCTTACACTGAAAAGTTTTTGCCTACCCAAACAGTGTAACCAAAACTTGGAAGGATGTAGAAAATTGGGAAAGAATTCTTACAAGTAATGTCAGGGATAAAGGCCTCATTTCTGGAAGATATAGAGAACTGAGTCAAACATGCAAAATTACAAGTCATTCCTCAATTGATAAATGGTCAAATGATAACAACAGGCAATTTTCAGAGGGCAAAATTCAATATATCTCTAATCATTTGAGAAAATGCTCTAAATTACTTTTGATTAGAGAGATTCAAATCAAAACAACCCTGAGGTACCACATTATACCTATTAGATTGGCAAATGTGACAGAACAGGAAGATGATAAATGTTGGAGGGGGTGTGGGAAAGATGGAACACTAATACATTGTTGGAGGAGGTGTGAACTGATCCAACCATTCTGGAGAGCAATTTCGAATTATGACAAAAATGTGCATACCCTTTGACTCAGCAATATTGCTTCTAGGATTGTATCCCCAAGAGATCATAAGAATGGGAAAGGGTCCCACATGTACAAAAATATTTATAGCAATAATCATTGTGGTGACCAAAAACTGGAAATCAAAGGGATGCCCATTAACTGGAGAATAGCTAAATAAATTATGGTATAAAAATATAATGGAATACTATCGCACTATAAGAAATGATGAAGAGGAAGGCTTCAGAGAGACCTGGAAAGACTAATATGATCTGATGCTGAGCAAAAGGAGCAGAAGCAGGAGAACTTTGTGCACAGCAACGATCACAGTGTGCAAAATTTTTTTTTTCTGGTAGGCTTGGAACTTTGTAGCAATGTAAAGACTTAAAAACAACTCCCAATGATCTTCTAAGGCAAAATGCCAGCCACATCCACAGAAAGAACTATGGTATTCAATCACAGAATCTAGCGGATAACTTTTTGTGTGCGTGTGTATTATATTATGGTTTTTTATCTGATTTCCCCCATTCATTATAATTCTTCTACACAGCATGACTATGGTGAAAATGTATTTAATCAGAATGTATGTATATATCCTATATAAAATTGTATGCCATCTCTTGGAGGGGTGGTGAAGATAAGGGGGAGGTAGGGGAAAAATGAAGTTGTGTGGTAGTGATTGTAGAACACTAAAAAGAAATAAAATTAATATTAAAAAATTATGATGCAGCAGATGGAAGCTAAGGACTTTATGAAAAATCAAGAAATCATAAAACAAAACCTAAAGAATGAAAAATATAGCAGACAATTTGAAAAACTCATTGCATAAACACATGTCCTGGCAAATAGATCCAAGAGAGTTAACTAAACATTTATTGGACTGTGTGAAAGCCATGATCAGAAAAAGAGCCTTGACATCATCTTCCAAGAAATTATCAAAGAAAAGGGCCCTGATAATCTAGAACGATAAGGGAACATAGATATTGAAAGAATCAACTGAACAGCTCCTGAAAGAGATCCTAAAAGAAAAACTCTTAGGAATATCATATTCAAATTGCAGAGATTCCAAGTCAAGGAGAAAACACTGTAAGTAGCCAGAAAGGAAGAAGATCTATCAACTTCTACATTAAGCAATTAATATGGCATTCCAGACTTCAAAGGACCTAGGATTAAAGTCAAGAATCACCTACCCAGACAACCTGAGTATAATACTTCAAGGAAAAAATATGATCATTCAATGAAATAGAGGACTTTCAAGTATTCTTGTTGAAAAGACAAGAGCTGAATAGAAAATCAGATTTTTCAAATACAAGGGTCCAGAGAGAAATGAAAAGATAAACAGGAAAGAAAAATAATAAGGGACTACTAAAGTTGAACTGTTTACATTCCTACAAGAAAGATAATATTTCTAACTCTTGAAACTTTTCTCAATATTAGAGTATTTGGAAGAGTTATATGTATATAGACAGAGGGCACAGGGTGAGTTGAATGGGAAGGCATGATGTCTTAAAAATAAAATTAAGGGGTGAGAGAGAAATATATTGGGAGATGGAGAAAGGCAGAATTAGAATGGGGTAAATCATTTCTTGTATAAAAGAGGGAAGAAAAAGCTTTTCCTTTTCTGTTTTCCAGGTAAAAGCATTTAATGAAATAGCATAAGAAAAGTTACAATAGAACATTCTCTCCACAAATTCAGGAAAAATTCCCACATACATATCTGCCATCAGTGGGGAGAATGTACAGGAATAGAAATCACTCATAATGTGTGCACACATAGGAAACAGCTATGATGAGGACACACATATGGAGTGACATCACATATATCTGACATTACAGGACCATCTATGTCTTTAATTATATTAATGTTATTATTAATACTCCCTTCTCCTTAGACTGACTTAACTTTTACCTTGTAAAACAACAGATTTTTGAAGTTTCATGCTTATCTCAGCTCTATTTATTTGCTGATTACACTTTTATTTTTATTTTTTTGTTAATTTTTGTATTTTTTACTTATGTTTAGATTTCCACATTCAATTCCACAAAATTTTGCATTCCAATTCTACTCCTTATCTCTCCCTTCCCCCCACCATCTTTTATTCTGAACACTCCTTTTCTCAGTGTATCCTCCCTTCTATCACCCCCTCCTTCCCTTATCTCCATCTTCTCTCTTTTCTTGTCGGGAAAGATAAATTTCTATACCCCATTACCTGTATTTCTTATTTCCCAGTTATATGCAATAATAATAATTCTCAACATTCATTTCTAATACTTTGAATTCCAACTTCTCTCTCTCCCTCCCTCCCCACCCATCCCCACTGAGAAGGCAAGAAATACAATACAGGCTATCTATGTGTTGTTTTGCAAAAGATTTCCATAATAGTCATATTATATAAGACTATCTATATTGCCCTCCATCATACCCTGTCCCTGCTTTTTTTTTCTATTCTCATTTGATTTTGTCCCTGCCCAAAAGTGTTTGCATCTAGTTGCTCCCTTCTCCCATTTGCCTTCCCTTTTATTACCCTCCTCATCCCACTTGTCCCCTCTTCTCCTACTTTCCTGTAGTGTAAGATAGATTTTCATACCAAATTTAGTAGGCATGTTATTCCCTTCTTAAGCCATATGTGAAGATAGAAAGCTCCACTTTTTTCCTCCCCTCTCTTCCCTTTTCTCCTCCACTGAACAAGATTTTTCTTTTTTCTTTGATGAGTGATATCTTGCCCTATTTGATTTCTCCCTTTCTCCTCCAAATATTTTCCTGTCTCAATCCTTAATTTTATTTTATGTTTGTATGGATATCACCTCTTCTTATTCAACTCAACCTGTACTCTCTGTCTATGTGTGTGTGTGTGTGTGTGTGTGTGTGTGTGTGTGTAATTCCCTCCACCTACCCAAATATTTTTTGTCTTTCTATATAGGAATGTAAATAGTTCAGCTTTAGAAAGTCCTTTACAATTTCTCTTTCCTGTTTACCTTTTCATGCTTCTCTTGATTCTTTCATTCGAAAGTCAAATTTTCTATTCAGTTCTGGTCTTTTCATCAAGAATGCTTGAAAATCATCTATATTATTGAGTGACCCTTTATTCTCTTGAAATATTATACTCAGTTTTTCTGAGTAGGTGATTCTTGGCTTTAATGCCAGTTCCTTTGACTTGTGAAATATCCTATTCCAAGCCCTTCAATCCCTTAATGTAGGAGTTGCCAGATCTTGTGTTATTCTGATTTTATTTCCACAATACTCAAATTGTTTCTTTATAGCTGCTTGAAATATTTGCTTCTTGACCTGTGAACTCTGAAATTTGGCCACAATATTCCTAGGAGTTTCTCTTTTCAGGTCTCTTCCAGGAGGTGATAGGTGGATTCTTTTAATATTTATTTTGCCCTATGGTTCCACAATGTCAGGGCAGTTTTCCTTGATAATTTCATGAAAGATAATGTCTAGGTTCATTTATTTAATCATGATTTTCAGGTAGTCCCATAATTTTAAATTGTCTCTCCTGTATCTATTTTCCAGGTCAGTTGTTTTTTCAATGAAATGTTTCACATTATCTTCTGTTTTATCAATCTTTAGGTTTTGTTTTTTAACTTCTTGGTTTATCTCATAGTCATTAGCTTCCTTGAACTTCAGTCTCTCTTTTAAAGAAATATTTTCTTCAGTGAGCTTTTGAAGCTTCTTTTCCATTTGACTAATTCTGCTTTTGAAAGCTTCCTTCTCCTCATTGGCTTTTGGGACCTCTTTTTCCAATTGAGGTAGCATACTTTTAAAGGTGTTATTTCCCTCAGCATTTTTTTTTTTTGGTTCTCTTTAGTAAGCTGCTGACTAGCTTTTCAAGCTCTTCTGTGGCTTGAACCCATTTCATATTCATTTTGGAGGCACTGCAGTCAGAATCCTCAACTTCCTCTGACAGTACACCTTGTTCTTCCTCATCTGAAAGGATGCAAGGAAACGTCTGTTCACCAAGAAAGTAACCTTCTATGGTCTTATTGTTTTTCTCTTTTTATGGACATTTTCCCAGCCATTTTCTTGATTTCTGAGTCCTTTGTCAAGAGGAGCATCCTAGGGCTCTTCCTACCCCCAGTTCCATGCTTAAGGGTGAGATTCAGATCAGCTATTCAATTGCCCTGGGTGATTTGGCTGGGGGTGGGACTGCCATAGAGAACTGAGGTTCAGATCAGCTGCTCAATTTTCCCAGAGGCTTTAAGCTGAGCTGCTTGGACAATTGACACAGGCAGCTCCCATGGCCACCGTAGTTGCTACTGTTGCTGTACCCCCTGCTGAGGGGACCCTGTTCTCCTCTCATCCATCTGAGAAAGCCCTCCCACACTGGCCTTTGGAACTTCCTTTGTCACTTGTGATTGAGAGATCTGGGACCCTCCCTGCTGGGACTTTTGCCTCGCAGGTCTGTTCATGTCCTGTTCCTCACAGTGCCATGTAGCCAGGACTGGGCTGTGCTCTGCTCAGTGTCCTGTGAGATAGACCTTTCCTGTCAGCCTTTCAGGTTACCTTTGGCTGAAAACCTCTTTCACTCTGTTGTTCTGCGGCTTCTGCTGCTCTGGAATTTGTTGAGGGTCATTTTTTACAGGTATTTTGTAGGTTGTGGAGGAAGCGCTAGAGTATATGTGTCTTTGTACTCCACCATCTTGGCTCTGCCCCCGAAGAAAGCATTCTCAGTGGAAGAGAAGAGAGGGAGTTGAGAGGCAAGAGTGAACTTTACTCTCATTAGATTTTGCTGAGGAGTTTACAACATGCGCACCTGAGTTGGTATGAAAATCTATGTTACACTACAGGAAATTAGGAGGGATGTGAATAAGTGAGGATGGGGAATGATGGAAAGGAGGGTAAATAAAAAAAGGACGTAATTAGAAGTAAGCCCTTTTCAGGAAGCACAGGGTCTAAAGAGAGAATAGAATAAATGCAGGTGGGCACAGAATTGGATGGGGGGAAATATAGTTAATCATTCACATCATAACAATTATTGAAGTATTTTGCATAGTTGAACATGTTTAGCCTACAGTGAAATGCTTGCCTTCTTTTGTGGAGATGGGTGGGGAAGGAGGAAGGAGGAAGGAAGAGAAGTTGGAACTCACAGTTTTAAAAACATATGTTGAAAATTGTTTTCACATGCAATGGGGAAATAAGACATAGAGCAATGAATGTGGTATGGAAATTTATCTTCCCGAATAGAAAATATAAGGGAAGGAGATGACAAAAGAGAGAGGTGTGAACAAAGGAAGGGCAGATTCGGGGAATGGATTATGAGAATGCATGATGTCTTGAAGTAGTTGGAGGGGAGAGATGAGGAGACAATTTGGAACTCATTACTTTATGGAAATGAAAGATAAATAATTTTGGGAAAAAATATTTTTATGGAGAACTTACACAGGGCAAGTATGCACACGAAGATCAGGAGAAGCAATACAGTAACACTGCCAAGGTCTCTCTGGAAAACTTTAATGTGAGGCAAGAGAGATGCTCTAACAGGACTGCTCAACCTGATGTGCCTGTATCAAGCAACGTGCTGTTCTTCATGAGTAAAATCACAGAAGCATGAAGAAAACATTTGCTGCTCAAATCTATAAACTTCTCCATTCCAATTTTTCAACTGACTATTTATAGTTATTCAATGCTAGAGCCCTCAGAGCTTGTACAGAAGTGAGCAGCCACAGTAGAACACACTGAACTCTTAGTACAAAAATGTGATATCATAGGTCTTCCAAAAAAGGACAGTGGGGGATGAAAAACAACTATATTTTACTATCAGAAATAAAGAATTTGTATTTCTAAAAAAAAATTAATATAGAAAAACAAGACGAAAAAACATTGATTTTAAATGGTTAGCTATAAATGGAGAAAAATCATCATTTCCTGCTTAGTGGAGGATGCATTGCTATGGGAAGAGATCCAGTTGCATGTTCTTTGAATAGTGCAGGTGTGGAGTGTTGAGGACTTGCAGTAGACTGTCCATGGTTCTTACTTCTTAGAAAGCTCATTTTCTAAAGTGATTTAGTCAGTGCTGTGATTTTCTTTTCGAGTAGCTAGGTGTCACAAGGGAATGAGTGTCAGACATGGAATCAGAAAGAGTTGAATTCAAATTTTCCGTTAGGCATTTATGAGCTATGTCACCCTGGCTAAGTCATTTAACCCAGTTTGGTTCACTTTCCTCATCTGTAAAATGATGTGCAGAAGAAAGTGGCAAATAACTCCAATATTTTTGTGAAGAAAACCCTCAAAACAAGCAAAAGAGACAGACATGACTGGACAACAAAATCAACAAATTGTTTTCCTCATCGTGGTATTGCCCAAACATAAATGAGCGATTTCTCTTCATGATTACAGAATTCAGTCCTACAAAGGGACAGCTGAATGAAGAGAAGTGTTAGACATTGTAGTTGCTTTGAACGTAATTTCTACCATTCCAAGTTCTTAACACTGTATAGAAATGTTGGAACTTTTGTTTACTTCTTTGGCAATGTGATATTTCACTGAAATATATATCTATATCTAACTATATCTATATTTATCTATATCTATACCTGTATCTATATCTATCTATATCTACATCTATCTATATATCTATGCCTATATCTATATTTATCTCTATCTATACCTATCTATATCTATCTCTATCTAGCTATCTGTCTATCTATCTATATGAAGCTCGGTGTGTCAGTGAAAAGAATAGTGAGACTAGTATCAGGAAAACGTTAATTCAGATCTGGCCTTAGATACTTCCTCATTGTTTGACCTGTTCAAAGCATTTCCCTTTGGTCGTCTCAGTTTCCGCAAATGCCCAGTGTGTATTATAACTGTATTTGTATTATAATTGTAACTATCACCTGTGGTGTGGTAAGGTTCAAATAAGTTCTTATTTGCAAAATATTGAGCACAGTCAGAGATATAATAGGCACTGGGCAAATGTCAGTTGTTATTTCTTACAATCTTATTAAGTTCATATATTCCTTATCTGAAGTTTCCTAGGTAAATCCTATGTCATGCAGATAAGTATAATTTGGATCTTTTGCCAATGTTTATATATTGTCATAATCTTTCTTCTTTCATTGGTCTTGCTATCTCTCCTAGAGTTTTGTCAGAAACTAGAGAAGAAAGAGTATATCCTCATATTTTAACCTCCTTAGAGGAAAAGCTTCAAGTATTTTGTTGTTACAGATGCATCAACTTTTATTTGTAGACATAATACTTTCTTCATATTAAAGGAGGGTCATTTAATATCTATACTTTGAAATATTCATAAATGCTCAATGTTTTGAAGGGCCGGTTCTGTATGTATTCATATAACAAAGAGGTTTTTATTGTCTTTTGAAATATTCAAACATTAAAATATTCAATTATGTTCATTTCTTTCATACTCTTCAACAATTCTTGCATCCTTGATTGAATCCAATTTGGCCATGGAGAAAAAAATAATAAATGTGTTTTAATAGTCTCCTTGGATAGGTGTACTGAAAAATTTTACACTGATAGGAGTACTTCATACTTTTCTTTCCCCATGTTTCCTACTTCTTTAGATAACAATCTCTTCTCCATTTCTGTTCACATGCCTCCTTGTGGTATAATGGTCACCTTAGGCATTTGAAGACTTTGTGAGACAACTCTGCAACACTCTATTTAGAGACAGAGTATTTGAACCCAAGCCTATTAATGAATTGACTATGTGTTTGCTCTTAACATTCAGCTTCAGTTAGGACTGAGAGAATCATTGCTAGAACGTCTAAACAGAATGTGAATTTTGGGATTCAGAGAAGCTTTTGAAGACCTGAATCTGTACTCAAGTGTGGTGACTTCCCATGTATCTGCAGAGGAAACACTCTCAACAAATAAATTCTAGATCAGGATAAAGTATTGAGTAAACTGGAAAGAAGAATCAAACCTGGAATTTCATCACTATAGGAAACTCCCTCTACCAATACAGATGTGCACTTAATGTGTAGCTTTAAGTTTTAACAAATGGGCTAGAGGACTGAGAAGATCATAACTTCTCCAGGGTTTCACAAGGAATATATGACTGTATTGGGAATTGAACCCCGTTGCTCTGTGATTTCAAAGTGGACTATTTATCTACTATTCAACACTAGTCCGTTCCCCTATGAGAGAGAATGTCCATTCCTAATGCTGTTTTATGATATAATCCTTTCACCATTTCCAATGGAAAAAAAAGACATGGGAATACTTCTTGCTTTATAAACCTTGCTTTCCCAATAGGTTTTCATTTATTAAAATAAGGGCTATATTTATTCCATGTGCTTCAATTTTCTCATCTCTTGTTCTCTGACCCTTCCATACCACAAAGCCTGGAAGGACCATGCTTTCCATTTTCTGTTTTTAGTAAACATTCTATGTATTCAAATATGTTCACAACATATCATACTTCCATTTTGACACCTGCCATTTTTAGGGAACTGAAGGCACATACCTGCAAACATTCTCCACCTTTCAACACACAATTATATGTATCCTTGGAAATTCCTATGGAAAGAAGCAAATAAATGTTTCAAAATCTTTATGAACACATAGAAGTTATGGTGTATTGTGAAAATGAGCACAAAATGTTTAGCCTAAATGGTATAGTCATTAATTTCATTTTTGAAAATTAATCTTTCAAAAAATTAGTTGGATGCAACGGGAAAATTCCAGGATTTTGAAAATGAAGAACTGGTTTCCAGTCCTACCATGCTGACTTATTAGCTCTCTAAACTTGTTGGAATCATCTCACCTGTTTGAGCCTTTGCTAAATTATTTATAAAAGGGAATCCTTACACTTGTTTAATCTACATTCCAAGATTCTTTTGACAATCAAATTTGGGTAGTCATTGGATGTCTTATTTCATTAGTATTGCTATTAATCTTACTACATCTCTTTGCGACTCAGTAAAATCCTGTGACTGCTTTTTACTCCAAGCATCAAATGCAGGCTCTTTTCTTTGACAGATAAGTCACCTAACAATCAGACCACAGGGTATTTTCCCAGTGTAATTCCTCAGTTCATCCTTTCATTCCCTCTATAGCTTAGTCAAAGTAGTTTCCTCTTTGTTTTTCTCAGTGCAAGTGTCCATAAGTTATCTCTGGTCCATTCCAAAGACCATACCCATTTCTGTCATGAAGATTTTCCTCACATTGACCTGCTAGAAGCATGAATTTACCTCAAGACTCAGTCCATGTGCTGACTTCTAAATGCACCCAATCCTAATCTGTCAAGCCAGTATTTTCTTCGGTAAACTATATAATCACAGAATTATAGTTTTTTAATATAAGCTTATATTTGCCTCTTTCCATCCTCAGTAGTATGCAAGCTTCTTCAGGAATGACACTGTTTCATAATTGCTCTTTGTATTCCCAGTCGCTGCCATGAAAGAGACCTTTAATAAATGTTTTAGGCTTAAATAATGTGAAAAGTACTGTGCTTGCCACTAGCGACACATGATTGAAAGAGATTCATTTCTTCTAATTAATGCAGTACAAACAGTTCAGTTATCAAATATAACCATTTTTGACTAAAATAAATAAAATTTTAAGGAATTCAGAATAAGGCTGAATATATGTTCTGACAAGACTAGGAATGATCAGGAAGAAAACCTCTAGGAGAAATTCGTACTTCAGCTGGGCCTTGATAGTTGACTAGCATTTTTATAGGTGGATATTAGAGAACATTTTAGGCTTTGGGCTCAAAGAGAGCAAAAGCTCATGTCCAACAAAGTATGGGGCATGCTCAGTGTGGAGGCATTAAGAATGTCCTTGTATTGCTTTTTCTGACCACCATAGGAGCACTTGCCTTGTTGTGAGTTCTTCCTAAAATGTTCTTTTAGGCGAGCATATATTTGGCAATAGAACAATGTGCCCCATCCATCAGAGTTGCACTCTCTGCAGCAAAGTGTGAATGCATGTCAGTTTAGTTCTAGAAAGGACTTCAGTGTCTGATACTTTATCCTGATAGGTGATCTTCAGAATCTCTTTAAGAGAATTCACATGGAAGTGATTCAGTTTTCTGGCATAGTGCTAGTACACTGTCCAGGTTTCACAGATACACAGCAATGAGGTCAGGATAGTAACCCATAGACCTTTAGGTCAGTAGTTAGTCTAATACCTCTTTTTTCCCATATTTTCTTTCAGAGCTTCCTAAATACCAAGCTACCTCTGTCAGTACATACTTTAATCTCATTGTCAGTGTGTACATCCCTGAAAAGTATACTGCCAAAGTAAGTGAACTCATTTATTTCCTAAAACCAATGGTTCAACATATGGATGCTGTGGCACTGGCTGGTGGAGCACCTTTGTGTTCGTGATATTAATTGTAGCACAAGAAGCAGAGAATCAATCACACTTTATTGCATACAATGCAGTTTTGAGAAGCTTCACTGAGTGCACAATCATCTGTGAAGAAAAAAATCATGTACCAACTTTCCCTCCATTTTAGTCTTGGTTTGTACCTTTTATAAGTTGAATAAATTTCATTCAGCTTTTCTATGAGCCATAACCCTCCACCTCACCTTATAATCTTAGCTGGAACAGAGTCAGCAACAATTTCTTTCACATGGGAGAGAAGTCCAATGACATTCAAAACCTCTTCTACGGTTGGAAATTTATCTAAAGTGGGATTGACTTCAACCTGAGGTGAATGGGCAAATTGATGATGGTCTGTTGAGAACACTATAGAAATATTCAGCCTATATCTCCAGGATCATGTCCTTAGCATCAATCAATATGGCTACGTAGCACTGAGGAATTGAGATGCACCCTATGTCTTTGGCCCATTAATAACTTTCAGGGCAGCACAAAAGCATGTTAGTGTAAAACTGAACCTTCTTACTGAGCCCCAAATCCTGCATCTTATTAAGTTTTACTTGTACTTTATTTGTGATCAAGTTAAATGTTCCCTTCTTAGATATACATGAACTATCCTGTTGGTAAACCCTGTAAAGTTCTCATTTTTGATTTAGAAACTTTTGAGTTTCCCCACCACTTTCATCAAACCAGTCTTGATGCTTGCAAGTGTACTGCCCCTGATGAGTAAATTTCAGTTCTGTACACCAAATCTCTGAAAGCTGCTTACTCCTGTTCTGTTGCACTGTTGCCAATCTTGTGTTGGATCAATTTTCCCCTCAAGTTAGCAATCAACTATTCCCACTCAGAGGAGCACCCAATCTGTTGACATTAAGTCTTCTGATAGGACTTTTACCTTGGCATTACTCCTGCTGTTGATTTTGATATTTAAGCTGTAGAGAATAAGTTAATGATCAGTTCAGCATGCTGCACTGTCTTTTCATTACTCTTATATCCTATTTGTCTCTTTTCCTTACAATGACATAGTCTATTAAATACCAATAGCTGCTGTGAGGGTGCATCCATAAAGTTACATTTATAGGAAAATGAAATAGAAATTTAATAATGAGAAAATCATGAGGTGCATGCCTTCAATAGTAAGTGACCATTGCTCTTGCTGCTTCCAGTTCCAAATGTCCCAAGAACTCCCTGCCATGTCTGGTATTCTGAGACTTCTTTAGCATTAAAGTCATGCAAAAATGTAGGCTAGTCCTGTTTTAGCACATTGATGATAAGAGTCTCTAGATCTTCATAAAATATCTCTTTGTCCTCATCTGAATTTTTCATAGAGGAAGTATAAATACTGATTGTGGTAGGTTAGCATTTTCCTGCCAGTGGCAATCACATTTCCTTGCGTGTGTTGTTCGCTCATTTTGGTATTCATATAAACTTGTTGACAAGATTCATTTTAATTGGAATCCTATGCCAGCTTCATAGCCCTACTCTTCATTGTAGCCATTCCAGAAAAAATGTGTATATATCTTGAACTTCAGTAAGTTGGCTTTCATTTACCTGCCTTGTTTCTTTCACTCAGGGCTGCTACATAAAAGCTGTTAGCTTTTCAGGTTTTTGGATTTTGTGTTGTCTATAAATGTTTTCACATTCCATGTACTACATGCAAAAACAATTTTAACAATCATTTTAAAGAGTTTGAGTTCCAAATTCTTTCCCTTCTTCCCTCCTCAAAGCACCATTGAAAAGGTAAACAATTCTGTATGAGTTATACATGTGCAATCATGCAAAACACTTCTTTCATAGTCATATTGTGAAAGATTAACTGTATTTCTCTTTGTTCTATTCCATGTCCCACATGCTCTGTTCTTTCCTTTCACCCTGTTTGTCTTCAAAAGTGTTTTGCTTCTGACCATCTCTACCCCCAGTCTTCCCTCCCTTCTATCACTTCCCCCCTTTCTGTCTCCCTTGCCCCACACTTTGCTGTAGGGTAAGATAGATTTCTATACTGAATTGATTATTGTGTTATTCCCTCTTCGAGCTAATTCTGATGAGAGTAAGGTTCACTCCTCTTCACCTACCCCGATTTCCTCCCCTGCAAAAACTTTCTTTGCCTGTTTTATGTGATATAATTTACCCATTCTAAATCTTTTTTCCTGTTTTTACCAATACATTCCTCTCTCACCCTTGAATTTTATTTTTATATATCTTCTCTTCATATTCAACACACGCCTGTGCCTTCTGTGTAAATAAGCTCTCTTTAAGTACACTCATAATGACAAAAGTCCTATGAGTTACAAATATTTTCTTCCTATGTAGAAATGTAAACAGTTTAAATTTAATAGATTCCATATGATTTCTCTTTCCTGTTTACCCTTTCATATTTCTCTTGAAACTCATATTTCAAAGTCACATTTTCTATTTAGCTCTTGTCTTTTCTCGAGAATGCTTGAAATTCCCCTGTCTCACTGAATATTAATTTTTTCCTCTCAAGGTCTGTACTCCATTTTGGTGGGTAGGTGATTCTTGGTGATAATCCTTCCTCCTTTGTCTTCTGGGATATCATAATTCAAGTCTTCAGATCCTTTAATACAGAAGCTGGTAAATTTTGTGTGATCCTGACTGTGGCTCCAATATACTTGAATAGTTTCTTTCTGGTTGCTTGTAATGTTTTCTCCTTGTCCTGGGAATTGTAGAATTTGTCTATAATATTCCTGGAAGTTATCAGTATTGGATCTCTTTCATGAGGTTTTCTGTGGATTCTTTCAATTTCTATTTTACCCTCTGGTTCTAGAATATCAACGTATTTTTCCTTATAAGTTCTTGGTAGATGATGTCTAAGCTTTTGTTTTCTCTCATGGTTTTCAGATAGATGAAGAATTTTCATATTATCTCTCCCGGATCTTTTTTCCACATCAGTTGTTCTTCCAGTGAGATATTTCACATTGTATCTTATTTTTTCATTATTTTGGTTTTGTTTTATGAATTCTTGATTTCTCATAAAATAGCTTATATTTGTTCCATTCTAATTTTTGTGACTCATCAGTGAGCTTTGGGATATCTTTTCCATTTGGCTAATTCTCCTTTTTTAAAGCATTCTCTTCATTAACTTTTTTGACCTCTTTACCATTTGGCCTAATTCTGTTTTTTAGGGTATTATTGTCTTGAGTATTTTGTTTGTGTGTCTGTATCTTTTAGCAATCTATTGACTCATTTTTCACGATTTCCTTTCATTGTTCTCACTTCTCTTCCCAACTTTTACTCTACTTCTCTTACTTGATTTTCAGACTCCTTTCTGAACTCGTCCATGGCCAATTGATATTTTTCTTGGAGGCTTTAACTTTGGTGTCTTCTTCTGAGTGTGTACCTTGATCTCCCTTGTCACCAAAGTAAGTTTCCATAGTCAAAATTGTTTTTCCATTGTTTGTCCATTGTCCCAGGCTACTGCATAAATTTTAAACTCTTTTTTTAAGATAAGACTCTGCTTCCAGGGTGGAGAGCACACTATTCCAAGCTTCAGGGGTTTTGTGTACCTGTTTTCAGACATACTTCTAGGTACTCCTATGTTTTCAATTCTTTCAAAGTGGTATAATCTAAGCAGAGGTGTTTACTACTCTCCTGGTCTGTGCTCTGGTCTATGAGCAACCACAAGCACTCTTTTCTGCCCTTGGTCAGGTCCCTTCTCCAATATTGCTGCAAGCTCCACTATACTATTGCTCCTCTTTGTCCTGGGACTGTGACCCAGCACTGATATTGAATCCAAGTAAGGACAAAGCAACAGAACCCTCCTCTGGACTAGCAAATAGATGCTTCTTTTAAATTTTATTATTATTTTTTTAATGTTCTACAATCACTTCCTTAAAATTAAGATATAATCCCTGCCACACCTTTCCCCCACTACCCCCCCCTCCCTCACCATGACAGCCTACAATTCTGTAGAGGTTCTACATATAGGTATCTACATATTGAGCACATTTTTACTATAGTCATGCTATGTAGTCGCACTAAAATAAATGGAAGAAATCATATAACAAATCAAAACATAATACACTAAAACACACACACACACACACAAACATGATCTGCTACATTTTGCGAATGACTTTCATATTTATTTCTCTAAGTGTGGAAGGCATTTTGCCTTAGAAGACCGACATTGGGAATTTTTTTTTTAGTAAGTTCTTGTGTTATTATGAAGTTCCAAGTCTACCAGAAAAAAACCCTCAGACACTGTGGTTGTTGCTGTGCACAAAGTTCCCCTGGTTCTGCTCCTTTCACTCAACATCAGGTCATATAAGTCCTTCCAGGCTTTCCTGGAGTCTTCTTGTTCATCATTTCTTATGGAGCAATAGTACTCCATTATATTCATACACCATAATTTATTTAGCCATTCCCCAATTGATGGGCATCCCCTTGATTTCCAGTCCTTGGCTACCACAAAGAGTGCTGCTATAAATATTTTGTGCATGTGGGACCCTTTCCCATTTTTATAATCTCTTGGGCATACAGTCCTAGTAGCCATAGTGTTGGGTCAAAGGGTATGCACATTTGTGTAGTCCTTTGGGCATAGTTCCAAATTGCTCTCCAGAATGGTTGGATGAGCTCACAGCTCTACCAACAGTGAATTAGTATTCCAACTTTCCCATATCCTCTCCAACATTTATCATTTTCTTGTTCTGTCATGTTTGCCAATCTTATAGGTGTGATGTGGTACCTCAGAGTTGTTTTGATTTGCATCTCTCTAATCAGTAGTGATTTAGAACACTTTTTCAGATGATTATAGATATCTTTAATTTCTTCCCCTGAAAATTGCCTGTTCATATCCTTTGACCATTTATCAATTGGGGAATGACTTGTATGGTTATACATTTGAGTCAGTTCTCTATATATTCTAGAAATGAGGCCTTTATCCCCATGCTTAGCTGCAAAATTTTTTTCCCAATTTACTACATCCCTCCGAATTTTGGAGGCATTGAGATTGGTTGTGCAAAAACTTTTCAGTTTAATGTAATCGAAATTATCCATGTTGCTTTTCATAATGCTTTCTATCTCTTTTTTAGTCAAAAATTCTTCCCTTCTCCATAAATCTGATAAATACACTATTCCTTGCTCCTCCAGTTTATTCATGGTATCAATCTTTATACCTAAATCATGTACCCATTTGGACTTTATTCTTGTGTACGATGTCAGGCATGAGTCTATGCCTAATTTCTGCCACACTGTTAACCAGTTTTGTCAGCAATTTTTGTCGAGCAGTGAGTTCTTATCCCAGAAGCTGGGGTCTTTGGGTTTATCAAACAGGAGGTTGCTATATTCCTTGCCTACTGTGTCTTGAGTGCCAAGTCTATTCCATTTGTTTACCTCTCTGTTTCTTAGCCAATACCAAGTGGCTTTGTTAATTGCTGCTTTATGATGGAATTTGAGTTATGATAGCATTAGGCCACCTTCCCAAGCATTTCTTTTCATTAGTCCCTTTGATATTCTGGATGTTTTCTTCTTCCAAATGAATTTTGATATTATTTTAATCAGCTCTAGAAAATAATTATCTGATAGTTTAATTGGTATGGCACTAAATAAGTAAATTAATTTAGGTAGAATTGTCATTTTTATTATATTAACTTGGTCTACCCATGAACAACTGGTGCTTTTCCACTTACTTAGATCTGACTTTATTTGTGCAAAAAGTGTCTTGTAATTGTGTTCATATAGTCCCTGGGTTGGTTTTAACAGTTAAATTCCTAAATATTTTATAGTGTCTACCCTAGCTTTAAATGGGATTTCTCTTTGCTGTTGGACTTCGTTGCTAATATATAGGAATGCAGAAGATTTGTGTGGGTTTATTTTGTAACCTGCAATTTTGCCAAAGTTGTTTATTATTTCAAGTAGTTTTTTACTTGAATCTCTGGGATTCTTTAAGTATATCATCATATCATCTGCAAAGAGTGATAACTTAGTTTCTTCTTTGGCTATTTTTATTCCTTCAATTTCTTTATCTTGTCTAATTGCTACAGCTAACATGTCTAGTGCCATGTTGAATAATAGTAGTGGTAATGGACATCCTTGTTTCACCCCTGATCTTATTGGAAATGCATCTAGCTTATCTAACCCATTGCATATAATACTTCCTGAAGGTTTTAGGTAGATACTGCTTATTATTTTATGGAAAGTTCCCTGTATTCCTATGTTCTCAAGTATTTTTAATAGGTATGGGTATTGTATTTTGTCGAAAGCTTTTTCTGCATCTATTGAGATAATCATGTGGTTTTCGTTAGTTTTGTTGTTGATATGATCAATAATGCTAATAGTTTTCCTAATATTGGAGCAGCCCTGCATTCCTGGTATGAATCCTACCTGATGTATTATTTTCATGATAAGATGCTTGTATTCGTTTTGCTAAAATCTTGTTTAAAATGTTTGCATCTATATTCATTAGAGAAATTGGAAGAAGAGAGAGAAAAAGATGCTTTTAATTTCCTTCTGACCAAATGTTTAACACCTTGGTAAGAAGTAAGATGTTACCATGAGAGACAGGGCTGAAGCAGAAGTTGGTTTCAGAAGGTATGTGAAGAAAGAAGAAAAGGAATCTCATAGGAGATGGTCTTAATTTTTTCTATAAAACATGAGAACTTTACCTGAGAAAGGGGGCAGGGAAGAAGAGTCACCAGAGCTTTGAATGGGGAAAGAATTGCTGAATAATATAAGAAAGCAACTGAATCTGTCTTTACATCAGTATATGGAACTTCCAGATGAAGAACCTTCCTCTATCAATGCCAATGTGAACTGTATTTATAACTTCAATTCTTAGAGATTTTCTGAGGACAGAAAAGGTGGCAATCTATCCATGTTCCCACAGCTGTATGTATCAGAGATGAAACCTGAATGCATTATATCTCCCTTCTTCTCCTCTGTACATGGAAATATACATTCTGGATTTTTTTTAATGAAACAGACCACCTCTTCAAATGAACAAAGGAGAAGGTTCATTACTAACTTAGAAAGCACACTTTCAAAATGGGTTTTATTTGTTTAAAAAATATTCCATGTCTCTTAACTTCTCCCATCTTGTATCTTGTTCCCTTTGCATATCTGGAAGTCTAGCAAATTCAAGTTTTCTAGTTTATTTTTTATTTATAAAAATCCACGCAACATACTGTCTTTGGACGATAACAATATCCATCAGGTGCGCCGGGATATCTGCAGGACAAATATGAACATGTGCCCCCAATAAGAGTACATCTGGAAACACCGGAAAACTTACCAAACACTGTGGAAAGAAGAAAAATATATTTCATTATCTTTGTTTGAATCCACACAGAAAAAGTAATTTTCCATTTTAATCTGAATCATAGATTCACTGGTTTATCCCTACATACAATATTCACTAATCTGATTTAAAAAAATAATCTTTCAATCAATGAGATAATGTTATAATGAAAAATTTTCAGGTCTTGGAAACAGGAGAACTAGATGATAATTCTAGCATCCTGACTTTTCAGCAGTACAACCTTGTTAAAATCACTTTATCATGTTGATTGTTGCTCAAATATTTATAAAATGGGTGTTATCATACTTTACTAACCTACCTTACAGGACTGTAATGTGAATGAAATAGGGATAGACACCGGATATGAATTATAATTGGCATAGGAGGTTTTAGTGTTTTTTAGCCCTGTTCAGTAAACTTTTATAACATCACAAAAGTAAATTTGATTACATGATATAGGAAATGGTTCCTTATAGATGTAACTGTTACTCTTAATTCAACTCTTTGTGTTCAGTCAGATCATGAAATATTAACCAAGGATAAATATCAAGTATATTTGAAATATTTACAACGTTCCAAGTACTGTACCACAGACTGTAGGGTTCAAAATACAGAACTAATGCAGTACACAATGGTGTAGTCATCAAAAGGCTGAACTTTTCCCCTGTACTTTGATTCATGGGATCTGAGTTTAAATCCCAGCTATGCACTCACACTATCTCTGTGAATTTGGGCAAGTGTTCTCTCACTTTTCTCATCTACAAAATGGGGATGGGTTTGACTAGAGGAACTTTCAGCCACCTTCCAGTATGGTTCCTATACATTTTAGTGGTGATCCTGAAATTTTTGTGCTGAACGCTGAAAACATTTTGGAGATATCTTACTTAAACCTTTTTTTGACTTCTCATGCTATTGAAGAGTTTTTTAAAATACATAAAAATCTCCTGTGTTTAGGCACTAACTAGAGGTGTGAGCTTAGTCAAATCACTTAATCCTATTTGGTCCTCTTTCTTTACCTGTACAAAGACCTGGAAAAGGAAATGAGAAATCACTTGATAAGGATACTGCCAAGAAAAGGTCATTGGAATCACCAAGCTTTTGAGGTGACTGAAAAAAAGACCAAACACAATGAGTTAATCATGCTACATGGATGAAGCTTTCCCCTTAATCTTCATTAGTGGTAGGGAGGTCCGAGCCATATTCCCAATGACAGCTAATCAAGCCCTTGGAAGAACTCAAAAAGGATTTTGAAAAGCAAGTTAAACAGGTGGAGGAAAAACTAGGAAGAGAAATGAGAGAGATCCAAGAAAAGTATGAAAAACGGGTCAATACCTTGGTAAAGGAGACCCAAAAAAATGCTGAGGAAAATAACACCTTGAAAAATAGGCTCACTCAATTGGCAAAAGAGGTTCAAAAAGCCAATGAGGAGAAGAATGCTTTCAAAAGCAGAATGAGCCAAATGGAAAAAGAGGCTCAAAAGCTCACTGAATTTAATAGTTCTCTCAAAATTAGAATGGAACAGATGGAGTCTAATGACTTTACGAGAAACCAAGAAATCACCAAACAAAACCAAAAGAATGAAAAAATGGAAGAGAATGTGAAATATCTCATGGGAAAAACAACTGACCTGGAAAATAGATCCAGGAGAGACAATTTAAAAATTATGGGACTACTTGAAAGCCATGATCAAAAAAAGAGTCTAGACATCATCTTCCATGAAATTATCAAGGAAAACTGCCCTGACATTATACAACCAGAGGGCAAAATAAGTATTGAAAGAATCCATCGATCACCACCTGAAAGAGATCCAAAAAGAGAAACTCCTAGGAACATTGTGGCCAAATTCCAGAACTCCCAGCTCAAGGAAAAAATTTTGCAAGCAGCTAGAAAGAAACAATTCCAGTACTGTGGAAATACAATCAGGATAACTCAAGATCTAGCAGCTTCTACATTAAGGGATCGAAGGGCGTGGAATAGGATATTCCAGAAGGCAAAGGAACTAGGACTCAAACCAAGAATCACCTACCCAGCTAAACTGAGTATAATACTTCAAGGGAAAATATGATCTTTCAATGAAACAGAGGACTTTCACTCATTCTTGATGAAAAGACCAGAGCTAAAAAGAAAATTTGACTTTCAAACACAAGAATGAGAAGAAGCATGAAAAAGTAAACAGCAAAGAGAAGTCTTAAGGGACTTACCAGAAGTGAACTGTTTACATTCATACAGGGAAAGACAATATTTATAACTCTTAAAACTTTTCAGTATCTGGGTAGTTGGTGGGACCACACATACACATGTACATGCATGCACACACATACACACATGCACACACATACAGAGACAGAGAGCACAGATTGAACTGAATAGGATGGGACCATACCTTTAAAGAAATTAAGGTAAATGGTGAGAGAGAAATGTAGTGGGAGGAAAGAGGGGGAAATGGAAGGGGGTAACTATATGTCATTTAAGAGGCAAGTAGGAGATTTTTTTAGTGGAGGGAAAAAGAGGAGAGCTGAGAAGAAAAAAAACAAGAAGTTTACCCTTATCACATTTGACTAAACGAAGGAGTGAAATGCACACTCATTTGGGTATGAAAACCTATCTTACAGTATAAGAAAGTGGGGGAGAAGGAGATATTGCAAGGGGGGGGGATGATGGAAGGGAGGGCAAAGGGAGGAGGGAGCAATTTGAAGTCAACACTCGGGGAGGGACAGGATCAAAAGACAGAAGAGAAACAATGAGGGGCAGGTTAGGAGGGATGGTAATCCAGTTAGTCTTACACAACATGACTATCAGGGAGGTCATTTGCAAAACTACACAGATAGGGCCTATATTGAATTGCCTGCCGTCCCAAAGGGAATGGGTGGGGAGGGAGGGATGGGGAGAATTTGGAACTCAAAGTTTTATGAACAACTGTTTAGTATTGTGGTTGCAACTAGGAAAGAAGACATACAGTTAATGAGGAATAGAAAGTCATCTGGCCCTACAGGAGAAAAGAGAAGATGGAGACAAGGGAAGGGAGGGATGACAGAAGAGAGGGCAGATTGGAGATAGGGAAAATTAGATTGCTTGGGGTATTGGGGTGGGGAGGGGATAAAAGGGGAGAAAATTTGGAACCCAAAAATTTGTGAAAATGAATGTAAAAAGTTAATTAAATAAATAATAATAATAAAAAGAATATTTCCTCGTCAGATCCGGAAGTCGGGATCATTTGCATCTGTTCGAAAAAACTCTCTATAGTCTTATTTTTCTTCCCTTTTCTAGGCATTTTCCCAGCCAGCTACTTGACTTCTGAGATTCCTGTCCACCCCCACCTAGATCCGCCCAGCTGGTGCTTGGGGTCTGAGGTTCAAATGGGCTTTCCGCGGCAAGCTTTAGTTCAGGTGCTGGGGTGGGGGCAGGGCCGCCTCCCAGGCTCAGCTCCCTCAGAGGCTTTATGCAGACACCTTCAGGAACAGAGTGGGTGGTGGTGTGGGGGGGCCCTGCCTCCCAGGCTCATTTCTTTCAGGGGCTTTATGCAGACACCTTCAGGAACAGAGTGGGCGGTGGTGTGGGGGGGGGCCCTGCCTCCCAGGCTCATTTCCTTCAGGGGCTTTATGCAGAGGCCTTCAGTAATGGAGCGGGGTGGGGCAGGGCCGTCTCCCAGGCTCAGCTCCCTCAGGTTGTTTATGCAGAGACCTTCTGTAATGAAGATCCTGCCTGCTGCTGGGGGGAGTCCGAGCAGGCGCCGCTGCTGCCTCCGCTGCCGCCCACGACTCTGCCTCCGCCGTTTCCTGCCCCCGTCTCTGCCGCCGCCGCTTCCTCCCGAGGGGGACCGAGTCACGGAGACACTCCGCTCCCCCTCTCGACCAGCCCAGCCTTCTCTCTCACTGACCTGTAGCTTCTGTGGGGGGAGGGACTTTCCCGGCTACCGGAGCTTCCGTCCCTGAAGCCTGCTCAGATCAGCTTCTCTGGGGCTGCGGCCAGGGCAGCGCTGGGGTGGGGTCCACTTTCCGGGGCACGAGGGACTCTGTGGACGGGTCTCCAGGGCTCACTGGAACGGAAATCTCTTCCCCTATGTTTGTGCACCCCCTGCAGTGATTTAGAATTTATGGGGATCTCTTTTTACCTTAATTCTATGGGTTGTGGGTTTGGAGCTCGTAAACGTGCATCTTTCTACTCCGCCATCTTGGCTCCGCTAAGAGCATGATATTTTCTTCATGAAGAGAATTAGTAAAGATTAATTATGTCACTAAAATTGATTATACTTTAAGATGGAGGAAATGGTTCTGTATAAATTTAACAGTTATTCTTAATTCCTCTCTTTGCGAGCAGTCACACCACAATATATTAGTCAAGTATCAAAATCAGGAGAAAGCTAGAAGAAAGAATAAGAGAACATATGATTTTGAAGTAAAGCGAGGGAAAAAAATCCCACCACCTAATCATTTAAACAAGTTCTTGGTGGAAGAAAAAGTGTTTATGTAGAAGACAATGACATAAATTTCAATATTTTCTTATTGTTAAAATAATGTAAATAAATTGCCACAACAAGAAATCACCTGAGTCACCAACATTTGCTTTATTTTCCAAGTAGAGAGAAAGGAAAGCCATGGACAGCCCTTGTTTAGAATGTATGCTTAGGCCCAAAATTCTATGATGGCTGATTTAAGATTATGAGCTGTTTGACTTTATAAAATGAAACTAGTGGGATATAAAGTCATTTTTTCAAAGACCTTCCCAAGAAATCTTATAGGCAAAGGTATATAGAGAGTATGAAAGCATGGAAATGGAAAGACAACAAAAACATAAAAGATGAAAAATGTTAGAGAATACCTTAAAAAAATAAAAACTTTTCAAAATTAAGAGTACCCTTTTGACTCTAATTTTCCAGTCCTCAATGTGCTTAGAAAGTGGTAGAAATGGCACTGAATAGAACAAAGTTGTGAAAAAATGATAGAAAAGATCAACTTACTAACCATGCATGAAATCTTTTTACATTAACTCATTTAGGCTTCACAATAATTAACTACTCAGAAAGCAATCCAAATACTATCTCCATTTTAAAAAAAGGAGTTAACTTACATTTATATGGAAAGTTGACTTGCTTAAATTGGATGCACAAGTCAATGTCTGAGCTGGATTCACATCCTGATCTCTTTTCCAATCCAATTTTCTTTCCATTACACATTGCATTACGTCCGAAGAATTGGCTCATATATCATTTCTTGGTGGTAATTAAAATCAAATACCGGTATTTTCCTCACTTTTCCTCACTGAATGCTTGCACCAGGACATGGAAAAAATATGGATTATTTCTTCTAATTATGGCTGTCTAACACATTGTTATGGTAGTTTAAGGATGTGGAGGACAAAATTCTGGTTCTGGGTTTATGATACAGTATTTGACACATTATAGTAATTTCTAAGTGACCTATAGAATAAAGTATAAACTCCAGGTTCTGTTATCCAAGACCTTTTGCCATTGGATTCAAAATACTTTTCTAGGGTTATTATAAATTATTCCCTCTCATTTCCTTTACGTCTTGAATGAACTAGGCTACCCTTCATCTTCTCTTCTTGTTGTAACATCTCTCATCTACCATGCTCTGAATGTATTCTATGATTTTTCTCCCTTACCCTCAATTCCCCTTAAGAATAAACAGACAAACAAACAAGCAAAAACACAAAACTTTCTATTAAAAAAATGACCCTACATGAACATATGTTTTAGTCCTTCACTTCCTTTAAAAATCCATTCACATGGAGCCTTTCTTGAGTTTTCTTACTCTCCACCAATATGCAAGTGATATTAATCTTTTCTCATCTCTACTATCACTTTGAGATAACAAAGAAGAAATACAAATAATTCAATTACTACAATTTGTTTATATGACTTTCACCCTACAATACTGTAAGTTTCTTGAAAGCAAGGTCTTTATTAAATTTCTATGTTCTGAAGAGTCTAAAAAACTTCTTAAAAATGACAGCTTACAAAAAGTGAAATATGCAACCTCAAGAGGTGATCATTTCTGAATCATAGGTCATCTTCAAAGAGAGCTGGAGGCTATTCATTCTGCATAGTGTCCATGGGACTCTTTTCACATATAGATTGGGCCAGATGACTTCAGAGGTCCCTTCCCACTCTCAAATTCTGTCCATTCTCTGTTTCTGTGAATCTGGGAAATTTTCTCTATTCCCTAGAGAATAGGGAAGGACAGAAAATGTGTCAAGTGTCCTCTCAGCTCCTGATCCCATCAAACTGGAAGCCTCCTCGCTGCCAATTCTGACCTCTCCACATAGAGGATGGAAAAGGGTCTTGGGCATTTTTTATGAGAATGGAGAAATTATCCTTTGCTGTTTTTGTAAAACTCTTTAGGTGTGTGAGAAATTTGTGCCTGGCAAGACGATTTTTCTACTTTTGAATGGTCCTGCTGGAAAAAGGAATATAAATTATTTTCCCTGCTGACCTCTGCATTAGAAGCACCCTTCTGCCATCCTTCTCACAAGCTTTGCACGTCTAACTGGGGTGTATCACGGATCATCCAGAAAAAAAAGAGCACCTGAACCTCAGAACTTTGTATGAAATTGGCACTCAGATGTTCTCCCAGTGGTTTAATGTGGAACCACGGTTCAAAGAAAAGAACCATCCAGACTTCTGATATTAATTTCTCTGAGGCTCTTTCGTGCAGCATCAGAGTTCATAACAGCATAGAATAGTTCCTGTAAAGTAGAAAGGACAGTGGCCTTGGATAAGTCTGGGTATAATGTTGTTTGGGAAAGAAAACACCTTTTTTTTTTTTTACACAACTCGTACCTCATCAATTCAGGAAACATATTTTAAACATTCATAATGTGAAGATATCTACGTTTGTCACTGAAGATATAAAGGTAGAAATGACATGACCTCTGTTCTCAAAGCAATTCCTTTCTCCCCATGGTGTTTTGGACTAAATGGGATGTTACTGAATGTGTATACAGGTATACACATAAGTATAAAGAAAATATCATCATGATTAAAAGCATGGGAGCAAGCACACAGCTCTGTTTCACTCCATTAGTGAATGGGAAAGCATGAGAGTATTTTCTATTATCCAGAACCCAGCAAACATTCCGTCATGAAATTGACGTACGATATTGATGAACTTCCCTGGGCAACCAAATTTTGATATAATTGTCCATAACACCTCATGACTACTAGTGTCAAAGTCCTCAGTCAGATCAGACCTCTGTTCTGGTCCTGGCATTTCTCCTAGAGGTGTTGGACAGCAAACACCATATCCACTGTTCCTGGGTGCTTTCTGAACCTACACTGGCTCTCAAGTTTATGACCATATTCCAGGTGAAGGAACAACTTACTAAGGAGGACACTAGCTAGAATTTAGTCAGCAATGACTAAGAGAGAGATCTCCATGTGATTGTTGCGGGACAATCTAATCCCTTTGCCTTTGTAGAGATGGACAATGGAGGCATCCTTGAAATCCTGGGAGATAACCTCCTCTTGCCATATAACCTGGAAAATGGAGAGAAACAGGGCTGTGTTCGTGCTCACTTGCATTTTAGCATGATATTTTCAGCCAAATTGACAAATGCTTTCATTGAGGATCAACATCAAGGTCAACTACCATACTGATGGTAAGTTCTTCAGTTCGAAAAGGCTGCAAGTCAAGACCAAAGTGGAGGGAGGGTTGGTGCATGATTTTCTGTTTCCAGATGATAGTGCACTCAATTCAGCTTCTGAAGCTGTAATGCAACAAATTATGGATTAATGCTCTGATTCCTGTGGTAATCGTGGCCTAATAATTAACACCAAGAAAATCAGCCACCACCACACTATCAATATGTGGACTCATTGGTTACAACTACAGAGAAGTTTGATTGCTGTGGATAAGTTCACTTACCTTGGTAATGTACTTTCCAAGAACATACACATTGACAATGAGGTTAATGCACCCATTGCCAAAGCTAGCTCAGTGTTAAGGAGGCTCTGAAGAAAAGTTTCTGAAAGAAGAGGTATTGGACTGACTACCAAACTGACGATCTGCAGAGCCATTGTGCTGACCTCATTGTTATATGTTTGTGAAACATGGACAGTCTACCAGCACCATGCTAGATTACTCAATCATTTTCCATTTGAGCCATCTTAGGAAGATTCTAAGGATCACCTGGTGGGATAAGGTACCAGACACTGAAGTCTTGGCTCCAGCTGAACTGACACATGTTCAAACTATTCTTCAGAGAGTGCAACTTGGATAGACTGGCCACGTTGCTCAAATGCAAAAAGTATCCTTGCCAAAAAGATCATTTTATGAAGAACTCAAATGAGGCAGGTGACCACATGGTGGCCAGATGAAGCAATGCAAGGATACTCTTAAGGTCTCTCTGAAGAACTTTGAATTTGACTGTGCAACATGGGAGACACTGGCACAGAATTGATCAAATAAAACTAGTTCCTGTTCTTCAAACAAGGCTCCCAGTTGCTCAAGAAAGTCTCCAAATGGTTGTTTTGAAAGGGGATGTGTTTCTCCATCAAAGTGTACAGCTCTTGACATTCACAGTGAAATAATAAAAATAATTTTGGGGAGCTGGAGGTGAGTTTCTTTATCTTTACCAGTCAAGCAGAAGTGATGATTTATGGAGGTATATGGTGAGTAATTATGGACATATAAAATAAAGTATAAAATACATTATTAACCTTTCAAAGGCATTTTCTTTCCACCTCCCATTTCCTTGTCTGATCAGTCTGTTTAATGGAAATCTTGGAATTCCAACCTTTCACCTGAGGCCAAGCTTATTGTATCTTCATTGTTCATAAAGTTAACATTCTCAACTATGTAATCTGCAAGATGTCCACAAGTTTTATACCCAGAGATTTCTTTCCCAAAACTCCACCTTCTGAAAATATTAACCCTGTGTTGTCTATGTGTAAGGTAACGGTTGTCACAGACAGAGGGCTACTTATGGAGACTTTGCCATTCAGGCTGGCACACCCTTTAGGAACTGGAATAGAATGGGGGATAACTGATTACATATTAAAAATTCTGTGTTTCATACTATTTTCCTTCCCTTATCTTCACAGTATAGTGATGATGCAGTAGGTGGAGAGTTAGTCACTTGAGAACTTCTGGATTCAAGTTTCCATTACATAAGACAATTTGAAAAGAATGGCGATATGAAACTACAAATCTACTATGTACAATTTGCTATTCCTTTCAAATATGTCAAAGTTATCCTGTAAATTTATAATTTTCTTCCCCCTTCCTTGTCTTAAAGATGGCTACCACTGGACACAAATAAGCAAACACACACACACACACACACTCATATATGCGTATATATGTTTACTACTCTCTTGGCCTGTGCTCTGGTCTATGAGTCACTACAAGCGTTCATTTTTGTCCTGGAACTGCAAGGAAAGTCCCCCTCCATGGTGTCCTCAAGCTCTGGTGTACTGGTGCTTCTCTTCCCCCTTGGACTACCACCTGTGATTGTGACTCAGATCTAAGCATCAGCAAACTTACAGAGTTTTGCTGCAGTGCTAAACAAAAAACCCCTCTAATGTCTTTCTGACCAGTTATTAGACACCCTTACTGTCTCTAGGCTGAGAGCTTTGGAAGTAGTCACTGCTGCACCTTGCTGTTGGTTTGCTTGGAGTGGAGCAGTGGTGATGGAACCTGCAACTGGGATGGCAATCAAAATGGAACCTTTTGCTGTTCTGTTTTAGTATAATCAAGTGCCTCTGATTGAATCTTACCTTTATCAATAAAGAGTCTTTAGAGGGAGTAAAGTACAGAAGCAAGAGTTTTGCTTTTTTTTTTCAAAGTAGACACAATGTATATATTTGTATTGCTAATTATTTTAATATGATTAAAGATCTTTCCCACCCATTGGTGTTCCTGCCCACTGTGGAAAGCTTGATTAGGGGAGTTGTTTTGTAGGAGAGTCCCAAGTACCTGCTGTTTTTTTCTACTGAGGCATTGGGTCAAAGGATAGTGATGCCCTCTGGTTGTAAAAATGTATAAATACTCTGAATTGAGGTTTGACTTAGGGGCTCAATTTTTATAATAGGGTTTGAGTACCAGAGGAGGACTCTGGGAAGCTACTAAGGAGCCTCCCATCCCATATACTGTACTTCCCTCTTTGATAAGTGGTCAGACACCTGTACTTGTCTCTTGAATTATGGTCAGGAAGAGGAAGTCACGTCTGTTGATTACTTTGGGGCTTACTGACTGGGAGAGTTTGGCCAGATGATGAGCCTGGAAAGCCAATAAAGAGGCCCCCACCCCTGTCTTTGAGAATCCAGATGTCTTGCTTCCCTCTCTGGTAACTATGGTCAGGCAGTTGGGGGTCCAACTGTCTGTTGAAGTCAGGCAGAGGAAGTCATGTCTGTTAGTCTTTAATTTCTCTGTATTTTCTTTGAAGTCCGAGGTGCTGACTCCTGGAACTAACTGAATCATACATGTAACTTGGTTAAAAGACTGATACATATGCTTGATTAAAGTGATTATTAACCCCTTGAATGTTGCTTTCCTTCTATGAATGCAGATATAAGAACTTTTGATAGTAGACCCGCCCTCCTGTGTATATTGACCTTCTTACTGCTATAGCACAGTTTACTCCACTTTCACCCAGCTGCAACAGACCCTTCTTCCTGACCTTCTACATTATCTTTGACATCTGTGGCCTGAGAGATCTAGTAATAGGCACTCCCTTATTGTAGAGGCTTGTGTTATATCTTGTGTTATCCTGATTGTGTTTCCACAGTTTTTTCTGGCTGCTTCTGCTATTTTCTCTTTCATCTCATAACTCTTTAATTTACCTGAAATATTCCTAGGATCTTTCCTTTTGAAATATCTTTCAGGAGGTGATTGGTAGATTCTTTCATAAGTCATTTGATTCCCCCAGTGTCTGTGGGCTGAGAGCCCCAGAAGCAGATCCTGGGGCTGAGGCAAATCAAAATTGATTTAGAGCACTTCTTCATTTATCCATGGATAGTTTTGATTTTTTTCTTCTCAAAATTGCCTGCTTATAGCTTCGATCATTTATTAATACTTGAATGGCTTGTATCCTTATAAATTTGATTAACTTAAGTATATGTTCGAGAAATGAAGCATTTATGAGAATGCTTACTATAAAGATTGCTTCCCAGTTTTTTGCTTTTCTCCTAATCTTGATTGCATTGGTTTTCTTTGTGTACAAGTTTTTTTTTCTATTTAACATAATCACAAATTTCTGTTTTACCTTTTGTGATGCTCTCTATCTACTGTTTTGTCATGAATACTTCCCTTCCTCATAAATCTGATAAGTAAATGATTCCTGGCTCAACATGTCCCCAGTAAAACCATCATCTCCTCTGCACCAAAGTAAAAGAAGACAAAACCCAGGCCTTCCAAATTCTCTTTGTTGAAAGCTTTATCAACCTCACACTTAAACCTTGCTTAAAAAAACAGAATTTTTGATCCCTTCACTGTTCTTCAACTTCCTCACATCCAACCACTATCTGAACATACATCTTTAAAAACCTTATCCAACAGTTTAAATTTTTCTTAGTATTTAGAACTGGAAGGGACATTGTAAGTTGTCTAGTCAAGATGACACAGTGATCTAAGTGTGGATTTGGATTTATCTGAGTTAAATCTGGCTTCAGGTGGTTAGTAACTGTGTAATTCTGGGCACACAATCTGCTACAATTTCCTAATTAATAAAATAGGGATGATAATAGTAGTTACCTCACAGCGTTGTTCTGAAGGTCAAATGAGCTAATGTTTACAAAATAATTTATAAAGCTTTTAAAGTTTTATAAATTTTAGTTTTTATTATTAGCTCCCAATCCTCACTTTGTACATAAGGAAACATAGACCCCATGTAGGAACACTGTATTCTTTTTTCCATCTGACAATCTCTATTGCAGCTGGGTGGCATAAAAACAATAGAAAACAAAACTTGGCCAAGCTCATGAATGTAACAGTCATGAATCAAACCTAACTGCCCCTTTGCCATGCTGACACCTCTAACATATCCATGATTTCATTTATGTGAACTGCTTCCTCAGTTCAGACTGAAACACCCCCTTACTTTTGTTTTATCCTCTCATAAATTATCCTTAGAGAATTAAACCAGTATACTAAAGATCTTACTTATTCAAAGAATTTTATCCTTCTATAGGCCACAGTTAACCATTAAGGAGTTCCAGTTCTTGCCCCTTGCTCTTGATCCCTGGCTTGCCCATCACACTTTCAAACTGTAATTTGTATGTTTTCCAATTCTATGGATTCCCTTTAGACCACTTATGACATGAAGTCATTTTTGGTGATATGCTAAAGACTGGGTACTTTGAAGGATGAAAAAAAAGAAAAAAATATAATATTGCCTTTATTTTTTCTCCTTAGGGAAAAATGTCACTGTGTTACTAAAGGTTTCCTCTAATCATACTTGGCACTTTGTTCTTGCCAAGGCAAATAATCTATAAAATTCTCCCCATGACAAGAACTCAAAGTTGCCTATCAAATAAAGTTCATTAGACTGGAACTGGAAGTCCTTCATGATCTCATTCCAGCCTGTTTTAGTTACAAAGGATTATAAACTTAGATTCATGGATTTGGAGATAAAAAGGACTTTAGAAACTTCTTTTCTAGCCCTTTCATTTTATAGAAATGGAAACAGATGAAGAAAAGTTAAACGACTTGCCCCATATCACACATATAATACATATCAGAAGCATGCCTAGAATCCATGTCTACTAACTTTAGATCAATTAGTTTTTCTATTGTAACACTCTTTAGAGCACTGTATCCTGTACCCCTTCATAATACTAGACTGAATGTCTAAGCACACCCCGTACTTATGTGCTTTTGCTCACTTTGACTACTAAGCCTGTAATGCTCTCCAATGTCCAGTTATAGAAATTCTACCCATCCTTGTGATCCAACTAAAATACAACTTTCTTTAAAGAGCCTTTCTTCCTTGATCTTCCTCAGCTAATTTAGAAGTGATTTTCCCCCTTACCCTGCATTCTTATAGCACTATATTTATTTTAAGCATAAAATTGTAATATTTTGTTTTAAATCATTTATCTCCCTATCTTACTTTCTCTATTGTTTTATCTCTACTTTAAGTACAAGAAATATTTTTTTTATCCATGTGCCCATTCACCACACACAATATCTTACATATCACTTAATCATGAAGTATTCATTAAGTCTCTGCATCATTCCAAGGACTAGGAATAGAAAGCAATTATAAAACAATCCCTATCCTCAAGGAGCTTGGGTTGCTTGCTGTCCTTTATTCTTGAAGGGGACCAAAATGACATCACTGTGAAACAGTCAAGTTTCAGTGTCTCTAACTGTGACTGATCAGACCAATACAAGCTGGGGATATTGCACCACAAATAGGGCACAAATAGTCTGTGTGAACATTTGGGGTGGATGCACTTGATCCCTGTGTCCTGTGCTTCCTTTGAACTATTTTAATTTTGCTTTGCTCATATAGCACAGCACCTTTTCTGATGTGGGCAGGCCATGCTGAGTGGTCCTCTGCTAGTGTCGCTCATGTCACACAATCAATTCCAAAGTTCTTAAATGAGACCTTGAGAGTGTCTTTGTATTCCTTCTTCAAAAAGCTTACATTTTATTGGGAAGGGCAGCATGGACATATAAAAGTTTATATAAAATACAAAATATATCAGTGGTAATGTAAGTTGCATAGATAAGTAGGAGTTTTTAGAGATTAGGATAAGCTTCATGTAAAAGGTAAGTTGTAAACTGTTTCTCAAAGGAAATGAGGAATTGTGAAAGCATGAAATGATGAAAGAGCCAATTCAAGACAGTGAGGATAGTCAGTGCAAAGGCACAGAGATGAGAAATGAAGTCCTGTGCTATGAGAAACAAAGAACAAATAATTTGGCAGGACTATACAGAATATGAAGGTACAAATTATATAATTAGGATGGAACGATATGTTGAGGTCAGTTTATGAAAGGATTTAAATATCAAGTGGAGGAGTTTATAATTGATTTAAGGCCATAAGGGAGCCAATGCAGTTTACTAAGTAGAAGAGGGATAAAATATGTGCAACACAGGTGAAATAACATCCTGATTCCTTAACTTTCCCAACAACCTTGAGAAGAAGGTTAGACACAGTACTAATAGGAAAGCATGCAAGCAGGTATAAACATTTTTTTATTTCAAAATTCTTTCCATAGATGACATTACCTATTATAAAGATTAATATTAAAATATCAAATTAATGAATGTAATTAGTGTAAAGTGTAAAGTTAAATTCTCTGAATTCTGACTCAGAATCCAATGTAACATTTATTCTGAGACACTTTCCTCTTGCCCCCTCCAGGGTATGATGCTATTTCTCAAATGGTTAAATGTATACTCCACACCATGTCCAAGTCTGGCAAAGGTTAGACGTGATTTTGGTGAATTGCACACCAAATGTAATCTGATTTGGAATATGATAAAGGATAAACAAGAAAGCCTGATGGCAGGAGGTTTGGGAGATGAATTGGTAAGAGGGTAGAAGATGAGAGTATGGGAAGGTGCATGAAGTATTATTCTTATCATAATAAAATGCACCCCATTTGGAAAGCAAGCTTTCTAAATAAGAAATTATTTCTGGGTGATTGTTCATTTGAAGAAATGAAGTTTCACTCAGAAATCATAAGACATAGTTATATTCTCTGGTATGAAAGAGAGTCAATGTGGCATAGTGGATAGAGAGTTAATGCTGAAGCCACAAAGATCTGAGTATAAGTCGAGCTTCTGAGAAAAATTAACTGAGGGACCATGAATAATTTACAACATTCTTTGTAGTCTTGGCAACTTTCTAAGACTTTAAGTTAAGATCAAAGGCTGACCTGTGTTTGTAGAGGGAGTTTTTGTTACCTAGAAGTTTGCTATACTAATAAAATCACAGGACAAATAACTTTGCCTGTCTTACGTAAATTTCCTGGAGATCCAGAATTTTGTTGTTGAGTTTTTTCTATTGATAGATTTCGGGCTTTTCTCACTTAGATTTGTGGTCTTTTAGAGTTGTTTTAACCTAAACAATTCAACTTCTGTTGGCTGTGAGCATCTTACTCTTAACTAAGGTTGATCCACAGGGGAAGACACAATTTATCAGTGGGCCTTTATTTAAAGCTTCAGTGACTCAGTAGAATATTTCAGTGATTCTCACCTTGTAGAAATTCCTTCATAAACGTAAAATCACCTTGAAAGTACAATGAAGCATCAGAGTAGAAATTAAATAAAGATTGACATCTAAGTCATGTATGAAAAAACAGAGAAAAAATATCATAAATCCATCCCATTTATGAATATCACTGCTGAAGTTTTCAGTAAAATCTTAACAAATAGACTATTATGACATATTTTGAAAAATATTCACTGTGACAAAATCAGATGTAAATCAGGGGTACAGCATTAGGAGAAATGAACATGATTTGACTATTTTAATATTTGAGCAATCATAAAAACAATTAAAACTGGATAGTTATATCAAGAAATCCAGAAAAGATCTTTTAAGAAAATCAATTGTGAGAGATGGAGCCCAGATGGTGGTGTTAAAGCAGAGACTAGCCTGAATTCTCCCACAAACCCCTTCAAATACCTTTAAAAACAATTCTAACCAAGTAATTGTAAACAAATTCTAGGGAACAGAAGCCACAAAACGACTGAATGTAGCCAATTTCTAGCCCACAAACACTCAGAAGATCAACTGGGCAAAGGAGAAAGAATCATATACCCAGAGAAACTGAGTATAATCATTCAGGGGAAAAATGGATATTCAATGAGACAGATGACTCTCAAGAATTCTTGATGAAAAGACTAGAGCTTAATGGAAATTTTGACATTCAAATACAAGACTCCATAGAAGCATAAATAGGTAAATAGGAAAAGGAAAACATTAAAGATTTAATAAGGTTAAACTACATACTCATACATTGGAGAGCAATATTTGTAAGTCATCAGACCTTTCTTATTATTAGGGTAATTAGCAGCAGTATAGTAGGAGTAGAGGTTACTGATGTGATTTGAATATGAAGGATTGAGATCGAAAAAATAAAATTAATGGTGAAAGAAGAATGGAGAAAGAGAAAGAAAGAGGTAGGATATAGTAAATTATCTGACGTAAAAGATGCAAGAGAAACCTTTGACAGTGGAGAGGAAAGAGGGAGATGAAGGAGAGTGAGAGAACCTTTTTCTCATCAGAATTGGCTCAAAGAGAGAAAAACATACATGGGCAAATCTATCTTATCCTATAGCAAAACAGGAAGGGAAGGAGACAAGAGAAAGAGTGGAGATGTTAGAGGAAGAGCAGATTGGGGGAATGCAGTGGAGGAGAGGGAAATCGTGGGTTTTTTTGGGAATCAAGGCATAAAGGGCATCAAAACTAAGAAGTAGATCTTGAAATAGAGATACTGAATGGAAAAAAAGGAAGATTCATTTCTTCCTTTTGTTTGCAGAAGTGTAAGATAGAGAGACTGTCAGATAGGGACTGTCAGACTCAGAGGAAGTGTTGGTGACTTTTACTAAACATGCTCTTTCCTTCTCTCATTTTCTTTCTTCTTCCTTGTCAGAGCAACTGGCTTTCTTCTGACACAATGCGATTTTGAGGAGGGACAAGATGAAAGTTAGAAAAAATGTAGAATAAATGGGGGAGGAGAATAGGATGGAGGAAAATACATTTAACAATAGTAACTGTGACTAAAAATTGAAGTGTCAAGTCAGGGACTCCCTTTTACTTCTATTAAAAAATCAATGTGCAGCTCTCTAAAGCAGAATCTGCTGCTTTCACAGATTTGTCCAAGCACTCTCCCTCTCATTTCTAAGTTCAATTCAGAAAAAAAATCATTTAACCCATCATCTAGAGCATAGACTATGAAGTGCAGTGGATAGAGCACCAGTGCAGGAGTGAGGTAGAACTGAGTTCAAATCTCACCTCAGACACTCACTAGCTGTGAGACATCGGGCAAATCATTTAACTGCAATTACCTCATCCTGGCTCATTTCCAGTCATCCTGATGAATATCTGGTCACTGGATTCACATGGCTCTGGAGAAGAAATGAGGTAGGTGACCTCCACAGCCCTCCCTCACTCAAAACAAAGTCAAGTGCAAGTCATGTCATCATTTCTCTGATGGCATGGTCTTCCTCGTCAGTGAAAGATGAACACACATACACACACACAAACAAACACTATGAAGTACTTTCTTCTACTCTTGGGTTTGGGTTCCCTCCCACAGCTTAAAGAACTCAAACTGTACTCTTCACCGATTCATTAAACTCCTCTTGCTCATGTCTGATTGTCTTTTACTGTGATGCATAGAACGCATCTCAGTCACTTCTATCTAATCTCCAACATTTTGATTCCACTTCTACCTCCCCATGGCTATTTCCTTACTCTTTTGTCAACAATAGTGATAGTTAGTGAGGGTCGTTTCTGCTTCCAGATCTTGAGAAAAAGATTTATATACTTTTTTTCACAGGTAACATCTTTGAGTTATCACCCATTGGAGGTTTTGAGGTTCCAATATAAGGCATAATCAATCAAATAACAAGCTACATTCCAGGGTTGCTCCTGGATTCTAAGGATTTAAAGACAAAAATGAAACAGTGACCTTAAGTTCAAAAAGCTTAAATAATCTTTCAGTTTCTTATCCTAACTTAAATTCCATTCATAATCTTAAAGAATCACATATTTAAGAAATAAAAAATATTCTTATTTTACAGGAATGCAAAATGAAATCTAGAGCTAATAAGTAGTTTGTCTGAAGCCACACAGTAAACTGCAGAGGTAAAATTGAAACCTTTATTTTCAGTTTCAAATCAAATTCTTTTGCCATAATTTACTAATTAATAAATACCTGTATACTATGAAGATAATGGAAACTATCATCTGCCATAAAAATACATTCAGTTTTAAAATTTGCATTATGAAGAATACTCCATCAAAGTAGGAATTTACCTAGATGGTGTACTCAGGCTTGTTTCTGATTGGTAATACGAGTAGGACAAGTTTGAGAAGCTGTAGAATCTGGGCCAGGAAGATTACTAGGGGATGATGATGAGAGAGACGGAGAGACAGAGAAGGAGTATATAAAAGAGAAATAATGGAATTTGTTGGGAATCAGATAATAAAAGGCATAAAAATTAAGAAATAGATATTGAAAAAGAAATAGTGGATGGAGGAGAGGGAAGAGTAATATTTTTCGTTTTGTTTGCAGAAGTGCAGGATAGAGAGAGGAGATATTTAGAGACTGTGAGACTCAAGTGAAGTGTTGATTACTTTTATTAAACATGTTTTTTCTTCTCTCATTTTCTTTCTTTTTCCTTGTCATAGCAGTATGGATTGGGGGTGGATGTATTTGTAAGTGAAGGTGTTTTTAAACAAACAATATTAATACAGCATTTTATTTTTTAAAAAAACTGACCAAGAGAAAGGTATTGAAACAAAAAAATACTTACAGAAAAGAGAAGAGAGAAATAAATATTAAAAAAACACACAAAAAAGAGTAGAATGGCAAGACAGAACAAGGAGCTATAAAATAAAGACAGGAAGGTTCAGAGACAAAGAAAGAAACAAATTTAAGACTAAGAAAAATGCAGAAACAAAAATAAAGAAACAATTAGGCAACAGAGAAGTCAGAGACATAATTCAAAATGTAGTTTTAAAGTATTAAAAACATAGGAAAGGTAGAGAGAGGAAAGTGACTCTGAGAGTACCTATGAAAGTGAATATGCAAAAGATTTATGTTTGAGCTCAAAGTGTGAGATAATTCAAGAGTACAAAACGATCACAAGGTGTGTGTGTGTGTGAGAGAGAGAGAGAGAGAGAGAGAGAGAGAGAGAGAGAGAGAGAGAGAGAGAGAGGTAAAGAGAGAGAGAGTTTTCAATCATATTAAGAATCTCAAGAGAGGAAATTCCAATTCCTCCTCCTCATTCAGGTTGGCCCCTTCCCTGCACAGAAAGTGTTGGAGAGTCAGTTGGGACAGTGAGAGATCAAATGATGTGAGTGGAGCCACTCAGTCACTTTGTGTGAGAGGCAGCGCTTGAACCTAGAGCTTCCCAATCAAGATGCCAACTCTATCCAACACACCATGCTACAATTATGTTTCAGAGTAAATGTTGAAGGCAGAAAGGCCATGAGGAAAGAAATGAGACATAGAATATTGAAATCTAATAAACCACTTCCCATTCTTTTCCAGTTCCAGAAAGATGTGTCAGCTTGATCAGAGGAGCTCCCATACAGAGAATATCCAATCCCTTATTTATTTCTGGGCACCGTTAACCTATACATATAGGTTATACATGCAACCCTATACATAAAGAGCACAATGTTAATATTTTCAGAGGGGGAAGTTTTGGCAAAGATATCTGTGGATATGGAAGTTCTGGACATCTCACAGGTAAGAAAGTTTTGAGGACCTTCCTTCTGAACCATACAGTATAATTAAGGTTGATATCAGGTGTAAGGTTAGAGCTTCACGTTTTGTATCATAGAGAGTGAAAAAAACATAAAGACGGCAGATGGCAAGATCATGCATGAAGTCTATTGATAACTTGCCTTTTCTCCTTTTATGTGTGTATATTCGGTCACCATGTATCTTAGCATTGTGTGCTTCATGCTTGGCTAGAACAGGTCAAGCCTCACCTCCAGCTCCCCAAGTGGTGGGTTGTTTGTTTTATATTTTACTGGAGCCTCTAAGAACTGGGTAAAGAGATTGAGAAACAAAGTAACTTTTGGGATTCCCATCTGGAGTTTTCCTGAGAAACCCTACAGACTTTTCTGAAGGACAAGGGTCAGCTCCCTTTGCCCATATCTCCAGTAGAAACTTCCATTCCCCCAGTCCTCATCTGGTCAACTCCATTTTACTTATTCTTTCACCTCAGTAATGGGTCATTTCAGTAAAAACAAATCCTTATTTTTGTATCAATTTTAGACCAAAGAGTTTAGAGCTAGTAGATACATAAGAGTTTATTTACTAAAATGTGTTATTTCACAATTGTGGAAACTGAGACCTTGAAAGAGTAAAAAATTTGCCCAAACCTATATGATTATTTTAAGTGTTAGACTGCAACTATATGTGAAGGATTTATATAAGGAATCCTTCCTTTAGTTTGACGATGTCCTCTGTCATCATATCCAATAGCAGAATTTCAGTGTAAACCCAGGCTCAAAGGACCAATTGTAAGTGATTGTCTCCTCCATGGTGGAGATTTGTTATTCATTGCTCTTCCACAGTATGGGAGATGACTGCTCTAGGTGAGAACTAGAAAGAAGAGTAATGTGGCTCCTTCTGGTTTCCTCAGTTGAGTTAGAAGCCTCAAGATTCCAACTTTTCTTCAGGTTCCTGCAAAAATAAAGAGTCTAAAAGTGTGGCATGCAAAACTTTAATGACATCCCTATTCTCAGCCTATTATGCTAGAGATCCTGGAGAATTTCCACTTGACTGAAATCTAGGTCTCTCTCTCTCTCTCTCTTTATGTGTATAAATGTACACACACACAGACACACGTGCGTAAATATATTCATGTGTTTACACACATGCATGCATGCATTCAAACGTGTGCACATATACACACACTCAACTAAATTTTTTCCCTTAACTACCATCCTTATTTTTCTATATCAGTCCTTCCAAGACATAGGATATATAGAGTCACTTTGTATGTGACAATGAGAACTCAAAAACAAAAATTCCACCTGAATGAACTCCCTTTACATGACTGGACAATCATAAGAAAAAAACAAGTAGTTCTTTTTATGCTAACCCAGGAAGGAACCAAATAGTCACTACCATACAGATTAGAAAACCACACAATAGACTGGGTCATAGCAGACACAGGCATCTGCATCATACCACGTCCTTGATAAAAGTGCTCAGCTCATTGATGGAGTCATCACGAGAAGTCATACAGTTCAACTCAGGCTCAATTTTCTTACTTTCTTTTTTACTTACATTCCCCACTGATCACAAATACTGATATCACAGAAAACCTCCCTAAACAAAGATTTTATGCTTATACATGGCAATTAAACTCCAAGAATGAATGCAGCGAGCTTTGTGAAGTTAATGGAATTAACAGAATGATTTCTCTCACAGTACTTGGGAAGTAACAGTTTCCTAGGGTACCACCACTTTCTTTCCAAAGCTAAGAGCTTCTTCCTTACCTGTCTGTTTTCCCCTTTATCAGAGTCTCAGTGTAAGCAAGGATATTGGCATAATGTGTTAAAAGCTGTTCTGGATTGGATTATTTATCTAAGTAGAGATAAAACTTCACTAGAAATAATCTGGGTACACTGGTGAATTGGCTGGTAGAAGGGATGCTCTTCATTGGTTCCTGTATTTTCCAACCCATTGATAACTTAATGTTAACAATGTATTCAACGTGGGAACAGGAATTGATGATGTACTTCCATGACACCTGAGGTAAGTAGGTGACAAAATGGCGCATTTTTGGTCATAGTGTAGCAAAGTCTGAGTCTCATATAACAATGAAATTATTTTACTAGCTGCTGAGAATGACAATCAGTACAAGAGCATTGCATTCCTATGGAGCAGTAAGGGAATGATTGTACTTACAGTGAGTCCCTGAGAATAGCTGCTGAAAGGTATCAAAACCAACATACAAGGTGATGGAGAGGTCAACTCGACCACATTGGACCACTGGATAGAAGAATCCAGTCCTAGAATTGAATCATATTCTAAATAAAAATTCCAAACTAAGGTTTTAGTGCAATGACAGACAAGGACACAAAGTCGTAGCTGTGCTTTCCCAAAATTGAAGGATTTTCTGTTGCTTAAAGGAATCACATCTTGATTTTCTCTGCTTTGGTGATTGTTTCCTGGGTGCTGCACATCTTTCAAGGAATGAGTAAGAGAGAATGTCCTAGTTTTAGGGCAACAAGTTACCCGGCAACATGTATAAGCTCAATAGTGGAGACAAACCACTTGCAGGCACCTCCCTGGGATTCAGGCCTCCTTCATAAACAGAACCAATTTGAAAAATTCATAGGCAATGTTTATCATGTCTGTAATCAGCTTCTGGAGCAGCCCTTCCACTATCCACCATGAACACTGGCAGAATTCCTTCATTTTCAACAACATGTTGTTCACCTCTGGTACCATTTAGAGTTTTTCCATGATGATGGGTATGTTGGAAAAATTGTCTAGTGCCATGTGAAATACAGAATAATCACTGTGAAATTGATTTTTTCTCCCTTGAACATTTGTTCCCAAGCAGCTTCCACCCTTCAGGCCTTGGCCAGGTTTGTAGGCCTCTTAATCACATCTTCTGTGGTGAGGAACTTGGAATCAGCCACAAGAATGTGCTCAGTGTTGCTGAGCTTCACACTGAAGTGGTCTTGGTCTGCCTGAAAAAGACTTTACACATTGACCTTGAACCTGTTAAAGGAGAGCCTCTGGATCAACTGCACAAAGTTTCTATGTGGGCTGAGATTAACTATAGATGGCATGTGGAGAATCTAGAGGAATACAAGTGGTAGATCCTGGAAAGTGTTTCAAAGGGCCATCCAATAAAGAAAAATATAAGGGAATACATATGTATAATTCTAGCTAGAACCTCTTTTCTCAGAGGAGACCCAAGTGGCCAGGCTCTGGCCCAATTTGGCTGCTTCCTTTCCTAGTGAAAACATTGTCTTCCTTGGAGAAAGATGGGAGGAGATGCTCAAGATATCAGCGTAGATGTTCTTCAAGCCACTTCCAGAAAGACACATGTAGACATTTATAATCTATGTGGACAAAACGGTATCACGTCTTGCACTAGAATACTTTCTGAACTCAGTTCGTCTGTCCAAATTCTGTTTGCTTTTGCCTAATTCCAACAAAAGCCAGACACAGAGTTAGAGGACGATCTAGACTGATGGTATTCAGACCACATGAATCAAATATTATAAGAGGAAATGCAATCAGAATAAATGTACTAGTTTTATGTTTAGAATATAAATATCATCTTTACAAGTTTAAGACATGAAAATTAGTTAAGTAGCTTTTATTTTTAAAAAAATCTGCAGGTTTTTTTTTTTTATAAATTCTATGTATAATATGAATCAACAGTATTTGGGGCTTCTTTGAAAGGAAATAAAACTATCCAGAACAAGAGAGATGACAGTCTTCCTGATGACTGCCCCAAATCAACTACCTCTATAATATTGCAATTTTATACACTCTTTATTTTAGGGATAATGTGGATAATTTAGAGAGAATTCAGAGGTAGGTAATCAGCAGAGTAAAAACACTGGAAATTTACCTGGAGAAGAGTAAACAGCAGAATCATGAGAACTTTTTTTAGGATTTGAAGAATTCTCATGTGTAAAAAAGTATTAAATCTATTTTGTCAGGCCCCAGAGGGCAGAACTAAAAAGAATAAATGAAAGTCACAAAGAAATTTTATCTTGTGTAAGGGAAATCTTCCTCACAATAAGAAATACCCAACATAGAATGGACTGTCTTGGGATGCCATAAGGTCTCCTTTACTGGAGGATGTAAAAAATGCTAAGAAAATTATTTGTTGGGGAAAATTTGGACAGTAATTTTAGAAATATTAAAAAAGAATTCAATGAAGAGAATAGCCCGTTCAAAAGAAAATTGGGCAAATGTAAAAGGAAGTAGAAAACCTAATTGGGGAAAATAACTCCTTAAAATGAACAATTGGGGAGATAGAAAAGGAGATTCAAAAGTTAACTGAAGGAAATAATTTGATTGGACAAGTAGCAGCTAATGAATCTATGAAGTATTAAAAATCAGTCAAACAAGGTCTAAAGAATTAAAAGATAGGAAAATAGTAAAATATCTAATGAGAAAAACAAAATAGATCCTGGAGAAAAACCTAAGCATTATTGGTCTGCCAGAAAGCCAGGAAGAAAAAAAGAAGTTGGACAACATAATCAAAATTGTCATCAAGGAAAATTGCCCAGAAGTCCTAGACACAGAGAGCACAATGGTCATCGCTAGAAACCACTGTTCACCTCCTGAACTGGACCCCAAACTAAAAATACCAAATAATATCATTTGAAAATTCCAGAACAATCCAGTGAATGAGAAAATACTGCAGGCACCCAGAAATAAACCATTCAAATATCGAGGAGCTAGAGTCAGGATCACACAGGGCCTTGCAACTTCTACATTAAAAGAATAAAAGAATTGGAATATGATATTCTGTAAGGCAAAGGAGTTGAGACTACAACCTAGGATTAATTATCCAGTGAAGTTGAGCAAAATATTTCAGGTAAGGAGATGGATGTTCTATGAGACAAGAAATTTCCAGACCTTGCTTATGAAAATGTCAGAACGCAATAGAAAATTTGATTCTGAAACCCAGGTCTCAAGAGAGGCATAAATAAGTAAACAAGTGGAAAAAAAAACATGTTATAAAACATGGACAAATGGTTTCCTTCCCTATAGGGGAAAATGATAGTTTTAATCTTGAGAATTGTATATTTTGTATGAAATGTAAAAAGGACATACATAGATAGAGGAAGTAGGTATAAATTAAATGATGTTGCGATAACAAAACTGACATAAAGGGACAAAGGGATTGGTATGGGAGATGTGAAAGGAGGAGTCACAAAAAAATAAGTTCTTTCACAGGAGACGACACAAAAATATACTGCAGTAGAGGGAAAGAGGGGAGGGTGATCAGCATTGTCTGATGGCTACTCTGATCTGATTGGATTCAAGCAGGGTACTGTTATCCAGTTTTCACAGCAAATTTGTCAAACACTGAGTTCTTATCCCAGAAATTGGGGTCCTTGGGTTTATCAAACAGTAGATTGCTATATTCATCGACTAATGTGTCTTGTGTACCTAACCTGTTCCACTGGTTTCTGTTTCTCCTGTTTCTCAGCAGATAACAAGTAGTTTAGATTGTTGCTGCTTTATAATAGAATTTGAGATCTGGAACAGCTAGGCCATCTTCCCTAGCATTTCTTTTCTTTGGTTCCCTAGATATTGTGAACCTTTTGCTCTTCCAGATGAATTTTGATATTATTTTTTCTAGCTCCACAAAATAATTATCTAATTGTTTGATTGGTATGGCACTGAATAAGTAAATTAATTTAGGTAGAATTGTCATTTCTATTATATTGGCTCAGTCCATCAATGAGCAACTGATGTTTTCCTACTTACTTAGATCTGACTTTATTCTTGTGAAAAATGTTTTGTGATTGCATGCATATAGTCCCTGGGATTATTTTCTCCCCAACATTTTATAGTGTCTACTGTTGCTTTAAATGACATTTATTTTTTTATTGCTTGCTGTTGAGTTCAGTTAGTAATTTATAAAAATGCAGAAGATTTGTTTGGGTTTATTTTGCAACCTGAAACTTTCTGAAAGTTGTTTCATATTTCTAGTAGTTTTTTGCTTGATTCTCTGAGATTCTCTACCTATATCATCATATGGTCTTTGAAGAGTGATAGTTTAGTTTCTTTTTTGCCTATTCTAATTCCATCAATTTCTTTTTCTTCTCTTATTGCTACTCCTAATATTTTTACTACCATATTGAATAATAGTAGTGGCAATGGACATCCTTGTTTTACTCCTCATCTTACTTGGAATGCATCTAGCTTATCCCCATTCCATATAATGCTTGCTTAAGATTTTATGTAGATACTGCTTATTATTTTGTGGAAAGTTTCATTTATTCCTATTCTCTCCAGTGTTTTCAATAGGAATGCATGTTGTATTTTGTCAAAAGCTTTCTCTGAATCTATTTTGATAATCATTTGGCTTTTCTTAGTGTTGTTGTTGATATGACCAATAATGCAATTGTTTTCCTAATATTGAACCAACTCTGCATTCCTGGTACAAATCCTACCTGATTATAATGTGTTATTCTCATGATGTTAGGGTATTCTTTTTACCAAAATATTATTTAAAATGTTTGCATCTATATTCATTAGAGAAATTGGTGTATAATTTTCTTTCCCTGTTATTGCTCTTCCTGGTTTAAGTATCAAAACCATTTCTGTATCATGAAAGGAATTTGGGAGGACTCTTTCCCCAATTTTCCCAATTGTTATAGAAATGACAATTCTACCTAAATTAATTTACTTATTCAGTGCCATACCAATCAAACAATAAGATAATTATTTTGTAGAGCTAGAAAAAAATAATACCAAAATTCATCTGGAAGAGCAAAAGGTCCACAATATCTAGGGAACCAAAGAAAAGAAGTGCTAGGGAAGGTGGCCTAGCTGTTCCAGATCTCTCTAAATTTGCTCTCTAAATAAATAGGCCATGCTTACTAGTTGGACAACATTTTATAAGTCACTGGAAATTTGGTAGAGAAATATTAACTGTGGCTACCTGGCAAACATTCTCATAGAGGTTTCACCTAAGACTCCAGAGTATTGTTATGACTCAGTCAGAGCCACTTCAAATCCTCCAAATCCCCATTCTCAGCACATTTCTAGCCTATCTGTTTACCATTGGTTCCAGAATTTCAAGGAACATGTATGAACCCTGTAATTTGGTGTGAAAGTACCAAACACTGGCTCTGAGTAGCTTTCCATGCCTTATTCACTGATTACTGGGAAATAGAGGAAAAGAAATGGAATAAGTTAACCTACCCTCACCCTTAAAGGTGATGCTGATCCCATTAGGGATGCTCAGAGGGCATGAGAACAAGCTCAGCCATTCTTCTACCATCAGCAGTGTCTGGGATGGTGATTCCTACAGGTGCATTTTATCTGAAGGTCAGATAGGATAGGTGTTGCCCTGAAAAGGGATAAGAACTAAGTCTCCTTTATATTTGTTTCTTGAAATGTTTTTCACCATTCTCCTTCAAGAGGCAGCCAAGGCCAAACAGGTATTCGTATCTGAAGAAATGCACTAGATAGAAAAAGCACGGCTAGCTCAAGTGGGATTATTCACATTGATAATTAAATTAAGGTTCAAAGAGGGTGACATGTTCTTCACAAGGTCTCAAAACAAAAAAAGATCATCATGCTGGGATTGGAATCTCGTTGTCCTGTTTCTAATTCCTGAGTTGTTACCACCATACTAACACATTTATTGAAATAACTTTTAAAACTCAAATTAGGTAATTCTATATGTAGAACTAAACCTTCTGAAAGACAATGAAGAATAAAACATAGCATTTCTTTTATTTGTGTCCAAAATTAAACATTTTGAAATATTGTTTTTCTTCCTTCCATTAATTTTGATGAAATAGCTGATATTTTTCACGTGTCACATAAGGAGTGTGACCTATTCTGTGTCACCATGTCAGAAATCTGATCAGGCTGTAAGCATCAACTGTAATAAAAGCCAAATCCTAAATATACATATAGGAAGTTAAAAATATAAACAGCAAGTCATGCTACATCAACACTCTGGGGTATGGAAGGGCAAGAGAGTAGAAAATGAGAAGAGCTGAAATTCATGGAATATTTATTACTCTTGGAAAGTATGCACTCTAAGGCATAAAAGACTCCTAAATGGTTGTCCACTTTAAGAGGTGAAATTTCTATGTCATAAACTATATTCAGGTATTTACACTCTCTTATAGAGGAGCAGCAATGTGGCACAAGAGTATAGAGGGTTCACACTGAAGTCATGGATGATCAGGTATCAATTTTCAACTCTGACACATATTCTCTGTGGAACCCTGAATAAGCCCCAAGCTTCTCAACATTCTAGGCAATATTTAAAGACTTGGAGTTATAGAAAAGTACAAACCTGCAATGGTAGAGGGAATCCTATCACCTGGATGTTCCCTTTACTGAAGAGACCCCAGATCTAGTCCTTCTCTCTACCTTGGCACTTTATCCAGATCCAGAATTCCACTGTTGTACATTTTCTCTACTGATAAATTGCAGTCCCTGCACATGTAGATACTTCTTGTTTAAGAGTTGCTCTGATGAAAAAAACTCATCTCCTGTTGGGTAATCCTGTAGCAGTGACCCTCTTGGCCTTAAACCAGACGGATCCACAAGAGTGGACACAAAGTTCATCACTGGGCCTATACTCAAAGCCTCAGTGTCTCAATAGGAAATTCCAAGGCTTTACCCTTGCTCACAAATCCTTCAAAACCCATATTCATCTCTATGCTACAATGAGCTATCAGAGCTGAAATAAAGTAGAGTGTTATTGAAAAAAAGTAGGAAAAAGCTGAGAAATAGACTTTTTTTGTACATGCATGATTGTAAAGGACTGCAAGTAGGCAATTAGGAAAGTTAATTATAAAAAACACTAAAGATATATTGAGAAAAAATGCATATTTTTCAATCAAGAGAACACTGGTAATTTTGGAGAGAACACAGGCAAATGATGAGATTTGAATAACTATGACAAGACTTGAGAACAGAATGAGTGTAAAAAACAATGGAGATACCTAATTCAGTGACTGGCACAAGCAGACAAACACTTTTTGATGGATTAGTCTTTCTTGTGCTCAAATCATGTGTCCTCAGCAACTTCTCTTCCTTCGTATTTCCCTGACTCAAAGATTCATTTTGTATTACCAAATATTTTCTTAGGTATTGGTCATTTTACGTATTTACCTCTTTTCAAAACTTTTAAATGGGTGATTTCTGTGAGTGCTGAAGATATAGCTTATGGACAGTGGCTACCAAGGGCCATATCTCGGGGTGACCATCAAACCACGTGACCTACCTCACTGGAGGTATCTCAGATTGAAATCTTCTCTGGCAAAAGATGTTGTTGAGAATAAAGGGAACATTTTTCTTCTGTGGGCTAGAAACTTTCTTTAGAGCAAAGCATGCTGGGAAAAATTATCTGATACAATGCTGTTACAGCAAAAAAAAAAATGAACATGTTGAACTCCTAATTGTTCTATTAATAATTTCATCATTATGCTTCATGCCTCAGTGTCCCCTGCTCAATCCATCTTCCAAAGATATATCAAAGGAATGTTCCTAAAACATGAGTGATCATATCCCTTTTCTGTTCAAAATTCTTCAGGAATTCTCTGCTATATGTTGAATCAAATACAAACCCCTTTGTCTCCACTTAAAGTCCTCTATTATTAGACTCCTAAAGACTTTCCAGTCTGATTTCACACAACTCTCTTTCAAGAATTCTATGTTCCAATGAATCTCTCAAAATTCATTCTCCATCACCTACCTTCATGGATTCATATAAGAGGTTTCCCAGGCCTAACACAGACTGCATCTCACCTCTTACCTTCACCTATCACAATCTTTCAGCTTAAAGGCACCTACTCTGTCAAATCTTCCTATTTTCCGACCAACTATCAAGGCAAGGAGAGTTGCATGAGATTGTGAAGGACTTTGACCACCAAAAAGACAATATTGTATTTGTTCCTGGATGTGAACTCTAGAACTAACTGATGAGGGGAGTGGCATGGTGATTTTCCTAAAGCATGGTGCTGATCATGCGTTTCCAGTCTTCTTATACTTTACTTCCATTTGATTCAGTAAATCTGGTCTCCTTATTATTCACTGAATAAAACACTCCACACATTGTTTGATTGCTACACCTGAAAATTCCAGAGATTTGGGGGTCTTTAACCTTAGATTTAAATAGTTTTAACTATAATTAGTCTAGGTTTATTAGTGGGTCACTAGTCACACAGAGGAATTGATTTGAAGAATTAAGAATCCAGTTAGGACCATAAGAAACAAAGAATGAGGAAACATCATCCACCTGAAGAGGGAAGATGATGCCAAAGACAGAAGCCCATCAAAGAAATCCCAGCAGGGATTTTTCCAGAGAAGGGAAGATGCTCTGGCTTGAAACAAGCCAAGGTCTGGGGCAGATTTGGGAGCTGCTTTGATAGAAGAGCTCTGGGGCTGCTGAGAAATCACTGGAGAAAGCAGAATACTTTTCTGTGAAAAGTCTGAGAGATTCTAACTTCTCTCTAGTAACATCTATAGTGACAAAGCAGACTACACATAAACCAGTCCTGCCACTCACTGATCTAGGTTCTGTTTAATTAGATTAGAATTCTGTAACTTTCAGTTGGTTATTGGAGGAAGTAGAAAACTACCTTCTTCTGTAATAAACGTTTTCAGGGCTTAGGTACATTCCCTAGAGAGGAGGTCTGAGGAATTCTACAGTTTTTAAGCTTAAGAGGAATATTTCTTATTGAAATAACAGTGCTTCAAGGCTAAATCAAGGGAACTGACCTAGAAAGCTGCTCACTCTAGATTTAACATTAAGGTTGCACTAGGGTATCAGGGGTGGGGAACCTATAGTCTCAAGGCCACATGTGACCTTCTAGGTCCGGGGGTGTGGTCTTTTGCCTGAGTCCAAATTTATACTTGGGTTTTTCTACTCATGGGCCTTACTGCTGGTTTTCTGTTTGCCTGTGCCCACTTACCTTATCCCCACAGCCTTTATTTGTATTAGTGGGGAAATATATTGTTTTTCAGTCATTTTTCATTTCTTTCCAATTCTTAGTGACCCCTTTTGGGGTTCTCTTGACAAAGATTTTGAAGTAGGTTCTTTCTTCAACTCGTTGTACAAATGAGAAAATTGAGGTGAATATGATTAAATGACTTGCCCAGGGTCCTGCAGGTAGTGTTATGCTACATTTGAACTCAGGAAGAGGAGTCTTACTTATCCTAGGCTTGGCACTCTATCTGCTGTGACACCTACCTTCCCAAGAGAAGTGTGACCCGTATTATGGGTAGACTGTTACTTGATGCTTTTGTTAGTCCTGTGTTTGCTTTCTAATGAGTCAAACTCTGGTTGAAAGAGAGTTCTTTGTCTTTTTATTGAAATGTATTCGATAATCAAAAGTTAATACAGTCAGGAAAGGTTTGCATGATTGAGAAACACAACAATGGGGAATTAGAAACTAGTTTGGTGAGTAACAGGAAATAATCCTTCTCTCTATCCCAGCCTTCACATACACACACCAGGGTATCCCTAAGAGCCTGAGAATACGGTAGACTTTAGAACCTGTTCTCTTGCCACTGTTCTTCTCCTTAAATTTAAGGAATGAGTTTCTGTTCTCAATTGATGGTGCTCTTGGCTACAGCATCTCTCTGCTTAGCAAAATGACCTTAGCAAGAAAAACATTTATGTTGCTATTTCAAGTTTTAAAGCATTTCATGTGATAAATTCTTTGGTGTTCTCAGCAATCCTTTTTGTTAGGTACTACAATAAATCTCCATTTTACAAAACTTGAAACTGAGTATGAGAGAGGACAAGTAAGTTGTCTACAAGTTGTGCAGTTATGTGTTCAGCTTGCTGGATAAGGCAGCGAACGTGAAATCAAGAAGACCTGAATTCAAACGTGAAATCAAGAAGACCTGAATTCAAATCTGACCTTATACACTTCCTTTTGCTGTGATCTTGAGCATATCACTTAAGTTCTTTTTCCTCAGTCTCCTCAACGGTAAAATAGAGATAATAAGACCAACTCTTTCTTACTGTTTTTGTAAGAATAAAATGAAACAGTATTTATATAATATAAGATGTTTCACAAATCTCAAAATTTTCTATAAAATTGCCTCTTATACTTAGTGTCTGAGACTGACTTTGAACCTAAGCTTTTCCTGACTCAATGACAGCATCTACATGTTACCACATACATTTCCCACCTAGCTTGATTTAGAATCAAGCTTCAGACCTGTCAGCATGGGGTCAGGATAATATTATAAAGTCAGTGAGGTTTGTCTTTCAAAGCTCTACCATTCTTCGATGCCTGTCATATCTCTATTCTTGTTTCTAGACCACTGCCCTGTCATCACAAAGTGTTTCTTCATTTTCTTCATGAATGATGCTTTTATCTCTGGACTCCATGTCTTTTCTCTGACTGTTCTTTAAGCTTGAATTTCTCCTACACCTCCTTGAGAATACCTTCAAGAATTATCTCAAAACCCACCTTCCCTCTGCAGTTGATGCTATTCATTCCCTTCTGAGAGGACTTTACACTTACACTATATCTATCTTGTATGTCAATTGTATTTTGCCTCTTTTTTTCCCCTAGTAGAATGGGAGGTCCTTGAGGAAAGGGAACAATTTTTGTCTCCTTTAGTGAAGGGGATTATGTACAGTAACCCCTTAACGCTAGTCTATTTCATGTCAATACATCTAGCTCCTTTTTATATGCTCACTCTTGTAATACCTCTTGAAGAAACAATTCCCTTTGCACACTCAAAATTCATTTAGGAACAAAATGATACGCAGTTCTCTTCTCTTTTTCTTCTTTCTTGTCTATCCAGTCACCTGCCTTTATTGTTAATATTATTTTCCCCCTTTTTTATGTATCTTAGTTGAGTCAAGAAGTATTGCCTAGTAATATTGCTGGGAATATTAAAATAGCAAGAGAAAAGTGCTGGTCCTCAAGGAATTCTAATCTATGTATGTGGAAGATCAATGCAGAGTAATATGAAATCATCTCAGAGGAAGTCCCCAATATGGGGTTTAGATGTGGGTTGTGGAGTTAAAAGTCCAGAAAAAAGCATCTTATAGAAGACAAGATCTGAGCTCTTTCTTGAATGAAGTAATGAAAACCAAGAGGTGGAGATCAGGAGGGAGAATATTCCAAGCATGAGGTACAAGTAAAAAGTCAGAGACAGGGCAGGGAGTGTTGTGTATGAAGAACATCAAATAAACAGTGAAATGTAGAATATATAGATGATGTTAAATTATAAGAAAATTTAAAAAATAAGAAAGAATGTGGTTGTGAAGTGATTTATAAGGCAGAGAGAAGATTTTAAAATTTATATGAATCTCTGGAGTTAGTAGGAAGCCATAAGATTTTGTTAAGTTTGAGAGTGACGTGGTTGCTGTATTTTAGACCTATGTTTTAGAAAGATCATTTTGACAGATTAGTGGAGGAGACACTGGAGTGGAAACAGACCTACTTGTACGTTATTTCCATGACATAAATGTGAGGTGATGAGGGGCTGTACCAGAGGTTCTTGGTTCTTTGAGTGGTATAGCCTTCTAAATTCATTTCAGTAGTACTTTTATTTTCATCATGTTGGTGTCATCTAATCTAAAATGAGGCATCTCTTTTCACTTATTATAGAATTCATTCTGTAATAATTCATTTTGTAAGTCATTTCACACTGAAAAAATATAATAAGGTCAAATAATGCAGATGTTTTGAGTGTTCTTTCAAAGGTTAACACAGATATTTTTATGCATTTTGTGGTTAATTTGATAGATGTCTCTAATTTATTCTAGTTTTTTAAAATTAACCTTACATTGAAATGCTTATAACTAATGTTGATGTATTCCACGTTCGAATATTTCGTTGAAGTAATTTATAAACTTAATTCATTTCTTCAAGCTTTCCAAGTTAAGAACCATGTCATTTTCAAAAAATATAACTCTATATGTCCTTTGTTGATGTTTATATGTCTTAATTATATTTTTAATCTTACTGCTTTAGCTATCACTCCTAAAGCTATGCCACATGCTATTGAGGAAAGAGAAGACATTCTCATTTTATCACTGTACTTAAAGGAAAATCTTCAAATGTTTTATATGTATACTTTTTGGTTGAAAGGCTACCCATACTTATTACTTTAAATATTCCCAAATGATGAATTTTCACAAAGACATTTTCAGTGTTTATTCATAAACCTATATGGTTTTAATTGTTTTGTCATTACTTATGTATTAAAATTCTCAATATATGTTCATTATTTTCTTAATGTTTAACCATCCTTGAAGTCATAATTTAAATGCAACTTGATCAAGGTGAATGATTTTTAAAAATGTATTCCTTTTGCCAATTTTTACTGAAAATTTTTGCTTTGAAATTCATGAATGAGATTAGTTTACAATACTTTTTTTGTTTTCTTTTTCCAAGGGAATTCAACATTAAGATCTATCTCTTTCTTCTCTATTAAGTCACTGTGTTATAGAGGTGACCCTGGGTTTTGAAGACTTTTTAAGCTGGGTACAAGTTGTGCAATAACACACCAAGGTAATGAAACATTTTCTATAGTTCAGCCTGGCCTTTTGGATTAGACAAATTAAGGATGAAGAGGATCTCTGCCATAGGAGTAGCTATCAAGAGGTCAAAGTTTTGGTTAGAACAGTTTCTAAAATCCATGTGCTTAAGTGTGGGGAGAGTGTAACTTAGTAGAGGAAACACAAGAGTGTAATTCTAGATCTGATTGAAGTGCTGAATAAGATATCTTAAGGCACCTAACCTGGGATTTCATCAGCCTCAGCAACTTCCAGATGAGGGACTTGTTTTTGCTAATAGAGGTATTTCCCTGTATCTTAAAACTGTATACAATTATAGCATGAATAAAGTTGTAACTTATTAAGGATTTCACATTCAATACCTGTCACAGATGGGATTGCAGGTTTTCTTGACTTCAATGAGGATTATTTATATGCTATGTGACATTGACTCACTTCCATACTAGGGGATATAGATTTTTATGATGTTTAATGATAGACATTTCACCTCTTCAAATGAACAGAAATCTAGGAATGATTTTTCCTTTATCTAGTGTGATTTCAAAGTGGGCTTTTCTTTGTTAAAATAAGAATACTCAGTATTCCATAAATTTCATCCAGTATTCTACACTTTTACATATTCACTCCCCCAGACCTTCCCCATGAAAAGTTTTTACTTTTTCTTCTTTAACTGTTTATCTTACCTGCCCATCATGCGTCCTTTAGAAATCAAGTACCCATCTGGTCTTCAAAATCTTTACATGGGTTTTCAGTTCAGTAACCACCTGCAAGAAAACATTTGAAAGTGTCAAATCCTGGGCCAAATCCTGTGAAAAGAAGAGAAGGGCTACTTCAGAATTATTGCTAAGAATATCATAGATGAAGAAATGTTACATTATATTCTGAATCATAATTCAATAGATTGTGCCCCATATATGTCATCCATTAGGGTTTTTATTATTATTTTATTCAAAGAGGTAGTGTAATGGAGAGAACCTTGGAGTTGGTGATACAAGAATGGAACTCCAATTCCAACATTTCCACTTTTTAGCTCTATAACTTAGGAAAATAAATGTAATGATATTTTTTTTGTTTTAGTATAAACAAATAACTCTGATTAAATTAGCATTATTAAATGTGATTAAAAAGATCTTCCCCACCTATTAATGGGCCTGGGAATATTTGTAGGAAGGCTCACAACTTTTGTTAATGAGGGACAGATTCTCAAGTGTTGTAATGCCTTCTGACTCAAAATAATGTTTAAGTATTCTGAAGTGAGGTTTTTTACTTTGAAACTCAGTTTTTTGAAGAAGTTTTGTATGCCAGATGAGACTCTGAGAAGCCACTAAGCAGCCCATCCTTTGCCTCTAGCTTTGAAAACCCAGATGTTAGTGCATACCTCTCTGGTAACTATGTGTGTATGGCTATGCAGTTATTTGTCAATCTGTGGTGTATGTTAAACAACTGGAAGTCTCTCTGTAGATTTTTATTTCCCTCTATTTTCTCTTAAGTTCAGGGTGCTGACTTTCTCTCCTGACCTAACTGATACATGAGTTTGATTAAAGTGGTTTGTTGACCTCTTGAAAGTTGCTTTCCTTTTGGAAATGCAAACCTAATAACCTGTGGAAGTAGCACTTCCTGGGTATGTCAGGGTGCTTGCTTTTACAACAAATCATCTCAACACTTTGAGACTTAGTTTAATTTCCTAAAAGAAAAAATGATATCATCCTACCTGAACAAAAAATAACTCACTAAATTGTTTTCTTTCAGTAATATAGCACAAATATTTTCATACCTCTTTCCTACTCAGTAAACTTTCCTGGCGTTACATTATCTTTAAAATTAAAAAAATCTGCTCCTTAACCTTTAAACCCTCCCAAAATGTGATATGAGGGAAGATTTCCATCCAAAGCACATAATTCATCCTTTCATTTCCTCAATAATGCAGTCAAATAGCTTTCTCTTTGTTTCTCATAATATAGGACTCCATTTATCATATGTGTATTTGCACTGGACATCAGCACGGATTCTTTGTTTTTTATCTTGATCTCTCAGAAGCCCCAATTTTCCTTCGAGATTCAACCAACATGCTACCATCTATATGTAGCCTATATTCTTTTAAAATTATTATTTTTACATTTGTAATGTAAAGAAAAACTAGGACCAATGGGAGGAAGCATGAGAAAGAAGAAAGAATACAACAAGAACAACAATAAAAAGATAAAAAATAAAATAATACATTTCCATATGCATTGAGACACCGAAGTTTCTCTGATGTCAATAGCATTTTCCATCATGTATCTGTTGGACCTATCTTGGATCCTTGCATTGTGGAAATGAACTAAATCTGTGAAAATTGATCATAGCACAATACTGCTTTTTTTGTGTACACTGTTCTCCTGGTTCAGTTCATTTCACTCAGTATCACTTCAAATAAGCCTTTTCAGATTTTTCTGAAGTCTGTCTGCCCATCATTTCTTATAGCACAATAGCATTCCATTACACTCATATACCATAACTTGTTGAGTCATTTTTCGATTGATGGACATACCTTCAATTTTCATTTCTTGACAACCACAAAAAGAGATGCTTCAAATATTCTTGACCATGTGGGGTCTTTCCCCATTTTTATGAACTCCTTGGGATACAGACATAGAAGTGGTATTGCTGGGTAAAAGGGTATACACAGTTTTAAAGTCCTTTGGGCATAGTTCCAAATTCTCTCCAGAATGGTTCAGTTCACAAATCCATGAATAATGCATTAGTGTTCCATTTTTGTCCCATGTGTTCTCCAAGATTTATCGTTTTCCTGTTTTGTCATGTTAGCCAATCTGATAGTTGGAAGTGATACCTCAGAGTTATTTTGATTTGTATTTCTTTAGTTGATAGTGATTTAGAGAATTTTTTCTTGTGATTATAGATAGCTATAATTTCTTCATCCTTCAGTGACTATTCTTATCCTTGATCAGTTATCAGTTGATAAATGACTGGTATCCTTATAAATTTGACACAATTGTCTGTATATTTTAGAAATAAGGCCTGTGTCAGAGACAGTGGGTATAAAAATTGTTCCCCAGCTGTCTGTTTCCCTTCTAATCTTAGTTGCATTGGCTTTGAAAAAATCTTCTTAATTTACCATACTGAAAATCATCCATTTTGCATTTCATAATATTTTCTATCTCTTGTTTGGTCACAAATGCTATTTTGACAGTTTATTATTTTCTTTGTATTCAGTGTTCTACAATCACTTTCATACAACTTAGATGTTTTTCCCTTTTCTTTCCTTTCCCTCCCTCATCCTTCTCTGAGAAAACATACAATTTTATATAGTTTTCCTACATACATAATTTTTTTAATATAAATTTATTTATTTAACTTTTTACATTCACTTTCACAAAATTTTGGGTTCCAAATTTTCTCCCCATTTCTCCCCTCCTCCCACCCCAATACACCAAGCATTCTAATTTCCCTTAATCCAAATCTGCCCTCTCTTCTATCATCCCTCCCTTCCCAGGACCCCATCTTCTCTAGGGTCAGATAACTTTCTATTCTCCATTACCTGTATTTCTTATTTCCTAGTAGCAAGAACAATATTCAACAGTTGTTCCTAAAACATTGAGTTCCAACTTCTCCCCATCCCTCCCTCCCCACCATTCCCTTTGGGAAGGCAGGTAATTTAATGTAGGCCATATCTGTGTAGTTCTGCAAATGACTTCGATAGTCATCATGGTGAGTAAGACTAACTATATTTCCCTCCATCCTATCCTGCCCCCCATTGTTTCTATTCTGTCTTTTGATCCTGTCCCTCCCTGAGTGTTGACTTCAAATTGCTCCCTCCTCCCATTACCCTCCCTTCCATCATCCCCCCCACCCTGCTTATCTCCTTCTCCCCCACTTTCCTGTATTGTAAGATAGGTTTTCATACCAAAAAGAGTGTGCATTTTATTCCTTCCTTTAGTCAAATGTGAGGAGGGTAAACGTCTTGTTTTTTTCTCAGCTCTCCTCTTTTTCCCTCCACTAAAAAGTCTCCTGCTTTCCTCTTGAATGAGATATAATTTACCCCATTCCATTTCACCCTCTTTCCTCCCACTACATTCCTCTCTCACCATTTACCTTAATTTCTTTTAAAATATGGTCCCATCCTATTCAATTCACTCTGTGCTCTCTGTCTCTGTGTGTGCGTGCATGTATGTGTGTGCACACGCATGTGTGTACATGTGTGTGTGCATATGTGTGTATGGTCCTACCAACTACCCAGATACTGAAAAGTTTTAAGAGTTGCAAATATTGTCTTTCCATATAGGAATGTAAACAGTTCACCTTTGGTAAGTTCCTTATTACTTCTCTTTGCTGTTTGTTTTTTCATGCTTCTTCTCATTCTTGTGTTTGAAAGTCAAATTTTCTTTTCATCTCTGGTATTTTCATCAAGAATGCTTGAAAGTCCTCCATTTCATTGAAAGACCATATTTTCCCCTGAAGTATTATGCTCAGTTTTGCTGGGTAGGTGATTCTTGGTTTGAGTCCTAGTTCCTTTGACTTCTGGAATATCCTATTCCATGCCCTTCGATCCCTTAATGTAGAAGCTGCTAGATCTTATGTTATCCTCATTGCATTTCCACAATACTGGAATTGTTTCTTTCTAGCTGCTTGCGATATTTTCTCCTTGACCTGGGAATTCTGGAATTTGGCCACAATGTTCCTAGGAGTTTCTCTTTTTGGATCTCTTTCAGGCGGTGATCTGTGGATTCCTTGGATACTTATTTTGTCCTCTGGTTGTAGAATATCAGGGCAGTTTTCCTTGATAATTTCATGAAAGATGATGTTGAGGCTCTTTTTTTGATTATGGCTTTCAACTAGTCCCATAATTTTTAAATTGTCTCTCCTGGATCTATTCTCCAAGTCAGTTGTTTTTCCAATGAGATATTTCACATTATCTTTCTTTTTTTCATTCTTTTGGTTTTGTTTTGTGATTTCTTGGTTTCTCAGAAAGTCATCAGCCTACATCTGCTCCATCTTAATATTGCAAGAACTATTTTCTTCGATGACCTTTTGAACCTTTTTTTCCATTTGACTAATTCTGCTTTTGAAAGCATTCTTCTCCTCATTGGCTTTTTGAACCTGTTTTGCCAATTGAGTTAGCCTATTTTTCAAGGTGTTATTTTCTTCAGCATCTTTTTGGGTCTCCTTTAGCAGGGTATTGATCCATTTTTCATGCTTTTCTTGCATCTTTCTCATTTCTCTTCCCAGTTTTTCCTCCACCTGTCTAACTTGATTTTCAAAATCCTTTTTGAGCTGTTCCATGGCCTGATCCCTTTGAATATCTATTTTGGATGTTTGAGATACAGAGGCCTTGGCTTCTATGTCTTTCCCGATGGTAAGCATTGTTCTTCCTCATCTGAAAGGAAAGGAGGAAACATCTGTTCACCAAGAAAGTAACCCTCTCTGGTCTTATTTTTTTTTTCCCCTTTTCTGGGCATTTTCCCAGCCAGTTACTTGACTTCTGAGATTCCTCTTCACCCCCACCTAGATCCGCCCAGCTAGTGCTTGGGTCTCAGATTCAAATGCTGCTCCCTAGCCTCAGGGCTTTCAGCAACGGGCACAGCTGCTATTCAATGTGTGCTTTAGTTCTGGTGCTGAGGTGGGGGCAGGGCCGCCTCCCAGGCTCCGTTCTCTCAGGGGGTTTGTGCAGAGATCTTCAGTAATGGATCTGAGGTCCTGCCTACTCCAGGAGCCACAGGCCGCAGCTGCCTCTGCCACTGCCTTCCGAGGGGACCTGAGTTATGGAGACACCCCGCTCCCCTCTTGGCCAGCCCAGAAGTCTCTCACTGACCTTTGGCACCTGTGGGTGGAGGGACCTGCACAGCCACTGGAGATTCTGTGCCTAAAGCCTACTGGGATCTGCTCCCCTTGGTGCCATGTGGCCAAGGCAGGGCTGGGCTCTGCTCTGGGTCCAGTGTGCGACGGACCTTTCCTGTCAGTTTTTCATGTCTCTCTGGGACAGATATCTCCTCCACTCCATTGTTGTATGGCTTTTGCTGCTCCAGAATTTGTTGGGAGTTCTTATTTACAGATGTTTTATCGACTGTGGGTTAGGAGCTAGCATATGTGAATCTTTCTACTCCACCATCTTGGCTCCTCCCCCCAGGAGGATAAATTTTGGTGTCTGAAAACTTCCTGGTAAACTTGGGGTTTTTTGGATAGATTTCTGTCTCAAAGGCCAAGCCTGAAACCCAATTCACCCTGAATCATTATTTGATGAAAACTGTTGGGCTAACTAGAAAGTAGTATGGCAGACACTAGGAGCAAACCACCATCTTACAGTATATATCAAGTTCAAAATAGATGCATAATTTAGATATAAAGACTGATACTATAAGCAAATTAGGAGAGGATGGAATAATTTCCCTGTCAGATCTGTGGAGAATGGAAGAATATATGACCTTGCAAAAGATAGAGAAAATTGTGAAATGCAAAGTGGATAATTTTAATATTATTAAAGGTTTTTTTTGTACAAGTAGATCTAATGCAACCAAAGTCAGAAGGAAAGCCAGAAGCTTGTTAAAAGTTTTCTGTTAAAAATAGCAGAAATTAGCAGGCAAAGTCTCTGATAAAGGCTTCATTTCTCAAATAGATTGAATACTCAAATTTATAAGACTACAATCATTCCTCATTTGATAAATGAACAGGAAGCTTTCAGATGAAGAAATTAAAGCTTTCTTTAGTCATATGAAAACAAATGCTCTAAATCATTATTAATAAGGGAAACTCAAATCAAAACAGCTCTGAGCCACCATTTCACATCCATCACAATGGCTAATATGACAGAATGGAAAAATGGTAAATGATTTAGAAGTTGTCGGAAACTCAGAACACTGCTGCACTGATGGGGTAGTTGTGAACTGATGCAAACATTCTGCTGAGCAATTTGGAACTATTCCCAAAGGATTGTAAAAAAAAATGTGCATATCTTTTGACTCAGTAATGCCACTATATGCTCTGTATCCCAAAGAGATCATAAAAATGGGAAAAGGACCAACATGTACAAAATATTTGTAGCAGTTCTTTCTGTGGTAAACAAGAATTGCAAATTGAGGGGAAGTCAATTATTTGGGGAATGACTAAAGAAGTTGAGGTATATGAATGGAATAGAATACTATTGTTCTATAAGAAATGATGAACAGGTAGAGTTCAAAAAAAGAAGTTGAAAAGACTCACCTCAACTGATACTGAGTGAAATGAGCAGAACCAGGAGAATATTGTGCACACTAAAAGCAACATTGTGGTATGACCAACTTTCATAGACTTAGCTCTTCTCCATAATGCAATTATCTAACTCAATCCCAAGTCTCATGTAGAAAATGGTATTCACATCCAGAGAAAAACTATAGAGTCTGAACACCAAATGAAGCATACCCCTTGCTCCTAATTTTTCCCCTTTGTTCTGATTCGACTTTCACAACATCCCAAATGTGGAAATATGTTTATATGATTGTACATGTATAACCTATATCAGTTTGCATCCCATCATTAAGAGGGGGGAGGATAGGGAGGTAGGAAAATTTAGAACTCAAAATTTTAAAAAAGTGAATGTTGAAAAGCTAAACCAAATAAATGTGTATTTTAAAATAGTTAGCTATGAAAAGAGAAAAATCATTTTGTCTGCTGAGTGATGTATGCTTGCTGTGGGAAAAGACCCTGTTGTAAGCTATTTGGATAGTGCAAGTATATGATGTTGAAGGCTTGAACTAGAATGTCCTTGGCTCTTTAGTTGTTAGAAACTCACTGCTTTTTTTAGTCCTATTATTTTCTTTCAGAGTAGCTAGGTGGCACATGGGAATGAGTGTCAAACATGGAATGGGAAAGAACTGAATTCAAATTTGTCATTAGGCACTTACAAGCTATGTGACCCTGGCTACGTCATTTATGCTTGTTTGTTTCATTTTGTTTATCTGTACAGTCACGTGGAGAATAAGTGTCAAATAACTCAAGTATCTTTGTGAAGAAAACCCTCAGTGAAATAAAAAATATTTTTGTAGTTATTTTGAATGTAATTTCAATCACTCCATGTTATAATAAAAATAGAAATATTGAAATTTTTGTTGACTTATTTTGCATCTTTATATTTCACTGAAATATTTACGAGAAGGGGAAAAAATAGTGAGACTGGAATCAGAGAAACTTGGATTCAAATTTGGTCTCAGATACTTGCTACGTGTTTGACCTTTTCACATCATTTGCTTTTGTTTATCTCACTTTCCTCAAATGCCCAGTGGCTGTTATAGTTATGCCCACCACCTGGGGTATGGTAAGGTTCAAATGAGTTAATACTTGTAAAGTATTGAGCACAAAGTCTGAAACATAGAAGGCACTGGGCAAATCCCCAATCTTCTCTATTTATTTATTTATTTATTAATTAATTAATTAATTAATTTGTTTGTTTATTATTACCTTATTAATCTCATTTGCTTCTTATTCAATTTCCTTGGTAAGTATTATGTCATCTAGAAAGTATAATTTGCCAAATGTTTATACATTTTCATAACCTTCCTCCTTTTATTCATCATGCTAGCTCTCCTAGAGCTTTGTCACAAACTAGGCAAGAGAGAGGACATCCTCTTTTTTTGAGTGTTTTGGAGAAAAAGCTTCAAGCATTTTGCTGTTGCAGATGATATCAGCTTTTATTTTTAGACATAACACTTCATATTAAAGGAGTGTTGTTTAATATTTATAATTTAAAATATTCATGAAAGATCAATTTTCTGAAATCCTTGTTCTTCACCTATTCATATAATCAAAAGGATTTTATAATCTATTCAAACATTAAAATACTCAATTATGTTCATTTCTTTCATACTCTTCAACAGTACTTGAATTCCTGATTTAATCCAGTTTGTACATGGAGAAAAAAATATTCTTTAATAGTCACTTCAGCAAGTTGTATTGAAAAATTTTACAGTGATAGGAACAATTTATACTTTTCTTTCACCATGTTTCCTACATTTTTGTACATTTGTGCTCAGATGCCTCTTTGTATTATGTAGGTGATCATAGGCATTTGAAAACTTCATGAGCCAACTCTGCAATAACCTATTTAGAGACAGAGAATTTGGGCTCAAGCCCATTACCGAATGGACTACATATCTGCCCTTAAGATTCAGCCTCAGTTAGGACTAAGAGAGACACTGCTAGAACTCCCAAAAATAACAAGTATTTTTGGAACAAGATAAGCTTTAAAAGGTCTAGTACTGTACCTGGTTGTGCAGACATTCCAGTTTATCTGCAGAGGAAACTCTCTCACCAATGAAATTTAGAATCTGAATATAGTGTATATCAATCAAATAGGAAGAAGAATTAAAGCTGGGATTTCATCAGTATAGGAAATTTCCAGAAGAGGTAACTCCCTCTACCAATTTAGATGTGAACCTAATGTATAACTGTAAATTTTAATGAATGGCCTAGAGGGCTGAGAAGATTATAGCTTCTACAGGGTTTAACAGGGAGTATATGATTGTGCTGGGAATTGAACCCAGGTCTTCCATGACTTCACTGTTTATTTTCTATCTTCTAGGCAACACCACCCCTCCTTCCTATGAGAGAATGGCTGTTCCTAATGTTATTTTGATATAATCTTTTCATCACTTCTGATGGAAAAAAAGGTCAAGAATCAATCCTGACTTAGAAACTTTGCTTTGTTAATGGGTATCTTTTATTAAAATGAGAGTAAAATTTTTTCCATGCATTTCATTTTTCCTCATCTTTTTTCTCTGACCCTTCCATACCACAGAGCCTGGAAGAACCATCTGTTCTCCTTTCTGTCTTTAGTCAGCACTCTGTGTACTCAAATATGTACACAACATTTCAGTCTCCTATTTTGACAGGTTCCATGCTCTAAAGAAGTGGAGTGACATGCCCATGTACATTCACCAGCCTTCAACACACATTGGTAAGTATCCTCAGGAATCCCTATGGAAAGAATAAAATAAATATTTCAAAATATTATAAGCACATAGAATTTCTGCTGTATTCTCAATGAGTGTAAAATGTTTAGCCTAAACATTATATTCATTGATTTTATTTATTAAATTGATCTTTTAATTAATTAATAGACTGAAATGGGAAAAACCTAGGATTTTGAAATTCAAGAACTAGTTTCCAGTTCTACTTTTTTGACTTACTAACTTTGTAAACCTTTTGGAAGCACCTTACCTCTTTCATCATTTGCTGAATAATTTATAAGATGGGAATCATTACACTTGCCTAACCTACACCACAAGATTCTTGTGATGATCTAATTTAGGTAGGGATTGGATATGTTATTTCATTAGTATAGCTTTTAACCTTACTCTATCTCTTTACTATTCAGTAAAATCCTGTGTCTGATTTTTGCTTCAAGAATCAAATGCAGACTCTTTTCTTTGATACATAAATCACCTAACAACCAGCCTCAGACATCTGTTTAGAGTCTAATTGAACATTTCCTCCCTTCATCCCCTCTATAGCTTAGTCAAACTAGTTTCCTTTTTGTTTCTCACAACTCAGGTGTCCATAAGTCATCTCTGGCCCTTTGCAATGATCATGCCTATTTCTATCTTGAAGATTTTCCTCACCTAGATCTCCGAGAAGCTTGAATTTACTTTAAGACTAAGCTCATGTGCTTATTTCTAACTGCACCCAGTCCTAATCTGTCAAGCCAGTGTTTTACTCCACAATTCATATTATCACAGATACGTTTTTTATTCAGTATAAGCTTATATTTGTCTCTATTGCTACCCTCAATAGAGTATAAGCTTCTTCAGGAAAGACACTGTTAGATAATTTTGTTTTTGTATTCTCAGTCCCTGGCATGAAGGACTGGGACTTCAATAACTGCTTCCAGCTTGAACAATGTGAAAAATACTGTGCTTGGCACTAGGGACACATGTTTGAAAAAGACCCATTCCTTCTAATTAATGCATTATCATCTGTTAAGATATGTAAAAGAATGGATATTCTATCAAATATAAGTATTTTAAGACTAAAATAATTAAAATGCTAAGGAACTCAGAGTAAGGGGAAAATATATTCTGACTTGACTGAGAAAGATCAGCAAAGATAACCTCTTGGAGAAGGCAGTACTTCTGGTGGGGCTGGACACATGAGTAGCATGGATATTAGAAAACATTTTAGGCTTAGGACTCAAAGAGAGCAAAAGCTCATGTCCAGCAAGGAATGAGGGCATACTCAGATGTTCAGTATGGCAATGGGAAGGGCATATTTGAAAGCGGTCTATTGTGTGACGAAGTAGAAAAATAACAATGATCTTGAGTCAACGAAGTCTTAAAGGACAAATAGGATATAATCAATGGAGGAAAGGCACAAGAATTAAATGATGTTGAAAATACCTCTTATAGTTTATTGATGAGGGAATCCAGACAAGATATGACATAGAGGTGAGGAATGAGATTATTCCAGGCATCATGTTAGAGAGGTAGAGTTAAAACTGGGAAGGGAAATCTTCCTGGAGCATCCTAGAGCCTTGTCCAAAGGACAGGAGTCAGCTTCCTTGGCCATATCTTCAATAAAGCTCTATTATCTCTTGATGACTGTCTGATCAATTTCATATCATGTCTTCTTTCATTGCTGTCGTGTCATTTCTATATAAATTCATCATTTTTTCTCTCAGATCAAATTTTTTTATAATTATTTTATTTGTTTTCACTGTTCTACAATCATGTCAATGTGCCTTAGGTGTTTTCCTTCCCTCTCCTTCTTATGCCCTACTTCCCTACTCTGTCCCTGAGAGTGTGTACAGTTTTATATAAGTTCTACATATACATTCTTGTTAAATACATTTTTGCTTTAGTCATGCTGCATAAAAGAATTAATATTAATAGGAAAAATCATAAAGCAAAATAAAACATAATACAAAAGAAAATTATCTGTTTCATTCTCCCATTGAATTCCACAGTTATTTCCCAAAATGTGGAAGACATTTTACCTTAAGAGACCATTGGAGATTATTTAAGTCCTTGTATTGCAACAAAGTACTAAGTCTATGAGAAAAATTCCTCTTATACCGTGGTTATTGTTATGTACAAAGTTCTCCTGGTTCTGCTCCTTTACCTCAGCAATAGTTCATATATCTTTCCAGGTCTCTCTGAAGTCTTCCTGTTCATCAATTCTTATAATCCAATAGCATTCAATTACATTCATGCATCACAATTTATTCAGTCTTACCTCAATTGATGTGCATCCCCTTCATTTCCAATTTTTGGCTACCAAAAAGAGAGGTGCTATATAGATTTTTGTACATGGGGAACCCTTTCCCATTTTTATGATCTCTTGGGGATATAGTCCTAGAAGCAATATTGCTGGGTCACAGGGCATGCACATTTTTTGTCACCCTTTAGACATAGTTCCAAATTGCTCTCCAGAATGGTTGGATCAGCTCACAGCCCTAAAACCAATGAATTAGTGTTCCAACTCTCCCACATCCTCTCCAACATTTATGATCTTCCTGTTCTATCATGTTTGTCAGTCTGGTAGGTGTGATGTGGTACCTCAGAGTTCTTTTGATTTGCATCTTTCTAATCAAAAGTGATTTAGTGCACATTTTTATATGACTATAGATATCTTTAATTTCTTCCACTGAAAATTACCTGTTCATATCCTTTCACCATTTATGAATCGTGGAATGACTTGTATTTGCGTAAATTTGAGTCATTCCCTATATATTTTAGAAACAAGGCTTTTATCATCAAACACTACTTGCAAAAATTCTTTCCCAGTTTTCTGTTTCCCTGCTAATCTTGGTTGCATTGGGATCAGTTGTGCAAAAACTTTTCAGTTTAATGTAATCAAAATTATTCATTTTACACTTCATAATGTTTTCTCTCTCTTATTTAGTAAAAAATTCTTCCCTTCTCCATAAATCTGATAAATACACTATTCCTTGCTCTGCTAATTTGTTTATAGTATCAATCTTTATACATAGATCATGGACCCTTTTGGACTTTATTCTTATGCATGGTGTCAGGCATTGGTCTATGCCTAGTTTATGCCACAATGATATCCAGTATTCCCAGCAATTTTTGTCGAACAGTGAGTTCTTATCCCAGAAGATGAGGTCCTTGGATTTATCAAACAGGAGATTGCTATATTAATTGTCTACTGTGTCTTGAGTACCGAGCATATTCCACTTCCATAGTCTACCTTTCTGTTTCTTAGCCAGTACCACGTGGTTTTGATACTTGCTGCTTTATAATACAGTGTGAGATCTGGTAGTACTAGGCCACCTTCCCTAGCATTTCTTTTCATTAGTCTCCTTGATATTCTGAACCTTTTGTTCTTCCAGATGAATACTAATATTATTTTGTCTAGCTCTACAAAATAATTACCTGATACTCTGATTGGTATTGCACTGAATAAGTAGATTAATTTAGGTAGAGTTGTCATTTTCATTATATTAGCTGGGCCTACCCATGAGCAATTGATGTTTTTCCTCTTACGTTTGACTTTATTTGTGTGAACAGTGTTTTGTAACTGTGTTCATATAATCCCTGGATTTCTTTTGGAAGGTAGAATCCCAAATATTTTATAGTGTCTACTCCAGCTTTAAATGGGATTTCTCTTTCTATCTCTTGCTGTTGGGCTTTGTTAGTAATATATATACAAATGCAGAAGATTTGCGTGGGTTTATTTTGTAACCTGAAACTTTGCCAAAGTTGTTTTTTATCTCAAGGAGGTTTTTACTTGAATCTCTGGGATTCTCTAAGTATATCATCATATCATCACCAAAGAATGATAGCTTGGTTTCTCCTTTGCCTGTTCTAAATCCTTCAATTTCCCTTTCTTCTCTTATTGCTACATCTAAATTCCTAGTATCATATTGAATAAAGGTATTTATAATGGATATCCTTATTTCATCCCTGTTCTTACTGGGAATGAATCTAGCTTATCTCGATTGCATATAATGCTTGTAGAATATTTTAAGTAGTTTTTTTATGAAATGTTCCAGTTATTTCTATGCTGTCCAGTGTTTTAAATAGGAATGGGTATTGTATTATGTCAAAAGTTTTTTCTGCATCTTTTGAGATAATTATGTGATTTCTGTTAGGTTTGTTGTTGATATGATCAATAATGCTAATTGCTTTCCTATTATTGAATCAGTCCTGCATTCCTGGTATAAATCCTACCTGATCATAAACTATTAATCTAGTGATAAGTTGCTATATTCTTTTTGATAAAACCATATTTAAAGTTTTTGCATCTATATTCATTAGAGGAATTGGTATATAATTTTCTTTCTCTGTTTTCGTACTTCCTGCTTTAGATATCAAAACCATATTTGTATCATAAAAAGAATGTGGGTGGACTCTGTCTTCCTCAATTTTCCCAAATAGTCTACATAACATTGAAATTAATAGTTCTTTAAATATTTGATAGAATTCACTTGTAAATTCATCCAACCCTGGAGATTTTTTCCTAGGGAGTTCATTGATGGTTCGTTCAATATCTTTTTCTAAGATGGGGTTATTTAAGTATTCAAATCCCTCTTGTTAATCTGAGCAATTTATAAATAATTTTATAATTTTAATATAAAATTTTAAAATAATTATCCATCTCATTTAGATCATCAAATTGATGGTTATCCAGTTGGGCAAAGTGATTTCTAATTATTGTTTTAATTTCCTCCTCACTGGAGGTGAGTTCACCCTTTCCATTTTTGATATTGTAAATTTGATCTTCTTCCTTCTTAAAATCAATTTGAACAAAGGTTTATCAATTTTATTAGTTTTTTCATAAGTTCAACTCTTATTTTTGTTTATTAGTTCAATAGTATTGTTAATTTCAATTTTATTCATCTATCCTTTGGTTTTCAGTGTTTCTAATTTGGTATTTACTTGGGGATTTTCAATTTGTTTTTTTTTCCTACCTTTTTCAGCTACATGCCCAATTCATTGATCTCCTCTTTCTATTTTATTCATGTAGGTGTTCAAAGATATAAAGCTTCCCATAACAACTGCTTTTGCGGTATCCTATAAAATTTGGTAGGATGTCTCATTATTGTCATTCTCTTGAATGAAGTTGTTGATTGTTTCTATGATTTATTGTTAAACCCACTGTTTTTTTATGATTATCTTATTTCCAATTAATTTTTGATCTATCTTTCCATGGCCTTTAATTTCATGTAATTTTTAGTACATTATGGTCTGAGAAGGATGTATTCACTATCTCTGCTTTTCTGCACTGAATTTTATGGTTTTTATTCCCTGGTACATGGTCAGTTTTTGTATATGTGCCATGTACTGCTGAGAAAAAGGTATATTCCTTTCTATCCACATTCAATTTTCTCCAGAGATCTGTCATAGCTACCTCATCTAGAGTTTTATTCACCTCCTTAACTTCTTTCTTGTTTCTTTTGAGGTTAGATTCATCAAATTCAGAGACGGGGAGGTTAAAGTATAGTGTCTAGTATAGTTTTGCTGTCTATTTCTTCATGTAACTCCCTTAACATCTCCTCTAAGTATTTCGATTCTATTCCACTTCGAGCATATATATTTAGTCATGATATTGCTTCATTGTCTATGATGCCTTTTAGCAAAATATAGTTTCCTTGTCTGTTTTGATTATATCTATTTCGGCTTTTGCTTTGTTTGAGACTAGGATTGCTACCCCCTGTTTTGTTTACATCAGATAAAGCACAATATATTCTGCTCAAGCCTTTTACCCTTACCTTGTGTGTATTCCTCCGTTTCAAATGCGTTTTTTTGTAAACAACATATTGTTGGATTATGGCTTTTAATCTATTCTGTTACGCATCTTCCTTTTATAGGAGAGTTTATCACATTCACATTCACAGTTATGATTAGTATCTGTGTCTTTACCTCCATCCTCTTTCTTACCTTTTGTCCTTTTAGTTCTCTCTTATCCCTTCCCCTCCACAATAGAGTTTTAATTTTTGACCATTATCTCCCGCATTCTTCCCTTCCTTCTTTCAACCGCCCTCCCTTTTGCTCCCCTTTACCCTTATTATGTCCTCCCTCCCTTTTAGCCTCACCTCACCTTTCTTTCCTCTTTCCCTTCCTACTGCCTATATAGCTAGTTAGATTTATATACTTAATTAAGTTTGCTATTCCCTCCTAGAACCAAACCAGATGAGAGTACCTCTCCAACAATGCTCATCTCCCTCCCCTCTTTCTCTGTACTCTCATATAACTTTGTACTTCTTCCTGTAATGCAATTTACCCAGACAAAAATGTTTGCAGCAAGAGAGCAAATTAAAATTATTTTCTGAAAGATTATGATTTTGATGATATGGAAACTAAAACACCAAGGGATGAAAAAAATTGCCCAAAGCTCCATGATTATTGGATGTGTTAGACCCAAACTAGATGTTAAGGATTTTATAGAAAGGAGTTTGCTTTCTTTAGAAAATGATTCTGTCATGATTACACATGGTGAAATTCCAGTGTTATCCTTGGCTCAAAGGACCAATTGTATGGAATTCTCTCTTCTTCAGTAGAGAATTGTTATTCAGTGCTTTTCTACTGTGTGAGGGTTCAGACTTCTTGGTGGCAGCTGGAAAGATGAGTCATCTCACTCCTGGTTTCCAGAGCCAAGTGAGAAGACTAAGGATTCCAACTTCTCTTTGGATTTATGAAAAGATGAAAAGAAGCTGGGAAGTTACAATTTAAAACTTTGGTGATGTTCCTATTGCCAGTATTGAAATTATGATGACTCAGTGGCCCATTATTCCCTGACTTCATTGTCACTTAGTGTTGGGAGAGGTGTCACTCAGTTGGCAGCTTTGTATATTCCCTTATATTTACCATATAGACAAATCACTCCCTACCTGTTTATACCTTGAAATGGCCACATAATCCCACCTTAGGAAGAAAGGGAGATGCAAGGACCCAACCTCTTTTGCTGTTGTGGCTACATCTGAAGTGTTTTTATCTTATTTCAAATGTTATCAATTAAAACTGGATCTATTTTCAAGTCATTTCTGACATGTAGTATTGAGTCCATCAATGTGGTGGTGCTGAAGGGAAAATTCTCCATTTGTGCTGATTAATAAGGCAAAACTGAGGACAAAGAGAATTAAAAGAAGTTTATTATAAGCATGGTAATGTGACTACTTATTGAAGGGCTGGTCACTTGAGACTGGCAATGACTTCAAGGTGTGATCTGGGGCCCCAGACTCTGCAGTCCTTGGGGAAAAGAAAGGTGGAATTGGTGGTCAGGAATGGATGGAGGAAATGTTCATGGGCTGTGGGCTGAGATATTTGAATTTAGGAAGTGGATAGTATAATAGTCTATTACCAATTCCTGGGCATTGCATTGTGGAAAAGAATAAGTATTTATTAAGCTCCTACTATGTGCTATGTACCTCACTAAGAACTTTACCAATAATATGTCATTTGACCCATTTTCAACACCCCATTGAATAACCCCATCACATCCTGACACCCTGCACTTCTGGGTGCACTCTGTAGCTCAAAGATCATTGGCCCTAGCTAACCTACAACCCAACCACATGTCTAATCCCTCTAACTGTCCAGGGGAATTTAGAAGATTAGAGTTCTAGCACTCCTGTTCCAAAATTAGAAGACATTGTCTTGAGAGGCAACAAATTCTCCTTCACTGTAACCAGAAAACCATTTATTGGAAACTTTGTGAAGGGGCTTCTTGTTTGCATCTAAGCAGAACCAGAGGTCATGGGGGACTCTCCTCCAGCGCTGAGATTGTGGTCTTCTAAGTAATCTCTTCTCTTTGCCTTAATGAAGGAATATGTCTGATGTTTTTATAAACAGGAAAGTGTGTCTAAGGAACAGAAAATAGGTGACCGAAACAATTCCAGCCACTACAATCACCAATTGTACAAAAGCAACTGGATTTTTTAGGTTCAAATCCCTTAAAATCACAAGGTCTCAAATTAGATTGAACTTTAGAGATGCTCACCTCACCTCCCAGAATGTCAGTTTCCTCTTCTGTAAAATGGAGCTAATTTTTGCCTTACCTAATAAAGGTAAGGATAGTGAAAATGAAAGGAGATAAAGTAAATGAAGTACCTTGTGCACAAAGGCCTATAGGTAAGTTATTGCTATTCCTTCCAGACTTGCTAAGGAAATTGGATAAACAGGCCAACATGGGCAGGCTGAACAAATCAGGAGTTTCCCCTTCATCTGCATCAAAGAGTGATAAAATGGTGTGTGTAAGGTGAATTTTAGTGTGTGTAAAGTGAATTTTTTGTTATTATTTCTCAGAGTTCAGTTTCTCAGACTCCATAGTCACAACAATCAACAGTTTCCAAGTACTAGATATGAATTCCCACAGTTATGGTTCAAAACATCTCCACCACACTTGCACAGAGTTATGTAATGGTAAATAATAAAATCATCCAGTGTGGCTAGGCAGTGAGATACAGGGGTGGGGTTTTGTAAACTTGTGAGGCTATTGCTGGCAATATGCCCTCTTGTCTGTTGGTCTATAAAACCGGGGGTCACTATTCAGTGAATGGGAATCCCTCAGGGTTCAATGTACACAAAATGCTTTGTGTGTCTCAAGTGGCCCCCATTGAAGCTTGGGGGGAAGCCTTAGGGTTAAGTGCACAAGCTAGAATGCTGTTTGTGCCTTGATTGTCCCTCATCAAGGTTTGAGGGGGGAACAGTGTTTGCTTCAACTGCACCCAAGACTTGAAGGTATTTAGGGGATGTACACATTGTCCCTGTCTCAACTGACCCCATTAAGGTACAGGGGTAGTTGTCCCTGCTTAATGCTGGCCCCTGTGAAAAGGATGATTAGAGAATGTTGTATGAGTTAGTGCTCCCATTATCAGAAATCCTGTTGAGAGAAAACTAGAATAGAATAAAGTAAGATTATTAACCCCTTCTTTGTGTCTTTCCTGTCTGACCAAATCAAGAGTGACCTGTTCTAGCAGCCCTCAAGTGTGCTATGTGTATCTGTCTTACAAATGGCTATACTTTGCTGCTCCCTCCCACTGATTCCTTGGAATCATCCCAAATTAGGAACAAGAGGATATTGTTCGGCATCGGACATTTCTAAACACAGGGTGTGATATGGCATATTGATTGCTTATTTCCCTGGTTCTGGAGAGGCCTACTTAGGACAATAAACATTCCATATTGTTCATAACCAAAATCACACCAAGAGCCTGCTTTCCTTAATCTTTATCAGAGATGAAACATGTCCTTCATCTCTTTTGTCTTCATTTCCTCCCTCTGTAGTGCCTACCACAAGACCTAGAAGAGATATAAAGGAGCAGCCTGAGATAACTGTAAATTCAACCACACTGGCATACCCAGAATGACTGCTAGCACAGGTTCTTGAATCTGTTTTATTATGAAAGATAATTGTTTAAAGGGTCAACAATCCATTTTTATTACATTCAGAAAATACAAACAGAAAAAATATAAGCAGAGAAATGAAGTCTGAAAGGGCTCTACTGTCTGAATCAAATCAATCTTGCTATGTACTTTACATGCACTCCTAGACTGAGAGAGCCTTTACATCTGAGCAGTATAGGGTTTGAATATATGGCTTCTCAGAGTTTTGACCAGGGAATAACAAAATCCTTCTCATAAGTGAACCACCAAAAGTAAAATAGCAAACCTCCTAATACATAAAAAGACTCGACTCCTGATTGGCCCAGACTCGGTAGTCATGAAACCTATATGACTCAACACAGCTGTGAACTATCCAGTACAAAGGAGACTGAGTCTTCAGATGCTTTCAATTTTGCCTGAGTCTGGGAAATTGAACTCCAAAAAGTAAACAAAACCAAATCCCAAATTGCTTGCTGTTACCATCGCCTAATCATAGAATTACCAACAGTCATTCTAGATCTGGAAATCTATCCTCTCAGTCCTAGGTGTAGAGGAGCTGAACTGAACTGAGTCAAGGTAAGACCTCCATTATCCTTCATTATCCTGTCTTCCTCCTTTCTCTTCTGAGCTGGCTTTCTTCACCTCAACTATAATTCCCAGTTTCTAGACAATATGTCACCATGAGGATTCTCTACTTAATATTTAATGTATTTTTCTTAATCTTCTTCTATGATAGCACAGGTATGATATAGGCTGTCTAATAAAGGGGTGGGATTGTAGATATGGAAAACAGAGTAAGTGTCGGCCCTCATCAGTTATTTGGACTAGCTGATTCTCCTACTAGGACTGGTACTCCCTAACTCTCATCAAGATTAAATCAATACCACCTCCACAAAGACCAAGATACCCAGAAGAATTACAGTTGTTAGTAAAGAGGAGAAATATGTAATTTGTGACAAGGAGAAACAAGGGCTGGGAGGATAGGGAAGTGGCAGGAAGAACTCATTATTCATTTAAATAGCATAAATAATCCAAGAATTTGTCTGTGATAAATACCCAATTAAATATAAAGAACATAAGAAGAAAGATATTATCTCCATCCAGAGAAGTGTGTATATATATATATATATATATATATATATATATATATATATATTTTAAAGGAGTAGTAAGTTGTGCATATTAGATTTGTAGTTTCATGTGCAATAATCTTTTTTATTGTACTATGTTATGAAATACACACTTTGTTCCATAAGTTAAAAAAAAAGAAGAAATTTAAAAAGAAATAGTAAACCTGCATTCATGACCCCTCTACCCCCCAAAAAAATTAAAAGAAAAAGGGAAATGAATTATCCATTAAGACTGGAAAAAGAAATTTAATCATTAAAAAAAATCTTATAACATCAGATTTAAACTATGATTCCTGTATTCCTACAAAGTTATATGTCTCTTCTAAATTACTCATCAAAAAGTGATTGCTAAGGGAAAAAAATAGCACAGGAAGGGGAGGAATGATGCATCTTTTTCAACATCATAGGTAGCTCCAAGTAGTGAGAGGCCCTCTCGTCAAACCTCCCTCACTTTATACATGAAAAAACTGAAACCTAGAGAGGTTCGTGACCTTGTCCAAGGTCATACAAGTAGTAAGGGTCAGGTAAGGTATTTGAACAGAGTTGAGGGAAAGATCTTGCTGAAAACCTTTACAATTATCCTCTGTCTCAATTTAAAAGGCAGGCAGGAGTAGCAGGCATTTGCCAATGTATTTAATGTCACAAAAAATCTCCATTCTGAGCACAGTCATAGCTGTCCTGGTACTGTAGTGTCCTGAATTTCTAGGAACATAGTTGTTTGGTCTGATGGTACCAAGTGCAGGCTCTGAATAGTTCACAAAGTAAAATAGAAATTTCATAACCATTAAACGTGAGTTAGTGACATACTATCTCCCTCCCTTTGCTATTGCTCGTCATGGTTGAATAGGAAAGCATGGGAGACACTCAATTTCACCATTTAGTGCCTTCTGCACAACTGTAAAGGAACAAGTATCATCCCAGAAACCACAGACTCCAGAGATGATGAGGATAGCTGAGATTGTGCTCAGAGTTTGGATTAATGTACTCCTACTTGGCCAAAACTGAGTAATAGGCCTTTGCTGGCAAGTGTTGACATCCATGGTAATATTCTAATGAAACTTGAGTTATTTAGCCTGAGAATGGTCCAAGTCTTTCCTTCTTTTTTTGTGAGAGTCTTTCCTTCTTTCTTTGATTATAAATATAGGGAGGGGGAGGAACAAGTTGAATGTTGTTGCTAAAGCAACTTTTAAATCCTTCTTTCACATATGGCTCTGGGCCAGAATTTCTCTAACTGGAGATATTGAGGATTTTTTCAGTAAGAATCCCAGACTTTCACAATACTGGTGGATAGTAAGGTGCCAAACAAAGGATTAGTATTGATCTTATACCCCAATATCTAGCTTGTACTTTTTAAATATTATTCCAGCAAGAAGCAGTATTCTGTGGCAATTTAGGAGAGATAAGTAATGCCTTTCACTGCAATGGAAGGGGCAGTAAAGGAGAGAGATAGGGGAAAAGTTTTCTAGATGAATATTTACCATGCATGTGCCAGGATCTGTTATTAGAATGACAAAATATTCCATTTTAAAAGCAGCTAAATAGAAGAGGTATAGAAATACTTTTTATAAAATATTTAATTTACTTATTTTTTTCTGTTTTCAACATTCACTTCCAGAAGAATTTGAATTCAAAATTTCTAAAATATACAGGGAATGACTCAAATTTATGAGAATACTAGCCATTCCCCAACTGATATATGGTCAAAGGATAAGAACAGGCAGTTTTCAGAGGAAGAAATTAAAGCCATCTACACTCATATGAAAAAATGCTCTAAATCACTGTTGATAAGAGAGATGCAAATCAAAACAACCCTGAGGTACCACATGACACCTATCAGATTGATTAACATGCCAAAAGAGCAAGATGATAAATGTTGGAGAAGATATGGGAGAGTGTGAACACTAATTCATTTTTGGTGAAGCTGTGAGCTGATACAACCATTCTGGAGAACAATTTGGAACTATGCCCAATGGGCTAAAAAATATGCATACCCTTTGACCCAGCAATATCACTTCTAGGACTGTATCCCAAAGGGATCATAAAAATGGGAAAAGGTCCCACATGTACAAAAACATTTATAGCAGCTTTCTTTGTGGTGGCCAAAAACTGGACATCAAGGGGATGCCCATCAATTGGGGAATGGCTGAACAAGTTTTTGTATATGAATGTAATGGAATACTATTTTGCTCTAAGAAAGGATGAACAGGAAGACTTTAGAGAGGCCTGGAAAGACTTTTATGTACTGATGCTGAGTGAAAGGAGCAAAACCAGAAGTATTTTGTACATAGCAACAACCACAGTGTGTGATGAATTTTTTTGGTATATTTAGTCCTTCATAGCAAAGCAAGGACCTAAAAAATTCCCAATGGACTTTTGAGGCAAAACACCTTTCACTTCCAGAAGTAGACCATTTACTTTTGTACTGTGTTATGTTGTGTCTTGTTTTATGGTTTCTCCCATTCATTTTAATTCTTCTATTCATCATGACTAAGATGAAAATATATTTAATATGAACATATGTCTAGAGTCTATATAAAATGGCACACCAACTCTAGGAGGGAGTGGAGAGGGAGGGGAGAAGGAGGAAGAAGGAAGGGGAAAATCTAAGATATATATGGAAGTGATTGTAGAACACTGAAAACAAATGAAATAATTTTTAAAATATTAAAAAAAATTAAAAGAAAAGAAAAAAGAGAAGAAAAATATTTCACTTCCTCCCTCACACAGAGAAAGCAAGCAATTCCACATAAATTTTATGTGTAGTCATGCAAAACAGATCCATAATAGTCAAGTGAAAGAAAACAGAGGAAAAAATCCTCAGAAAAATCAAAAAGTTATACACACACACACACACACACACACACATATGTTTTCATCTGTATTCAGTTACCATCAGTTCTTTCTCTGGGGAAGGATAGCATTTGTCATTCTAAGTCATTCAGAGTTTTCATGGATATTTGTACTGGTCAGAGAAGATATCATTCACACCTGATAATATTATAACATTGCTGTTACTTTGAACCCGTTGCATTTCACTTTGCATCAAGCAATGCAAGTCTTTCCAAGTTTTCTTGAGAATATCCTGCTCATGATTTCTGCAATAGTGGAAATAGTACCATAGAATTCCACCATAATGACATACCAAAAGCTGTTCAACTCTTCCCCTATTGGTGTGTATCCCCTCAATTTCTCATTTTTTGCTGCCAAAAAAACATTTACTAAAATATTTTATACATATTAGTCTTTAAACTTTTAGTTTTTTGTCTCTTTTGGGATACAGATAAAGTAATAGTATTGCTAGGTCAAAGGATATGCATGGTTCTATAACCTTTTGGACACAGTTCCACATTGTTCTACAGAATAGTTGAGTCAGTTCACAAGTCTGACAATAGTACAATAATGTCTCATGTTCCCAACATTTCTCATTTACTTTTTCTGTTTTATTAAGCATTCTGATAGGTTTGATGTAACACATCAGAATTGTTTTAATTTGCATTTCTCCAGTTGGTAGTGAGTTATAATGTATTTTTATATGATGATAAGTAGCTTTCATCTGAAAACTGATTATAACTTTTGAGATCATATATCAATTGGGGAATGGCTCTCATGTTTTACAAATTTGACACAGTTCGTTATGTGTTAGAGAAATGAGGCCTTTCTCAGACAAACTTGTTTTGAATTTTTGTAAAGTTACTCTTTCTAATCATATTTCTTCCATCCTGTTCTCACTACCATCATCCATTCTACTCTCTCTCCCCTTTCACCTTGTCTCTCCTCAAAAATGCTTTGCTTCCAAACTACCTTCCTGTCTGTCACCCTGCATGTTTCTCTTATATCCTTAACCTTCCACTTTTCTAAAGGTTAAGATAGATTTCTATACCCCATTACCTGTGTATATCATTCCGTTTTTGAGTAGTTCTGGTGGAGAGTAAGGTTCGTGCACTACCCTTCATGTTCCCATTCTTCCCCTCATTGTGAAAGCTTCTTCTTGCCTCTTTTATGTGAGATAATTTACCACATTCTCCTTCTCCCAGTGCATTCCTCTCTTGTACCCTTAATTTATTTTTAGATATTATCCCTTCATATTCAACTCACACCTGTGCCCTCTTTCTATATATATTCTTTCTAAGTACCCTCATAAGGGGAAAGGTCTTCTGAGTTGCAAATATCACCTTCACATATAGCAACGTGAAGGTTTTTTACCTTATGTGCCCCTTTTGATTTCCCTTTCTTCTTTCTCTTTTTGTGTGTCATGAGTCTTCTATTTGAAAGTAACATTTTCTATTCAGCTCTTGTAGTTTTCATCAAGAATGCTTGAAACTACTCTACCACATTGAATGAACATTCAAATTATTTTTCCCCTGAAAGACTATGCTCATTTTTGCTGTATAGGTGATAGTTGGTTGTAATCCTAGGTCCTTTGTCCTCCATAATATCATATTCTAAACTCTCTGATCCTTTAATATAGAAAATTCCTAAATATTGTGTTTTCCTGATGGTGGTTCCACAGTGCTTGCATTGTTTCTTGTTTGCTGCTTCCAATATTTTCTCCTTCACCTGGTAATTCTGAAATTTGACTATAACAGCACTGACAGTTTTCCTTTGAAATCTCATTCAGGAGGTGAGCGATGGATTTTTTAAAATTTCTATTTTACCTTTTGGTTGTAGAATATTAGGTCAGTTATCCCTGTCAATTTCTTTAAAGATGATGTCTGGGCTTTATTTTCATTATGGTTTTTATGTAGTCAAATAATTTTAAATTATCTCTCTTGGATTCCAGATCAGTTGTTTGCCCAATGAGATATTGGAAATTGCCCTCTATTTCCCCCATTCGTTTAGGGTTTTTTTTGCTTCTTAGTTTCCCATAAGGTCATTAGTATCCATTTGCTCCTCTCTAATTTTTAAGCAACTATTTTCTTCAGTGAGCTTTTGAACTTCCTTTTCAATCTGGGCAATTCTGCTTTTCAAAACGTTCTTCTCCTCATTGACTTTTTGGACCTTTTTTGCCATTTGGTCTAATCTGTTTTTTAAGGTATTATTTTCTTTTTAATATAAAATATTATATAATATTTTAATATAAATAATTTAATATAAATATTATATATTTTAATATAAATATTTTAATTGGGAGTGATTGAATCAACAGCAGCAACTGCTGCAGTGCTAGGGGTAGCAGCAAATGTTTCTGAGTTTCCCAAGGTCATAGAAAAGAAGGAAGTTGAATAACTGGCCAGAAAAATATTATAGGAGTCTCTTTGCTAGCCCTGAGGTGGGGCTCATTTGCTTTGCCCGCACTCGGGTCGAGGTCCCAATCCTGGGTGATAATCCCCAATCCAGGAGGAGCACTAATGCAACAGAGCTGGTGGCAGCAGTGGAGGGTGTCCCTGCTCAAAGGTTGCTCACAGCCAAGAGCATAGGCCAGGAGAGTAGAAAACACCTTTCCCTAGATCATACCAGCTTGAAAGAACTTAAAACTTCCAGGTTCCTAGAAGTATCTCTAAAAACACCTACACACAATTTCTTAACTTTGGGACAGTGTACTCTCCACCCCAGCAGAGCCCCACTTTAAGAAAAAGTTAAATGTCATGTAATAGGCTGGAAAATTAAGCAAACAATGGAAAAAAAAAAAAAAAAACCTCTGACTATAGATAGTAATTATGGTGACAAGGAAAATTAAAACACGCACTCAGAAGAAGAAAACAAAATCATAGCTTCCACATTCAAATCCTTCAATAAAAATATGAATTTGTCTCATGACATGGAAGAGCTCAAAAAAGATTTTCAAAATCAAGTAAGAGAAGTAAAGGAAAAATTGGGAGGAGAAATGAAAGTGATGCAAGAAAATCATGAGAAAAGAGCCAACAGCTTGCTGAAGGAAACACAAAAAGTTCTGAAGAAAATAATACCTTATTGCTGCCACTGCATGGGGCTCTCAGAGGAAGCCACCTATCTCACCTCCCGATCCACCAGTAGCATGAATCAAGAGAAGTTACTCAAGCTACAGGCTCAGGTCCAGATAGGAGGCAAGGGTACAACATGCAGAAAGAAGAAGTTGGTGCATAGAACAGTCACAGCAGATAAGAAACTTCAGAGTTCTCTCAAAAAATTGTCTGTGAATAATATTGCTGGTATTGAAGAGGTGAACATGATTAAAGATGACGGGATGCTTATTCATTTCAACAACCCCAAAGTCCAGGCTTCTCTCTCTTCCAACACCTTTGCAATCACTGACCATACAGAAGCCAAGTCAATCAGAGAAGTGCTACCTGGAATATTTAGCCAGTTTGGTGACAGATCGCATAGAAAATTTTGATGAAGCATCAAAGAATGAAACAAACTAGAATGTGATGGTTCTTGGAGGCCAACATGGATCAGGCTGGAGCAAGGAGTGGGCGGCTTCCAAGCTATACAGTGGCAGAGAATGTCACCTGTTAATAGTTCAGTAATATAAATATTTTTTATATTAAAAATATTTTTATATTAAATATGTTTATATTAAAAACCTGGAAGCTTTAAGTTCTTCCAAGCTGGTATGATCTAGGGAAAGGTGTTTTCTACTCTCCTGGCCTATGCTCTTGGCTGTGAGTAACCTTTGAGCAGGGACACCCTCCACTGCTGCCACAAGCTCTGCTGCACTAGTGCTCCTCCTTGATTGGGAATTATCACCCAGGATTGGGACCTCGACCCAAGTGTGGGCAAAGCAAATGAGCCCCGCCTCAGGGCTAGCAAAGAGACTCCTATAATCTCTTTCTGGCCAGTTATTCAACTTCCTTGTTTTCTATGACCTTGGGAAACTCAGGAACATTTGCTGCTACCCCTAGCACTGCAGCAGTTGCTGCTGTTGATTCAATCACTCCCAATGCTTACTCCTGCCTGATAAGGGCCAGGCTGTGCTGGTGGGGCCTGTGATGGCCTATACTCCACTCCTACAATGAAGCTGCAGACCCTTCTGACTGACCTTGAAAGCTGACCCTCATGTCTGTGGATTGAAAGGTTCATAGAATGACACAGCTGCCAGGAATTAAGTTGCCACAAGGTCTGCTCAACCACAAGGTTGAGGCCTGGTATGCTTGTAAAGCCTGTACTAGAATGTACTCCTCTCTCAGCCTAGTGTAAAAGACTATTCCTGCCAAGCTTATCAGTTGACATGGACCTGAAATTTGTTCCCTTCCATAATTTTATGGGTTCTGTTGCTCTTGAATTCCTTTAGAATCATTCTTAAAAGTATTTGGAGGGTTTTGGAGGAGAGCTCAGTTGATTGCCTGCCTTTACTCTGCCATTTTGACTACCCCCCTCCCTATCATATTTTCATTGACTTATAAAATATCACCCAGCTGGCTCATAGGACCTACTTATTTAGAGAGCTAATAAGCAACAAACTGGCATTCAAACCTTGGTAATCTGAATAGAAAGTGCATGTCTTAGCCATTGCATCAGAGTTGACTCCGGTAGCTACAAAGGCAAATGCTTTCAACCCTATCTCACCTCCAAAACTGAGACAGATTATAATCAAAAAGGTTTTCAGAAAGCCATCTTCCTCACCTTGGTTCAAATAGCAAACCTGATCCTTCCTATCTGTCTGCCCTTGGAAAAGGTGCTAAACCTCCCCAGACTTCAGTTTTTATTTTTTCAATTATAAGATGAGAGCAGTTTGACTAGAGGACTTATGAGTTCTTTTCCATCTAGGATCCAACAATCTTGCTGTGATGCTGAAACAAAGATGAAGATGTATCATTCCTCCACCTCCTCTGCTACTTTTTTTCTATTAGTAATCATTTATTGATAGATAATTTAAAGTATACAGGAAGTACATAAGAAGACAGTAAGCATAATTTAAGTCAGATATTGTAAGACTTGGTTAAGTTCCTTTTATGAGGTTTAGTGGATAATTCATTTCCCTTTTTTCCTTTTTTTTGGGAGGGAGAGTGGTTAAAGCATGTTTACTATTTCTTTTATTTTATTTTTAATGTATGGACAAGAGCAAGTGTTTCTATAACATAGTGAATTTAAAAAGATGATTGTAAATGAAACTATACATCTGATATTCAAAACTGTGTATTCCTTTTTAAATACAGAACAAAATAATCAAGTAAATTTCATTTTTTTGAATTTTTTACTTCTTTCTACCTCCCTATCCTAGAGATCACTACCATAAGAAATGATGGGTATGCACACACACACATTTAAATGCACATATAAGTATATGTGTATATATGTATATACACACACAAAGTACATATATTAGTCAATCAATAAACATTGATGCAGTTATTTTATGTCCTGTAATCTGTCCTGAGCTGTAGAGTTCTAACCTGCCAAAGTCCCTCCTTTAAACTAATACTCCTTTCTAAAATCACTATCACTTTAATAATCACTTTCTCTATTGCCTTTCCTTGCTAAAGTCTGTCTGCTTCTATTTCATTAACCTACTGTTTTAAAAGTACAAGAATGCTCAGCAAAAGCTCAGCTGAAGCATAATAGTCTGTTCAAAATCCTAATTTATACTGTGTGTGTGTCTCTACTTCAAGTGCTTTTCCTGTTAACATCCTGCTAGATTTTGATTTTTAATACAGCTGTCTGTTTCCTTTTTGTAGATGAATGCCTTTGATTCACATTTACAATTTTGAACATTAACTGTGTATATCCCCCTGTCTGTCTTGAACCATGTTGACCTTCTCTCTCTTTTTTTGATCCTGACACTCCTCAAAACTTGTATTTGTTCCAATCATTATGTCATTAACCTGCCTTCTCGTCCATTAACACCCCTGCAATTCTCTATTTCCTTCATTTCCTACTTCCCTATCCCACAAATTCGTATCTTGAATACTACAATAAAAAGTGATCAAATAATCCACTAAATGAGGGTCCTTGTTGCTTTTGTACTCATAATAAAATAAATTGCACCAATTGTATTACTGGTGTCAAAAACATGATTATTAGGATGGTCACACTACTGCTCTCTTCTATTGATGTTACTATCAATGCAGAAGGGAAAGAGTACTCTAAAGAATGAAAGGACATTTCATATTTTAGTATTTTCATGGGTTGCTAGTGTCAAAGAATTCATCATCAACCAACCTACTGGAGAAGATATGTACTGTGAAAAGTCACAATAGTCTCTAGATGCAAACTTAGTCTACTGCCAGGATCATATCAACAAGGAGAAAGTATCAGACCTATACTTTACTGGCATAGCATTTGAGTAGCCAGAATACACACCATGCCATGGTCAGATGCTAGGGGTTCTTGAGAAGCAATTATGAACTTTTCATTACAAGCATTTATACTGCAGAAATAAGTAAAGGTTACATGTCAGGGGGTGAATTATGGTTTTGCTGATTCTATGGATTTCAGAAAGAGGTGGAGAAAATGCTTAAAATAGATTTTGTCTGGTTGTGCTGGCAAGTAAATCATGATTATTATAGCCCTGCATGAGTGGTATCTTTATCTTCATATTTCCACTTGACAACAGAGAAAATATATACACCAGAGAGGTGAAGGGATGAGCCAGATGTCACACACTGTGTTTGCACCTGAGATTGGAAGACATGGCTCTAAATAATGGTCTACATTCTTTGGTATTCCTTTGGAAACATGGTAGCCAAATAAAATATAAATGCTAATAAATGAGGAAGCATGAGGAAAGGAATTTCAAAATTTATGGTGATTTAAGGAAGGACTTTTGTTCTAGAAGAAGGGATTTTTGTAGGTAAAAATGACAACTTAATAAAGTTCCTAGAATAGGTGCATATTTGGCTGACAGAAGTGAATGAGGACTTCAAAATAAGGAGGATACAGAACTGGCTCATCTAGGAGAAAATGACAGAGATCCAGCAAGATCATCCCAAACTCAGAATTCCAAGTTAGAAAAATATCAAATGTAGCACTGCTGAGAGGTAATTAACTTCTTATATGTCCTGAAAATCAGAGTAAGCAAGCTTATTCTCAAAAAGAAATTAAACATAACAAATTATAGAAGGTCATGGAAATGCTAATGGTCTCATATATTGCTGTAAATACTTTCCTTATTCTTTGATAAAAGAAACTGGCAACTTTCTATTACTAATTACCTTAAGGTTGAAGTGTTTGATCAAATAAACTTCTTCAACAATTCTAAAAGTATTTCTTTACCTTCTACACTTTGCTGTTGTTGAAAAGGGAGGGTTATCTCATTCTAGTAAGAAATATAGGTATTTGGATGACCAATATTCACTTATAACCTTTACCCACTTTTCTCTCTATTGCTCTTTCCCTTTTTCTATAGAACAAGGGTTCCTTCTGCCTCCTAAATTGCCCCAGAATTGTTGAATAAATAACATTGCAAAATTGGAAACTAGATATTGGGAAACAAGATCTCTATTAATTCCATCTTAGGGAAATTACTGTTCAGTACATGGATCCCAAACTTGATAGGAATTAACTTACTGTTTTCCTCTGAATCATATTTTCAACATATTTCACAACCAGTTTTGTGAATGTGTTAGTTCCTCCATGGGTTCTCTGGGAAATTCTTGAGAAATTATTCATCACCTCCAGAAGGTGTAATGGTGGTCAAGAGCCATCTGTATGAGAAGGTGCTGCTTGTGATAGAAGTAGCCTTATTCAACTTGGACCTCCCCTTCCCAATCCATTTATAGAAAGAAATAGAATGTTAGAAAAATAGAAAGGAGCCCCCATGATTTGACCCTTCCTCAAGTTAAATAACATGAGTTTATTTAGAATGATACCTGCATATCAGTTTTAATGCCCTGCTGGGCAATATCCCAGTCATATAAATTTTAGGATATTCTAAGGTCTTGGGAAAGTACTGGCATTCAGCTTTAGATTTTTTGAAGCTAATGTTAACTGCACATAGGTACATTGAGAGTGACATGGCCTGGTCTAGCATTTTTTGTCCTGTCCTATCTTTTTGCAGATCTGTGCTACCTTTATGTTTCTTATGATTTCCAGATCTGACCAACCCCTCACCATGAGCACTCTCCACCTACACTCTTAAGAAGTATGCATTTGGTACTCCAAAAGGGGAGTAATAAAACTCTCTGATCTCTTGAAAGAAGTGACACAGAAAATTTGAAATATGAATATTATACAAACATTTGCACATAGGTTCATCTCAGATTTAGGGAGGTTGTGGTGGGGTTATCACTCAGTTTTGGCCAGCTTGGAACACACTAATCCCCAATCTGGGTACAATTTCACCCATTCTCATAATCTCTAGAATCGAGGATATCTTGGGAAAAATTTTATCTTTGCTATTTTCTCTGAAAGTTTGAAGTTTTTGGGCTGAATGCCTCCCCTGCTTTCCTGGGGCCAACTTTAGAAGCAAAAAGGAAGGGAAGGGTATAGTAAGCCACTGACTACCCTTGTTGGTTATGCTGATTTCTATTTAATTTGGTGATCTCATCAACTTCCATGGATCCAATTGTCATCCCTAAGCTGAAAATTCTCAAATTTACCTGTCCAGTTCTAAGCTCTCCACTGACCTCCAGTTTTACTTCCTTAACTGCGTATTATTGGAATCTTGAATTGAATGTCCATTATGTATCTTACTCTAAAATATTCCAAATTGAACTCATCATCTAGCCCCCTAAAACCTCACTTTTCCAAATTTCCTTTTTACTCTCAAGTGTACCATCTTGGTATCCTTTTAATGCCATTAATTATTCTAAGTTCAATCATCATCCTAGTCCCCAATTTTCACCAACAGATGTTATCCTCCACTCCTCAATATGTCTGTTGATATCATCTTCCAAATTCTCTATAATACCTCTTTCTCTCCTCTGATACTACTAACTTCATAGTACTTGTCCTGATCTTCTCATACATGAAATATTTTATTAGTTTTGCTGACTGCTCTACCAGCTACCATGAATTACCCACTACTCCAAGCAATCCTCTATTCAGATGCCAAAGTAATTTTCTTAAAGCACATCTTGCAGTTTTCACATACACTCTTCCTCCATACATATTTTTCAGTTTACTTCCAATGACATTTTTTTTGTTCCTATAATAAAACACTTCATGTCATGGTGCTCTGGATATTCTTATTGACTATTTTCTATGCCTGGAATAATCTCCTCCCTCATACCGATATCATGTCTTCTCTGGATTCCTTCATCAATAGACTTCAACAGGTCTTTTCCAACCTCTTTTTTTTAGTGCCTTTCTTCCATTGATTATATCCTATTTGCCCTTTAAGACTTCATTGACTCAAGCTCACTGGCTTTTTTTCTACTTTATCACACAACAGTTCACTTTCTCATGTACCCCTCTCATTACCACACTAAACTTCTGAGCATGCCCCATTATTCGTTGGAAATGACCTTCTGCTCTTTGAGCCCAAAGGCTAAAATGTTCTCTAATATCCACCTATAAAAATACTACTCATCTATGAAGGCACAAATGAAGTATAAACTTCTCCTAGAAGTTTTCTTCCTGATCATTCCCAGTCTTGCCAGAATATATGTTCACCTTTGCTCTGAATTCCTTATTATTTTAGTCAAAATGGTTATTTTTGGTAGGATATACTTGCTCTATATGCCTGAAGCAATTGTATTGCATTAATTAGAAGAAATGAGTCTTTTTCAAACATGTGTCACAAGTGCCAAAGGTTTCCTTCATGGCAGGGACTGGGAATACAAAAAACAATTATGAAACAGTGTCATTTCTGAAGAACTTTACACCCTACTGAGTATGAAAACATAGGCAAATATAAGCTTATATTAAATAAATATAATTCTGTGATAATATAGTTTGCTGAGTAAAATACTGGTTTGACAAATTAGGATTGGGTGCATTTAGAAGTCATTACATGAATTGAGTCTTGAGATAAATTTATCCTTCTAGGAGGCCAAACTGAGAAATATCTTCATGACAGAAATGGGTATGATCTTTGGAAAAGACCAGAGATGATTTATGGATACATACATTGAGAGAAACAGAGGAAACTATTCTGACTAAGCTATAGAGAGAATGAATGTATGAACTGTGTAATTTACTGAGAAAATACCTTGTTTTCCAGTTGTTAGGTGTTTTTTCTATCAAAGAAGCGAGTCTTCATTTAATGCTCAAAGTAAAAAGCAGTCACAGGATTTTACTGAGTAGGAAAGAGATATAGTGAGATTAATGACTATACTAGTGAAATAAGACATCCAATGCCAAATCAAATTTAACTGTCACAAGAATCTTGGAATGTAGGTTAAGTAAGTGTAATGATTCCCTTTTAGAAATAATTCAACAAAAGCTCAAAGAGGTGAGATAATTCTAACAAGTTTACAAAGCTAATAAGTCAACATGTAGGACTGGAAACCAGTTCTTCATTTCCAAAATCCTGATATTTTCCCATTGCATCCAACTAAATTATTGAAAGATTAATTTTCAAAAATAAAATTAATGAATATACCATTTAGGTTAAACATTTTGTTCTCATATTCACAATACAGCATAACTTCTATATGTTCATAAAAAATTTTGAAACATTTGTTTACTTCTTTCCATAGGGATTCTAAAGGATATGTATGGAGAATGTTTGTGGATATGGACTTCCCTAGAAAATGGCCAGTGTCAAAATGGAAGAATTACATGTTTGTGTGTATTTGTGTACATAGACTGTAGACTAAAAACAGAAAATTAAAGCATGGTCCTTCCAGTCTTTGTGGTATGGAAGGGTCAGAGAATAAGAGATGAGAAAATTGAAACACATGGAATAAATATCACCCTTATTTTAATAAATGAAAACCTTTGGAAAGCAAGGTTTCTAAGGCAGGAAGGATTCCCATGTCTTTTTTTTTCCATTGAAAGTGGTGAAAGGATTATATCATAAAACAACATTAGGAATGGACACTCTCTCCTAGAGGGAGGAGGGCTAGCATTGCACAGTAGATAGAGAATCCATTTTGAAATCATAGAATAACTGGGTTCAATTCCCAGTACAGTCATATAGTCCCTGTGAAACCCTGGAGAAGTTACAATATTCTCAACCCTCTAGCCCATTTCTTAAAACTTAAAAGTATACATAAAGTGCACATCTACATTGCTAGCAAGAGTTTCCGGTCTTGGGAGTTTCCTATACTGATAAAATCCCAGGTTTAATTCTTCTTCCCATTTACTCAACACATTATCCTGATCTAGAATTTCATCTTTGAAAGTTTTTCCTCTGCAGATACATTGGAATGTCCCTACATCTGGATATTGATTCAGTCTTTAAAAGCTTCCCTGAGGCCCAAAATTCACATTCTGTTTGGACATTCTAGCAGTGATTCTCTTAGTTCAAATTGTGGCTGAATGTTAAGGACAGACACATAGTCTATTCATTAATGGACTTGGGTTCAAATACTCTGTCTCTAAATAGGTTATTGCAGACTTGGCTCACAAAGTCTTCAAATGCCTAAAGTCACCTCTACACCACAAAGAGGTATGTAAACAGAAATGGAGAAGAGATTGCTATCTAAAGAAGTAGGAAACGTGGGGAAATAAAAGTATGAAGCACTTCTATCAGTGCAAATTTTTTTAAGTACGCCTTTCCATATAAACTAATAAAATGCATTTATTTATTATTTTTCTCCACGTCCAAAGTGAATTAAATCAGGGACACAAGAATTATTGATGAGTATGAAAAAAATGAACATAGTTGAGTGTTTAATGTATGAATATATCAAAAGACAATAGAAACCTATTTGTTATAAGAATACATAAAGAACAGGCCTTTCAGAACATTGCGTATTTATGAATATTTAGAAGTATAAATATTAAATAACCCTTCTTCAATATTTAAGAAGTATCATGTCTACCAATAAACTCTGATATCATCTGCAACAACAAAATGCGTGAAGCTTTTCCTCCAAACAGGTTAAAATATGAGGATGTCGTCTTCCTTCTCTAGTTCGTGACAAAGTTCTAGGAGAGCTATTAAGATCAATAAAAGAGGAAAGATTATGAAACTATATAAACATTGACAAAGGATTCCAAATTGTACTAGTCTCCATGACATATTATTTACCTAGGAAACTTTAGATAAGGAATACATGAACTTAATAAGATAATAGTATATAAACAAAAATTGAGATTTGCCCAGTGCCTTCTATGTCTCAGAATTTGTGCTAAGTATTTTACAAATAAGAACTTATTTGAACCTTACCACACCACAGGTAGTAGTTACAATCATAATCCACACTGGGCATTTGAGGAAACTGAGATGGCCAAAGGCAAATGATTTAAACAAGCCAAACAATGAGCTAGCATCTGAGGCCAGATTTGAATTCATGTTTTCCTGATGTCAGTCTCACTATTCTATCCACTGACTCTACCAGCTTATAAATATTTCAGTGAAATATCACAATGCCAGATAAGACAAGAAAGATTTCAACATTTCTATACAGTACTCAGAACGTGAAATGACAGAAATTGCATTCAAACAACTATAATGTCTAATTTATTGAAACATATTTAACACTTCTCTATGTTCAACTGTCTCTTTGTAGAACTGATTTCTGTAATCATGGAGGGAAATTCCTCATTTATGTCTGGGCAATACCAAGACGAGGAAAACAATTTGTTGATTTTGTTATTCAGCCATGTCTGTCTTTTTTGCTTGCTCTGAGGGTTTTGTTCACAAAAATACTGCAGTTATTTGCCACTTTCTTCTCCACATCATTTTACAGATGAGGAAAATGAACAAAATAGGGTTAAATGACTTAGGGTCACATAGCTCATAAGTGCCTAATGAAATATTTGAATTCAGTTCTTTCTGATTCCATGTTTGACACTCATTCCCTTGTGCCACGTAGCTACTCCCAATGACTGACTAAATCATTTTAGACAATGAGTTTTCTAACAAGTCAGAACTGTGGAGAGTCTAGTGCATGCCCTCAACACTCAACACCTGCACTATTCAAATAGCTTGCAACTGGGTCCCATAGCAATGCATCCTCCACGAAGTAGAAAATGATAATTTTTCTCCATTCATAGCTAACCATTTAAAATCTATGTTTATTTAGTTTTGTTTTTCAATATAAATTTTTTTTGAGAAAAACAAATTCTTTATTTCTGATAGTGTAGAATAGTTGTTGTTCTTGCCCCACTGTCCTTTCTTTGGATGACCTATGATATCACACTGTTGTAGTAAGGGTTCAGTGTGTTCTACTGTGGCTGCTCACTCCAATACAAGCTCTTATGTCTGTAGCACAGAACAAGCACAAATAGTCCATTGAACAAATGAAACAGAGAAGTCTATAGATTTGAGCAGTGGATATTTTCTTTCTGCTTCTGTGATTTTGTTCATGATGCAGGTGCACCAGGTTTGGCAGTCCTGTGAGAGCATCTCCCTTGCCTCACATTAAAATTTTCAGAGAGACCTTGGCAATGTATTGCTTCTCCTGATCTCTGTGTGAACACTTGCCTAGTGTAAGTTCTCCATAAAACTAATCTTTTCCCCAAAGTTATTTATTTTTCACTTTCAACATTCACTTTCATAAGGTTGTGGGTTCCAAATCACCTACCCCAAGACATCATGCATTCTCATAACCCATTCCCCTAATCTGTTCTCCCTTCTATCATATCTCTCCCTTCTCTCATCTCCTTCCCTTGTATTTTCTAGACAGAAAGATAAATTTCTATGCCCAATTGCCTATATGTCTTATTTCCCCATTACATGTGAAAAAAATTTTCAACATATGTTTTTGAAACGTTGAGTTCCAACATCTCGTCCTTCCTGTTTCCCCACCTATCTCCACTAAGAAGGCAAACATATCACTGTAGGTTATATTTGTGCAACTATGCAAAACACTTCCATAATAGTCATAATGTGAAAGACTAACTATATTTCCCTTCATCCTATTCTGCATGCCTCCATTTATTCTATCCTCTCTTTAGACCCTGTCCCTCCTGAAAAGTGTTTACCTCGAATTGTGTCCTTTTATTTACCCTCCCTTCTATCATTCCTTCTATCCCTACTTATTCACATTCCTCTTAATTTCCTGTAGTGTACATAGATTTCCATGCCAAATTAGATGTGCATGTTATTCCCTCCTCAGCAAAATCCAATGAGAGTAAGGTTCACTCTTGCCCTCTCAACTCCCCCTCATCTCCTCCATTGAAAAAGCTTTTTCTTTCTTCTGTTATGTGACAGATGATTTACCCCATTCTAATTCTCCCTTTCTCCATCTCCCAATATGCTTCTCATTTGCTTCAATTTTATTTTTTGAGATATTATACTTTCCCATTCAACTCACCCTGTGCCCTCTGTCTATATACATATAATTCCTCCAAATATGCTAATGTTGAGAAAAGTCTCAAGAGTTACAAATATTATCTTCCCATGTAGGAATGTAAACAATTCAACTTTCGTAAGTCCCTTATGATTTTTCTTTCCTGTTTACCTTTTCATATCTCTCTGGATTCTTCTGTGTGAAAGTCTAATTTTCTATTCAGGTCTTATGTTTTCATCAAGCATACTTGAATGTCCTCTATTTCCTTGAATATCCATATTTTTCCCTGAAGTGTTACATTCAGTTTTTCTAGGTGGGTGATTCTTGACTTTAATCCTAGCTTCTTTGACCTCTAGAATATCATGTTTCAAGCCCTGTGATCGCTTAATGTAGAAGCTGCTAGATCTTGTGTTATCCTGTGTCTTTCCATAACACTCGAATTGTTTCTTTCTGGATACTTGCAATATTTTCTCCTTGACTTGGGAACTAGGCAAATTGAGAAAAATATTCCTAGGTGTTGAGTGCCAGGATGGAGTGTGGTTGGCAAGTTCAGGATAGACCTTCGGGGAAAATGCTCTTTGAGACTGTGCTCATTATCATCTGCAATGGTTTTCCATGCCCACTCCACCACCCATGTTACTGTCTCTGTGAGATAAACAAGAGAACTACAGAATACAAGGGATATGTAAAATAGATGCCCTCTAGTCTAACAGTCTTTAAGACAATAAGACTTGCCAAAACACTAGGACAGAAGATGAGTAGAATGTCACATAGACTTGCAGTTTCTGCCTATAAATACCCTGACCCTTGGATCAATAAACCGAGTTGCCCTGTCTTCTCCCACCTGCCCATGTGTCTTTCTTTTTCACCACTATCACAGAGTCACATGGGGAAGCAGGCCTTCCACCACACACAGGAGTTTTTATTTCAGGATCTCTTTTAGGAGGTGACCAGGTGGTTCTTTCAGTATCTATTTTCCCCTATGGTTCTGAACTATCAGGGACCTTTTCCTTGATAATTTCTTGGAAGGTGATGTTTTTCTGATCATGGCTTTCACATAGTCCAATAAATGTTTAATTACCTCTCCTACATCTATTTGCCAGGTCAGTTGTTTTTCCAATGAGATATTTCACAGTCTGTTATTTTTGTCATTCTTTTGATTTTGTTTTGTAATATCTTGATTTTGGGAATGACAAGTTTATTCCTGTGTTTTACTTTATTTTATTTATCTTTATTTTATGAAATTTAAAAAATATTTTAATTTCTATAATAAAACAAGCAATTCCATAACATAGTACAATAAAAAATCATGATTGCACATACAATTGTAAATCTGCTATATACAATTGCTATTTCTTTCAAATATATAACAAAATTAGCCTGTGAATTTCCCTTTTTTTTCTTCTCTCCCCCATCCTAGTGATGGTTGCCTTTAGAAGCAAATAAGTTTATATTTGTAAAATATTCTATATTTTAAATATATATTTAAAATAAATTCTACAAATATATCTTATGTATTTGTAAAATATTCCATATATACTTTTATATACCAGATCTTTCTCTGGATGCACACATTATCTTTATTCAAGAGTCTTTTATAGTTAATTTGGGTATTTATAATAGTCAAAAACCTTATTCACTCAAAGTCATTCTTAAAGCTATGGTTTAAAAATTATTGGCTGCTACTGTATACATTGCTCTCTTGGTTTGCTCATTTTGTTTTTCATTGTTTCATCCAAGTTTTTGCATGTTTTTTTTCTGAAATCAATGAATTATTCATTTCTTTTATCTGAGTAATGTTCCTTTACAATCATACACCACCACTTATTCAGCCATTCCCCAATTCATGGGCATCCCTAAAATTTCCAGTTCTTTACTCTCACAAAGAGAACTGGTGTAAACATTTTAGAACATCTATCTGTGGTTGTTGTTTTGGGTTTTTTTTTCCTTTTCCCCCAATTATCTTCAGAAATAGAAAAAAGTAGTGTTTTTGCTAGGTTAAACGTAACAGAGACTTTAACAACTTTTTGGGCATAATTAGAGGTTGCTCTCCAAGAAGAATGGATGAGTACAGGATTTCATCAACAATAAATTTGTGTTTCTATTGCACATCCCCTTCAGCATTTGTAGCATTTCCCCTATTTTGCTTGACTATTTTAGTAGGTATAAATGATATTACAAGATTTCACTAATCTGCATTTCTCTAAACAATTATTTATAGGATATTTTCATCTGAGTATCAATTGATTTTATTTTTTCTTTCTTTTTTTAAAAGGATAAACGCTCCTCTTATGATAATATTTATTTTCTCATTACTTGTTGAGAGATAAGAGTTGATTGTCACCCTCAGGAAAACATACTTTTCCAAGGGCATCTAAGCATTGAGTGGACTCCATTAGAGGTCTTTGGCATTTGAGAATACAGTTGCACTTTCATTAATTATTGCCTTTTTAATAATTATTGCTAGAATGATTGATAAAAGCATTAATTACGCAAAAGCTATGTCTTTCAATCTTTTTAAGCATCAAAGGGCTTCAGGGTCTCAACTGAAAAATCTTGATTCTAAAGTAAATATAAAATCCTTTATCTGACTTATCTGAATAGTTGAAAGAAGTATAAATAAATTCTTCACTTGGGTACAATCTACCATATTAAGTATATATTATACATCACTCCCATTTGTACACCATACAATTCAAATTGACCTTTTTCCCTTCACACATGACACAATACCAGTCAATAGCTACTTCTTATGCACTGCCTGTCCTCTGTTCCTGGATTGCACTCACTTTTACCTTGGCATCTTAGAAGTCCTATTTTCTTACAAGACTCTCCTGAATCACTACATTTTATATTTAGCTTTTCTTGATCCTCGTACTAGCTAGTGTTTTCCATTCTAAACCATCTCCTGTCTATTTTGCATATACTTATACAGGTATAGGAGCTAAACTTTTTTCTGCCTTTTTATTATTATTTTATTTGTTTTCAGTGTTTTACAATCTTTTCCATACCACTTAAATTTTCCCCACTCTCTCCCCCTTTTTCCCCCTTCCCTGAACCCTTGCTCTCTGAGTCATATACAATTTTATATAGGTACTGCACATACATTCCTATTACTTTTTTTTTTACCTTAGTCACATTGCTTATAAGAATTAAAGTGAATGAGAAAAAATCATAAAACAAACTAACATGGAATACAAAAGAAAATGATCTACTGCATTCTGTGATCGAATTCCATAATTCTTTCTCTGGATGTGAAAGCCATTTTGCCTTAAGAGACCAATGATAAATGATAAATTACATAATAGGAAGTTTTTTAAGTCCTTGCATTGCAATGAAGTTCTAACTCTAGCAGAAAAAATCCTAATTATCAAGGAAAACTGCCCAGAAGTGCGAGATCCAGAAGGCAAAATAGTTATCGAAAGAATTCACCAATCACCTCCCATAAAGGATTCCCAAATTCCAGTGAAAGAGATCAATTGAAGGAGAAAATACTACAGGCAGCCATAAAGAAACCTTTCAAATATCAAGGAGATGCCATCAGGATCACACAGGATCTTGCAGCTTCTGCGTTGAAAGATCAAAGGAACTGGAATGTGATATTCCGTAAGGCAAAGGAACTGAGACTACAACCAAAATTCAGTTACCTAACAAAGTTCAGCATAATGTTTCAGGCAGGGAGATGTACATTCAACAAAATAAAGGATTTCCAGACCTTCCTGACTAAAAAGCCAGAACTCCATAGAGTGTTCAATCTTCAAATGCAGGTCTCAAGAGAGACATAGAAAGGTAAACAAGGGGAAAAAAAAAATTGTTACTCAATTTGGGCAAGCTGTTTACCTCCTTACAAGGGAAGATGATACTTGTTAATCTTGAGAATTGTACATCTATTATGAAATATAAAAGGTGTACACATAGAGGGAATGGGTATAAAGTAAATGATTTGATGATAAACATGTGATTTAAGCATGTGAAGGGATTATAACAGGAAATGTGAAAAGGAGGAAGCAGCAAATGATAAATTACATAATAGGAAGACGTACAAAAATATATTACAGGAGAGGGAAAGAGGGGAGGGAATGAGTATTGTTTGAGTCTCCTCTGATTTGATTCAAGGAGGGTATAACACACTCAGTTAAGTATAGAAATACAATTATCTCTGTAGGTAGTAGTAAGGGAAGTAGGAAAGAAAAGGGAGGGGAGGCTAAAAGGGAGGAAAGAAGTAGTAAGGGGAAAGGGGATTGAAAGGAAGGGCAGTGAAAGAAGGGAAGGAAGACTGAGGGAGGCAGCAGTCAAAAATTAAAATTCTATGGTGGATGGGAAGGGAGAAGGGAGGACTAAAAGCATAAACAAGGGGAAAGGGAATGGGGAGAGAGACACAGTATCATAAGTGTGAATGGATGAACCTTCCCATAAAACGGAGAAGGAAAGCAGAATGGAATAAAAACCATAATGCAACAGTATGCTGTTTAAAATAAACACATTTGAAATAAGGGGGATACACAAAGGACAAAGGTAAAAAGTTGGAGTAGGAAATTTTATGCTTCATGTGATGTAAAAGAAGGAGGGGTAACGATCCTAACCTCAGGCAAAGCAAAATCTAATCAAAAGAGATAAGGAAGGAAACTATATCCTGCTAAAAGGCACCATACACAACAAATCAATGTTGTTACTAAACATGTATGCTCCAAGTGGTATAGCATCCAAATCCACAGAGGAGAAGTTAAGGAAGATACAGGAAGAAACAGACAGCAAAAGTACATTAGTGGGGGACCTCAACCTCGCCCTCTCTAAATTGATAAATTTAACCTTAAAATAAATAGGAAAGAAGTTAAGGAGGTGAATAAAACTCTGGATAAGGTAGCTATGATAGATCTCTGGGGAAAATTGAATGGGAATAGAAAGGACTATACTTTTTTCTCAGCAGTGTATGGAACATATACAAAAATTGACCATGTAGCAGGGCATAAAAACATCACAAGCCAATGCACAAAGGCAGAGATAGTGAATGTATCCTTCTCAGATCATAATGCATTAAAATTTATATGTTATAAAACGCCATGGAAAGATAGACCAAAAATTAATTGAAAACTAAACAATCTAATCCTAAAGAAGGAGTGAGTTAAGCAACAAATTACAGAAACAATCAACAACTTCATTCAAGAGAATGGAAATAATGTATCAACCTACCAAATCTTATGGAATATTGCAAAAACAGTTCTTAGGGGAAGCTTTATATCTTTGTATGCTTAGATAAATAAAGTAGAGAAAGAGGAGACCAATGAATTGAGCATGCAGCCAAAAAATATACAAAAAAAGAACAAATTGAACATCCTTAAATAAATGCAAAATTAGAAATACTGAAAACTAAAGGAGAAATTATTAAAATTGAAATTAAGAAAACTATTGAATTAATGAATAAAACTAAGAGTTGGTGTTATGAAGAAACCAAACAATGATAATCTTTTGAGCAATTTGATTTAAAAAAAAGAAAGATGAAATTACCAATATTAAAAATGAAAAGGGTGAATTCATCTCCAATGGAAAGAAAGTAAAATAGTAATTAGAAATTACTTTGCCCAATTTTGTGCCGACAAATTCGACAATCTAAATGAGATGGATGATTATTTTAAAATATATAAATTGCCCAGATTAACAGAAGAGGAAGTTGAATATTTTAATAACCCCATCTCAGAAAAAAGAAATTGAACAAGCCATCAATGAATTCCCTGGGAAAAAAATCTCCAGGATCTGATTGATTTACAAGTGAATTCTATCAAACATTTAAAGAAGAGTTAATTCTAATACCGTACAGACTAGTTGGGAAAACTAGGGAAGAAAGAGTCGTTTTGAATTCTTTTTATGATACAAATATGATTTGGATAATGAAACAAGGAAAAGCCACAACAGAGAAAAAAATTATAGATCAATTTCTCTAATGAATATAGATGCAAAGCATATAAATAAGATTTTAGCAAAAAGAATATAGCAACTTATCATGAGAATAATTCATTATGATCAGGGAAGATTCATACCATGAATGCAGAGCTGGTTCAATATTAGGAAAACGATTAGCATTATTGGTCATATCAACAACAAACCTAACAGAAAACATATGATTATCTCAATAGATGGAGAAAAAACCTTTGACACAATACAAAACCTATTCCTATTAAAAACACTGGGGAGCATAGGAATAAATGGAACTTTCCATAAAATAATAAACAGTATCTACCTAAAACCTTCAGCGAGCATTATATGCAATGGAGATAAGCTGGATGCATTTCCAATAAGATCAAGGGTGAAGCAAAGATGTCCACTATCACCACAATTATTAAATATGGTACTAGAAGTGCTAGCTGCAGCAATAAGGGAAGAAAAAAAAAAGAAGGAATTAGAATAGGCAAAAAAGAAATTAAGTTATCACTCGTTGCAGATGATATGATGATACATTTATAGAATCCCAGAGATTCAAATAAAAAATAACTTGAAATAATAAACAACTTAGGCAAAACTGTAGGTTACAAAATAAACCCACACAAATCTTCTGTATTTCTATATATTACTAACAAAGCCCAACAGCAACAGATAGAAATTGAAATCCCATTTAAAGCTAGGGTACACATTATAAAATATTTGGGAGTCTACTGCAAAAACAAATCCAGGGACTATGTGAACACAATTTCAAAATACTTTTCACACAAACAAACTTAGATTTAAGTAAGTAGAACAACATCAGTAGCTCATGGGTGAGCTGAGCTAATATAATAAAAATGAGAATTCTAACTAAATTAATTTACTTATTTAGGGCAATGCCAATTAAACTATCAGATAACTATTTTCTAGAGCTGAAAAAAAATAATATCAAAATTTATCTAGAAGAACAAGTGGTCCAGAATATAAAGGGAACTAATGAAAAGAAATGCTAGGGAAGGTGACCTAGCTCTACCAGATTTCAAATTGTATTACAAAGCAGTAATTATCAAAACCACTTAGAACTGGCTCAGAAACATCAAGGTAAACCAGTAAAATATGCTAGATACTCAAGACACAGTAGTCAGTGAATATAGCAATCTACAGTTGATAAACCCAAGGACCCCACTTTCTGGTATAAGAACTCACAATTTGGCAAAAATTTCTGGGAAAACTGGATAACAGTGTGGTGGAAACTAGGCATTGACCAATGCCTGAAAGTGTACACAAGAATAAAGTCCAAATGGCTACATGATTTAGGTATAAAGATTGATACTATGAACAAATTAGTGGAGCAAGGAATAGTGTGTTTATCAGATTTATGGAGAAGGGAAGAATTTTTGACTAGATAAGAATTAGAAAGCATAACAAAGTGCAAAATGGATGATTTTGATTACATTAAACTGATAGGTTTTTCCACAACCAGATCCAATGCAACCAGGATTAAGAAGGAAGCAGAAAACTGGGAAAGAATTTTTGCAACTAGTGTTTATAAGAAAGGCCTCATTTCTAAAATTTTTAGAGAACTGAGTCAAATGTACAAGAATACAATTTAACCAATTTATACTTTGTCAAAGAATATGAACAGGCAGTTTTCAGAGGAAGAAATTAAAGGTATCTATACTCATGAAAAAATGCTCTAAATCATTATTGATTAGAAAGATGCAAATCTACACAACTCTGAGTTACCATATCACACCTATCAGGTTGGCTAACATGACGAAACAGGAAGATGATAAATGTTAGAGAAGATGTGGAAGAGTTGAAACACTAATTCATTGTTGATGGAACTGTGAACTGATATAACCATTCTGGAGAGGATTTTGGAACTATATCCAAAGGGCTACAAAAATGTGCATACCCTTTGACCCAGCAATACTGCTTCTAAGACTGTATCCTCAAGAGATCATAGAAATGGGAAAGGGTCTCACATCTATAAAAACATTTATAGCAGTACTCTTTGTGGCGGCCAACAACTGGAAATCAAAGGGATGCCCATTTATTGGAGAATGGCTGAATAAATTGTGATATATGAATGTAATGGAATTCTATAGTGCTATTAGAAATGATGAACAGAAAGTCTTTAGAGAGGCCTGGAAAGACTTATATGATCTTTGTACACAGCAACGATCACAGTGTGCGAGGATTTTTTTCTGGTGGACTTAGAGATTCATAGCAATTCAAGGACTTAAAAAATTCCCAATCATCTTTTAAGGCAAAATGCCTTCCACATTCAGAGAAAGATCTATGAAATTCAATCTCAGAATGCAGCAGATCATTTTCTTTTGTATTACGTTTTCTTTTGTTTTATGATTTCTTCCTTTCATTTTAATTCTTCTATGAAACATGAGTATACTGAAAGTTTTTGCTGAAAGTATGAGTGTATATGTAGAACCTATATAAAATTGTGTGCCATCTCAGGTGGGATGGGGGAAGTAGAGGGGTAGGAGAGGGAGGGAGGGAAAAAAATCTAAGTTATATGGTAATGATTGTAGAACACTGAAAATAAATAAAATGATAATAATAATAAGTATACATAATCTGTCAAATATTACCTTTTCCATAAGGTTTTGCAACAAATTTACATTCTAAACCATTGTTTACTTTCTCAGCTATCTCTCTTTTTGGCAAGTAAGTCAGACGTTTGCTTAGGTACTTCCTGGGTTCATTTGTGCTCTTCTCTGTGGCAATTAATTTCCAGTTGTTTACATTATATATGAAATTTGTGTAATTGATGTCAATGTCATTTCTGTCCACTTTTTTCAATTGCTACTAAAAGTAATTCAGAATAAATAATCCCATTTAAAATGAAAAAAGCATGAATCCAGCAATCATCTCCTGAATGATATCCCAAAAAGAAAACTCCTAGGAATATTGCAGTTAAATACCAGAGCTTCCCAGGTCAAGGAGAAAATATTAGAAATATCCAGAAAGAAAAAAATTTGAATATTGTGAAAACACAATCAGGATAACAAAAGATCCAGCAGTTTCTATATTAAGGTATCACAGGGCTTGTAATATGATATTGCAGAGGTTGAAGGAGCTAGGATTAAATTCAAGAATCACATACCCAGCATCACTGAGTATAATACTTCAGGGGGAAAATATGATCATTCAATTAAATAGATTACCTTGAAACATTCTTGATCAAAAGATCAAAGCTGAATAGAAAATTTGACGTTCAAACACAAGAATGAATAGAAGCAGGATAACGTAAATAGGAAAGAGAAATCATAAGAAATTTGCTGAAGTTGAACTGTTTACATTCCTACATGGAAAGATGACTCTTGAGACTTTTCTTAATATTAGAATAGTTGGAGAGATTTTATATATATATATATGTATATATATATACATATATATATGTATAAAGAGTGAAGAGGGTGTAGAGGGTGCGTTAAATAGGAAGGGATGGCATATTAAAATATAAAATTAGTGGATGAGTGAGACATTTATTGGGAGATGAAGAAAGGGAGAATTACAGTGGAGTAAATTATCTCTCACTTAAAAGAGGCAAGAGAAAGGTTTTTCAATGGAGAGGAAAAGGAGGAGGTGAGAGAGAAAGAGTGAACCTTACTCTAATTTGATTTGACTGAGGAGGGAATTAATGCACACCTAATTTGGTAAGAAAATCTATCTTACACTACAGGATATTAAAAGACAAGAGAATAAGTAGGGATAGGGGAAATGATAGAAGGGAGAATAAATGAGAGAAGGGCATAAGTAGAAGTAAACACTTTTGAGAAGGGATGGAATCAAAAGAAAGAACAGAATAGGAGGCAGAATAAGATGGAGGGAAATATAGTCTTGCACATCATGTCTATTATGGAAGTGTTTGACATGGATGCACATGAATAGCCTATCTTGAAATTCTTGTCTTCTCCGTGGAAATGGGGAAGGAGGAAGGAAGATAAGGTGGAACTCAAAGTTTTAAAAATATTGGTTGAAAATTGTTTTTACATGCAACAGGGAAATAGGACATACAGACAATAGAGTAAATTGATTTATCTTGCCCTACAAGAAAATAGAGGGGAAGGAGATGAGAAAATGGAGAGGTGTGAAAGAAGAGAGGGCAGATTCATGGAAGGAGTAATCAAAATAAATGATGTGTTGGTGTGTTGGGGTGGGTGGAAGGGAGAAATGGGGAGAAAATTTGGAACTCAAAACCTTATGGAAGTGAATATTGAAAACTAAAAGTAAATAATTTTTTGTAAAAAGATTATTTTATGGAGAACTTGCACAAAGAGAGTGCTCACACAGAGATCAGGGGAAGCAAATACAATGACATTGCCAAGTTCTTTCTGAAAAACTTTAATGTGAGGCAAGGGAGATGCTCTCACAGAACTTCCCAGCCTGGTGTGCCTGCATCAAAGGAGGTGCTGTTCTTCATGAGGAGACTCACAGAAGCACAAAGAAAGCACTTGTTGCTCAAATCTAAAGATTTCTCCATTCCAATTGTTCGACAGACTATTTGTGCTTGTTTAGCGTTGCAGCCCTCAGAGCTTGTATTGGAGCGAGTAACCACAGTAAACCACACTGAGCTCTTACTGCAGCAATGTGATGTCGTTGGTGTTCCAGAAAAAAGAGAGAGAGGTGGATGAGTAACAACTATGTTTTACTATCAGAAATAAAGAATTTGCATTCCTCAAAAAAAAGGTGAATATTGAACACAAAAATTAAAGAAACATAGATTTTTAAATGGTTAGCTGTGAGTAGAAAAATTCATTATTTTCTGCTGTCTGGAGGATGAATTGCTATGGAAAACACCGGGTTGCAAATTATTTGGAGAGTGTAGGTGCTGGGTGCTGAGGCTTGCACCAGAATATCCGTGGTTCCTACTTGCTGAAAAACTCATTGTCTAATTTGATTCAGTCAGTGCTGTTATTTTCCTTTGCAGTTGCTAGGCGGCACAAGGGAAGGACTGTCTAACATGGAAACAGAAACAGCTGAATTCAAATTTGTCATTAGGCATTTATGAGCTATATGACTTTGGCTAAGTCATTTAACCCTGTTTACTTCACTTTCTTCATCTGTGAAATGATGTGGAGAAGAAAGTGGCAAATAACTCCAGTATCTTTGTGAAGAAAACCCTCAAACAATGAGAAAAATACAGACATGACTGGACAACGGTATCATCAATTTGTTTTCTTCATCTTGGTAATGCCCGAACATAAATGAGGAATTTCCCTTCAGGAATACAGAATTCAATTCTACAAAGAGACAGTTGAGTGTAGAGAAGCCTTAAATGCGTTTCAATAAGTTAGACATTGGAATCATTTTGAATGCAATTTCTATCATTCCAAGTTATTGATACGGAATAGAAACATTGAAATCTTCGTTGTCTTATTTGGCATTGTGGTATTGCACTGAAATATTTATGAGAAGTTGGATCAATCAGTGGATAGAATGTTGAGACTAGCATCAGGAAAACCTGAATTCAGATCTGACCTCAGATACTTGCTCATTATTTGACCTGTTCAAAGCATTTCCCTTTGTTCATCTCACTTTCCTCAAATGCCCAGTGTGCATTATAATTGTATCTACCACCTGTGGTGTGGTAAGGTTCAAATGAGTTCATATTTGTAAAGTACTTAGCACAAAGTCTGAGACAGAGAACACACTGGAAAAATCCCAGTTTTTAGTTATTTATTTACTATTATCTTATTTAGCTCATTTACTCCGTATCTAAAGTTTCTGAGGTAAATACTATGACGTGGGCAGCTATAATTTGGAATCCTTTGCCAATGTTTATATATTTGCATAAGCTTTCTTCTTTTACTGGTTTTGCTAGCGCTCCTAGACTTTTGTCACAAATCAGAGAAGAGAGAGGTCATCCTTATTTTTACACTGTTTGGAGGAAAAGCTTCAAGTATTCACCTATTGTAGATGGTATCAGACTTATCTGTACACAAAATTCTTCATATTAAAGGAGGATCATTTAATATTTATAATTTTAAATACTCTTAAATGCTCAATGTTCCGATAGGCCTGTTCTGTATCTATCCATATAACAAAGAAGTTTTTATTGTCTTTTGAAATATTCAACCATCAAATTACCCAATTACATTCATTTCTTTCATACTCTTCAACAATTTTTTATATCTCTGATTAAATCCAATTTGGTCATGGAGAAAAAGAAATTATTTTAACATTCTCTTCAATAAGGTGTACTGAAAGAAATTTTCACTGATGGGAAAGATTTATTCTTTCCTTTCTTCATGTTTCATACTTGTTCAGTTATCAATCTCTTCTCATATTTCTACCTCTTTGTGGTACAGAGGTGACCTAGGCATGTGAAGATTTAGTGAATCAACTCTGTGGTAACCTGTCTAGAAATAGAGTATTTGAACCCACGCCCATTAATGAATGGACTATGTGTCCGTCCTTAATATTCAGCCTCAGTTAGAACTAAGAGAGTCACTGCTACAACATCCAAACAGCATTAATTTTGGAGGTCAGAGAAGCATTTAAAGACCTGGTAATGTCCTTGGGTGTGGGGACATTTCAGTTTATCTGCAGAGGAAACACTCTCAACAATGAAATTTTGAATCAGAATAACATGTTGAATAAAATAGGAAGAAGAATTAAACCTGTATTTTCATCGGTATAGGAAATTTCCAGGACAAGGAACTCCTTTTACCAATGCAGATATGCGCTTAATGTATAACTCTAAGTTTTAACAAATGGACTAGAGCCCTGAGAAGGTTGTAACTTCTCCAGTGTTTCATAGGGAATGTATGACTGTACCAGAAATTGAACCCAGTTGTTCTATGATTTCGAAATGGATTCTCTATATACTATCCAACACTAGCCCTCCTACCTTTGAGGGAATGTCCATTCCTAATGTTGTTTTATGATATAATCCTTTCACTACTTCCATTGATAAAAGAAGACACAGGTTTTCCATTGTTAAACTAAGAGTCACATTTATTCTATGCATTTCAATTTTCTCATCTTTTATCCTCTGACTCTTCCATACCACAGAGCCTGGAAGGACCATGCTTTCCATTTTCTGTTTTTATTCAACATTCTGTGTACTCAAATATGTACACAACATGTCAGTCTCCCATTTTGACAAAGGCCTTTTTCTAGGTAAGTGGAGCCACATACCCGCACACATTCACCATTTTTGTTCATACAATTAAAAGTATCCTTGGGAATCCCTATGGAAAGAAGAAAGCAAATGTTTCAAAATTTTTATGAGCGCATAGAAGTTATGCTGTATTTTGAAGAAGAGTGCAAAATGTTTAACGTAAGTATCATAATCATTAATTTTATTTTTTAAAATAAATTGATGGATGCCCATCAGTTGGGGAATGTCTGAATAAATTGTGGTATATGAATGTAACAGAATACTATTGTGTTATAAGAAATGATGAACACGAAGGCATCCAAGAGTCTGGGAAGGACTTATATGATCTGATGCTGAGTAAAAGGAGCAGAACCAGGAGAACTTTGTACACAGCAACAACCACAGGGTGTGAGGAATTTTTCTGGTAGACATAGTACTTCATTGCAAGGACTTAAAAAATTCCCCATGGTCTCTAAAGGCAAAATGCCTTCATATCCAGAGAAAGAAGGAATTCAATCACAGAATGAAGCAAACCATTGTATTTTATATTATGTTTTGTTTTGTTTTATGATTTCTCCCATTCATTCAAATTCTTCTCTGCAACATCACTAAGGTGAAAATGTATTTAATAGTAATCTATGTGTGGAACCTATTTAACATTGTATACTGTCTCAGGGTGGGAGTGAGAAAGGAGGGGGAGGGAGGGGAAAAATCCAACATATACGGAAGTGATTGTAGAACACTGAAAACAAATAAAATAATAACAGCAATAAAAAGCTTCTCTATATCTCAGTAAATAACCTATATCCAGTGAAATTACCATACACTTCATTGTCTATAAAAAATCTAAACTAGAAATATTATTCATCTTTATTATAAAATATTTTTTCTGTCAAAAAAATTGATCTTTCAATATGTTCGTTGGATGTGATGGGAAAATACTAGAATTTTGAAAATGAAGAACTAGTTTCCAGTCCTACCATGCTGACTTATTAGCTTTGTAAACTTGTTGGAATCATCTTACCTCTTTGAGTCTTTGTTGAATTATTTATAAAAGAGCATCAATACACTTGATTAACTTACTTGATTCTTGTGATAATCAAATTTAGGTAGGCATTAGATGTCTTATTTAATTAGTATAGCTATTAATCTTACTCCATCTCTTTCCTACTCAGTAAAATCCTATGACTGCTTTTTACTTCAAGGATCAAATGCAGATTTTTTTCTTTGATAGATAAATCACTGAATAACCTGCCCAAAAGATATATTCCCAGTATAATTACCACATTCATTCGTTCATTCCCTCTATAGCTTAGTCAAACTAGTTTCCTCTTTGTTTCTCTCAGTTCAAATGTCCATAAGTCATCTCTGGCCCTTTGCAAATATCATACCCATTTCTGTCATGAACACTTTCCTCCCTTTGACCTCCTAGAAGCATGAATTTACCTCAAGGCTCAATTTGTGTGCTAAATTCTAAATGCATCCAATCCTAATACATCAAGCCACAATTTTACTCCACAAAATATATTGTCACAGAATTATTTTTTATCTAATATAACCTTATATTAGTCTATGTTTCCATGCTCACTACAGTGTAAGCTTCTTCAGGAGAGACAGTGTTTCATTAATTGTTTTTTGTACTCCCACTCCCTGGGATGAAGGAGACTTTCAATAAATGTTTTAGGCTTAAACGATATGAAAGTACTATGCTTGGCACTAGCGACACGTGATTGAAAAACACTCATTCCTTCCAGTTAGTGCAATACAATCTGTTCAGATACGTAGATCAGGGATATGTTATCAAATATAATTATTTTTTATTGAAATAAGTAAAATGAGAAGGAATTCAGAGTAATGGTGAATATATATTCTGACAAGACTGGGAAAGATCAGGAAAGAAAATCTCTTGAAGAAGTTTGTACTTCAGTTGGGCCTTGATAGATGAAGAGCATTTTCACCAGTGGACATTAGAGAATATTCTAGCTCTTGGGCTCAAAGAGAGGAAAAAGCTCATGTCCAACATAGAATGAGGTATGCTCAGAAGTTCAGTTTGGTAATGGGAAGGGTACATGCCAAAGTGGGGTGTTGTGTGATAAAGTAGGGAAAAAAATAGCAAACTTGAATCAATGAAGTCTTAAAAGGGCAAATAGGATATAATTAATAGAGAAAAGGCACTAAAATTAGAAGAGGTTGGAAAAGACTTGAGTTTATTGCTGAAGAAATCCAGAGAAGATGTGACATGGACATGAGGAAGGAGATTATTCCAAGCATAGAAAATAGCCAATCAAAATATACAGAGTACCATGAGATGAAATGTCTTATTATAGGAACAATAAAAATGTCATGGCAGTAAACTGAAAAATGCGTATGGAGTAACAGTGTATGATAAAACTGAAAGATGTGCTTTAAGAAAATTACTTTGGCATCTGAATAAAGGATTGATTGGAGCAGAAATTGACTAATGGAAACTGGTAGAACAATTAGTAAGACTAACAAAATATTCCATGTATGAGGAGATCAGGAGAAATATTAGTAAGCTAATGGTATCAGAGGAGAGAAAGAGGTATTATAGAGAGGTTGCAAAGATGATATCAACAGACATATTGAGGAGTGGAGGATTGCATCTATTGGTAAGACTGGGAGACGAGGATGATGATTGAACTTAGAATAAGTAATGGCATTAAAAGGATACCAAGATGCTACACTTGAAAGGAATAAGGAAATTTGAACAAGAGAGGTTTAGAGGGCTATGTGAGGAGTTCAATTTGGGATATTTTTAGAGTAAGATACATAACGGACATTTAGTTCAAGATTCCAATAATAAGCAGTTAAGAAAGTAAAACTGAAGGTTAGTTGAGAGCTTAGAAATGGACAGGTAAATTTGAGAATTTTCAGCTTAGGGATGACAATTGGATCCATGGGAGTTGATAAGATCATCAAATTAAATAAAAATCAGCATCACCAACAAGGCTGGCCAATGGCTTACTATACCCTTCCCTTCCTTTTTGCTTCTAAAAGTGGCTCCAGAAAAGCAAGGGAGGCATTCAGCTCGAACACTTCAAACTTTCAGAGAAAATAGCAAGGACCAAACTTCTTCTCAGATATGCTGGATTCTAGAGATCATGAGAATGGCTGAAATTGTGGACAGATTGGGGATTAATGTGTTCCAAGCCGGCCAAAACTGAGTGATAACCCCACCACAACCTCGCTAATCCTGAGATTAAATTATGTGCAAATGTCTGACCAAAATTCATATTTTACAATTTTCTCTGTCACTTCTTTCAAGAGATCAAAATGTTTTATTACTCACCTTTTGGAGCACCAACCGCATACTTCATACCAGTGTAGGAGAACATCACAAAAAGCACGAAAACGACAAGGTGGAGAGTCCTCATGGTGAGGGGTTGGTTGGACCTGGAAATTAAAAGAAACGTGAAAGTAGTGCAGATCTACAAAAGATAGGACTGGGCAGGACATAAAAGGTTAGACCAGGTCATATCGTACTCAACGTACTGAAGTTCAGTTAATATTAGCTTCGAAATACCTGGAGCTGAATGTGAGTACCTTCCCAAGAGCCTAGAACATCCAATATTTATATGACTGAGGTATTGCCCAGGAGGGCATTAAAATTGATATGTAAGTGTTGCAATCCCCAGTAAAATTCTAAATAAACCCATGTTATTTAACTTGAAGAAGGTCCAAATCATGGGGGTTCCTTTCTATTTTTCCAGTATTCTATTTCTTTTTATAGATGGATTGTTAAGGGAAGGTCCAAGGTGAATGTTTGGGCTAAGGCTACTTCTATCACAAACATCACCTTCTCATACAGATGGCTCTTGGCCACAATTACACCTTCTGGAGGTGATGAAAAATTTCTCGAGAGCTTTCTCTGAGGACCCATGGAGGATCTAATGCATCCACAAAACTGGTTGTGAAATACTTTGAAAATCTGATTCATAAGGAAATAATAAGTTAATTCCTATGAATTTTGGGGAAACGAGCTGAATTGTAATTCCTCTAAAATGAAATTAATAAAGACCTTGTTTCCCTATATCTAGCTTCCACTTTTTGAATGTTATCCATTCAATCAACAGCATTCTGGGGAAATTTAGGAGGCAGAAGGAATACCTTGTTCTACAGGGTAAGGAAAAGGGCAAAAGAGAAAAAAAGTGGGAAAAGTTTGTAAGTGAATATTGGGCATCTAAATTCCTACATTTCTTACTAGAATGAGATAATTCTCCTTTTTGAAAAGAATTAAAGAAAAATGAGGTAAAGAAATACTTTCAGAATTGTTGAAGAAGTTTGTTTGATCAAACACCTCAGCCTTAAGGCAATCAGTAAGAGAAAACTGCAGGTTTCTTTTATCAAATAATAAGGAAAGTGTTTCCAGAAATAGATGAGACAATTAGCATATCCATGACCTTCTATAATTTGTTATGTTTAATTTCCTTTTGAGAATAAGTTCGCTTACTCTTATTTTCAGGACATATAAGAAGTTAATTACCTCTGGGTAGAGCTACCTCATTGGAAAAACAACTGATCTGGAAAATAGATCCAGGAGAGACAATTTGAAAACTATGGGACTACCTGAAAGCCATGATCAAAAAAAGAGCCTAGACATTATCTTCCATGAAGTTATCGAGAAAAACTGCCCTGATATTCTAGAACCAGAGGGCAAAATAAATATTGAAAGAATCCACCAATCACCTCCTGAAAGAGACCTGAAAAGAGAAACTCCTAGGAATATTGTGGCCAAATTTCAGAGTTCCCAGGTCAATGAGAAAATATTGCAAGCAGCTGGAAAGAAACTATGAGAGAATTGTGGAAATGCAATCAGGATAACACAAGAGCTGACAGCTTCTACATTAAGGGATCAAAGGGCTTGGAATAGGGTATTCCAGTCAAAGGAACTGGAATTAAAACCAAGAGTCACCTACTCAGAAAAACTGCGTATAATACTTCAAGGAAATAAATGGTCATTCAGTGATATAGAGAACTTTCAGACATTCATGATGAAAAGACCAGAACTGAATAGAAAATTTGACTTTCAAACACAAGAATCAAGAGAAACATGAAAAGTTAAACAGGAAAGAGAAATCATAAAAGACTTTCTAAAACTGAACTGTTTACATTCCTACATGGAAAGGTAATATTTGTAACTCTTAAGACTTTTCTCAGTATAATCCCTCAAGTGGAGGGATTATACATGCACAAAAATGTTAACTTTAGTAATAAGAGAATGAAAAGAAATCAAAAGAATTAGAATAGGCAAGGAAGAAACTAAGCTGTCACTCTTTGTAAATGATATTTTAGTGTACTTAGAGAATCCTTGAGAATCAAATAGGAAATGAAATAAACCTATGTAATACATATATATATATATATATATATATATATATATATATATATATATATATATATTTCTAACAAGGATGGAAGCATACCATTTTCATCTTGTTTTCTTGCTCATGAATCTTTCCTTTTGTTCTGATTCTTCTTTCACAATATGTATAATGTGAAAATAAGTTTAATGTGATTGTTTATGAATACCCTACATCAGATTGCATGACATCATTCAGAGAGGTGAGCAGAGGATAGTGGGAAATTTAGAATTCAAAGTCTTATAAAAGTAAATTCTGAAAACCAAAACTAAATAAATATTTTAAAATGCTTAGGTCAAAAAAGAAAGAAAAAAAGGAAGAAAGATTTCTCTGCTCACCATGTGGTAGGATGCATTGAAGTGGGTAGAGATCCAAGAGCAGGTTATTTGGATAGTGCACGTACTGAGTGATGAGGGCTTGTACTACAGTGTTCTTGGGTCTTTGGTTGTTATAACACTCACTATCTAAATTGAATCTGTTGATGTTATTATTTTTCTTTCAGAGTGGCTAGGTGACACTGAGGAATGAATACCAAATATGGAATCAAGAAGACCATAATTCGAATTTGGTCTTGGGCACTTTTTAGCTGTTTGACCCTAGCTAAGTCACTTAAGTCTGTTTGTTTCAGTTTCCTCATCTGTAAAATTATGTGGAGAAGGATATGAAAAATCACTCCAGTATCTTTGTCAAGAAAACCTTCATTGCAGTCACAAATAGACAGACATGAAGGAAACAACTGAATCATTTCCATTATCTTGGTATTGTATAATCATAAATGAGGAATCTTTTTTCAGTTATTATAGAATTCAATTCTGAAAAGATAAAGTTTAGTATATAGCAATTTCAAATGTTTTAATGAATTATATCTAGATTTTTATACATTTTGTAATTATTTTGAATTCAATTTGTATCATTCCATGTTCTTATTAACAACTGTATAGGAATATTGAAATTTTTGTTCATTTATTTTGCATCCTGATATTTCACTGAAATTTTTACAGGAAGCTCTGTAAGCCAATGGATAGAGTGTTAAGGCATAGAGTATTTTTGTACTGCCAGTCCAAAGAATTTAGTGAGGAAATTAGAACAGGACAGGTAAATGTAGCACCAATGCCATATTCACAGCACCCACAGTGGCCATGAATATTCCAGCTCAATTCTGAATCACAAAATACAACAGATTATACACATGGAAGACACAACCAAAATGATTATTTAGAAATCAGAAAACCAAATCCATCAAAGTAAAAAAAAAATTGATTCATAATAACAATGCAGAGGACAACACCATCCCTAAGCCTTCTTCCTGGTAGGCTTCTCACAACCAGCTCCTGTAAACAAATCACAAGCAGGTGCCATTAAACAAAATCACAAAAAAAAAAAAAAAAAAAAAAAAAAACCTTTTCACTCAGCAGCCTGCTTGCCTGCATTATTCCTAGCTCTGAGTAGACTTGCAATAATTTCCTCTCAATTATGCTCTTGCTCCACCTTCTCTGTTTTCCCAATTCTGTAAGTGCCTCACATCACAAACTGAATGTGATTCAGACTTCCATGTGACCCAGGAAGGTCACATGAGCCTGTTAATTAATAGGAAGGCTCTTCCCATTTAAATTACCATTACATTTGGTCCCAATATCTTTCATATTCATTACATAGGTTGGTAAGGCATCTTGTATGAATAGAATTTTAATAGGGGGATAACATAAAATAAGCATATAAAACAACATCTTAGGCAACTGGTATAAGTAGAACTTTACAACATTATAGTAGGGATCACACAAAATAAGCACATTAAACAATATTTTAGGGTGGGGATTGAGCTCAAGCACCCCGACATCCCCCTCAAACAAATGAGGCCCCAAATCTTGGGTTAAGGGCAAAGGCCTCATCTTCCATAGCTACTTCCTGATGAGATGTCCCTCACCCAAGATGTCCCATTCAAGAGGTCAGTTCTTTAGCTGGAAACCAGAGCTTCATGGATACCAGGTTCAGCGATGATATATCACAGTTGTGGACAATGGATGACATCCAACTTAAACAATCAGGCATCCATAGGAAGAAGATACTAAGCCTGCGAAAAAAAATATAGAAAAAAAAAGTTGAACAGATTAAAAACTGAAAAGAAACAAGGAGACAATAACCAGAAGCAGAATAGATATAGGGTCAGCCACACTTCTGGAGTACATGAACCCACTATAATAGTCCCATTCATAGTAGAATATGTGAGTTAAGGGTACAATTTGGTAATCATCTACTGAATAAACAATAGTTGTGGTATTATCTTTCCCATGTGCTATAATTTCCAAAACCTTTGTAACATTGTCTGGCTTCTATTTTACCCATACTTTAGCTGTCAATTTTATTTTGTCAGTAGAACCAATCTTTAAGTTCCTGTGCTAGTTATTTCAGAAGGAGGGGCAGTTTCCACAAGAGTTATTATTTTGCAAGAAATAATAATTACTTGAACTATCCTATCATTTTTAAAAATCTGTATGGGTTCTTCACCTAATTTTGGAATACCACAATAGTTTCTCCTTGAAAATTAGAATCTATTATTAGACTCAATGCATGTAATCCTCAAACTGCTAATCCACATTTATGTACTATGTGTCCAAAATGATATTGGGGGATTCTCATACATATTCCAGTAAGTATTTTTCTTATTTCATTCCTATATAACCTAAAGTCCTCTAAACAATGTAAATCATATCCCATCAAACCAGGTGTTCTTGGATATGGTGCTGGGACATCTGGCCTCACAGTCCAGTACTCAATATTTTGATCTTATGTGTTTGTTCTTTAATTTGCATATTTGAGGTCACCATTATGGCTAGAAGTATACTTTCTCCTAATGATCTATTATTGAAAATATGTAAAGCAGTGAACAAATTATCTTTCCACTGATGTATGCAGGAATGGGTATAATTATCATGGTATATTCTTTCTTAGGTAATTATCCCATTTTCATCATTAGTTTGACTTGTCTGCCTGATATTTCAGTCCCTCCCAATCCTGTGATGGTGATATGAGTTCCATGTTTAAAATTAACAGGGTTTCTATATATAAGGGAGGCCTCTGCCCCAGGGTCTATTAATACCCTAGTTACAATATTTGATCCATTTTCCAATATATGGTCAAATTGACATGAGGTCTGTAATTCCATCTGTGTATTTCTTTAATTTGAGCTGGGACTCGGCCACTTTCATATTCTCCCTGAAAGTCTGACAAACTTGTGTATGATGTTTCAGGAGGATCTGTAGAGTCAGTTCTTACTTCTCTTTTCCATCAAGTATCAAGCCCCTTTTCTCAATAGATTTTCTATAGTTTATTAGTTGGAATACCATCTATGCTTCCAAAATCTACCCTTGATCTGCATAGAGCAGAAGCAATATTTATTACCAATCTATTCTAAATTTGAATACATTGGCTATTTATTCTTCTCTTTTGAGGAAATTTATCTTTTTCCCAGTACCTAAGTCATTTAACCGTGAAATCTTGTCCAGCACCTCTGAAAGAGGGTTCCCTATTTCCCTAATTATTAGAGTCAAAATAAGGTGTTTGTCAGGAGGAGGAGCCATCTTCACTATTATATTCCTATGAGAAAAATGCTAAAGGGGTGTCATAGTGTACCTCTGCATTTCTGATCATTGTGATAGTCTTCATTAACTCCTCCTTTAACTTTCTTATACAGTCCCTAAGTGAATACCAGGGTCTATCTCCATTATGCCACATAGAGTCAGTAGGATAATGCTTACTGCATCCTTCTGCAGCCAAAGTTAGCAAATTAGTCATATTGTTACCTCCTTGCATATTGTAATCCCTAAAGGCTTGCTGTACAAAAGGATTGTGATACCTATACATTTCAAGCAATCCATCCATCTATTGATACTCCTTCAGCTCTTTCATCACTGATTCCCATCTTCCAAGATATTAATGATTCACTCATCCTTTGGGTGAAATGCCTCAAAATATCTGTGAACTCCTTTTGAGTAAAATTCTCAATTATCTCCTTAAACACTTTGTCTCCTGCTTTGTTCTGTCATTTTTTCCTCAGTATTGTTGACCTTTGGCCTTAGAAGTCTCCCCCTGCAACATAGTTTCATTTTCCAGCTGTTACTTAGCTACATTTTCTGCCCATGCACTGTCCTGACTGTCGTCATGGAAAATAGGCTGGGTTTGTACAAAAAATATATACACATTTCTTTTGCCAGTCTTCTTCTTCTTCTTAAGTAAATGAACAGCCTTTTCTTCTACCTGAGACCACCTCCCCAGCCTACTCTTTTAAAGGAGAGTCCAAACATTGAGAATTCTCATGCAAACTAGTTACCTCTTTTTCCATGTGAATTTTTTAGTTCAGCAGCTTGTCTCTACTTTCACACATAATGTGGTAACCTGCTCATAAAATCCAGCCTCTCCTACATGTTCATGCTAGCACATTCCTTGGTGTTCTTGGTTTCCTTGCAAACACATTTCTAAGTCTCTATATTCTCCCTCCTGTAACCTTGCTTCCCAGTTTTCACAGGGTCTAGTGCTTTTATCCCATTCCCTTGCTAGGGAGGAAGACAGTAAATTCTACTATCCTGGGATATTTATTCATTCATTCCTGTGAATCCTTTCTGCCTCCAAAGAGAGGATCCTGTCTATAAGACTAAATGTATCACCAAGGCAATATTCACAGAACTGGTGGTCACTATGAATATGTGAGCATAGTTCTCAGTCACAAAGTATTACAGACTCGCCATCCAAAAGGCAGATCAAAGCATTCATTCAGATACCAGAAAGCCAAATACATCATAGTAAAAAAATCGATGCACAATAACAATGCAGAGGGGACAACACCATCCCCAAGCCTTCCATCTGCTAGGCCTCCCACAAGTCAACTTCATTGAATAAATTACAAGCAGGGCCCATTAAACAAAATCACAAACAAGCTTATTTACTCACACTAGCCTGCAACCTACCTGCCTGCATTCTTCCTAACTCTGACTAGACTGACCAATTTCCCCTCGACTCTTCTCTAGCTCCACTTTTTCCTGTTCCTCCTTTCCTGTTCCACCCATTCAGCAAGTTCCTCCCACCACAGGCTCCATGTGACTCAAACTTCCATGTGACCCAGGCAGATCACTTGGGGCCATTAATAAATAAGAGGGAAACAGCAAGAGTTACTATTGATAATCACTCTGAAGCCAGGGGGTCCAGAAGGGAGCCTTTAGGTAGGGGACAGGTACCCCATGGTGTCTGAGCTTTAGAGTGCAATAGGCTCAAGTTTCAGGGAAGAGAAGGAAAGGGATGGGAAGAGAGGGGAGAGGAGAGGAGGGGAGGGGAAAGGAGGGGAGGGAAAGGAATATATGTATGCCTATATGCATATTAACTATAACATATATATATACATATATATATATACATATATATATACACACACACACACACACACTCACACACATACACACATACATACTGAGGGCAAATGCTATAGTTTCTCCTTCCAAATGTACATCATAATAAACCAACATTCTCTATCTATCTGATTTTGTCTTGTGTTGTCTCCCCTTTAAGAACATGATCCCCACAATAGCAAGGACAATGTCTTCCTAGTGATTAGCATACTACTCCTCACAAAATAAGCATATAAATATACTTTTTGTTCATTCATCTCTATTTGGACAGTGACTTCAGTGCTTTGTTATGGCTAAGGATCTCATGTAGCAGGCTCTGAAATGTTCTGAAGCTTAATGCTTTTAGCATGAATAGCTCGAGGGCTTCACCATCTAGAAAGTAGTCTTTCTTTGGTTCGTACTGTGCACTGGGTCTTCTCTATGTCAGTGGAGAAAACCTTTAAGAGTCATATGTCTCCCTGGTTTTTACTTCACCTGATAGTAATGAAGACACAGTCATTTATTCAATCAACAGAAATTTATTAATCATTTACTATGTTCTAGCACTAGTTTAGTGCTAAGAACACAAAGACACAGTCAAAACACCCCTTGCTTTTAATTTTACTGGGAAAGTTTCTAGATTATCTTAATTACAAATAATGCATGCTTATGGTTTTAAATAGCTGATTTCATTAATTTAAAGAAAAAAACATTTATAGTTATACTTCCAAGAGTTTTAAATAGAAATGAGTGTTGTGCTTAATTAAAGTTTTTTCTACATCTATTGATATAATCAGATGATTTATAAAATTATTATTGATATAATTAATTATATTAATAGTTTTCCTTATATTAGGCTATACCTGTCTTTCTGGTATAAACCCCACTTTCTTATAATGTATAATCTTTCTAATTTATTATTGTAATCTTTTATTTAGGATATTTGCATTCCTGTAAATTAATTAAATTGTTTTATAATTTTTTTTCAGTTTTTACTATTCACAGTTTAGTTATTGCTATTGTATTTGTTAGATAAAAGGAATTTGGTACTATCCCTTCTTTGACTATTATTTCAAATAATTTATTTGATATTGGAATTCATGCAAATCTGAAGAATCAAAGATTATTTCTGTTTGTGAGCCTGGAAGATTGGGATGTTGATAGTACTTGGAGCAATTACTGGCATTACAAGGGCATGAAGATGATACATTTGACAATAATAAAAAATTTGGAAGAGCGAGGTTGTTTAGGGCAAGATCTGCTGTGAGACATTTTGAGTTTAAAATATCTACTGAATATTCTCTTGAAAACGTCATTATTAAGCTGTTGAGTAAGAAAAAGCTGTCGGAGAGTAGAGAAGTTAGAATTGTTTAGGTAAATTTGAGAATCATAAGCTTGGAGATTATAACTGGATTTATGAAGCTGATGAGTTCACAAAGTTAGACAGAAATCTTCATAACCACTAAGTGTGAGGCAGTGGTACACTATCTTCCTCTCTTCACTATCACTACAAATGGTAGACCTGAAAAGTATGGGAAGCACTCAACTTCAGCACTTAGTGCTTTCTGAGCAACTAACAAGAAACCAACATCATCCCAGAAACCCTGGACTTCTGAGACCATAAGGATGGGTGACATTGTACTCAGTGTGGGAATTAATGAGTCCCAAGCAGGCCAAAGCTAAATGTCAACCTTCTGGTACCTCAGCTGAAGTTGCATGAGAAATTTGCACAATGATAACATCTCACATGTTGCTACCTCACTTCATTTAACAAATAAAAATCTTTTCTTATTTATACAGGTTAATGCACACTTAGTGCTAGGGTAGGAGAAGATCACAAAAAGCACTAAAAACAAAAGATAAAAGATCTTTGTGGTGAGTGTTTATCTGGAACCTGGGAAGTATAGAAGGTATGAGGGAATGACAGATCAATAGACTATAGGAATAGACAAAGAAGACCAGAACAGATAAAGAAACACTCAACTTATCTCAGTTCAATTAATATTAGCTTCTAAATACCTGAAGCTGACTTCAGGAACTTTACCAGAAGCCTAGGGTGTGTAGGTGTGTGTATTTATTTATTTTTGTATATGCATGTGTGGGGTGTGGTGTGGGAAAGGGGGAGATGAGGAGAAAATTTGAAATTCAAAACTCTGTGTGATTGAATGTAGATCACTGAAAATGAATAAATTTTTAAAAAAGAACAAAAGACAGACAATAACCTGTGAGTATTCCAAGCTGCCTGAATGACCATCCAGGTGGTGAGTACCAGTTGGGCAATTAAGCAATTCCTCTCCTCTTTTCTTCTCTTCTCTTCAATAAATTGAAGGAAATAGAATAGGCAATTAAGAAATAAAACTATCACTTTTTACTGAGGATGTGATGATATATTTAGAGAATCCTAAAGAATCAAGTACAAAAAACTACTTGATAAACAAATTTAGTAAAGTTGCAGGACATAAAATAATCCCACATAAACCATTGACATTTCTGTATATTACTCACAAAGCCCAACAATAGGAGATAGAAAGAGAAATTCCATTTACAGTAACTGTGGGTAATATAAAATAATTAAGAGTCAACCTGCCAAGACAAACTCAGGAACTGCATGAACAAAATTACAAAATACTTTTCACACAAATAAATTCAGCTCTAAATAACTGGGGAAAAGGCAGTTGCACATGGGTAGGCAGAGTTAATATAATAAAAATGACAATTCTTCCTGAATTCAGCTCCATAGTAATCAAAAGAGGAAAAAATGTTTTATAGAGGCAGAAAAAATAATAATAAAATTTATCTAGAAGAACAAAAAGTCAAGAATATCAAGAGAATTAATGAAAAGAAATGCAAGGGAATGTGACTTAGTCATACCACATCTAAAACTGAATTATAAAGTAGTAATCAGAAAATTGCTTGGTAGTGGCTAAGAAAAAGAATAGCATATCATTTGAATAGGTTAGGTACACAAGACTCGGTAGTCAATGGCTTTAGTAATCTACTGTTTGATAAACCAAGACTCCAGTTTCTGGGATAAGAACTCACTATTTGACAAAACTGCTGGGAAAACAGGAAAAATATGGTAGAAACTAGGTGTAAACCATCATCTTGCATTGAACTTGCAGTGTATACCAAGATAAAAACAAAAGGGGTACATTATTTAGATACAAAAGGTCATTCTATAAGGAAATTAGGAGAACATGCAATAGCTCACCTGTCAAATCTATGGGGAATGGAAGTATCTATGATCATATAAGTAACACAGAATGCTATGAAATGAAAAATGGATAATTTTAACAACATTAAATTAATAATTTTTTGCACAAACAAGGTCAATGCAACCAAGATGAGAAAGGAAGCAGAAAGCTGTGAAACGCTTTTTACAGCTAGAATCTCTGATAAAGACATCATTTTTCAAATGGATTGAGAACTGAATCACATTTATAAGAATGCAAGTCATTCCCCTGTTGATAAATGGTCAAAGGATATGAATAGGCAGTTTTTAGATGAAGAAATTAAAGCAATCTCTAGACATATAAAAAAATGCTCTAAATCACTTTTGATTGCAGAAATGCAAATCAAAATCACTCTTAGCTACTATATCACATCTATCACATTGGCTACCATGACAAAACAGAAAAAAAATGATAAATGTTCAAGTAAATGTGGGAAAATTGGAACACTATTGCATTGTTGGTGGAGTTGTGAACTGATCCAACCATTCTGGAGAGGAGTTTGGAACTATACCCAAAGGACGATGAAACTGTGCATACCCTTGACACAATAATAATACTGTCTACTCTGTATCCCAAAAAGACCATAAAAAAATGTGAAAATGTCCCACATATGCAAAAATACTTATAGCAGTTTTATTTTGTGGTGGCCAATACTTGGAAACTGAGGGAATGCCTATCAGTTGGGGAATGGCTGAACAAGTTTTGGCATATGAATGTATTAGAAAGGAAGGTCTACTGTTCCATAAGAAATGATGAGCAGGTGGATTTCAGAAAAAACTTTCAAAAGACTTACATGAACTGATGCTATGAACTGAGCAGTACCAAGAGAACAAAACTGCTATTGTATACAATAACAGAAGTATTGTGCTATGGCCCACTTTCATAGACTTAGCTCTTCTCCACAGTGCAGTCCCAAAAGACTCTTGATGAAAAATGTTACCCACATGGAGAGAAAGAACTATGGATTCAGAATGCAGATTAAAGCATACTATTTTCCTCATATTTTGGTTTATTCTTTCTCATAATTTTCCCCTATTGTTCTGATTCTTCTTTCAAAACATGACTAATATGGAAATATTTTTAATACAATTGTATATTTATAGCCTATACACCATCATTCAGAGGGAGGAGGGAAGAGGAGATTGAAATATTGACAGGAAGCTAGGTGAGCCACTGGATAGGGTGCTTAGGCTGGCATCAAGAAAATCAGATTTCAAATCCAGCCTCAGATCCTTGCTCATTGTTTGACCTGGTCAAAGCACTTTGCCTTTATCTCACTTTCCTCAAATGCCCAATGGGTATTATAACTGTATCTCCACCTGGATGTATAGCAAAGTTCAAATGAGTTCATATTTGTAAAGTGCTTAGCACAAAGTCTGAGACATAGTAGGCACTGGAGAAATCCTATCTAATATTTATTTAATATTACCTTATTAGATTCATTTACCCATTGTCTGAAATTTTCCTAGGTAAATATTATGTCCCTTAGATAACAATAACTTGGAATTCTCTGCCAATTTCATATATTTTCATAATTTTACTTCTTTTACTCTGCTTGTTAGCTCTCCTAAAACTAGAGAAGGGAGGGGACTTCATTTTTCACCTATTTTGGAGAAGCTTAAAATATTTTGCTGTTGCAGATGATATCAACTTATTATGTAGACATATATTTCTTTCATATTAAAGGAGAGTCATTCAATGTTTATAATTTTAAATGTTCTTAAATGCTCAATTTTCTCAAAGGTCTATTCTGTATCTATTCATATAACTAAGTGGTTTTTATTGTCTTTTAAATATTTAAATACTCAGTTGTATTCATTTCTTTCATTATCTTGAACCATTCTTGTATGCCTGATCTAATCCAATTTGGTCGTGGAAAAAAATAATAAATGTACTTTAATTGTCTCTTTGGCAAGTTTTATTGAAATTTTTTACACTGATATTTAGGAATGGTTTAAATATTTCTTTTTCCATGTTTAGATATCAATCTCATCTCTGTTTCTGTTCTGATGCCTCTTTGTAGCATAGAGGTCCTAGACATTTGAAGATGTTATGAACCAACTATGAGAGTAACCTATTGAGAGACAGAGGATTTAAACACAAGCCCAGTAATGAATGTATTATGTGTCTGCTCTTATGGCTGAGCTTCATTTAGGACTAAGAGAATCACTGCTGGAATTTGCAAACAGAACATGAATTATTTGGTCCTGAAAAGCTTATAAAGGCTAAGTATGTACCTAGGTGTGGAGACATTACAGTTTATCTGTAGATGAAATGCACTCGGCAATGAAATTCTGGATCTGGATAAAGTGTTGAGTAAAACAGGGAGAAGAACTAAACCTGGGATTTCATCAGTATAGAAAACTTCTAGAAGAGGAAATTCCCTTTACCAATGCATATGTGAACTTTATGTCTAGCTTTAAATTTTAACAAATGGCCTAGAGGGGTGAGAAGACGACAATTTCTCCAGGGTTTCACAGGGAATATACGACTGTGCTGGGAATTGAAACTAGGTCTTCCATGACTTCAATGCAAATTATCTATCTACTATGCAATATTAACCTTCTTCCCTATGAGAAAATGTCAATTCCTAATATGGCTTTGTGACATAATCCTTTCACCACATGAACTTAAAAAAAAAGACCCAGGAATACTTTTTGCCTTAGAAATCTTGCTTCCTCAATAGGGTTTTCTTTATTAAGAGTAACTTTTATTCCATACTTTTCAATTTCTCTCATCTTCTTTTCCTGAACTTTCTGTACCACAGAATCTGGAAGAACCATACTTTCCTGTCTATATTGTGCCAATAGATGGGTAAAAAAGTGATGAACAGCAATATGTGCCATGTGGACATAATCTCTTTATCCATATACCATCTTCACATTCTTCCTTACACAAACCACCTCTGTCACTACAATCCTCAATAACACCTGTGGACGAAAGAAAACAAAAGTTTTAGAATCTTTATAACCACATAGAAGTTACAGTGTATTCTGAAAAAAGAGTTCAAAAAGTTCAGTAAACATTATTTTCACTAATTTAACTTTTAAAAATCAATCTTTCAATAAATGAGTTAGGATGGAATGGGAAAAATCCAGGATTTTGAAATTTAAGAACTGATTTCCAGTTCTACCATGCTGACTTATTAGCTTGGTAAACTTGTTGGAATCATCTCACTTCTTGGAACCTTAGTTTAATTATTTATAAAATGGGAATCATCACACTTGCCCTGTTATCACAAGATTGTTGTGAGAAGCAAATTAGGGTAAGGACTGGATGTGGTATTTCATTCAAATAGCTATTAATCTTATTATATCTCTTTCCTACTCAGTAAAGTCCTATGATGCTTTTTGACTTCTAAGATCAAATAAAACTCTTCTGTTTGATATGTAAATCATCTAACAACCAGCTCCCAAAATATTTTTCTAGTCTAATTACAATTTCAACCCTTCATTCCCTCTATAGCTTAGTAAAATTAGCTTTCTCTTTGTTTGTCAAACACAAGGCTCATTAAATCATCTGTGTGGCCCTTTGTACTGACCATACTCAATTTGTAGCTTCAACACTTTCCTCATGTTGACTTCCTAGAAGCAAGAACTTTCTTCAACATTCAACTTATGTTCTGTTTTCTAAATGTACCCAATCCTAATCCTCCAAGTCAGTATTTAATATTTTAATAATTTAATAATCAGTATTATGACAACCCATGTTATCATAGATTTATTTTGTATTTCACATATACTTATATTTGTTTATATTGCTATCTCCAGTAGAATGTAAGCTTCTTCTGGAAAGGGACTACTTTAGAATTGTTTTCTATTTCCAGTCCCAGGCATGAGGGAAATATTTGTTAAAGATTTTATGCTTAGTCGATGTGAAAAGTACCGTGCTTGGTGCTAGGGACATGTGACTGAAGAAGACCCCCTTCCTTCTAGTTAATGAAATACAGTTGATTAAGATATAAAGTAACATAATATCAAATGTAAATATGTTATGATTAAAACAAGTAAAGTGCTAAGGAATCCAGAGTAAGGAGGAAATGTCTTCTGACTTGAGTGGGAAAGATCAGGGAAAGAAAATGTCTTGGAAAACGTGGTATTTCAGTTGGCCCCTGATGGGTGAGTAGCATTTTATAGGTGGATATTTGCTTAGGGTTCAAAGTGAGCAAAAGTGTATGTTCAACAGGGAATGCAGTGTGCTCAGAAGTTTAGTTTGGTGATTGGAAGGGTGCAAGAGAAAGTGTTCTATGGAGAGATAAAGTGGTGGAGGGGGGAAGCATTGATCTTGTGTTACTATACTCCTACAGCTTAAATAGGATGTAATCAAGAATGGACAGGCAGTAGAATTAAAAGAGGTTGGGAAAGACCTCCTATAGCTTATTCAAGAATTAATACAGAGAAGATGGGAAGTAGAGGTGAGGAGGGAGATTATCCCAGGCATAGAAATTAGCCAATCAAAATATGCAGAACACCATGACATGGAATGTCTTACTCCAGGAACAAGAAAAAAAGTCTACATCTGTAGATTAAAAAATATACTTGGGAAAGGGTATGAGAAAACTGAATGGTGTGCTTTAAGAAAACTACTTTGTCATCACATAGAGGATTGATTGGAGTAGAGTGAGATGTACGGCAGCTGGTAGACCAACCAGCAAGGTTAATACAATAGTCCAAGTATGAGGAGATCAGAACTAGTGTTAATGAGGCAGCAAGATCAGAAGAGAGAAAGAGGTGTTCAATAGAGGTTGCAAAGAAATAGAGATATTGAGAAATTGAGTATTGCATCTGTTAGTAAACCTGGAATACTAGGATGGTCATTGTACTTGGGAGAAGTACTGGTATTACAAGGGCACCAAGATGGTACACTTGAGAGCAATAAGGTAATTTGGAAGTGAAGGATTTTAAAGGGCTAGATGATGAGTTCATTTAGGGATATTTTTTAGAATATGATACATAATGGATATAAAGTTCAAGACTTCATTAATAGACAGGGAAGTGTCAGTGGAGAATTTACTAATGAATAAGTAAATTTTAACAGTGGCGATAACTGAATCTGGCAGAGTTGATGTGATCACCAAATTAACTAGAAATCAGCATAACCATTAAGAGTGGGTCAGTGGCATACTATCCCATCCCTTCCTTGCTGCTTCTGTAGGTCGGCCCAGAAAAGCAGGGGAGACAATCACTTCCAACATTTGGTACTTTCAGAGCAAATCAAGGACCAAAATCTTCCCAGAAATTTTAGACTTCAGAGATGATGAGAATGCCTGAAATTGTGCTCAGATTGGGGATTAGTGTGTCCTAAGATGGCCATAAGTGAGTGACTGCACCTTCCATCACAGAAGTTTAGGAGAAACCTGTGTGAAAATGTTTGAGCAGTAATCCTGGTTCACATTTTGCTACCTCACTTTTTTAAACAATTCAGAAAACTTTCTTACCCACCTTTCGGAGTACCAAATGCATACTTTATGCCAGTGTAGGAGAACATCATAAAAAACACCAGAACCACAAGGTGGAAAGTTCTCATGGTGAATGCTTTTCTGGAACCTGGAAATTATAGGAGACATGAGGGAAAGACAGCTTATCATAACATATGACTGGACAGGACAAATATATGATCAGGTCATGTCACACTCACCTTATCTAAGTTCAGTTAATTTTAGGTTATAAATACTTGAAGCTGAATGAGGGCACCTTCCCAAGAACCAAGAGTACTCTTGTATTTATAGGGCTGGGATATTGCTCAATAGGGCATTAAAATTTATATGAAAGTGTTGCAATCCACAGTGAAATTCTAAATAAACCCATGTTATTTAACTTCAGGAAAGCTCAACTTACGTGGGTTCCTTACTCTCTATTTCTGGCTGTAAATGATTTGGGAAGGGGAGGACTAAGCTGAATGTTTAAGGTACAAAGTATTTCTGTCCCAGGCTGCTACTTCTTACACAGATGGCTCTGGACTAGCATCACACCTTCTGGAGTTGATGAAGAATTTCTCAACAGATTTCCTAGAGAACCCATTGAGAATATCACCATCCACAAAACTGGTGGTCAAATAATTTGAAAGTCTTATTAGGAAGGAAATAGTGGGTTGATTCTTAGCCACTGGAGGGAGCCATGTGCTGGATAGTAACTCCTCTAACAAAGAATTAACATAGATCTTTTTTCCCAGTATATAGCTTCTGCTTTTGCAAGGTTACCCATTCAACAAGCAGCACTCTGTGGCATTTTTTGGAGAGCAACAACTTTTGCTACAGAGAAGGGGGAAGACTGATACAGAGAAATGGTGGAAAGGCTTCTGGAGGAATATTGGGCATGCAAGAGCCAATATTTATTACTAGAATGAAAAAAAAACACTTTCTTTTCAAAAGCATAAGAAAAGCAAAGCATAGAAGGTAAAGAAATACTTTAAGAATTGTGGCGCAAGTTTATTTGATCAAACTCATCAACCTTAAATCAATCAGTAAAAGAAAGTTGGAGGCTTCTCTTAGCAAACAGCTTCCTCAAACTCTGTCAGTGACATTTGGCAAATCCCTTCCCTTTCTGGTCTATATATTTCCTCTGCTATCAAATGGAAATACAGGACTAAAGAATACGATTCATGCAAGCCTGTGATAATCATGACTCAATCACCAGCACACCAAGAAAAAACATAGTTTGAGCATTATCTCTACTACTTTTTTTTAAATCCATAAAATCAATAAAACCATAAACCAAATCCAAATATAAAACCTTTACTGATTTCTATGATATAAATGTTCACAATAAAAAGTTAATAATTGCTTCTCAAGAAACCCTAATACTTGGTCATAGTATAGTCCTACATGTTGTGTATTCTGGCTACTCAAATGTTATGTGAACAGAGTATAAGGTCTGATACTTTCTCCTGTGTCAGTATGATCCTCATAGTAGACCAAGCTTCTGAAGGCTCTTCTGGCTATGTACAGTGAAAATAATTTCCAGTAGGTTAGTTGATGATGGATTCTTTGACAGTAGCATCATATGAAAATATTAATATATGAAATATCCTTCAATTCTCCAGAGTCTTCTTCCCCTTCTTCACTGATGGTAGTGGAGGGACAGAACAGTAGCTTGACCAAGTTAATCATCACACAGTTCTGACATCCATCTTTCAACTATTACTACTATTGGCGTGCTAGATATTAGTTCTTTGTCAAATGAACGAAAAGAAACATATTACAGGAGGAAAAAAAAATATATGCTTCTTGATATTCTTGCTACAAATGAAACCAGAAAAAAAGTAAGTTACCATTAAATAGCAAGATGAGTCCCTGGTGGACTTTGCATAGACAGGTATTACAATTGGTGCAATTCATTTTTATCATGAGTACAAAAGCAACAAGAGCCTTATTTAATGGGATATTTGATCACTTTGTGTTGTAGTATTCAAGATATATATTTATAAAAAGATAACCATGAAAATTATTGGAAAATTAGGCCCAACATTTTTTCCAGAGAATAAAGAGGTAAAGAAATTCTGTGAATTGATAAGGTTCTTCAAATTAAATTATCATATAGTTAAATATATATGTATATTCTGTGGCTTTAATGTAATGGGGAAAAAACTTGAGAACAGTGAATAACATGTCAAAACTATGGAGAAGGATAAGAAAAGAAAGGGGTCAAAGATTTGTAAATCAAGGAAATGTTTCATGTTTTTGTATTGTGATTCTGATCCATATGGGGGAAAAAACATAAGAAATTAAGCATAGTGAATACCAAGCAAGTTCCTCAAAATTTTATTCATTATATTTTAAGAGGCATGAATTAGCTCATTATATATAGGGCCATTAATCAAAAATCATCTCTTCATATGTAACATAAGATTCTGTATACTTAGGATAGAGTTAGAAGAAAAATATAAAAAGTGATATGTTATGAAGTTCAAGTAAGATAAATACATATAACCTGGAAATTTAAACAGACCACTGAAATAAGAAAAATGGAATGGGGATGAAGGAAAGGTCAGTAATGTAGATGACAAAAATTCACAGTTTAATTAATACACATCAATTTGCAGAATAAAGAGATCAAAAAAACCTAAAAAGGACTTGAATTAACATATGCTTTACTTGCTTGCTGAGTACATAGATGTGGAAAAGACAGGTGGATCCAAGGTGGTGGATTAGAGAAGCACTAATGTAAGCTCTCTCAAATTCCCCTCTAAACGACTCTATAGTAATTTCCCAAATCATATTCTAAAGTAGCAAAAACAATAAAAGATTTGGTGGCTTGATTATCTAGGTCAAAATATCTTGAGTTCAGCAGGAAAGGTTTGTCTCCTTTGTGTGGTAGAGGAATTTGCACTGCAGCACTAGTCATACTACAGGCAGCAGCATGACATTCACGAACTCTCAAGGGAATAAAACAAAAAAACAAAAACAAAACAAAAAAAGATATAGAGAAAAATTCAAAAAAGAATTGAGAGATGTAAGAAAATTATGACCAGTCAATATCCTGGTAAAAGAGGCAAAAAATGGAAGAAAATAAGACACCAAAAAACAGAAATGACTAAATGGTCAATAAAGCAGTAAAAAGAAAAATAAGTCCAGTGTGAAAAAACAGCTTAAAAAGTAAAATTGCCCAAATGGGGGGAAAAAGGTACAACATTCACTTAAGAAAAAAGCTCCAAAAGAAGTATAATTGGCCAAAAGGAGAAAAAAAGAGATAGAAAAACTTAGTGAAGAAAATAATTCTTTAAGATGTAAAAACTGGGCAAGTCAATGCTGATGAATCCATGAGACATTAAAAAAAAATTTTAAAGGAAAACAAAGAAAAAAATGCAAAATTCCTTTTTCTGTAAGATAACTGACCTAAAAGGTAGATTGAGGAGAGATTATCGAAAAGTTACTGGACTAGAAGGAAGTTACAATTAAAAAAAAAGACCCTAGCTATCATATCTCAAGAAATTATGAAGAGAAACTGTCCTCATATCCTAGAACAAAGAAGTAGTATAAAAACTGAAAGAATACACTTATTACCTCCTGAACCAGAAACCAAGACAAAAATTTCAAAGAATATTATAGAAAATTTCAAAGCTCCCAGCTCAGGGAGGATATACACAAAGAATAACACACACACACACACACACACACACACACAAGATATCATGAAGCCACAGTTACTATCACACCAGATTAAGAGTTTCCATAATGAAGGAGTGGAGGGCTGGTAATATTATATTCTGGAAGCAGAGCCTAGGATTACAATCAAAATAATCTATCTAAGAAAACTGAACATACTCCCTCAGGGAGAAAAAAGCGAATATTTAATGAAATGGAAGATTTTCAAGCATTACTGATAAATATAAGAGAGCTGAAGAGAAAATCTGATTTTTCAACTTCAAGTCTCATGAAAGCCAAAAAGATGAACATGAAAGAGAAATGATAAGAGAATCAAGAAAGCTAAAATCATTACAGTTCCATATGAAAAGATGATAAATGTAATCACAAGACCTTTTTATTAGAATGGTTAGAAATAGCTTAAAAAGAGAATAGGCACATATATTATTTGGCTATGATAGAATGATTTAAAAAAATAAACTATGATCATGAGAGATGCAAGATAAGAAGACTTATTTGACATTAATAGAGGCATGAATTGAAGAACTTTTACAATGGAGGGTGATGTGTTATGACAGGCTACTGGTTAATTGCTGTAAACCACCTGACTAACAGATATCCAACACTTAAGGTATTTTATATTCACCCCTTAAACCAAAAAATAAATCTTTAAGACTAGCCTTTGTTAAGACTAAGTTGGTTCAAGATATATCCTATTCCAGGTACAACTTCAAAAGCTCCACAAATGAGAAGCAAATAACCATAGATGAAAGTCATACTACACCATAAGAAGGTGTGAAAATTTCACCCCTATCTTGTGCAAAGGATGTTTATATCCCATTTAGTCAGTAGGACTTTGACAAACACAGCAAGCTCTTCCACAACTTTTATGAGTTGATGACCATATGGTCCCAAGAAATCTTTCAAGTTTACAAATATGAAGATTTTACAAGGTCTTTTCTTTGTTCCTTTTGTCACATTATGATGAATTATCAATTTTACCTTTTAAAACAACATATAAATTGGTTATAATATTACAGAAAACAAATAGTATAATTACCAATCTCATGTTCATGAATGAAAGCTAAATAATTTTCTACTCCAGGCAAACCTAGAAGTTTCTTAAGTTTCAGGACTTCAGTATATGACAACACATGGTCATCAGAATTAACAAAATAACACAGCAGTTTTCAAACACTTTTCTCTAGGTGTCATGTACCATTAAGAAAAAGGTAGTACTACTCCTATATCCTCCTTTCTCTCCCGATTCAGTTTTCTCCAGAAGCCTACCATATCTAACTCTATTCACCTCTTTAACTTCTTTCCTTTTATTCTGTAGTGAGATCTATGTAGTTTTGAGAGGGAGAGTTTGAGATCTTCCATCAGTACAATTTTGTAGTCTATGTCTTTCTGTTACTCATTTAACTTCTGTTCTAAGACTGTGTGCTATCCCACTTGGTGCATATGTGTTCAGTATTGATATTACTTAATTGTCTGTTACCTTTTTAGCAGGATGTGGTTACCTTCCTTATCTCTTTTAATTAGATTTAGTTATGGTTTTGGTTTATCTGAGATCAAGACTGCTACCTTTCACTTCAGCTGAAGCGTAGTATCTTCTGCCCCAGCCTTTTACCTTGACTCCATGTGGAGTTCCCTGCTTCAAATGTGTTTCTTATAAACAATATATTGTAGGATTATGATTTTTAATCCGCTCTACTATCTGCTTCCATTTTATGGGAGATTTCATCCCCTTCACATTCACAGTTATAATTACTTTTTTATATATTATTTTTTATATAATTATAATTACAGTTATAATTTCTTTCTGTCCTGTTTTCTCTTGTGTTTATACTTTCCTCTCTCCTTTCAATCTTTCCCACCTCCCTCAATCTGTCCTATCTTTTATCAATGCCCTCCCTTTTCTTTCCTCTTTCTTCTACTACTCCCTTAGAAGGAGAGATATACTTCTACAAGCAATTGAATGTGTGTGTTAAATACTCTGTGAAACAAATACAATGAGAGTAAGGTTCAAACAACATTCAACACCCTCTCCGTTCTTCCCTTATACTGTAATAGGTATTTACACCTCTTCCTGGGATGTAATTTGCCCTTTTCTGCCTCTACCTTTTGTCTTCTCCCAGTACAGTCCTTATTTTCATCCCTTTACTTTTCTCCATCACAAATCAAAGTCAATTTATACCCAAGCACTCTGTCTATGTATACACCTTCTAAGTGCCATAATAATGATATTGTTCTCAAGAGATACAAGTATCATCTTCCTGTGTGGAAATAAACAGTTCAAACTTATTCAATAACTTTTTTTTTTAATTTTATGTTTACCATTTTATGTTCTTATGTGTCTTGTATTTAAAGATTGAATTTTCTGTTCAGCTCTGTTTATTTATCAGGAATGATCAAATGCCACCTACTTTTTCCCCTAACAGATTATTCTCAGTGTTGCTGGGTAGTTGATTCTTGGTTGGAATCCAAGCTCCTTTGCCATCTGGAATATCACATTCCAAGCCTTCTGAGCCTTTAATGAACATGATGCTCAATCCTATGTAATTATGACTTTGACTCCACAAAACTGTTTCTTTCTGGCTTCTTGAAATATTTTCTCCTTTACCTGATAATTCTGTCATTTGGCCAAAATATTCCTTGGAGTTTTCATTTGGGTTGTACCTTCCAAGTAAATTTTTCTGTTTTTGCTAAATTGGGAAAGAATTAAGAAGCAAGTGTTCAGTTCATTCTGCTGGGGTCAACTAATCTGAATTCTTTAAGTTACATATAAAAACTGTCTCCACCTTGAAGACATTGCTGATCTCCAGTGCTCATCTCTTCAACATACCATGCTTTGATTCACTTGTAATAACTAATTTTCTTTGTCCTGAGTTTTGTCTTGTTAATCAGAGTGAGGAGCCCAAATCAAAAATTGTATCTGCTTTATCACTTCTGGCTATAGCTGTGGGAAGGCCTCCCCTAAGCCTCCAACTAGTATTCAATCATTTCCTAAAGCAGGCTTGAGTGGATCCCCCAAGCAGGCTATTAAGCAGTGAAGTGGTGGAGAATTTAGATATCCACAGCTCAGGATAGGTAAGAAAAATTGGTCCAAAATCAAAATTTTGATTTTTCTTTTCCTTGTGAGTTAAGAAAGGAAAACAAAAGAACAAGCTTTAGCAAAATAAGGAAGGTGAGTAAAGGTGTTAATTCATTTGCATGGAAATACCTACATTCATAGAGGGAGCTAGACTCCCATGGAATCAGACTACAATAGCTTGGTATAATCCTTCTTGTTAAATTCATAACTGAGATGAGGAACAACACAGACTGGGGAAAATATAGAAGAGAGATTGAATATATTAATTTGTAGATCTAAACCTTAGGCCATCATGGTATTCTCAGCTCTAGAAAGGGCTTTCAAACAAATACTCCTCTTCCTTATCTTAGGAAAAGGACCAGAATACTGTTAAGGGTGAAAAAGTGAAAGAATAGAAAGGAAGATTTAAAGGAAGTGATGACCCCATTCCCACCATGGCCAGAGCCCACACTGGTCATGGATAAATGAGATAGGTGTTCATGAGTAGGGAGAGTAAGCTATTAGGTATTTTGAGAGACCTGAAGTAGAATTTTTAATTTTATTTTTAAAATAAAAAGGAGAGATTCCCTTCTCTCCCTTGGCCAAAGTTGGAGATACAGAAAAAAGGCAGATATGAGAAATATTAAAAGAGGGTGGAGTCCTGGGTGTGGTTGGTAAGGGAAGTATTTAATTAGTATGTGAGAGAAATAAAGGTATTGTTTGTAAGCTGTTTAAAAGGAAGCAGGAGATATTGAAGGGAGTTATAGTGAAAAAGGGTTTTCTTGTTATTCAGGAACGTGGATACAGGCTACATGGATATAGGAACAAGGATACAGGAACATTTATGTGGTTATTTGTGTGATACAGCTTGGAGCTAAGGAAGGGATGGGAATTGGAAGTTGAACACTTGAAGCCACTTCTTATCTGAAAAAGTCTCAAAGGCAGGGAAACTAAAAGAGGCCTGAGACTATGAATTGAGTCAGTTCTTTGTGGAGTCAAGGAGAAAATTTAAGTACCTAGGAATTGACACTATGTGTCTTTTAAAGAAAAATATTATTGATAATAATGAAATCTCTCTTTGAAGTGTTAACAGTAGTTGAGCCTTGGATAAATTGAGATATAAATATTACCATTAGCAACTATAACTCTGGATTTGATTTGATTTGGTCTGAAATCTGCCCCGAAAGAAATCACAATGTGCTCTATGTGTGATCTGTCAGGGTAATTATGGTAAATCAGACCCTAATATAAAAGACATTTACCATTTGGCATCAAGAAATTTGTTAGCTGTGTTGCCTTAAGCAAGTTGCCTCATGTCTATTACCTCAGATTTTTAATCTGTAAGGGAATAATACTAGCACCTTCCTCTCAGAGTTGTTGTAAGAATCACATGTTTGTAAAGTGTTTATCCCAGTGCCTGACAAAGGGCAAACATTAGATAAGTGTTGACTCATTATTATTTCTTCAATTAGAGGTAATTGCTTCAAACATGGTGACTTTATATGGTATTATAGATGTGAAAAGTATACAGTGCCAATGGTGATGAGGTGAACAATCTTCTGTGTGAGGTACTTTGGAAATGCATACAGTGGAAGTGAGATCACTTGATTGGCAATGGATTGTGTTTCAGGTTTCAAATAAGTAATATCGTTTATGCTATTTTTACATTCCTAAATATTCTTATATTGTAAAATTTAAATAACTACATACTGCTAGAAAATCTAGTTCTCTTATAATCTGAATTTAATTATAAATTACATTGTTAAAAGAGGGTAGAAAAATGTTTGAAAATAGTAATGCTATTCTATTAACCCTTTTGACCATGAGTTGTAATATTCTCAAGTACTATAAATTAAGAAACTCTAAACCTTCATGTTTGCTTTTATTTAAGGGGAAGTTTCACTTAAAAATATTTGACTACCGCTTCTGAACATTATGAGATTGTTAACTGTATTATTTGGGGTTAATGTCATAATGTTAAACCCTACAAAGACTGAACAGTGTCAGTTTTGTGAAGAAAATGGAATTATCAGGGTGCCACCCTTGACTCAAAGACCTCGTGAAGCAGCTTCTCCAGGGCACATTGCTTGTGAAGTGCTTCCACTCTCCTCCTTAAACATGCCAGCAGAATATCTTTATTTTCTCCAACATGTTGTTCACCCCTGGTGCCACATCCCTCTCCACCTCTATCATATGTATACATATATATGTGTATATATATATATATATACACACACACACACACACACACACATATATATATATAATGGGGGTAACTGAATTCCGTTTCTATTCATTTATGGGTCTAGTCCAATTTCTTTTTTGTTGAGAAAACTTTATTCAGATGTGGGAATTGAAAGAAAACTTTATTATGTTGTCTTAAACCATCCCTGTGTGATTGGGCAGCTCAGTCTCATCTATCTCTGTTTTGAGAGTCTTACTTAGGGACATTGGTGATGCTGAACAGAGACCTAGTTAGATTTGAAGACTGAGGTAATGAGTTTTCTTACTATTGTACATCTCAAGCAATACATATGTTTTATCTGAACATAGTCTCTGTACTAGTCAATCAGTTATTGCTTCCATGTTCTTTTGATTGAATATAGATGTTTAGGGAGGAACAGGACATCTCTCTGATTTCAGAGAATGGCACCTATTTACCCTCATCTACCCTAATCTTTCCTCCAATCAGAAATCCAATAATCTAATTTTGCACCCTATTTAACTATTTTCTTTTAATTAACTGCTCTTATTTCATTAATTGTTTTTAATGCATCCAAATCTGTCTTCCCCTGTATTCAAGGTCCAGTGCTAAAATGGAGGGGGCTTGCTCCTGATTTTGTATGCGATTGATATGCTGCTTAATAAAGTGACATGCTGTCAAGCTCAAACTTTTATTTTCACAGTCGTTTCGTATTTCACCAAAGACAGAGTGATTCCACAGTGCCACATGGAAGAGAAATTGGTTCTTTGTGAAACTGCTCTTCTTTCCCTTAAACATCTGGTCCTGATCATCTTCCACCCCTCAGGATTTGTTCAGTCAACAACTATCTTAATCAAATCTTATGTGATGAACTTCATAGAATAATCCAGAAAGGATGTGTCCATTGTTAGTTTTGAGATTCAAGCTGCAAGTTGAATTGTTCCCAGAAAGTGGTAACAGTCTGCCTTGAAATGACACCACAGTTTAAGTTCAGATACATTTTCATAGTTCCACTGAAATAACTTCTTTACATTTGCATTTGTGGTGAGTGTGGTTATTTCAGGGACCTGGAAGAACACAAGTGATAAATCTCTAAAAGTATTGTTGATGTTCACTCCATAAAAATATTCAAGGGGATAGCACTTCTTTTCTCTGAAGTGATCTGAGTGGCCAGGCACTGGCACCAAACTGCTGCATCCCCTGCAAGTAATATTGTAAGTCTTCTTGGGAGAAGGAAATGCTAAAGATTTTTATCTTTGTGTCCCTTCAAGCTACCTCTAGAAAATACCAAACAAACCTTGATAACCTATATAGGCAATACCCTCCCTCATTTCTTACAACCCTTACAACAGTGAACTTATGAGTAAGTCGTAAAGATAATCTGATCTAAACCTCACTCCAGAAACATAACTTTTAGAGTTTAAGTGCTTTGGCATGTACCTGTAACTTATCTTATGAGAGTAAACTGTAAGGCTCAGATCATATACTGTATTCCTAGCTGAAAATTTTTCTCCCACTTCACATATTTCTTTAGGATGCTTTTGGTCTCCTTTGCCACTCTCACTCCCACCTTGTGCTATATTTATCCTAGTTCTGAACCAATGCTTCCCCATCCTATCCACGTCATTATGCTGCATTAGAAGAGAAGCACCCTGAAGAAAGAGCTTGGGTCCTTTTCATCTTTTTGTCCTACATGACTAACATTGATGTCTCCTTAGAATAAGTATTCAATAAATGCTTATTGAATAGATGAGGCATGAATGAGACTAAGATGATATCCTAAACCACTTGATTCTCAGGTTTATCCAAGAACGCTGTCCTTTCTAGGTTAGAGAAACAGTTAATTCTACTATCAGGTGAAGTGGCCATAGGAAAATTAAGGCCAGAGACATGGAAGTATTCATCTGAAACCATTGACAAGTATTATACATGATAGGGATTTGCTAGAAATTTTCCCAATAAGATCAGAGATAAAACAAGGATACCCATTCTCACCACAATTATTCAGTAGAGTACTAGAAATGTTAGCTATAGCAATCAGAGAAGAAAAAGAAATAGAAGGAATTAAAATAGACAATGAGGAAAGAAAACTATCACTTTTTGCAGATGATATGATGGTACACAGAGAGGATTGTAGTGCAAAAAAGTAAACAAAAGATATTTGAAATGATTAACAACTTCAGTAAAGTTGCAAGATAGAAGAGAAACCCACATAAATCATCAGCATTTTTGTGTGACCAGTAAAGGCCAGCAGCAAGCCATAGAAAGAAATATTCCATTTAAGATAACTGTAAACAATATAAAATACATAAGCATCTACCTCCCAAGAAAATCCCAGAAACTATATGAACACAGTTACAAAACACTTTTTACACAAATAAGGTCAAATCTAAACAACTTGAAAAATATCAATTGTTCATCGTTAGGCCAAACCAATATAATAAAAATAACAATTTTGTCTAAACCAACTTACTTATTCAGTGCCATACCAATCAAACTACCAAAAAATCGTTTGATAGAGCTACAAAAAATAACAACAAAATTTATCTGGAAGAACAAAAGATCCAGAATGTCAAAGGAACTAATGACAAAAAAAAAAAAACAATGGAAGGTGATCTAGCAATACCAGATCTCAAACTCCATTACCTAGCAGTAATCATCAAAATTATATGGCACTGTCTAAGAAATGGAGTGGTGGATCAGTGGAATAGATTAGATATGTAAGACACAGTAGTCTATGACTATAGTAACCTACTGTTTGATTAACCCAAAGACCCTAGCTTTTTTGAAAAAAGCTCAATATTTGAAAAAAAACTGCTGGGAAAGCTGGAAAACAGTAGGACATAAACTATATAGAGACAAACAGGCTACATCATATACCAAGATAAGATCAAATTGGATGTGTGCTTAGGAGATCATTGAATGATCTTCAGGGGAGGGGAAGAATTTATGACCAAGTAAAAGATAGAGAGCATTACAAAATGCAAAACTGTAAGGGAATTGCCAGCCCCCAGCCTCTTGGATGGCATTCACTGGTCACGACTCAGGTAAATTGAGGGGAGACTGGTAAGGCATGAACAAGATGGTGCTGGGAGTTTTGCTCAAGGCTATTTTCCCAGGCTGTCCACCCTGGGCAGTCCTGGCTTAAGGTAAATTACTTCCTTATAAGGGCAAACTAATTGGTGATAGGTTCACTTAGAGCACTGGTGTCAGAGAATAGATAAAAGCACCACTCACTGCTTGAATAAACGGAGTTCTTACTATCTTGTCTCATGCCTCAGTCATTGCTTACAGCTAAGCTCCCCCAGGGTCTACAGGCCTCTGCAGGTCAGATAAGCCTGTGGCCCGAGAGATCAGGCCCAAACTCCCAGGGTCCCCAACACAAAACAGATAATTTTGATTATATTCAATCAAAAGTTTTTGTACAAATAAAACCAATGCAAGCAAGATTAGAAGGAAAGCAGAAAGCCGAAAAACAATCTTTACAGCAAGCGTCTCTGATTAAGGTTTCATTTCTCAAACATTTAGAGAACTGAGTCAAATTAATGAGACCACAAGTCATACCCCAATTGATAGCTGGTCATAGGATATGACAGACAATTTTCTGATTAAGAAATTAATGGTATCTATAGGGACATGAAAAAGTGGTATAAATAATCTTTATAAGAAAAATGCAAACTAAAATGACAGATATCATCTCATACCTATCAGATTGACTAATATAACTAAAAAGAAAAATTATAAATGCTGGAGAAGTGGAAAATTGAGACACTGATGCTTTGTTAGTGAAACTGTGAATTTATCTAACCATTCTGGAGAACAATTTGGAACTATGCCCAAAGGGCAACCAAACTCTGCATATCCTTTGATCTAGCAATACCACTACTAAGTCTGTATCCCAAAAAGAGTATAAAAATGGGAAAAGGGTCTATATATGTAAAAATATTTAATACTCCATTCATAGTGGTAAAATCTTAGAAACTGAGGCTATACCTATCAGGGAGTGACTGAATGAGCCATAGTATGTGAACATAATAGAATACTATACTGCAAGAAATGATGAGCAATCAGACTTCATAAAATCTGGAACAGAATTATATGAACTGATGCAAAGTGAAATGAATAGAAGTAGGAAAATATTGTACACAGTAGTAGTAACATTTTGTGATGATCAACTATGAATGACTCAGTTCTTCTCAGCAATACCACTAGCCAAGACAAATATAAAGGAGTCACAGATAAAAATGATATCCACATCCAGATAAGAGCTGAAAACCAATCTCATTCATCAACTTCAGGGCAAAAGTTTTCCATAAGAACTTGGCAAAGGCATTACAGCATTTTTTTGCTTTGTTTTTTATTTATATTTAATACTCTCTTATTTTAAATTTTGAGTTCCAATTTTGTCCCTACCCCTCAATATTTCTGCAACCATTGAGAAGGACACTCTATGACATCTATTATACATGTGAAATACTGGAAAACTTATTTTCATATAAGCTGAATGAAAATAATAGCAAGAAAAATAAAGAAAGGGGGAAAATTGTAATAGGTGTGAAGTTGTAACTCAGAACTGTTTTAATTTGCCTTCCCATAATTAACCAAGAGTGATTTTAAAAAAATTTTTCATGTGATTAGAGATGGCTTTGATTTCTTCTGTTGAAAACCTCCCATTTATATCCTTTGGCCATTTGTCAATTGGGTAATGACCTTATTTTATTAATTTGATGCAGTTCTATTTTGTTGCTGCTAATTCATCAGTCTGACTCCTTGTAACCCCATTTGGGATTTACTCAGTTTTTCTTAAGTCTCAAATAAAACATGTTCTTTTGCTGAAAGCTTTTTTCAGCCACTCTTCATGTGATTGTTAATTATTTACGTTTTATGCTCTATATAATTTTCCCTGAAAATATTTGTTTAATTTTGATCTTTTCTAGTTAGATTGGATTGTAAGCTTCTTGAGGTTAGGATCTGTCTTTTGTCTATGTTTTTATACCATTTTTATCACAGTACCTATCACATGAAAAACATTTCATAAATGCTTGCTGACTGATCATACCCACAGAATAACAGTTCCTCACATTCAGTAATGCTAAAACAAAAGTAATACAAAATAATAAAAGAAAAAATATACCCATGTACAGAGCAGAACATATTCAAAATATACAGCAATAAATTTCCATTTCAAGAAAGTCTATGTAATAAATATTTAGCTTTGTGTTGAGAGCTGGTTCTTATCTTTGCTTCTTTGTAAGTATTGTTTTTGTTCTAGACTTTGCACTTTTTACTTTCTTCCTTTTCCCCTTCCCCCCACACCCCAGAAGACTACAATTAAGTGGGGATATATATGTATATATATAGAGAGAGAGAGAGATTGATACACAGATACACATACATACAAACATTCATATACATATACACATATGTATGTATACATATATGCATGCATGAATTTATATGTGTATTTGTGTGTGTATGTATAATCACATTAAGCTATAAGGACACATATCATTCTGTAATTAGACACTCTCTCGTAGACAACCTATAGTTTGCCTTCAGTCACAAAAACCTGAGTTCAGATCTGGCCCCACTTACTAGTTATGTGACCCTGGGCAAGTCATTTAACTTGTCTGCCTTAATCACCCAATGAAGGAAATGGCACACCACTCCAGGCTCTTTGCCAAGAAAACCCCAAGGACAGCACTGCATGTCACAAAATTTAGACAAAGCATGAACAAGGAGCAAAGGTCTCATACTCCTGGTCTGCTCTTCTCCTATATGCTTATTGAATCCTGTCTGATCACAGAGATTAAGATAAACATTGAAAAGAGAAAGCTTAGATGGTCTTTCAAAATGGCTATGTAAATGTTCTGCTTGGTAAAAAGTAAGGCTAAGAAAGGAAGTGGTAGGAAGGGAATGATATTCAAGGTTTCTTGTGGACTCTCATCCTCTAGAGGCCTTTGTAGAAATTATATCTTCTAATTTTTCTTTTAATTTTCTTGTTGTTCAAAATGGTGGTTAGAACTTCTGCCTCTTTGCAGATGACTTCCCTACAGGACATTATATTAGAGGTCAGCATTCCAGAGAGCCATTTAATGGTGATGAGCATGAAAAACTTTTCTGACCCAATTGCTCTCTTGTTTATAAAGCTCAATTGCCTCTAGAATAGAATATAGAAAGTGTGCAAGTATTTGAAGCCTTGAACAATCTGAGTTCAGCTTACCTTTCCAGGATTTCATTCTCCTCAGATTATTTGTAAGGCAGTCAACCTGATTTATTTATACTTCTTCATACTGGACATTCTATTTCTCATCTGACTGCCTTTGCATATATTATCTACCATGCCTGGGACAACCTTCTCCATTTCTGTCTTTTAGAATGGCTAGCTACCTTCAAAATGCCCCTCAAGAGCTACCTGCTACATCAGGCCTTTTCTGAGCACCTGGTCTTCTCTGTGACTGAATTAGTCCATGGTCTTACCTATAAGCCCTCTCCCTCAACAGTACACTCCATTTATTCCTTCGCACTTATTTTCTGTTCATTTCCCATTTAAACTACCACATGCTGGCATTCCATTGGTATTGGAAATCCCTAGTGAGGAAACTCACTCAACTGTTGTAAGCAAGTAACTATTGTAAAACTCATAATCTAAAAAAAAAGTGACTAGGGGAAATGGAAGGTTAAAAAATTCATTGTGTATAAGAGATGAAATTTGAACCCCAGGCTATCTGATTCCAAGGCATGGCCTATTCTTAGAATGCCAAGGTGTATTTGTCACCAAAACAAGTTTGTATTTATTTATATGCGTAAATGTGGCATATACAAATGGATAGAATTAAGCATCTTAAAAGCAGAGAAAAGGTGCAGAGTCAGTAGTGGGAATACTGTTTGTGAGAAGTAAGAAAAAGACCAATCAGTGACCCTAAAAATATGAGTGGCTGAGTATATGAAGGAGAGGGAAGCATATGAAAAGTCTGTCTGTTCATCCTTTGTTTTCAAAGAAGACCATGATATCAGAAAAGTGATGACATGACTTATACTTGACTTTGTTTTGAGGGAGGGAGGGCTGTGCAAGGTCACTTTCTACTCCTGAGCCATCTGTGTCCAGTGACCAGATGTTCATTAATGCATCAGGATGACTGAAGATGCCCCAGGATGCAATGAGAGATGTTGGCCTTTTTAGGATGGCCTTTTCAGGTATTCATTTAGAGATAGGGATGTAAATAGCTTGCCCACATTAAATAACAAGTTTTCTTTTTCTTTTCTCTTCTTTATCTTTTTATGTCTATATTGTGTCTTGTGTTTGAAAATGAAATTTTCTAATGAGCTCTGGTCTTTTCATAAGGAAGTTCTGGAAATCCCTTATTTCATTGACTGTTTATCTCCTTGACTGAAAGATTATGTTCAATTTTTCTTAGTAACTGATCCTTGCTTGTATTCCAAAAGTAGAAAAGCAAAAAGCAGAAAGGTCAGAAGGGGCCAAGACGTGAAGGGCTTAACAACAAATAGAAGATTTTCTTTTTGATCCTGGAGATAATAAGGAGTGACTGGAATTTATTGAGTATGGAAGCGGTATGATCAAACCTGTGTTTTGAAAGATCACTTTGCAACAAAAATGAATATGACTATGATGGTGAGTATGCACAATATTTGTAAGTGGGCTCAAGGTCATTTCAAAAGATGAGGGGAGAGAGAATGAGAGAGATGGAGAGAGGGAAAAAAGAAGATAGGGAGAGATATTTTTAAAGATAACTGTCCTTTCAATGATATAGAGAATTCTTTTGTGAGGAAACTGTACCAACATAGGTCAGGTCCTGCTTTGCACTTGAGGGGTTTAGAAATTGACCTGGAGCATTCTGAGATAAGTGACTCAATGAAGTAACCCAAAAGCTTGAGTCAGAGAAAGCACTTGAACTCCGAGCTTCCAAAACCTGAAGCCAGCTCTCTACCCTTCCAGCAGCAGCAACTATATTTCAGATTAAATGTCTAGGCCACAAGAAAGGAAATAGCACAAAATACAGAAATTTTAGAATCAAATGACTTCCTTTTCAATGCCCATTCCAAAAAAAAAATTGTCCCAGCCTGATCAGAGGAGCTGACATCAACAGGAAATCCAGTCCTCTCTTGTTGTACAGAAGGTGGAGCCTTAGCAAAATAAAATATTTCTGTGGGCTTAAAACTTGTGGACATCTCACAGATAAGAAAGTTCTTCTGTGCACTTCTGTGCCAAGAACACTAAATATGCTCAATGTCAGGTATAACGTTCCAAGTTTTGTAATTTACTGACAGATCAAGCATGGAGATGGGAGGTGGCGAGGTAATGCACCTGTTCTGTTGATAATGTGAATTGTTCTCTCTTTGACATGTCCAGATCTGGTCACCATGTACCTTAGCACATAATCCTCTCTGTTTATATGGGGCAAGTCAAGCTCCTTCTCCAGCTCCACAGATGTTGGACTATTTATTTAAGGATTTATTAGGGCCACCAAGATCTTGACAGAGAGACAAAGAAACACAGTTCCTTTTAGAATCTCCATTGGTAAGTCTTCCTGGGGCACCCCATAAACTTATCTGAAGCACAAGAACTAGCACCTCTTGGCCATGTCTCCAATACAGTTATTTCCCCTTGATCATTGTCTGATCTACTCTGTTTCTTTTCCTCTTTCTCCACTGTAATAGGCCACTTCTATATAAATTTCAGACCTTAAAATTTAAAACTAAGAGAAGCATTAGAGATTATTTTTTCAAAAACTTGTGATTTTTGCAGATGTGGAAACTGAGACATAGAAAAAGGAAAAAAAATTTATCCAAAGCTACATGATTATTAGAAGTGTTAGACTCAAACTAGATGGAAATGATTTTATAGAAGGGAATCTTTCTTTCTTTAGAAGGTGGCTTCTGTCTTCAAATCAAATAGTAAAATTCCAGTGAAACATTGATTAAAAGGGCTAATTGTATGGGTTTCTCTCTTCATTGGCAGAGAATTGTTGGCCAATGCCTTTCAACCATGTGAAGGGCAAGAGGTCTCGGTGAGATTGGTCAGGGAAGGAAGGGGTGGGTGTCTTTCTTACTCATTGCTGGCAAGATTCATGCCAGAATACTCTTTAACAGGCTGATCCTTGACCTAGAAGATAGTCCTCTACTTGAGGGCCATGGTAACTTCAGAAAGGGCCAAGGAATGGTCAGTATGGTGTGTTCTCTGACAATTCAAGAGGAATGCCAGATTCAAAGATCTGTACACAATGCTTTATAGAATTGACCAAAATCTTTGATACCATTAGTTGTGAAGGTTTATAGAAAATTATGTCAAAATCTGATTGCTTGGAGAAATGTATCAGTAGTGTATATCAACTTCACGGAAGCATGCTTATACTGGATCCATACAATAGACAATGCTCTCATGCTTTTCAAGTCACCAAGGAAGTAAAATAATACTGTGCGCTTACTCCCATGCTTTTAACATTATTTATCAGCCATGTTGTCAAATGACTTCAATGAGATTGAACATGGCATCAAGGTCAGCTACCATACTCATGGTAAATTTTTCAACTTGAAAAGTCTACAAGCCAAGACCAAAGTAGAGCAAGTGTTGGTGCATGATTTTGTATTTGCAGATGATTGTGCACTCAATGCAGCCTCTGAAAGCTGACATGCAGCTAGGAATGCTTCAATTCTCTGCTCCCTGTGCTCATTTTGGTCTAACAGTTAACAACAAGAAAGCACAAGTGTTCCATCAGCCTCCATCACAATATTCATTGGATGTAGTGAATGGCAAAGTTTTGAATACTGTGGATATTTCACTTACCTTAGTAGTGTACTTTCCAGGGATGTGCACATTGATAATGAGGTTAATGCATGCATTGCCAGAGCTAGCTCAGTGTTTGGGAGGCTCTGAAGGAAAGTATGGGAGAGAACAGCTATTAGACTGACAAACGAGCTGAAACTATACAGAGTGGTTGTGCTCCCTTATTGTTGTATTCTTGTGAAACCTGGACAGTGTAGCAATGTCATGCTAGAAAATCAAATCACTTCCATTGCAATTGAATAGGAAGAATCTAAAGATCACCTGGCAGGATAAAGTACCAGACACTGAGGTCCTTACTCAACTTAGAGTGAAAATCCAATGGGCTGACCACATTATTCAAAACAAAATATACTTTTGCTAAAAAAAAAAACCAAAAAAAACCCAAAAACTATTTTTGTGGAGAACTCACAATGGGCAAGCACTCACATGATGGTCAGAAGAAGCAGTATAAGGACACTCTCAGGTCTCTCTTAAGAACTTTGGAGGCAAAGGGGGCAGGCCTAAGATGGTGGAGTGAGAGCAATTACTCACCTAACCTCTAAGACAAACTCCTTCAGATACCTTTAAAAGGAAAATCTGAACAGATTTTGGGGTGACAGAATCCAATAAGAGACAGACTGTGGCAAATTTCCAGACCAGGATAGACAGGAAGATTGATAGAAAGGATCTGTTGTGGGACTAGAGGAGTACACAGTGGCAGTACCAGCTAGGTCCATGCTTTGGCAGGGCAGAGTAGGAAATTCTGGGTAGTCTGAGGCAGCAGCCACACTGCAGAATCTCAGGCATATCAGATCCAGTCCAGGAGTCAAGTAGAACTGAGCAAGTGAGAGCCCAGAGCCCCAGGTAACCGCAGCAGCTGCTCCTGACACTATCAGCTTGCAGATTAAATGTCTGTAAGTCACCTAGTTGAACTTCCAGGATCCAAGATGGCGGAGTGATTGGTAAATGCTCTACATACTCTCAGGTTGACCTTGAAAGACCCAAAAAATATTTCCCAGGGAAAAATCCTGGAAGAGAGGGATCAGCCGAAAAGGCAAATAGTCTTTTACCCAGTGAAGCTAAGAAAAATGCAAAGGGTCATCCCTCTTGCTGTGTCAGATGGGTTCAAGTGAAGGATAGGAGCTGTTCCAGACATCCTAACCTCAGCAAACCAGGAGGTGATCATGAGCCCCAAGGGGGTGGAGCTTGAAACCACCAACATCAGGACACAAGGCATGAGTCAGCACCCTAGGGGAATCGGGAAGACACTAGCATAGACTGTTTCACCAACCACTGAGCTTGCCTATGCTCTAGCTCAGCAGAGGAGATTTCCTGTGGGCAGACCACCCCTCTTCCACACTAAACTCACCTACCTCAAGTGTAAGTCTGAGGAAACTCAGAAAGACTTCACATGGCCTCTGCTGTATTACACTAGCCATCTGAGCACCAGGTAAGCTGCAGCATTTTAGCATCTACTTGAAAGAACCAGAGGTCACAATACAGAAAGCCTCAAGTTCAAGGCACAAGAACTGTGGGACAGAGCCCCTCATGGCCCAGAAGCAGAGATCTACTTCAAAAGCTGGAAAAAGGGTGATCATCGAGAGTAAAAAGCAAAGCTCAAAAGAAAAGATCATAGAATATTTCTATGGGAACAAGGACTGAAACACTAATACAAAAGAGGTCAGCAGGGAGACTATACTTCTATCTAAAACTTCAGAAGAGAATATGAACTGATTGCTAGCCCAAAGAGCATTTTTGGAAAAGTTAAAGAAGGATTCTAAAATCCATATAAGAGAAATAGAAGAAAAGCTGGTCAATGAGCTTAAAAATATGGAAAAAGAAATCACAGAAGATTTTAAAAGGAAAATTGGACAAATGGAAAAGGAAGTACAAAACCTAACTGGAGAAAATAACTTCTTAAAAGGAACAATTGGACAAATAGAAAAGGAGATGCAGAAGCTAACTGAAGAAAACAATTTGATAAAAATTAGAATAGGGCAAGTAGAAGTTAATGACTCTATGAGACATTAAGAATCAGCCAAACAGAATCTAAAGAATGAAAAGATAGAAGAAAATGTAAAATATCTAATTAGAAAGTGAACTGACCTGGAAAATGGAACCAGGAGAGAAAACCTAAGAATTATTTGTCTACAAGAAAGCAATGATGGAAAAAGAGCCTGGACAATGTCTTCAAAGATATCATCAAGGAAAACTGCCCAGAAGTGTTAGATCCAGAGGGCAAACAAGTCATCGAAAGAATCCACCATTCACCCTGTGAAAGGGATCCCAAACTAAAAGCACCAAGAATTATGGTTGCCAAATTCCAAAACTATCAAGTGAAGAAGAAAATACTGCAGGTGGACAGAAAGAAACAATTCAAATATTGAGGAGCTACAGTCAAGATCATGCAGGACTTTGCAACTTCTACATTAAAAGAACAAAGGAATTGGAATATGATATTCCATAATGCAAAGGAACTGAGACTACAACAAAGGATCAATTGCCCAGCAAAGCTGAGCATAATATTTCAGGCAAGGAAGTGGGCATTTTAAATTAGGGATTTCCAGATCTTCCTTGATGAAAAGGCCAGAGCTCAATAGAAAATTGGACCTTCAAATGCAAGTCTCAAGAAAGGCATAAAATAGTAAACCAAAGCAGGGAAAAATCTTGTTATTCAATATGGGCAAACTGTTTATATCCCTATAAGAAAGATAATACTTGTTAATCTTGAGAATCTGTTTATTTTTCATGATATCTAAGAGGGATAAACATAGATAGAGGGAGCATATGTAAAATAAATGATGTAATAATAAAAATGAGATTTAAGAGTGAAAAGAGATTGTAACACGAGATGTGAAAGGAGGATGCAGGCAAAGGTAAATTACATCACAGGAAGAGGCACAAAATATATTACAGAAAGAGAGAAAGTGGGGAGGAAGATGAGAATTGTTTGAGATTTGCATAAATCTGATCTGGTCCAAGGAAGGAACAACAAACTCAGTTAAGTACAGAAATCTAACTCTTTAGTCAGTAGGAGGGGAAGGGAAAAGGAAAGGAAGGGAGGTTAAAGGGAAGAAAGAAGTAGTAAGGGAAAACAGGTGAAATGGAGGGGCCCTAAAAGGAAGGGAAGACTGAGGGAGGTGGGGGTCAAAAATTAAAACTCTCTTGTGGAGAGGAAGGGAGAAGGGAGAACTAAAAGCTCAAATGAAAAGAAAGAAGATGGAGGGAAAGACACAGATAGTAATCATAACTATAAATTTGAATGGGATGAACTCTCCCATAAAATGGAGATGCATAGCAAAATGGATTAAATACAGTAATCCAGCAATATGATGTTTAAAAGAAACACATTTGAAATGGGAGGATACACAGAAGGTAAAGGTAAAAGGTTGAAGCACAATATATTGTGCTTTATCTGATGTAAAAAAAAAGACGGGTAGCAATGCTAATCTCAGACAAAGTAAAAGCAGAAATAGATCTAATCAAAAGAGATAAGGAGGGAAACTATATTCTGCTAAAAGTCACTATAGACTATGAAGCAATGTCTTTACTAAACATATATGCTCCAAGTGGTAGAGCATTCAAATTCTTAGAGGAGAAATTAAGGGAGTTACAGAAAGAAAGAGACAGCAAATCTGTACTAGTGGGGGACCTCAACCTCCCCTTTCTGAAATTGATATATCTACCCTCAAAATAAGCAGGAAACAAACTAAGGAGGTGAATAGAACTATGGATAAGGTACATATGATAGCTCTCTGGAGAAAACTGAATGGGAGTAGTACACAACACATGTATGAAAATCAACCATGTACTAAGGCATAGATGATCGATGCATCCTGCTCAGATCATAATGCAATAAAAATTATATGTAATGAAAGGTCATGGAAAGACAGAGCAAAAATTAACTGGAAACTGAATAATCTAATCCCAAACAAGGAGTTGGTTAAACAACAAATTATAGAAACAATTAACAACTTAATTCAAGAGAATGACAATAATGAGATAACCTACCAAATTTTATGAGATACTACAAAAGCAGTTCTTGGGAAAAATTTTTTGTCTTTGAATGCCTACATGAATAAAATAGAGAAAGAAGAGATCAATGAATTGGATGTGCACCTGAAAAAAAAACTAAAAAGAGAACAAACTGAAAATCCCCATATAAATACCAAATTAGAAATAATGAGAACCAAAGGAAAGAACAATAAAATTGAAAGTAAGAAAACTATTGAACTAATTAATAAAACTAATAGTTGGTTTTAAGGAAAAAAACAATAAAACTGATAAACCTTTGGTCAATTTAATTAAAAAGAAAAGAAAACCAAGTTGCCAATATCAAGAAAAGGGTGAACTCACCTCCAATGAGGAAGAAATTAAAACAATAATTAGAAATTACTTTGCCCAACTTTGTGCATAAATTCAACAATCTGAAAGCGATCATGATTATTTTTCAATATATAAATTGTGCTGATTAACAGAAATCCATCAAAGAACTCCCTAGGAAAAATATCCAGGACCAGATTTATAAATGAATTCGATCTAACAGGTAATTCCAATACTTTATAGACTGTTTGGGAAAACTGGGCAAGAAAGAGTCTTATCAAATTCTTTTCATGATACAAATATGGTTTTGATACCTAAACCAGGAAGAGTCAAAACAGAGAAAGAAAATTATAGACCAATTTCTCCAATGAATGCAGATAGAAAAATTTTAGATAAGGTATTCCAAAAAGAATACAGCAACTTTTCATGAGAATAATACATTTTGATCAGGTAGGCTATATACCAAGAATGCAGCACTGGTTCAATTTTAGGAAAACTATTAGCATTATTGATCATATCAAAAACAAAACTAACAGAAACAATATGATTATCTCAAAAGATGCAGAAAAACCTTTTGACAAAATACAATATACATTCCTATTGAAAATCTTGGAGAGACTAAGAATAAATGGAACTTTCCAAAAAATAATAAGCAGAATCTACCTAAAACTATCAGCAAGCATTATATGCAATAGGGATAAGCTAGATGCATTTCCAGTGAGATCAGTTGTGAAACATGGATGCCCATTATCATCACTGCTATTATATATGGTACTAGAAATGTTAGCTGTAGCAGTAAGAGAGGAAGAAATTGAAAGAATTAGAATAGGCAAAGAAGAAACTATCCTTCTTTGCAGATGATATGATGATATACTTGGAGAATATCAGAGAATCAAGAAAAAAACTGCTTGAAATAGTAAACAACTTTGGCAAATTTGTAGGTTACAAAATATACCCACATAAATCACCGAATTTCTATATATTATTAATAAAGCCCAACAGCAAAAGATAGAGAAATCCCATTTAAATCTGTGGTAGACCCTTTAAAATATTTGGGAGTCTACCTGTCAAAACAAACCCAGGGACTCTATGAAAAAAAGGACAAAGCACTTTTTGCATAAATAAAGTTAGATCTAAGTAAGTGGAAAAAAACATCAGTTGCTCATGGGTAGACTGATCCAATCTATCAAATTCTGATAAACGTCTCAAGAGTTACAAATATAATCTCTCATTGTAAGAATGTAAACAGTTCAGTTTTAGTAAGTCCATTATGATTTTTCTTTTCTGTTTACCTTTTGATGCTTCTCTTGATTCGTGTGTTTAAAGTCAAATTTTCTATTCAGCTCTTATCCTTTCATCAAGAACACTTGAAAGTCCTCTATTTCATTGAATGATCATTTTTCTCCTGAAGTATTGTGTACAATTTTGCTGGGTAGATGATTCTCGGTTTGAATCCTAGTTCCTTTGATTTCTGGAATATCTTATTCCAAGCCCTTAGATTCCTTAATGTTACAAGCTGCTAGACCTTGTGTTATCCTGATTGTATTTTCACAGTACTAAAATTGTGACTTTCTGGCTGCTTGCAATATTTTCTCTTTGGCCTGGGAACTTTGGAATTTGGCTACAATATTCATAGGAGTTTCTCTTTTCAAATCTCAGGAAGTGATCATCGGATTATTTCAATATTTATTTTACCCTCGGATTCTAGGATATCAGGGAAGTTTTCCTTGATAATTTCATAAAGGATGATATCTAGTCTCTTCTTTTTCATCATGGCTTTAAAATACTCCCATAATTTTTAAATTGTCACTCCTGGATCTATTTTTCATGTCAGTTGTTCGTGGAGTGAAATATTTCATGGTCTTCTATTTTTTCATTCTTTTAATTTTGTTTTGTAATTTTCTGGTTTCTCATGAAGTCATTACCTTCCATCTGTTCCATTCTAATTTTTAAAGAATTATTTTCTTCAGTGAGCTTTTGAACTTCCTTTCCCATTTGTCCCATTCTGTCCTTTAAGGCACTCTTCTCCTAATTGCTTTTGTAGACATATTTTGTCATTTGGGTTAGTCTATTTTTAAAGGTGTTATTTTCTTCAGCAGTTTTTTGGGTCTCCTTGAGCAAGCTGTTGACTTGCTTTTCATAATTTTCTTGCATCACTCTCATTTCTCTTCTCAGTTTTTCCTCTACCTCTCATAATTGATTTTCAAAATCCTCTTTGAGTTCTTCCATGGCCTGGGACTATTGCATATTTTTTGGAACTTTAGATGTAGAAGCCTTGACTTTTGTGTCTTCCTCTGATGTCATGCTTTGTTGTTCCTCATCTTAAAGAATAGAAGAAAATATCTTTTCACCAAGAAAGTAACCTTTTATAGTTTTATTTTTTTTCCCATTTGGGGGCATTTTCCCAGTCAGTTACTTGACTTTTGAGTCCTTTGTCAGGTTGATGGTATACTCTAGGGACCTGTAAGTTCTCATTTCCTCCAAGGTTGCATAATTACAGGAGAGAAGTTTCCTCCTCTTCTGGCCTTTGTTCTGGTCTATGAGCAACCACAAGTTGCTTTCTTCCCAGGATCTGTGAGTAGTATTCCCTCTCCTGAACCTCCACCAGCTCCACACCAGTGCTCTTCCTCACCCTAGTACCTCCCCTCAGAACTGAGACACATATTGCCTGATGGATTCCCACAGGGTATGAAGCTCAAGGGTTCCAAAATTGAGCGCTGCTGCTGCAGTGGCTGTTGCTACTCTGGGACCAGGCCAATCCCCTTTCACCCATGTGAAAGAACTTCTTCACTGACCTTTTTAGATATCTTTGGAATTTGTTGGTTGAGAAATCTGGGGACCGCAGCTGCTACCCATGATCCTGCAACCTGAAGCCTGCTCCAGTCCTGTCCATGCCATGCATGCAGTGTGACCAAGGCTTGGCTGTGCTTCGCTCTGAGCCTGGTGTGATCAACTTTCCTTTCAGACTTCCATGCTGTCTTGGGCTGGAAATCTCTTTCATTCTGTCATTTTGTGGCTTTTGTTGATCTAAAATGTGTCTAGAGTCATTCGCAACAGGTATCTCATGGGCTATGGGAGTAGAGCTAGAGCAGATCCATCCTTACACTCCTTCATCTTGACTCTGCCCACCTTAGATGTGATTCTTAAAGATAATCTGATCGAACCTTCACTCCAGAAACTTTGCCTTTATAGTTCAAGTGCTTTGGTATGCACCTATAGCTTCTGCTCTGGGAATACACTAGAAGGTTGAGCTCAGATACTTTATTTTTAGCTGAAAACTTTTCTCCCACTTTACATATTTGTATAGGATGCTTTGGCCTCCTTTGCCCCTCCTCCTTCACATCTTGTGTTACACACACATACACACACACACACACACACACATACACGCACACATGCACACATACACACACATATCCGTGTTCAGATCCAATACCTCCCCATTTTATTCACATTACCAAGCATTAGAATAGAAACACTGAGGACATAGATTGAGTCTTTTTCACCTTTTTACCCTTCATAACTAGAATGATCTCTTCATATAATAGGTATTCAATAAATGCTTATTCAATTGATAAGACTTAAATGGGACTAAGATTGTATCCTAAACCACTTTGCTCCAAGGTTTATCCAAGAACACTGTCCTTTCTAGGTTAGAGAAACAGTGAGGAAATCACAGGGCATTTAATGCCAGAAACCTGGATGATTCCATTACCTTACCCTTAATCTCTACATTTCTCCACTGGAAGTCCATCAAGGTCCCAATTGCATTCAATGCTCTAAGTGCCTGCTCCTCATTAACTCCTAGGAGATCCTTGGTTGCACCCTAGCTAAATGTTCAAAGTCTGTGAGAGAAACAGTAGAGGGATTTATGGAAAGCCAAACTCAGTAAGGAAACTTACTCATACACCTGTAAAAATCAGCAGCTCCTCAAAACACTAAAATCTTCCCACCAGCCTCTCAATCCTTACCTACCTGATGGGTTCTACAGGGACCACAAAACTATTATCTCTACTCTCTGGGAAATATGACCTAGACATTCTTCTCCCCTTCAAAGAACAGGATCAGAGGTGGCACAGAGAAGCCATTTCAATTTGGAAGAACAAGAACTTTGCTTGTCCTTCCCATCCATTTTCTAAGGGATAAAGACACTTGCCAAAAGTCACAGAAACAGAAAATCTTTGCATCTATCCAACTATAATTAATGACTTTGAAATAGTCATTTATTTTTTTTTTACAAGGTTGTTAATGGATCTTACATTTTCAAGTGTTTCATCACAGGTGGCATCTGCTCTACATTATGCTGAAAATTGCCTATAAACACTAGATATATTTACATTCACAAAAGTTCCAAGTGGAGTGTAAATAACAAAAGATTTCTAAAAAAAAATATAAGCAGAAGAACATTGTGCGGGAGGGTTTTGAGGAATGGAAGTGTGAGAAGGTAGAAGATGTGAGGAAATTCATAGAATGTTTGGTATACTTACTTTTATAAAGGAAATCTCATTTTGAAACCATGCTTGAATAAAGCAAAAATTATTCCTGCATCATTATACATTTGAAAAGTTGAGGAGGAGCCAAGATGGTGGAGTAGAAAGACTCACATATGCTAGCTCCAAATTCATAGCCCATAAATTTCCCGTAAAAAGAACTCCCCACAAATTCTGGATCACTGCAAGGTGCACAGAAACACAGTGGAAGAGATTTCCATTCCAGAGAGCCCTGGAGAGCTGTCCCCAGGGGTCCATCGTGCCCTGGAAAGCGGAGCCCACCCCTGTGCTGCCCTGGCCACGTGGCCCCAGAGGAGCAGATCCAAGCAGGCTTCAGGGACGGAATCTCCGGCAGCCGGGGAGATACCTCCACCCACAGGCGCTACAGGTCAGTGAGAGAGACTTCTGGGCTGGCCGCAAGGGGAGCAGGGTATCTCCGTGACTCGGGCCCCCTTGGGAGGCAGCGGCAGAGGGAGTGGCAGACGCAGCAGCAGAGGCAGTGGTGGCCAGGACTCCCCTAGCAGGCAGGAGCTCCTTTACTGAAGATTTCTGCAGAAACCCCCTGAGGGAGCTGAGCCTAGGAGATGGCCCTGCCCCCACCTGCTCCATTACTGAAGGTCTCTGCATAAAGTACCTGAGGGAACTGAGCCTGGGAGGTGGCCCTGTCCCCACCCCAGCACCAGACCTTAAGCTCACGTTGAATAGCAGTCGCTTCCGCCTAGAATAGCCCTGAGACTGGGAAGCAGTATTTGAATCTCAGACCCCAAGCACTAGCTGGGCAGATCTAGGCAGGGGTGGAGAGGAATCTCAGAAGTCAAGTAACTGGCTGGGAAAATGCCCAGAAAAGGAAGCAAAATAAGACCATAGAGAGCTACTTTATTGGGTAAGAGATGTTCCTTTCTCCTTTCATTTCTGATGACAAAGTACAATGCTTGCCATCAGGGAAAGACGTGGAAGTCCGGGCCTCTCTATCCCAGATATCCGAGGTGGATGTCTGGTGGGCTCAGGCCATGGAAGAGCTCAAAAAGGATTTTGAAAATCAAGTTAGACAGGTGGAGGAAAAACTGGGAAGAGAAATGAGAGAGATGCAAGAAAAGCATGAAAAGCGGGTCAAAACCTTGGCAAAGGAGACCCAAAGAAATGCTGAAGAAAATAACACCTTGAAAAATAGGCTCACTCAATTGGCAAAACAGGTTCAAGCAGCCAATGAGGAGAAGAATGCTTTCAAAAGCAGAATTAGCCAAATGGAAAAAGAGGTTCAAAAGCTCACTGAAGAAAATAGTTCTCTCAAGATTGGAATGGAACAGATGGAGTCTAATGACTCTCTGAGAAACCAAGAAATCATAAAACAAAACCAACAGAATGAAAAAATGGAAGAGAATGTGAAATATCTCGTTGGAAAAACAACTGACCTGGAAAATAGATCCAGGAGAGACAATTTAACAATTATGGGACTACCTGAAAACCATGATCAAAAAAAGAGCCTAGACATCATCTTCCATGAAATTATCAAGGAAAACTTCCCTGATATTCTACAACCAGAGGGCAAAATAAGTATTGAAAGAATCCATCAATCACCACCTGAAAGAGATCCAAAAAGAGAAACTCCTTGGAACATTATGGCCAAATTCCAGAGTTCCCAGGTCAAGGAGAAAATCTTGCAAGCAGCTAGAAAGAAACAATTCCAGTATTGTGGAAATAAAATCAGGATAACACAAGATCTAGCAGCTTCCACATTAAGGGATCGAAGGCCGTGGAATAGGATATTCCAGAAGTCAAAGGAACTGGGACTCTAACCAAGAATCACCTACCCAGCAAAACTGAGTATAATACTTCAGGGGAAAATATGGTCTTTCAATGAAACAGAGGACTTTCAGGCATTCTTGATGAAAAGACCAAAGCTGAAAAGAAAATTTGACTTTCAAACACAAGAATGAGAAGAAGCGTGAAAAAGGAAACAGCAAAGAGAAGTCATATAAGGGACTTACCAAAAGTGAACTGCTTACATTCCTACATGGAAAGACAATATTTGTAACTCTTAAAACGTTTCAGTATCTGGGTAGTTGGTGGGACCACACACACACATGTACACGCATGCACGCACACACACATACACACAAGCACGCAGACACAGACACAGAGAGCACAGAGTGAATTGAATAGGATGGGACCATATCTTAAGAGAAATTAAGGTAAATGGTGAGAGAGAAAGGTAGGGGGAAGAAAGAGGGAGAAATGGAATGGGGTAAATTACATCTCATTCAAGAGTCAAGAAGGAGACTTTTTAGTGGAGGGAAAAAGAGGAGAGCTGAGAAAAAAACATGAAGTTTACCCTCATCACATTCGACTAAAGGACAGAGTAAAATGCATACTCATTTTGGTATGAAAACCTATCTTACAGTACAGAAAAATGAGGAAGAAGGAGAGAAGCAGGGAGGGAGGGATTATGGAAGGGAGAGCAATGGAAGAAGGGAGCAATTTGAAGTCAACACTCTTGGGGAGGGACAGGATCAAAAAGACAGAATAGAAACCATGGGGGGCAGAATAGGATGAAGGGAAATACAGTAAGTCTTACACAACACAACTGTTATCGAGGTCATTTGCAAAACTACACAGATATGGCCTATATTGAATTGCCTGCCTTCCCAAAGGGAATGGATGGGGAGGGAGGGATGGGGAGAATTTGGAACTCAAAGTTTTAGGAACAACTGTTGAGTATTGTTCTTGCTACTAGGAAGTAAGAAATACAGTTAATGGAGAATAGAAAGTCATCTGGCCCTACAGGACAAAAGAGAAGATGGGGACAAGAGAAAGGAAGGATGATAGAAGAGAGGGCAGATTGGTGATAGGGAAAATTAGAATGCTTAGTGTATTGGGGTGGGGGAGGGGATAAATGGGGAGAAAATTTGGAACCCAAAATTTTGTGAAAATGAATGTAAAAAGTTAAATAAATAAATAAATTTTTAAAAAAGTTGAAATATCTATTGCACAAAATAGAATAAACTTTGTATATTTCTTTGTATAAAGGAGATACAATATAGCATAGTAGATAGAGAATCCACATCAGAGCCAAGAAAACTGGAATTGAAGTGCCAATTCTGACATAAACTGACTGGGGAACCCAGGATAAATTGAACTTTCCATGCTATAAACCACTCCCTATGCTTTTAAGATGGAGAAACATGTTAATCTGCAGTAGTAGAGGGTGTTTTTTCACCTGGAAGCTTCCTATATTGGTGAAATTCTGGATTCACTTACTTTCCCTACCTTATTCAACACTTCATCCACATTAAGAATTCCTTACTATAAGAGTTTTCTCCATTGAAAAATTATAGTGTATATATACTTAAGTACATTCTCTTTAAGAACTGCTGTGGAAGAGTGCTACTTCCAGGAATCAAGATGATGAAGAGCAGTATATCTCTGTAGCTCTCCTATATGCACCACCAAACAATAGTAAAATAGTCCCACACAATAAATCTGAAATAGCAGACCAAGGGGAAAGAAGGGGTGGAATGGTATTTTAGCCTGGAAGATTTGAAGGATCAGCAAGAAAAGTCTGTCTCACTCAGGTGAAAGGAGAACACATTCCAAGACAGGAAACATCCCAGCAAGCCACCACCAACCCTCACCTCCAAAAACCAGTGGGCAATCCTGGATCCAAGTTTGGTGGAAGAGGCAAATGCCAACACTAGCACCCACCTCTCAACATTCCTTAGCAGACCTAGGGAAACCAGTAGAATCTAGCTCAAAGAAACATCACTTGTCCCATCTTCCAGGGACCAGAGCTCCCATGCTTCCTGTAGCCTGAATAAAATGCAAGAAAATCCCACTTATTCAAGCAAAAGAAACAAAGAAAAAAAAAGATAATTGTATGCCTTGATCTGCGTTCAGATTCCATGATTCTATCTCTGCATATGGACAGCAATGTTCCATAATGAGTCTTTTGGAATTGACTTAGTTCACTTCATTACTGAGAAGAGCTAAGAATATTAATGTTGGTAATTGAGCAATACTGATAGTACTGTGTGAAAAGTTTTCATGCTTCTGCTCACTTCATGCAGCTTCAATTCATGCAAGTCTTTTTGGATTTTTCTGAAGTTTACTTGCTCATTATTCCTTATAAAACAGTAGTATTCCATTGCGTTCATATACCATAACTTATCCAGCCATTCTCTAATTGATGGGCATCCCCTCCATTTCCAATTCTTGGCCCCCACAAAAAGAGCTGCTATAAATACTTTTGTACATATGGGTGCTTTTCCCATTTTTGTGATCCTTTTGGGACACTGACTTAGAAGTGCTAGTGCTGGTTCAAAGGGTATGCAGAGTTTTATAATCTTTTGAGCATAATTTCAAATTCCTCTCCAAAATGGTTAGATCAATTCATAACTCCACCAACATTGCATTAGTATTCCAATTTTCCCACATCTTCTCCAATATTTATCATGCTCCTGTTTTGTCATGTTAGTTAATATGATAGTGTTGGTATGGAAATGTTTTAATTTCCAATTCTCTCATCAATAGTGAATTTCCTATGAGTATAGATTGTTTTAATTCCTTCTGAAAACTAAATGCTCATATCCTTTCACCATTTATCAATTGGGCAATTTATCCTTATAAGTTTGATTCATATATATATATATATATATATATATATATATATATATATATATATATATATATATATATATATATATATATATATTGGAAGTGAGGCCTTTATCTGAGATGCTGTCTGTAAAGATATTTTCCCAGTTTTCTGAATCCTTTCTCATCTTGGTTGCATTGGCTTTATTTGTGCAAAAACTTTTTAATTTATTTTAATCAAATTTGTCCATTTTGCATTTCATAATGTTCTTTATCTCTTGTTTGACCATAAATTCTTCCCTTCTCCATAAATATGGCAGATAAACTATTCCTTGCTTTCCTAATTTCTTTGTATGATCACCCTTTATGTCTAAATCATGAATTCATTTTGGCTTTATTTGAAAATATGGTGTTGAATGTTGGTCTCTGCCTAGTTTCTGCCACATTCTTTTCCCGTTTTCACAGGAGTTTTTGTTAAATACTGAGTTATGATCCCAGAAACTAAAGTCTTTGGGTTTATCAAATAGTAGATTAATACAGTTGTTGACTATGGTGTGTTGTGTACCTAACCTATTCCACTGATTCACCACTCTTTTTGTCAACCAGTACCAAGTATCTCATTGATGTATGGTATCTCATAAAGCTAGGCTACCTTCCCTTGCTTTTCTTTTCATTAATTCCCTTAATATTTTGGATCTTTTGTTCCTCCAGATGAGTTTTGTTATTATTTTTCTACCTCTATGAAAAAACGGTAATTTGATTATCATGTCATTGAATAAGTAAATTAATTTAGGTAGAGCTATCATTTTTACTATATTAACTCAGCCTACCCAAACACAATTAATGATTCTTTTTTCAGTTATATACTTCTGACTTTCTTTGTGAGAAAAGTGTTTTGTAAATGTATTCACATAACTCTTCAGTTTGTCTTGATAGGTACACTTCCAAATATTTGATATTGTCTACCATTACTTTAAGTGGAATATTTCTGTCTATTTCTTGCTGCTGGGCTTTGTTAATAACATATAGAAATACTGATGATTTGTGTGGATTTATTTTATATCCTGAAATGTTGTTAAAGTTGTTTATTATTTCAAATAGCTTTTTACTTGCTGGCACAAATGGGACCTGAGTAGGCCTTTGGGGCAGTTATGGTGGTTTCCAGATTTCACAACCCCAAAACTCAGAAGAAAAATTAGAAAGTTAGTGAAAAAAAACCTATGGGACCTGTGTGTGAGATAGAGTGGTCTGGCCCCAGCCCAAGGGCAGCAGAGATGGTGGAGGAGCCCATGGAAGAGGACCCCAGGACAGCAGCAGCAAGGGAAGAAGTAGTGACAACAACCCTTGCTCTAGGCCCACAGATTGTTGGAGGATCAAGGGGTTAACAGTACACACCTACTTCAAGCATAGAGCTACCTTGACAAAGAGCTCAAAAATCAAGTAAACATCTAGGGAAATGAGTAAAAACCAGAAAAAAAAATGATACTATAGAATCTTACTTTGGTGACAAGGAAGACCAAAGTATACCAAAAAAAAAGACAAAAAAGTCAATTTCCTGCATGTAAAGTCTCCTAGAAAAATATGAATTGGTCTCAAGTCATGGAAGAGCTCAAAAATGATTTTGAAAATCAAGTAAAGAGAAGCAGAGGAAAAAATGGGAAGGAAAATGAGAGTGATGCAAGAAAATCATGAAAAATGAGTCAACTGTTTGCTAAAGGAAATCCAAAAAATGCTGAAGAAAACAATACCTTAAAAAATAAACTAACCCAAATGACAAAAGGGATCCAAAAAGTCAAAGGAAAAAAGAATACCTCAAAAAGCCGACTTGGCCAGATGGAAAAGGAGTTCCAAAAGCTCACTGAAGAAAATAATTCCTTAAACATTAGAATGGAGCAGATGGAAACTAATGACTTTATGAAAAAATCAAGAAATTGTAAAGTAAAGCCAAAGGAATGAAAAATAGCAGACAATGTAAAATATCTCATTGGAAAAACAACTGACCTGGAATATAGATCCAGGAGAGACAATTTAAAAATTATGGGAAGACCTGAAATTCAAGACCAAAAGAAGAGAATAAATATCATCTTTCAAGAAATTATCAAGGAAAACTGCCCCCAAAATCCTGTGGAAGTGAATGTTGAAAACCAAAAATCAATAAATTGTTTTTCAAAAGGTATATATTTCTTTGCATTACCATTCAATTTTCTCCAGAAGTCTATCATATATAACTTTTCAAGATTTTATTCACTTCCTTAATTTCTTTCTTGTTTATTTTGTGGTTGGATTTATCTAGTTCAGAGCTACCGAGTTTGATGTCAACCACTAGAATTGTTTTGCTGTCTATTTCTTTCTATAACTCCCTTAACATATCCTTAAAAATTTGGATGCTATACCACTAGGTGTATATATGACTAGTATTGATATTGCTTCATTGTCTATGGTGCCTTTTAGCAGGATGTGGTTTCATTCTTTATCTCTTTTAATTAGATCTATTTTGATCTTGCTTTGTCTGTGATTATAATTACCAACCTTGCTGTTTTTTAATTATTACTTCAGCTGAAGTATAATATATTTTCCTCCAGTCTGGGTCAAAAACCAAAATCCTACAATATTGTTTACAAGAAACACACTTGAAGCTGAGAAACACACACAGAGTAAAGATAAAGTCCTGGGTCAGAAATTTTTATGCTTCAGCTGAAGTTTAAGAAAAAGAAAGTGAAGCAATCCTGTTTCTCAGATAAAGTAAATGCAAAAATGGTGCTAATTAAAAGAAATAAGGAAGGAAACTACATCTTATAGAATGTAACACTGACAATGAAGTAATACCAATACTAAACCTATTTGTACCAAGTGGTATAATGTCCAAATTCTTAACAGAGAAGTTAAGTGAGTAAAAGGAGAAGAGAAAAACCACAAAACTAACAGAGTGGGGGACTTCAACTGTTGCCTCTCAGAACTGGATAAATCCAACCAAAAAGCAAACAGATAAAAATTAAGAAGAAGAAATGGGATATTATAAAAGTAAGATATGACAGATCTTTGGAGAAAACTCTTTGGGAACAGAAAGGATTATATCTTTTTTTTTCTCAGTGGTATATAGTATCTACACAAAATTGATCATGTAACAGAGCATAAAAATCTCAATATTAAATGTAGAAAGGCAGTAACATTAAATGTATTCTTTTAAGATAATAACACAATAAAAATTACATTCAACAAAGGAAATTTGAAATATAGATAAAAATTCAATGGAAAGTAAATAATCTAATCCTAAAGAGTAAGTTAGTCAAGAAACAAATCAGAAAAAAATATCAATAGTTTTGTTAAAGTGAATTACAACAATGAAAGAACATACGAAATTTACAGGATGTAGTCAATTTAGTGCTTAGGAGAAATTTTATTTCTCTGAATTCTTACATCAACAAAATGGAAAAAACATAACAACTCAATGAATTGAGCATGCAGCTAAAAAACTAGAAAAAAGAAAAAATTAAAAATCCCCAAATGAACAACCAAATTGGAAATCCTGAAAATCAAAAGTGAGATAAATAAGACAGAAAGAAAAAAAACATTTAGCTAGCAAATATGTTGAGGAGTTTGTTTTATGAAGAAAAAAAATAGACTCACCATTGGTTCGTTTATTTTTTATAAAATAAAGAAGAAAACTAAATATCCAGTATCAAAAATAAAAAGGGTAAAATCACCAACAGTGAAGAAATCAAAGCAAAGATTAGGAAATATTTTGCCCAATTATATGTCAATAAATCTGACAGTCTGTGAAAATGTTTGAATATTTACCAAAAAATAATGAATTACCAAACTTAACCGATCAGGAAATGGAATGCTAAAATAATTACATTTTAGAAAAAAATAAATTGGACAAGCCATTAATGAACTCCCGATGGCTTGATGGGTTCACAAACGAATTATACCAAACATTTAAAAAAATTAGTTCCAATACTGTATAAATTATTTGGAAAAATAGGTGAAAAGGAACTCCTAACTTTCTCCCTTCATGACACAAATATGATACATTTAAATCAGGAAGAGATAAAATAGAGAAAGGAAAGTATAGACCTGTTTTCCTAATGAATATCAATAGAAAAATTCTGAACAAAGTAATCGCAAGGTGATTAAAGCTATATATCAGAAGGATCAAACACTGTGAACAGGTGAGATTTATACTAAATGCAGGATTGGTCAAATATTAGGAAACTAACAACATAATTGACCATAAAAATAGGAAAACCAATAGAAATCATGTGATTATCTCAATAGATGCTGAAAAAGCTTTTGATAAAATGTAGGATTCATTCCAATTAAAAACACTAGAGAACTCCGGGAAAAATGGAACATTCCTTAAAATGATAAGCAATATCTATCTAAAATCAACAAACAAATATTATATCTAATGGGGATTAACTAAAAGCCTTCCCAATAAGATCATTGGTGAAACAAAGATGCCTATTATCACCACTATTCTTCAAAAGAATACTAGAAATGTTAGAGCAAGCTGAGAAGACAAAGAAATTGAAAGAATTAAAATAGTCAGTTAGGAAACAAAATTATCATCGTTGCAGATGATATGATGATATCATCGTTGCAGATGATATTAGTTGTGCAACAACTAAAAACTGAAATAAAATGAATAATTTATTTTGAAATAATAATTGATTTAAATGACAACTTTAGCAAAGTTACAAGGTGACAGAAAATTCCATACATATTTATATTATCAATAAAGTCCAGCAGTCAGAGATAAAGAGAAATATTATATTTCAAATAACCATAAGCAATAAAAAATACTTAGGAGTCTACATCACAAGGAAAACACAATAACTGTACGAATACAGAAAATACTTCTAACACAAAGTCTGAAGGAAACAACTGGAAGAATATCAATTGTTCATGGTTAGTCCAAGACAAATAACAAAAATGACAATTCTAATTTTCTTATTCAGTGCCATACCAATCAAACTATCAAAATTTGTTTGATAGAGCTCCAAAAATAAGAACAAAATTCATCTGGAAGAACATAAGGTACAGAACATAAAGGCAACTAATGAAAAAAAATGCTAAGAAAAGTACTCTATCAATACCAGACCTCAAACTACCTATCATCACAACTCTATGGTACAATATAAGACATAAGTGGTGGATCAGTGGAAGAGATTCAGTACACTAGAAACAGTAGTCAATAACCACAGTAATCTAGTATTTAATTAACTTGATTAATTGATTAAACACAAACTAATTTTGGGGACAAGAACTAAATATTTGATAAAATCTGTGGGGAAAACTGGAAAAACAATAGGGCACAAACTACATATAGACTAACTCACACCATTTATCAAGATAAGATCAAAATGAGTGCTTGATTTAGACGTAAATGATGACACCATAAACAAATTAAAAGGTCAAGGAAAATCTACTTGTCTGATCTATGGGAGTGGGAAAGAATTTGTGAACAAACAAGAGATAGCATTACACAATAAAAAACAGATAATTTTGATTATATTAAATCAAAAAATCTTTTGTACAAACAAAACCAATGCAATCAAGTTTAGAAGGCAAGTAGAAAGCTGAAACAATTTTTACAGCAATTGCCTCTCATAAAGGCCTCATTTCTCAAATGACAACTACCTGTAGTAGGTGAATATAATGGAATACAATTTCAATAAGAAATGATGAATGAACAGATTCCATAAAATCTGAGAAAAACGTGTATGAATTGATGGAAAGTGAAATGAACAAAACAAGGAAAATATTGTACACAATAGCAGCAACATTATGTGATGATAAACTATGAATGACTCAGCTCTTTTCAGCAATACCACTGTCTAAAACAAGTATAAAGGACTTGCAGAGGAAAATGATATCCACAAGCAGATACAGAACTGAAAACCAGTCTCATTCATGAATTTCAGTGCAAAAGTTTTCTATAAGAAAAATATTTTTTCACTTTATTGTTTCTTTATATTTAACAATCTTGCTTATTAAATTTTGAGTTCCAGTCATGTCCCTCCTCCTCAACCTTTTTGCAACCATTGAAAAGGCAAACTATATGACATCTATTATACATCTGAAATAATGGAAAACTTACTTTCTTATTAGCCACATATTCAAAAAAGAGAAATAAAGAGAATATGGAAATTATAATGCGTATGAAGTGATAACTCAGAGTTGTTTAATTTTGTCTTTCTCTGATCAATAGTGATTTAGAATTTTTTTTTCATGTGACTATATATATTTGATTTCTTCTGCTGGAATCCTCCCATTTATATCTTTTGACCACTTCTCAACCGGGAATGCTCTTATTTGATAGATTTGATTCAGTTTTATTTTGTTTTTTATTGCTGTGTTTTGTATATGCTTTATGATTTTTTTATTTTGTTGTTTTATATGTTGTATTTTGTTATTTTGTATGGTATTTTTTATTTTGTTGTTTTTCATTAGTCATGTCCCACTCTTTGTGACTCTGTTTGGGGTTTACTTAGCTCTTCTTAAGTCTCAAATAAGATCTGTTCTTTTACTGAGCTTTTTCCAGCTACTTTTTGTGTGGTACCTTCCCTCTGTTAATTATTTCCTTTTTATCCCCTATATAGTTTCCTCTGGAAATATTTATTTGCTTGTATTATTTGCCAGTTATATTATAAGCTGCTTCAAATCAGGTCCTGTATTTAGCAAATGTTTTTATACCCAGAGATTATCATGCTCCCTATCACATAGAAAGTACTTATTAAATGCTTGCTGATTGATCTTACCTACAAAATAACATTCCTCATATAAAGATTTTTTCTTTTTAAAATTAGTTTTATATAAAACTTAAATATAAAATAAGAAAATAAAAAAGATGCAAACTTAAATACCAAAACTAAAGTATTACAAAATGAGGGGGAGGGGGGAAGTATAGCCATGTACAGAACAGAACATGAGGGAGGATTCAAAATATATAGCAATAAATTTCCATTTCAAGAAAGGCAATATAATAAATACTAAACCATCGTGTTGAGAGCTGCCCATCTTTATTTCCTTGTAAGTTTTCTTTTCTTCTCTGATGTGACTTTTTATTTTCATCTTTCTCTTACTCCATCCCTCCCTCCAGAACACTACAATTAATTAACACTACAATTGGAGATATAGGTAGATATAGACACATAGATACAGATGTAGATACATAGATACACACATACACACATTCATATACATGCACACATGCATACTTACATATACACACGTGTGTGTAATCATATTAAAATATAAGGAGCCACATCATTCTACAGTTAGACATCTTCTCCCAGATAACCTACAGTTTGCCTTCAGTCATGAAAACCTGAGTTTAGATCAGTCCTCAGACCTTTACTAGATGTGTGATCCTGGACAAGTCACTTAACCTCTGTTTGCCTTAATACCCAGGTGAAGGAAATAGCAAAACACTCCAACATCTTTGAGAAGAAAAAACCAGGGACAGAACTGGCATGTCACAAAAAAGTTCAACACAATATGAACAGAGTTTTCACCCTCCAGGTCTCCTCTTCTCCTCTATCCTTATTCAGCCCTGATGTAGAGCTTAACATAAATATTGAAAAGAGGAAACTTAGTCTTTCATAAGGGTGTTGGGAATATTCTGCCTGGTGAAAACTCAGGCTAAGAAAGGGAGCAGTAGGAAGGGAAAGTACTTAGGGTTTCTTGTAGACTCTCATCCTCTAGAGACCTTAGTGGAAGTTATATCATCCAGTTGATGGGTTTTTTGTGCTTTGCTACTGTTCAAAACTGGGGTTAGAACTTCTGCCTCTTTGTAGATGACTTTCCTATAGGTCATCATGTTAGAGGTCAGCATTCCACACAGTCATTTAAAGGTGATGAGTAGGAGAACCGTTTCTGAACCAATCACCCTTCTGCTTATAAAGCTCAGTTGCATCTATGATATAATATAGAAAGTCTGCAGGTATTTGAAGCCTTGAATAATCTAAATTCAGCTTACCTTTCCAGGATTTCAGTCTCCTCAGGCAATTTATGTCCAAGTCAACCTGATTTATTTATGCTTCTTTATACTGGACATTCCATTTCTTATCTGCTTGCTTTGCAAACATGACCTCCCATGCCTGGGACATCTTCCTCCCTCTCTGCCTTTCTCAATGGTTAACTTCCCTAAAAATGCCCCTCAAGAACTTCCTGCTACATGAGGCCTTTTCTGAGTACTTGGTCTTCTCAATGATTGGGCTAGTTCATTGTCTTACTTATAACCCCTCTCCCCCAAAGTGCACTCCCTTTATTCCTTTATATTTAGTTTGCATTTATTTCCTATTTAATCTCTGCTATTCCATTGACATGGGAAATCCCTAGTGAGAAAACTCTCTCAGCTATTGTAAATAAGTAATTACTTCACAACTCAGAGAGTGGCTAGGGGGTCATAGGAGGTTAAATAATGCATTAGTGTGTAGGAAGTGCGATTTGAACCCAGGGCTCTCTGACTGAAAGGCATAACCTGTACTGGGATGCCAGACTGTATCCATCACAGACCTAGATGAAATACAAGTTTGTATCTTTTTGTAGGGGTAAATGTTTAGAGTACAATTAGAGAGAATGAAAGCTCCTTAAAGGCAGAGAAAAGGTGTAGAGACAAAAGAGGGAATATTGCTTGTGAAAAGTAGCAAAAAGACTATTTAGTGACTCTGAAAATCTGTGTAGCTGAGTATATGAAAGATAGTAAGGTATAAGAAACCTAGACAGGTAGTTAGGGGCCAGGCTGTGAGGGGCTTTACAGTAAATGGAAGATTTTCTTTTTGACAGTGGAGATAACAAGGACTGAAATTTATTCAGTATGGAAGTGACATGGTCAAATCTGTGTTTTGTAAAATCATTTTGGCAGAAAGAGGAAATGCATCTATGAGGGTGACTATGAAAGGGAACATACAAAATATTTGAATGTGAGCTCAAGGTAACTTTAAACAATGAGGGGAAGAGAGAGAGAGAGAGAGAGAGAGAGAGAGAGAGAGAGAGAAAGTAATCTTTTTGGATCCTTTTAATGATATAGAGAATTCTTGGTGAGGAAACTTTCTCTAACAGCACAGGTAAACTCCTGATTTGCACTTGAGGGGATTAGAGTTTCCAAGAGGATTGTTGCATTGTCAGATAAGTGGCTCAGTGGACTTACCTGAAAGTTTGAGTCAGAAAAAGCATTGAACCCAAAGATTCCAGAACCTGAGGCCAGCTCTTGATCCCTTCCAGCAACAGGAAGTGTATTTTAGGTTAAAGGTCAATTCCAGAAGAAAGAAAATCACACAAGGTACAACATTCTTAAAATCAAATGACGTTTTCTGTGCCAGTTCCAAAAATGTGTGCCAGGCTGATGAGAGGAGCTGCCATCAGCAGAATGTCCAGTCCTCTCTTGCTATGCACCATTAACTTCCACACAGCACAATGTGAATATTTTCAGAAGGTGGAGCTTCAGCAAAAGAAAATAAATCTGTGGTCTTAAAAGTTGTGGACATTTCACAGATGAGAAAGTTCTAAATATTGTCCTTTCTTGCCAAGAATGGTAAATAAGCTGAACTACAGGTATAAGGTTGGAGTTCCAAGTTTTGAATTCTAGAGACTAATTAAACACAGAGATGGGCAGTGGCAAAGTAATGCACCAGTTCTGTTGTTAACATCTTTTGTTCTCTCTTTGCTAGGTCCAAATCTGGTCACCATGTACCTTAGCACAAAATACCCTGTGATTATTTGGAACAGATCAAGCTCCTTCTGCAACTCCCAAGATTTTGGGTTATTTAAAATTTTATTATGGTCATCAAGATCTGAGCAGAGAGATAAAGAAACATAGTCCCATTTATAACTTCCAATGCAAACTCTGGATAAGGCAGACATGACAGATCTCTAGAGAAAACTGAATGAGGATAGAAAGGAATATATCTTTTTCTCAGCCATACATGGCACATATACAAAAATTGACCATGTATTAGGGCATAAAAACTTCACAATCCAGTGCAGAAAGGCAGAGATAGTCAATGCATCATTCTCAGATGATAATGCAATAAAAATTATATGTAATAAAAGGTCAGGAAAAGGTAGACCAAAAATTAATTGGAAACCAACTAATCTGTTCCTAAAGAATGAGTGAGTTAAACAACAAATCATAGAAACAATCAGCAACTTCATTCAAGAGAATGATAATAATGAGACAACCTACCAAATCTTATGGGATACTGCAAAAGCAGTTCTTAGGGGAAGCTTTATATCTTTGAATGCCTACATAAATAAAATAGAGAAAGAAGATACCAATGACTTGGGCATGCAGCTGAACAAGCTAGAAAAAGAACAAATTGAAAATCCTCAAATTAATACCAAATTAGAAATACTGAAAACCAAAGGAGAGGTTAATAAAATTGAAAGTAAGAAAACTATTGGGAGGAGCCAAGATGGCAGAGTAGAAAGAGTCAGGTATGCTACCTCCGAACCCACAGCCCATAAATTTTCTGAAAAAGAACTCCCCACAAATTCTGGAGCAGTACAAGCTGCACAGAAACCCAATGGAAGAGATTTCCGTTCCAGAGAACCCTGAAAAACCAACCCCAAGGGTCCATCACACACCAGACAGTGGAGCCCACCCCTGCGCTGCCCTGGCCATGTGGCCCCAGAGGAGCAGATCCGAGCAGGCTTTAGGGACGGAATCTCCAGCGGCTGCGAAGGTCCCTCCACCCACAGGTGCTTCAGGTCAGTGAGAGAGACTTCTGGGCTGGCCGAGAGGGGACGGGTGTCTCCGTGACTCAGGCCCCCTCGGGAGGCAGTGGCAGAGGGCGTGGCTGAGGCAGTGGTGGCCAGGTGCTCCAGGAACAGGAAGGAGTTCCGCTCCATCACTGAAGGTCTCCCCATAAACCCCCTGAGGGAACTGAGCCTGGGAGGCGGCCCTGCCCCCACTCAAGCACCAGAACTTAAGCTCACATTGAATAGCAGCCATGCCCGCTGTAGAAAGCCCTGAGGCTGGGGAGCAGCATTTGAATCTCAGACCCCAAGCACTAGCTGGGCAGACCTAGGTGGGGGTGGAGAGGAATCTCAGAAGTCAAGTAACTGGCTGGGAAAAATGCCCAGAAAAGGGAAAAAAAATAAGACATTAGAAAGCTACTTTCTCAGGGAACCGATGATGCTTCCTCCCGTCATTTCCGATGGGGAAGAACAATGCTTCCCATCAAGGAAAGACGTGGAGGTCAGGGCCTCTCTATCCCAGACATCCGAGGTGAATGTCTGGTGGGTTCAGGCCATGGAAGAGCTCAAAAAGGATTTTGAAAACCAAGTTAGACAGGTGGAGAAAAAACTGGGAAGAGAAATGAGAGAGATGCAAGAAAAGCATGAAAAATGGGTCAATACCTTGCTAAAGGAGACCCAAAAAAGTGCTGAAGAAAATAACACCTTGAAAAATAGGGTAACTCAATTGGCAAAAGAGGTTCAAAAAGTCAATGAGGAGAAGAATCCTTTCAAAAGCAAAATTAGCCAAATGGGAAAAAGACGTTCAAAAGCTCACTGAAGAAAATAGTTCTCACAAAATTAGAATGGAACAGATGGAGGCTAATGACTTTCTGAGAAACCAAGAAATCACAAAACAAAACCAAAAGAATGAAAAATGGAACATAATGTGAAATATCTCATTGGAAAAACAACTGACCTGGAAAATAGATCCAGGAGAGATAATTTAACAATTATGGCACTACTTGAAAGCCATGATCAAAAAGAGAGCCTAGACATCATCTTTCATGAAATTCTCAAGGAAAATCACCCTGATATTCTACAACCAGAAGGCAAAATAAGTATTGAAAGAATCCATCAATCACCTCCTGAAAGAGATCCAAAAAGAGAAACTCCTAGGAACATTGTGGCCAAATTCCTGAATTCCCAGGTCAGGGAGAAAATATTGCAAGCAGCTAGAAAGAAACAATTCCAGTATTGTGGAAATACAATCAGGATAACACAAGATCTAGCAGCTTCCACATTAAGGGATCGAAGGCCGTGGAATAGGATATTCCAGAAGTCAAAGGAACTAGGACTAAAACCAAGAATCACCTACCCAGCAAAACTGAGTATAATACTTCAGGAGAAAAAATTGTCTTTCAATGAAATAGAGGGTTTTCAAGCATTCTTGATGAAAAGACCAGAGCTGAGAAGAAAATTTGACTTTCAAACACAAGAATGAGAAGAAGCATAAAAAAGTAAACAGCAAAGGGAAGTCATAAGGGACTTACCAAAGGTGAACTGTTTACATTCCTACATGGAAAGACAATATTTGCAACTCTTAAAACTTTTCAGTATCTGGGTAGTTGGTGGGACCACACACACACGTACACACACACACACACACACACACACACACACACACATACACGTACGTAGACCTGTGCGTGCATACCCATACAGAGACAGAGAGCATAGAGTGAATTGAATAAGATGGGACCAAATCTTAAAAGAAATTAAGGCAAACGGTGAGAGAGAAATGTAGTGGGAGGAGAGAGGGTGAAATGGAATGGGGTAAATATCTCTCATTCAAGAGGCAAGCAGGAGACTTTTTCGTGGAGGGAAAAAGAGGAGAGCTGAGAAAAAAAAAAACATGAAGTTTACCCTCATCACATTCGACTAAAGTAAGGAATAAAATGCGCACTCATTATGCTATGAAAACCTACCTTCAATACAGGAAAGTGGGGGAGAAGGAGATAAGCAGGGTAGGGGGGCAATGGGAGGAGGGAGAAAATTGAAGTCAGCACTCTTGGGGAGGGACAGGATCAAAAGACAGAATAGAAACAATGGGGGGCAGGATAGGATAGAGGAAAATATAGTTAGTCTTACACAACACGACTATTCCGGAAGTCATTTGCAAAACTACACAGATATGGCCTATATTGAATTGCCTGCCTTCCCAAAGGGAATGAGTGGGGAGGGAGGTATGGGGAGAAGTTGGAACTAAAAGTTTTAGGAAGAACTGTTTAGTATTGTTGTTGCTACGAGGAAATAAGAAATACAGTTAATGGGGAATAGAAAGTCATCTGGCCCTACAGGACAAAAGAGAAGATGGGGACAAGAGAAGGGAAGGATGATAGAAGAGAAGGCAGATTGGTGATAGGGGAAATTGGAATGTTCAGTGTATTGGGGTGGGGGGAGGGGACAAATGGGAAGACAATTTGGAACCCAAAATTTTGTGAAAATGAATGTAAAAAATTAAATTAATAAATTTATATTAAAAGCAAAAAAAAAAGAATAAAGGGCATGGAGATGGGAACGTGTATGACATGTAGGAGGAAAAAACATCTTTCTTCAAGTGTTTTGTAGTTAAATTGAGCATTTATAATAGTCAAAATAACTTATTAACTTAATATAATTCTTCCAAACATATTGCTTTTATCATATGCATGATTCTCTCAGTTTTGTTCAATTTTCTTTTCATTATTTTGTCCAAGTGTTTGTATATTTTTCTGAAATCATTGAGCTCATAATTTCTTTTATCAGAGTAATGTTCATCACAATCATATACCACAATTTATTCAGCTCTTCCCCAATTCCCTGGAATCCCTGCAATTTCCAGCTCTTTGCCACAAAAAAGAAAATGCTAAACATATTTTAGACCATAAAGTTGTTATTGTTGTTTTTGTGTTTGTGTGTTTTTCCTTTTTTCCCCAATTATCTTCAGAAATACATCAAGTAGTGCTATTGCTGGACCAAGGGGAATACGGAGCTTAATAACTCATTGGGCATAATTCCTGTTTGCTCTTCCAAATGGTTGGATCAATTCACAATTCCACTAATAATCAATTGGTTTCTCAATTTTTCCATATCCCCTCCAACATTTGTCACTTTCCCTTTCTTTCATTTTAGCCAATTAGTAAGTATAAATGATATCTCAAGTCTCTTTTAATCTTCATTTCTCTCTTCAATAATGATTTAGAGGATTTTTTCAATCAAGTGTTTTGATTTTTTTCACTGCAAAATTGCCAATTTATATTCTATGACCATTTACAAATTGGGGAATAACTTGCACTCTTATAAGTTTAACAAAGTTATTTACAATTTTTTAAAAAATATGAGACATTTCTCTAATAACCTGTCTATAAAAAATCCCCCACCTAGTTTTCTGCTTTCCTTCTGATCTTGGCCACAATTTTTTTACTTGCACAAAAACTTTTTAATTTAATGTAATTGAAATTATCTGTTCTACACCAAACTTTGTTCTCTGTCTCTTCTTTTCTTTATGAATAGTTTACCTAACCATATGTCTGATAAGTAGTATTTCCTAAGTTCTTCTAATTGTCTTATAAAATCACTCATTAGAGCTATGCCATGTATCCATTTTGTCCTTATCTTGGCAAATGGTGTAAGGTATTTTTATGTGCCCACTTTCTGCCATACTGATTCCCAGTTTTCTCCCAATTGTTCCCCAAATAATGAATTATTATCCAAAATGTTGCCTTTATATTTTTCAAATACAAGGTTGTAACGTTTATTTGCTGCTGTAAATTCTGTATCTTCTCTATTCCAATGATCAACCTTTCTATTTCAAAGCTAGTACCAGATCGTTTTGGTCTTCTTCAAGGACAAAAGACAAACCACAACCTGTGAGTAGTCCAAGCTGCCTGACTGCTAGAGAAAGAATAATGGAATTTGAATGCAGATGAAACATACTATTTTCTTCTTTTCTGCCTTATAATATTGCTTAAGATCTGTTACTGCTAAATCACATTCCCTTACCTTTTTTTCACTATTTCCTTTGACATTCTTGAGGTTTTTATTTTTTCAAATGAATTTTACTTTTTTTTTTCTAATTTGATATTGGTTTTAACTTAATAGAATTTTGTTGAATTATAAATTAGTTTGAGTAAAAATATCATTTTTTTTGTCTGAGCCCTGCTATCCAATGATCAATAAATGCTTCTGATATTTTAAAAGTTTTTTTTAAAAAAAATTGCCTTTACATAGTAGTGAATTCCATCTACCAGCTGTTCCCAGATGGCTGCAGAGGAGAAATTAAAGCTGGTGACTTTGCACAACCCTCCTTCACTCAAATCAAAGGCAATTGAAAGTCATGGCATGATCTCCCTGATGTCATTGTCCTCTTCAAGGACAAAAGACAAACCACAATCTGTGAGTAGTCCAAGCTGCTTGACTTCCAGAGAAAGAACAATGGAGTTTGAATGAAGATGAAAGCATGCTATTTACTTTCCTTCTCAGAATTTGTCCACATTTTGCTGATTCTTCTTTCATAACATGGCTGAGTTGAAAATATACTTAATATCATTTTACATATAAAGCCTGTATCACATTGCATATTGTATTGCGAGAGGGAGGAGAGGAAAGGGGGAAATTTTAGAACTCAAAATCTTATAAAAGAGAATGTTGAAAACCAAAAACAAAAAATTATTTTTAAATGCTTAACTATGAAAGAAAGAAAGATCATTTTGTCACCTGAGTATAGGATGCACAGCAGTGGGAAGAGACCCAGATTTATGTTATTTGGATAGTTCAGGTTTTGAGTGATGAAGGCTTGCACCAGATTGTTCTTGGCTCTTTGGTTCTTAAAATGTAAACTGATGTGTAAACTGATTTAGTTACTGCTATTCTTGTCTTTCGGAGTAGTTATGTGGCACAGTAGCTATGTGGAATGAGTGCCAAGCATCTCATCAGGAAGATATGAATTCAAAATTGGCCTTAGGCACTTATTAGCTGTGTGACCCTGGCTAAGTCAATTAATCCTTTTTGTTTCAGTTTCTTCATCTGTAAAACGATCAGGAGAAGGAAATGGTAAATAACTCCAGTATCTTTTTCAAGAAAACCCTCAAAGCAATGACAAATAAGCAAAATGACTGAAAAAGTTAAAGAACAAAAATAAATAAATAATAAACAGTAATAAAGAATAAAGAAATGAAAATAAATAAATAAGCAAATATAAAAAAATAAATCTTTTTCATCATCTTAGTATTGGTCAACCATAAATGAGGAACTGAACTTTAATTATTATATAATTTAATTCTGCAAAGAGATCGTTGAGTGCATAGAAGTCTTGCAGGTTTTTTTGATAAATTACAGTCAGATATTTTTTACATTTATACAAATATTGTGTAGAAATGTTGATATTTTTATTGACTTTTTTGCATTCTGAAATTTAACTGAAATATTTACAGGAAGCTAAGTGAGTCAGTGGATTGATTGTTTGGAATGGCATCAGCAAAACCTGAATTCAAATCTGACCCCAGACACTTGCTCATTATTTCACCTGTTCAAAGCATTTTGCCTTTGATTATCTCACTTTCCTCAAATGCCCAATGAATATTATCATCATATCTATCACCTGGGTATGTGCAAAGTTTCAAATGAGTTCACATTTATAAAGCACTTAGCCCAAAGTCTGACAACTACTGGGTGCTAGTCAAATCCTAGCTATTGTTTATTTATTTACTTATTGTTACATTATTAAGTTCACTTACTCATTATCTAAAGTTTTCCTGGGTAAATACTGTGTCTTCTACAAAAGAATAACTTGGAATCCTCTGCTGAATGCTCATATATTTTCATAATCTTTCTTTTTTTATTGGTCTGATTAGCTCTCCTAGAGCTTTCTCAAAAAAAAAATACAACACCAACTGGACATCCTAATTTTTTACTTGTTTGGGAGGAAATGCTTCAAGCATTTTGCTGTTGGAGATGATATCATCTTTTATTTGTGGATATATGCTTTTTTCTTATTAAAGGGGATAAGCCAATATTTATAATTTTAAATATTTACAAATGTTCAATTTTTCTCGAAGGCCAATTGTGTATCTATTCATATAACTAAAAGGTTTTTATTATCTTTTGAAACATTCAAATGTTAAAATACTCAAGTATGTTCATTTCTTTCATAATCTTGAATCATTCTTGTATCCCTGATTTAATATAATTTGGTCATGGAAAAAAATTTTAAATGTATTTTAATAGTCTTCTGGGAAAACTTTATTGAAAATTGTTATACTGATAATTTTCATGGTGTATACTTTTCTTTCTCTGTGTTTCCTAAATATTTAGAAATCAATTTCTTCTCCATTTCTATTCTGATGCTTTTGTGGCATTGAAGTGACGTAGGTATTTCAAGGCTTTTGGGGGCTAACTCTGAAATAACTTATTTGGAGACAGAGGATTTGAACACAATCCCAGTAATGAATGGATTGTATACCTGCCCTTACAGGTAAGCCACATGTAGGACTAAGAGGATCACTGCTAGAACTTTCAAACAGAAATTGAATTGGTTGGGCCAGAGAAGTGTTTAAAGACCAGGTACTATTCCTAGGTATGGAGAGATAACAAATTATCAACAATGAAGCTCTGCATCTAGATAAAATGTTGAGTAAAATGTTGAGTAAAAAAAAGAAATTATGAATAAAACTTGGGATTTCATCAGTATAGAAAATTTCCAGATGATAAAAACAAACCTACCAATTCAGATGTTCACTTTTATGTACAACTTTAACTTTAAAAACTGACTTCAAGGCTAAGAAGATTGTAACTTATCCAGGATTCACAGGGAATATAAAACATTGCTGGGGATTGAACCAAGGTCTTTTATGACTTCAATGTGGATGCTCCATCCACGATGCAACATTACCCTCTTCCCTAAGACAGAATGTAAATTCCTAATTTGGTTGTCGATATAGTTGCTTGACTGCTTCAAATAAAAAAAAAGACCCAAGAATCATTTCAGCCCTAGAAAGTTTGCTTTACATATGGGAAATCCTTTATTAAAATTAGGGAAAAATTACTCCATGCATTTCAATTTTTCTCATCTATATTCGGATGCTTCCATAAACACAGAACTTGGAATGACCATGCATTCCTCTTCCTATTTTTAATCAGCAATCAATATACTCAAGAACTAAAACAGCACATCAATTACCTATTACAGGTGCCTTGGTAATACTGATACAAGGTGCATGTTACCTTACATGAATGACCCATCTTCATACAATGATGAGTATCCTTGGTATTCTATGTGGAATGAGGGAAAATAATGTTTCAGAATTTTTATAACCCTATAGAAGTTATGCTATATTCTGAATAAAAATTCAAAAAGTTTATCCTGAACATTATATTTATTAATTTGATTTTTAAAAATTAATCTTTTACCCAAAAAAATGCTGAAGAAAATAACACCTTGAAAAATAGGGTAACTCAATTGGCAAAAGAGGCTCAAAAAGCCAATGAGGAGAAGAATGCTTTCAAAAGCAGAATTAGCCAAATAGAAAAAGAGGTTCAAAAGCTCACTGAAGAAAATAGTTCTCTCAAAATTAGAATGGAACAGATGGAGGTTAATGACTTTCTGAGAAACCAAGAAATCACAAAACAAAACCAAAAGAATGAAAAAAATGGAAGAGAATGTGAAATATCTCATTGGAAAAACAACTAACCTGGAAAATAGATCCAGGAGAGACAATTTAAAAATTATGGGACTACCTGAAAGCCATGATCAAAAAAAGAGCCTAGACATCATCTTTCATGAAATTATCAAGGAAAACTGCCCTGATATTCTACAACCAGAGGGCAAAATAAGTATTGAAAGAATCCATCAATCACCTCCTGAAAGAGATCCAAAAAGAGAAACTCCTAGGAACATTGTGGCCAAATTCCAGAATTCCCAGGTCAAGAAGAAAATATTGCAAGCAGCTAGAAAGAAACAATTCCAGTATTGTGGAAATACAATCAGGATAACTCAAGATCTAGCAGCTTCTACATTAAGGGATCGAAGGGCGTGGAATAGGATATTCCAGAAGTCAAAGGAACTAGGATTGAAACCAAGAATCACCTACCCAGCAAAACTGAGTATAATACTTCAGGGGAAAATCTGGTCTTTCAATGAAATAGAGGACTTTCAAGCATTCTTGATGAAAAGACCAGAGCTGAAAAGAAAATTTACTTTCAAACACAAGAATGAGAAGAAGCATGAAAAAGCAAACAAAGAGAAGTCATAAGGGACTTACCAAAGGTGAACTGTTTACATTCCTAGATGGAAAGACAATATTTGTAACTCTTAAAACTTTTCAGTATCTGGGTAGTTGGTGGGATTACACACACACATACACACACACACACATATATACACATACACGTGTGCACGCACACACACACATACACACATGCACACACAAGAGAGCACAGAGTGAATTGAATAGGATGGGACCATATCTTAAAAGAAATTAAGGTAAATGGTAAGAGAGAAACGTAGTGGGAGGAGAGATGGTGAAATGGAATGAGGTAAATTATCTCTCATTCAAGAGGCAAGCAGGAGACTTTTTAGTGGAGGGAAAAAGAGGAGAGCTGAGAAAAAAACATGAAATTTCCTCTCATCACATTTGACTAAAGGAAGGAATAAAATGCACACTCATTTTGGTATGAAAACCTATCTTACAATACAGGAAAGTGGGGGAGAAGGAGATAAGCAGGGTGGGGGGGATGATGGAGTGGAGGGCAATGGGAGGAGGGAGCAATTTGAAGTCAACACTCAGGGAGGGACAGGATCAAAAGACAGAATAGAAACAATGAGGGGCAGGATAGGATGGAGGGAAATATAGTTAGTCTTACACAACACGACTATTATCGAAGTCATTTGCAAAAATACACAGATATGGCCTATGTTGAATTGCCTGCCTTCCCAAAGGGAATGGGTGGGTAGGGAGGGATGGGGAGAATTTGGAACTCAGTTTTAGGAGCAACTGTCGAGTATTGTTGTTGCTACTAGGAAATAAGAAATAGTTAATGGGGAATAGAAAGTCATCTGGCCCTACAGGACAAAAGAGAAGATGGGGACAAGAGAAAGGAAGGAGGATAGAAGAGAGGGCAGACTGGTGATAGGGGAAATTAGAATGCTCAGTGTATTGGGGTGGGGAGAGGGGACAAATGGGGAGAAAATGTGGAACCCAAAATTTTGTGAAAATGAATGTAAAAAGTTAAATAAATAAAATTTATATTAAAGATGCAAAAAAAATTAATCTTTTAATAAATGACTTAGGATAAAATGAGAAAAACCCAGAATCTTTAAATTCGAGAAATGGTTTCCAATCCTGACTTATTAGGTTGGAAAACTTGTTGGAATCATTTCACTTCTTTGACCCCTTGTCTCATTATTTACAAAATGGGAATCATCACACTTGCTCTAACTTTTATCAAAAGACTGTTGTGAGATTCAAATAGAGGCAGGGATTGGACCTGATATTTAATTAGTATAGTTATTAATCTTACTATATCTCTTTCCTACTCAGTGAAATTTGTGGCTTCTTTTGACTTCTAAGATCAAATACAAACTCTTTTGTTTGATATATAAATCACCAGGCCACAATGTATTTTGCAGTCTAATTACACAGTTCATCCCTTCATTTCCTCTATAACTCAGTAAAACCCCTTTATCTTTGTTTCTCACAAGATGACTCTATAAGTCAACTCTAGTCCTTTGTATTTCCCATACCCAATTTGTATCACAAACACCTACAATAATGAATTTACTTTAAGACTCAGTTCTTGTGCTGTATTCAAAGTGCACTCAATCCTAATCTTTCAAGTCAGTCTTTTAATTTCAAAATCATATTATCATAAACTTATTTTCTATTTCATATACTTTTGTATTTCTCTATGTTGCCAACCCCAGTAGAATTTAAGTGTTTTCAAGAAAGGGACTGTTTCATAATTGTTGTTTCTTTGTATTCCCAATCCCTGCCATGAAAATGCACTTAATATTTTATTTTTAATCAGTGCAAAAATCAGTGCTTGGTAAGGGACATATGATTGAAAAAGACCAATTCTTTTTGGTTAATCCAATGCAATCTATTAAGATACATAGGTAAGTGACTTAATGTCAAATATAACCATTTTATGCTTAAAATAAGTAATATGCTAAGGAATTTCAGAGTAAGGGGGGAAAATAGTTTGTGCTTGTCTGAGAAAGACCATGGAAAGAAAACCTCTTGGAGAAGGTGGTCTTTCAGTTGGGCCTGAATGGATGATAGTATTTTTATAGGTGAACATTTGAGAACATTATAGGCTTAGGGATCAACCTCAGCAAAAGCTAATGTCCAACAAGGAATAAGGTATGCTTAGAAATTCAAATTTTTAATGGGAGGTGTGCATGACAAAGTAGGTTTTTGAGTAATGAAGGAGGGAAAAAGCATTTATCTTGAGTCAATGAACTCTTAAAGAACAAATAGTGTATAATCAGTGGAGGAAAGGCAGTAGAATTAAAAGATTTGGGGAAAGGTCTCTTAGAGCTTATTCATGAAGGAATCCAGACAAGACATGAGGTAGAGGTGAAGAGGGAGATTATTGAAGCCATAGAAAATAGTCAATCAAAATATCCAAAGCATCATGGCATGGAATGTCTTATTCCAGAAAAAATAAAAAGGTCATGGATAGGATTGGATAGAAAAATGTGTGTGGGGAAACAGAGTATGAGAAGAGAGAAAGGTGTGCTTTAAGAAAATTACTTTGGTAACTCAATGAGTATTGATTGGAGTAGAGAGAGACTTATGGCAACTGGTAGAACAACTGCAAAGTTAATACAATAGTCCAAGTAGGACAGGAACTAGTGTGGTAAGAGTATCTGATGAGAGAAAAAGGTGTTCAAGAGAGTTTGCAATGATGTTAACAGAAATATTGAGAAGTTGAGGATTGCATCTCTTTGTGAGCTTTGGAGATTGGAATGATGATTATACTTGGAACAAGTACTGGTATTATAAGTACATCAAGATGATATACTTGACAATAATAAGGAAATTTGGAAGAAAAAGATTTTGCAGGGATAGATGATGTTTGGCTGGGAATATTTTTAGAGTAAGATACATAATGGATATTCAGTTCAAGATTTCATTTATAGGCAGTTAGGGAAGTAAAACTGGAGGCCAGTGGAAAAGTAAGAACTCAATAGTTAAATCTGAGAATTTTTAGCTAAAGGATGATAATTGGATCCACAGGGGTTTATGAGATCACCAAATTAAATAGAAATTAGCATTACCAATAAGGGTGGGCTAGTGGCATACTATCTCCATCCCTACCTTCTATTTTCTAAAGGTAGGCCAAGGAAAGCAGGTACTTTCTTGGTAATTTCCACAAGCACCAACATTCCTAGAAATCCTGGAATCCAGGGATAATGAGGATAGCTGAAATTGTGCTCAAAATGAGATTAGTGTGTCCCAAGCTGTCTATAACTGGGTGACAAACAACCCTCCACCCCCAGAACCTCTGCTCAACCAGTGTGAGAATGTTTGACCAATTATCATATTTCACATTTTGCTACCTCACTTCTTTCAACAGATTAGAAAGCTTTCTTACTCATGTTTAACAGCACCAAATGCATACTTAATAGCAGTGAGGGAGAGCATGACAAAAAGAATCAGAACCACAAGAGAGAGATTCCTCATGATGAGTGATTGGCTGGAATGTGGAGATTATAGGATACATGAGGGAAAGACAGATGAGCAGAAGATAGGATTGGACAGGACAAATAAGAGTTGGCCATGTCATACTCATCTTACCTAAGTTCACTTTATATTAGCTTCTAAATACCTGAAGCTGAATCAGGGTACCTTCCCAAGAGCCTAGAGTACCCCTATATTCGTATAATGTCCAATAAGACATTACCATTTATATGCAAGTGTTGCAATTCACAACAAAATTCTAATTACACCCATATAATTTAACTTGAGGAAGTTCCAAGTACTGTGGGATCCTTTCTCTCTACTTGTGACTGCAGATGGATTGCTAAGGGGAGGTCCAAGGTGAATGTTTGGGCTACAGCTACTTCTATCAAAAGCAGCTTCTTGTACAGATGGCTCCAGGTGAGTATTATGCCTTATGCAGGTGATGAACAATTTCTCAACAGGTTTCCTAGAGAACCCACTGAGAATGTCACCCATCCACAAAACTGGTGGTCAAATATTTTGAAAGTCTTATTAAGAAAGAAATAGTAGGTTGATAGTTAGCCAGTTTAGGGGGTCATGTGCTGAATAGTAACTCCCTTACCACAGAATTAATATAGACCTTGTTTTCCAATTCCTAGCTTCCACTTTTGCAAAGTAACCTATTCAATAAGGAGTATTTTGTGACAATTAAGGAGAGGGAAACAAAAGCACATTGTTACCACAGAGAAAGAGAAAGGCCAATAGAGAGGAAAAGAGGAAAGGATTTTAGATGAATATTGGGCATTCAAGTACCAACGATTGTTACCAGAATGTGAAAACAATCCCCTTTGAAAATCAGCAAAACAAGGGGAAGGAGCCAAGATGGAAGAATGAAAGCAGGGACCCACCTGGACTCATCTACAAATTCTCTCAAATAGCTCTAAGAACTGAATCTGAACAAATTGTGGAGTGTCAGAATCCACTAGGAAACAGAATGAGACAGATATTCATCCCAGGAGAGCCCAAAACATTGATAGAAAAGATCTGTTACACCAGGTCAATGGAGAGTAGAGCACCTGAAGGCACCAGTGCAAATGTGGTGATAGTGGAGGAGAACAACCCTAGGTGGGCTCAGCAGCAGTTCAGATTCCCTCTCAGCACAGGACAGGAGTCCAGCAGAACTGAGTGAGAGATAAGTGTAGGACCTATGGCAACTGTAGTAGCTACTCCTGGGGTTTAGTCAACAGACTAAAGGTTTGAAAGTCACCTACTTGAAGTTTTGGGAGCCAAGGTGGTGCAGTAAATTTTAAGGGCTCTCACACTCCCTGATTAATTTTGACAAAACCCAGATAATTTAGCCCCAGGAAAAATCCTGGAATAGTGGAGTCAGCAGAAGGGGTATGCCAGCCTCTTAACTCCGGAGGCTAGGGAGACCACCCAAAAGAATCCTTCTTGCTGTGGTTGAAGGGAACTAGGGCAGGAGTGGAAGCATGCCAAGAGGACCCACCTGACTGGTCCAGCAGGAGATCTTGAGCCTAAGGGTGGTGGAGCAGGTAAATGCCAACACTAGGACCCAGGTACACCTTAGCACAATCAGGGATATTGGGCAGACACTATCACAGATGGGGTTAGTGCAAGTCTAGAGGAGAAGGAGACCTCTAGTGGCCACATTACCCTTCATGCTGTGAGTTTACAAGTACCTCTGGAGAAACTCACACTTTACCAAGACTTGACCTTGGCACACACCAGCCGGCTAAGAACCAGATAAACTGCAGCATTACATAGCTTCTGGTTGAAAGACCCAGAGGCCACAGAAAACAAAGCCAGTAACTAGGATCTTATGTGCAGCCCAAGAAAGATGGAACAGGGTCACCTGTGCCTCAGAAGCAGTGGTTCCCTTTAAAAGACAGGGAAAAGTGATCACAGTCAGCAAGAAGCAAATTACAAAACCAAAAACTATACAATCTTATTACAGGAACAGGGGAAAACAAAATACAACTTCAGAAGAGTAGAGCATTGACATGGCACTCACACTTGAAATGTGAAAAGGGCACATGAACTGGTCTCAAGACCAAGGAGCATTCTTGGAAGAGCTCAAGAAGGATTTTAAAAGTCAAATTAAAGAGGTAGAAGAAAATTTCACCAATGATTTTAAAAATACATTCAGTTGCTTAAAAAGTAAAAATGGAAAAGGAGATACAAACCCTAACTGGAGAAAATAACTCTTTTAAAAAGAAATACAACAGCTAACTGAAGGAAATAATTTATTAATAAATAGAATTGGACACATAAAAACTAATGACTATGAGGCACCAAGAATTAGTTCAACAAAATCTAACAAATGATAAAAAGAAGAAGAAGAAGAAGAAAATATAAAATTTCTCATTGGAAAAAGCAACTGATCTGGAAAATAAATCCAGGAGAGAAAATCTAAAAATTATTGATCTACCAGAAATCCATAATGAAAAAAGAGCCTAGACAGTATATTTCAAGAAATCATTCAGAAAAACTGCCCTAAGGTCCTAGATCCAGAGGGCAAAACAGTTATCAAAAGAATCTACCAATTGGCTTCTGAAAGACATCCCAAATTGAAAATATCAAGAAATATTGGTGCCATATTCCAGAATTATCAGGTCAAGGAGAAAATACTGCAAGCAACTAGAAAAAAAAAAACCAATGCATATGTCTAGGAACTACAGTCAGGATCACAAAGGACCTTGCAAATTCTACATTAAAATATCAGAGGGATTGGAATATGATATTCCATAAGGCAAAGGAGATTGAGCTACAGACAAAGATCAATTACTCAGCAAAACTGAGCATAATATTTCAGGCAAAGAGATGGACATTCAATGAAATAAGGGATTTTCAGACCTTCCTGACAAAAAGGCCAGAGCTCAATAGAAAATTCAATCTTGAAATACAAGGTTCAAGAGAGGCATAAAAAAGTAAATAGTGGAGGAAAAGAAAAAAAACTTATTATTCATTATGGACTGTTTACAACCCTATAAGGGAGGATGATACTTGTTAATCTTGAGAATTTTTATTTATTACAACATTTAAAAGGGATATACATAGGTAGAGGATGTGTGTATAAATTAATTGATGTGATGATGTAATAAGTAATTAAGGTATGTGGAGGGAGTAGAGGAAAGGAGGAGGAAGAATCCTGTAAATGACATTACATGTAGAGGCACAAATGTATATAGTAGAAGAAATGAAGGAAGAGAGATGAGCATTGCTTCAGCTTCACAGTCATGAGATTTGGTTCAAGGAGGCAATAACACTCTCGGTTAAATACAGAAATCTAACTGTTTTCATCAATTCCCTTGATATTCTCAACATTTTATTCTTCAAGATGAATTTTGATATTATTTTTTCCAGCTCTAGAAAAAAATTACCTGATAGTTTGATCAGTATGGCAATGAATAAGTAAATTAATTTAGATAGAAATGTCATTTTTATTATATTGGCTCAGCCTATCCATGAGCAACTGACATTGTTCCATGTACTTAGATCTGATTTTATTTTGTGAAAAGTATTTTGTGATTGTGTTCGTATAGTCCCTGGATTTGTTTTGACAGGTAGACTCCCAAGTATTTTATAGTGTCTACTCTGGCATGAAATGTGATTTCTCTTTCTATTTCTTGCTATTGGGCTTTGTTGGAAATATACAGATATGTAGAAGATTTGTTTGGGTTTATTTTCTAACCTTCAATTTTACCAAAGTTGTTTGTTATTTCAAATAGTTTTTCACTTGAATCTCTGGGATTCTCTAAGTATATCATCATATCATCTGTAAAGTGTGATAACATAGTTTCTTCTTTGTCTCTTCCAATTCCTTCACTTTCTTTTTCTTCTCTTATTGCTACAGCTAACATATCTAGTACCATAGTGAATAATAGTGGTGATAATAGACATCCCTCTTTCACCTTTGATGTTATTGGAAATGCATCTAGCTTATCTCCATCACATATAATGCTTGCTGAAGATTTCAGGTAGATACTGCTTATTATTTTATGGAATGTTCCATTTATTCTTATGCTCTCCAGTGTTTTTAGTAGGAATAGGTGTTCTATTTGGTCAAAATCTTTTTCTGCATCTATTGAGACAATCATGTTGTTTCTGTTAGTTTTGTTGTTGATTTGATAAATAAGCTAATACTTTTCCTAATATTGAACCAGCCCTGCATTATTGGATTAAATGCTACCTGATCATAATGTATTATTCTCATGATAACTTGCTGTATTTTTATTGCTAAAATCTTATTTAAAATTTTTGCATCCATATAAGTTAAAGAAATTGGTCTATAATTTTCTTTCTTCATTTAACTCTTCTTGGTTTCAGTATCAAAATATTTGTATCATAAAACGAATTTGGGAGGTTTCCTTTTTCCTCAATTTTCCCAAATAATCTATATAGTATTGGAATTAATAGCCATTGATTGCATATGAATTTTATTGCATTCTGCTCTGAGAAGGATTGCATTGACTACCTCGGCCCTTCTGCACTGGATTGTGAGGTTTTTATGGTCTACTAAATGGTGAATTTTTGTATATGTGCCATGTACCACTGAGAAAAAGGTATATTCCTTTCTCTCCATGTTCAATTTTCTCCAGAGATCTATCATATCTACTTTATCCAGAGTTTTATTCACCTCCTTAAATTCTTTCTTGTTTAATTGGAATTGATTGTTCTTTAAATATTTGATAGAATTCACTTCTAAATCCATCTGATCCTGGAGATTTTTTCTTAGAGAGTTCATTGATGGCTTGTTCAATTTCTTTTTTCTGAGATAGGGTTATTTAAATATTCAACTTCCTCTTCTGTTAATCTGGGCAATTTTTTATTTTTTAAAATCATCTATCTCATTTAGATTGTCAAATCTATGAGCATAAAGCTGGGCAAAGTAATTTCTAATTATTGTATTAATTTCATCCACTTTGGAGGTTAGTTCACTCCTTTCATTTTTGATGTTGGAAATTTGGTTTTCTTTTTTTTAAGCAAATTGACCAAAGGTTTATCAATTTTATTGGTTTTTTCATAAAACTAACTCTTAATTTTATTTATTAGTTCAATGGTTTTCTTAATTTCAGTTTTACTAATCTCTCCTTTGGTTTTCAATATTTCTAAATTGATATTTACTTAGGGATTTTCAATTTGTTCTTTCTCCAGCTTTTTCAGCTGCATGGCCAATTGATTGATCTGCTCTTTCTCTACTGTGTTCGTGTAGGCATACAAAGATACATAACATCACCTAAGAACTGCTTTTTTGCAGTATCCCATAAGATTTGCTAGGTAGTCTCTTTATTCTCATTCTCTTGAAAGAAGTTTTTGATTGCCTCTATGATTTGTTGTTTCACACACTCATTCTTTAGGATTAGATTATTTAGTTTCCAATTAATTGTTGGTCTCTTTTCCCATACCCATTGATTACATATAATTTTTATTACATTATGCTCTGAGAAGGTTGCATTGACTATCTCTGCCTTTCTGCACTGGATTGTGAAGTTTTTATGGACTAGTACACGGTCAATTTTTGTATACATGCCATGTACCACTGAGAAAAAGATATATTCCTTTCTTTCCACATTCACTTTTCTCCAGAGATCTACCATGTCTCTGTTATCCAGAGTTTTATTTACCTCCTTAAATTCTTTCTTGTTTGTTTTAAGGTTAGATTTATAAATTTCAGAGAGGGGGAGTTTCAGGTCGCCCACTGGTATAGTTTTTGCTGTCTATTTCTTCCTGTAACTCCCTTACCTTCACCTCTAAGAATTTGGATGCTATACCATTTTGAGTATGTATGTTTAGTAATGATATTGATTCATTGTTTATGGTGTCTTTTGGCAGCTATAGTTTCCATCCTTATCTCTTTTGATTAAATCTATTTCTACTTTTGCTTTGTCTAAGATTAGGATTGCTTCCCCTGCTTTTTTAGCATCAGCTGAAGCATTATATGTACTGCTCCAACCTTTTACCTTTACTCTGTGTGCATCCCCTATTTCAAATGTGATTTTTAATTCATTTAAATCAAATTATGATTTTTAATTCATTCTGCTATCCATCTCCATTTTATGGGAGAGTTCATCCTATTCACATGAAGAGTTATTACTACCTGTGTCTTTCCATCCTCTTTCCCACCATTTGTGCTTTTAATTCTCCCTTCCTCTCCATGACAGAATTTAAATTTTTGACCACCACCTCCCTCAGCTTTCCCTTCCTTCTTTCGGCTCCCCTTCCTTTTACTTCCCTTTACCCTTACTACTTCTTCCTTGTTTATTAGCCTCCCCTTGCCTTTCTTCACCCCTTTCCCTCCTACCACCTATGGAGCTACATAGATTTATATACTTAAGTTTGTTGTTCCCTCCTTCAACCAAATCAGATGAGAGTACCTCTCAAACAACGATCATCTCTCTCCCCTCTTTCCCTCTGTTATAAAATAATTTTGTACTTATTCCTGCAATGTAATTTACTATTTTCTGCTTCCTACTTTTCACATCTCCTGTTCCAATCCCTTCACATCCTTAAATCAAATTTTATCATCATATTGTTTACTTTGTACCTGTTCCCTCTATGTGTATCCCTTTTATATTTCATAATAGATACACAGTTCTCAAATTTAATAAGTATCATATTCCCATATAGTGAGGTAAACAGTTTGCCCATATTGAGTAACAAGTTTTCTTCTCCCCTGTTTACCTTTTTATGTCTCTTGAGGCCTGCATTTGAAGATGGAATTTTCAACTGAGTTCTGGTCTGTTTATCAAGAAGGTCTGGAAATCCCTTATTTCATTGAATGCCCATCTTCTTGCTTGAAAGGTCCTGCTGAATTTTGCTGGATAATTGATCCTTGCTTGTAGTCCGAGCTCCTTTGCCTTACAGGATATCATATTGCAATTCTTACAATCATTTAATGTAGAAGCTGCAAGATTCTGTGTGACTGACTTTAGTTCCTCAATATTTGAATGGTTTATTTCTAGTCGTCTGTGGTATTTTCTCCTTCAATTGATAATTCTGGAATTTGGCAACAATATTTCTTGGTCTTGTTAGTTTGGGATTCCTTTCAGGAGGTGAACACTGGATTCTTTTGATAACTACTTTGCCCTCTGGATCTAGAAATTCTGGGCAGATTTTCTTGATGATTCAATTTGTCCAGCTTTTTTAGTCACATATCTAATACCTTGAACTTCTCTTTCTCCATTTTATTCATGTAAGCATTGAGAGACATAAAATTTCCCCTAAGAACTGCTTTGACTCTTCCCCATGTTTGGCATGTTGTCTCATTATTGTCATTCTCTGCATAAAGTTAACGATTGTTTCTGTGATTTGTTGTTTGACCCACTCATTCTGTAGGATTAGATTATTTAGTTTTCTGTTGATTCTTAGTCTATCGTTCCATGATCTAAAGAGAGTGCACTTAATATTTCTGTCTTTCTGAATTGGATGCTGAGGTTTTTAGGCCTTAATACATGATCAATTTTTGTGTAGGTACCATGTATCACTGAAAAAAATTATATTCCTGGCAGAGTAGAAGCATGGATTTGCTAGTGCTCTCCCAAAAAACCCAGCCATTTATCTGTAAAAAAGAACTAACTAAATTCTGGAGCTGCAAAATCCACATGATGATGGAGTGAAGCAAATTCCCAGCCCAAGACAGACTGGAAGGTTTATGATAAGTGCCTATTGCACCAGACTGGGAACAGAGTGCAGTTCAGTGGGGGTCATGTTGGAACTGATGGGACCTGAGCAGGCCTTTGGGGGACTGAAGATTTATTGACTTCACAACCCTAAAATGCAGAGGAAAAATTACGCCAGTGGAAAAAACCTGTGGGACCTGTGTGCAAGAGTAGAGTGGTCCAGCCACAGCCTCAGGGCAACAGAGATGGTGACAGAGCCCATGGAAGAGTACCCCAAGGCAGCAGCAGCAGGGTCAGAAGCGGTGATAGTGACCTCTGCTCTATGCTCCCAGATTTTTGGGGGATCAAGGGCCTAACAGCACACACCACTGAAAGCAGAGAACTACCTTGACAAAGAGCTCAAAAATCAAGTAAGTGTCCAGGTAAATGAGCAAAAAGCAGGAAAAAATTCAGACTATAGAATCTTACTTTTGTGACAAGGAAGACCAAAGTATACAAAGAGAAGACAAGAAAGTCAAAGTTCCTGCCTCTAAAGCCTCCTGGAAAAATATGAATTGGTCTCAGATCATGGAAGAGCTCAAAAATGATTTTGAAAATCAAGTAAGCAAAGGAGAGGAAAAAATGGGGAGGGAAATGAGGGTGATACAAAAAAATCATGAAAAATGAGTCAACTCTTTGGTAAAGGAGATCCAAAAGGTGCTGAAGGAAATAACACCTTAAAAAATAGATTAGGGGATGGAGTCAAGATGGAGGAGTAGAAAGACACATATACTCTAGCACTTCCCCCACAGCACACAAAATACCTGTAAAAAGGACTCTCAACAAAGTCTAGAGCAGCAGAAGCCACAGAACAACAGAGCAAAAGAGATTTCCAGCCAACATGAAAAGTCTATCTCATGGGACACTGGGCAGAGTGGAGCACAGCCCTGACCACACAACACTGGGGAGAACAAGACCTGAACAGACCTCCAGGCAGAGTTCCTAGCAGGGAAAGTCCCAGGTATCTCAACCCACAAGTGGCAAAGAAAGCTGCAAAGGTCAGTGGGGGAGGGTTTTCCTAACTGATCAAGAGGAAATGGGGATTTCTCTAGCAATAGCCCCAAGTAATGGCAGAGGCTGCAGTAACAGACTGTAGGCAGCTACAGAGGCTGGGAAGCAACATGGATTCATTGTTCAGGCAGCTCAGCTTAAACCTTCTGGCTGTAGGGAGCAGCTGATCTAAACCCCTTACCTGAGTGATGGCCACACTCCCACACAAAGCCCAGGGGAATCGAGCAGCTGAGTCTAATCTCCTGACAAAGAGTTCAGAAATCAAGTAATTGTCTGGGAAAATGGCCAAAAAAGGGAAAAAATAAGACCACAGAAGGTTACTTTCTTGGTGAACAGATGTCTCCTCCTATCCTTTTGGATGGGGAAGAACAAAACTTACTATCACAGGAAGTTAAGACCCCTAACTCCAGGGCCTGCAAAGTGAACTTAAATTGGTCTCAGGCAATAGAAGAGATTGAGAAGCAAGTTAGCAGCTTGCTAAAGCTCAGCAAAACAATGCTGAGGAAAATAATAACTTTAAATAGAAGCTAATGCAATTGGAAAAAGAGGTCCAAAAAGCCAATGAGGCATTAAAAAGCAGAATTAGGCAAAGAGAGGAGAAGGTTCAAAAACTCACTGAACAAAACAGTTCTCTAAAAGAGATAATTGAGTTCAGGGAAATGAATGACTATGAGATAAACCAAGCAGTTAGAAAACAAAACCAAAAGTTTGAAAAAATAGAAGATAAGGTGAAACAACTCATTGGAAAAACAACTGACCTGGAAAATAGATCCAGGAGAGACAATGTAAAAATTATGGCACTACCTAAAAGACATGATCAAAAAAAAAGAGCCTAGATATCATCTTCCATGAAATTATCAAGGAAAACTGCCGTGATATTCTAGATCCAGAGAGCAAAATATTGAAAGAATCCACTGATCACCTCCCGAAAGGGACCCGAGAAGAGAAACTCCTAGGAATATTGTGGCCAAATTTCAGAGTTCACAGGCCAAGGAAAAAATACTACAAGCAGGTAGAAAGAAATAATTCACATATTTTGGAAATACAATCAAGAGAACACAGAATCTGGCAGCTTCAACGTTAAGGGATTGAAGAACTTGGAATAATATATTCCAGAAGTCAAAGAACTGGGATTGAAACCAAGAATCACCTACCCAGCAAAACTCAGTATAATATTTCAAGGGAATAATTGGTCATTCAATAATATAGAGGGCGTTCAAGCATTCATGATGAAAAGACTGGAACTGTATAGAAAATTTGACTTTCAAACACAAGAATCAATAGAAGCTTGAAAAGGTAAATAGGAAAGGAAAAGCATAAAAGACTTTCTAAAGCTGAACTGTTTACATTCCTATATGGAAAGAAAATATTTATAACTCTGGAGACTTTTCTCAGGATTTGGAGACGTGGGGGGATTGCACATACACACATACACATACACACAAACACACACACACACACACACGCACAGTGCAGGCTGTGTTGAATTAGAAGATTTCTTGAAAGATAATGTCCAGACTCTTTTTTTTTCATCATGACTTTCTGGTAGGCCAATAATTCTTAAGTTTTCTCTCCTCAATCTATTTTCCAGGTCAGTTGTATTTTCCAATTAGATATTTTACATTTTCTTCTATCTTTTCACTCTTCAGATTTTGTTTGACTGATTTTTGATGTCTCATAGAGTCATTAGTTTCTACTTGCCCAATTACAATTTTTACCAAATTGTTTCCTTCAGTTAAATTTTGCATCTCTTTTTCCATCTGTCCAATTACCCTTAATAAGGAATTATTTTCTCCACTTAGTTTTTGTACTTCCTTTTTCATTTATCCCATTTTCCCAGTTGGGTTTTGTGCTTCCTTTTCCATTTGTTCAATTTTATTTTTTAAAGAGTTGTTCTCTTCTGTGAATTCTTTTCTCATACTTTTAAGATCATTGGCCAATTTTTCTTCTATTTCCTTCTTCAGCTCTTCCAAGAATGCTCTTTGTGAATGCTACCAGTTCATAGTCCTTTCTGGACTTTCAGATTGGAGTACAGGCTCAATACGGACCTCTTTGGTGTTTGGGTTTTGGTCCTTTTCCCTTTAGAAAGATTTTATGGTCTTTTCCTCCCTGCTTTGCTTCTTACTTATGATCATGATGCTTTGTGTATTGTGGCCTCTGGTTCTTTCAGTTATAAGCTAACGAACCTAGTGCTGATCTGGCTACTGTGAGAAAGCAGTGGCCTGGTGAATTCTTTTTATTTTTTTTGTTTCCCTGTGCCAGCCCTAAAGCTAGATTGTTAAGTGTGGGGGAGGGGTGGTCTGGTCCCAGAAGCTCTCCTCAGCTGAGTTAGAGCAAAGGCAAGATCAGGGGTTGGTGATTCCAGCTGCACTAGTTTTCCCATTTCCCCTGGAGTGCTGAGGTACATCTGGGGTCCATGTTGGTGGTTGCAGGACTCCACTGCTCTGGCGCTCAGGGTCTCCTCCTGGTTTGCTGAGATAGAGCTGTCTGGGACAGCTCTGGTCCTCTGCCACAGCAAGAGGAATACTCTTTACTGATTTTCCTAGCCACCTGTGCTACAAGACTATTTTTTTCAGCCTAAGCTATCCATCACCTCTCTTTATATGCTCACAGTTCCTGTTTCTTGTAACTGCCAAGTGAACCAAATCAGGTACTGCACTCCTATTCCCACCACACTAAAGCTGGTTCTGTGTGCCACTGAATGATCACAAAGCTCAAGAACCCTTAGACTGCTTAGAGATTGTTCCCAAGGAAAACAAAAACTCCTGGAAATGTCAACCATGGGAACTATACTCAAGACCTAAGAATAATTGTGTTGCAGGCCAGCCTCCTTGTGGTCTTCATGTATATAAGCCCTTCCCCTGCCCCAGCAAGTTCAGTCCTCCTTAGGGAGGCTTCATTCAAAAGCACTGTTCTCACTCTGAAATTAAAACTGCTTCTTAATTCCTGACACTCCTGCTTCTGGCCTGATCTGTTCAGCTCCATTCACTCCCTGGTTAGAGACTGGGCCAGTCTGGACTACATTTAAAACTCTTTTTGAGTTAAAACTCATTAATTAGGGCAGTAGTGGGATAGAAATGGAGGCAGAGCTTTGAGCTCTTCAGCATCATGGGAACAGATTAAACACCACTAGAGTTTTCTCTAGTGTCTGACCACTCACTTTTCATCTGGTGAATTCATTGCTTTCACTCCCACTCCATCTCTAGGTTCACACTTTGGTTGAACTCATCTTTCTTTATGAGAAAAATTCTGGGACCCCTCCTTTTGACCTGGTTCTGCTAAGGATATCCTATGCATACTTCAATTCTTCTCTGTGGGATTCTGGAAATTTCCTGCTGTGTGCCTCTGTTTTGTTTTGTTCTGTTTTCCTGCACACCTCAGTGCTTAAACAGGACACTTTTGTTAATTGACCCCTTCACATGTCTCTGGTCTGTGCCTGCCTCTGGCTTTCTTTTCTGCACTTCTCAGCCCTACGTGCCTTGAGTCAATTGGGTACAATTACAATTGTGCACTTTCTTGTGAGTTATCCTTCTCTTCTCATTTATCTTGCCACTTTGTCTCTGTCTATATCTTTGTAAATTGTAGAATTAAGATTTAAAATGCAGTCAATCAGAAAAACTTTTAAGGGCTGTAGCCAGAGAGTTTAAAATACTTCGAAAGATTAATGAACTTTCATAACTGAAGCAGTTGTCCCAGTAAGTAGGACTAACTCCCACTTTAGGTCTTTTGTGGGAGATTAGTTTATAAGAAAAAGAAAAAGACAGTAAGATAGTTTTTATTGTTCTGTCATTTCAACATTGGCCAAGTTGGAATTTCAGAAATAAAGCCAGATGACAGGAAGGGATGGTTAACAGAGCCTCCATTGTTCAAGCCTGTGGGAACCATGAGGGGTGATAGAGGCCATGGTCATGGACAGCCCTTTGGCTCCAGGGAATGACCAGGAGAAAGGTTCAGGTCATTTGTGCCACACATTCTACTTGTTTATGTGTGTGAAATGGTGTTCCCCCAAGTCAAAACTGCACCTGATGAAAACACTTTCAGTGAGGCATTGCTAAAGAGGAATCAGGACCTTGCTCCCAACTCTGCCTAACAGGCATCCATCTGTTCTCTGGTAACAAAAACCAACAATGTGATTGACAACCTGATTGTGGCTCCAGGAACCTTTGAAGTGCAAATTGAAGACATCCAGCAAGTAAGATCTTACAAAAAAGGGACAATGACCACAAGGTATAATGTGGCTGATCTGGTAGTAATACTGAAGATACTGCCATCATTGGAAGCTGTTGCAGCCTTGGGGAAAAAAATTATGAAAAGTCTTAGAGCACTGTATCTTGCAGAAGTTTTGACTATGCTGACCAATGAAACTGGCTTTGAGATCAGCTCTGCTGATGCTATAGTGAAGACTCTCATTACAACAGTGCCACTTAATCTTTGAAAGCCAGACCCAGAACTGCATTTGGACATCAAGGTTCTGCAGAGTGCTTTGGCAACCATCCGACATGCTCATTGGTTTATAGAGAATGTTTCTCAATCTACAGTAAATTTTCTCATCTGTCTACTGAAGGATTTGAGGATTTGATTCCCTAACATTTAACCTCTCTCTCACTCCATGGATCCTTGACCTTTGGGGCACTATGTTGTAATGAACAACCATACCAGACAACCCTTGGCCCTCAATGTGACTTACAGACTATGCCTTCAGATTCTGGCTGCTGCGTTGTTTCTTCCTGGTTCAGTAAGGATTACTGACCCCTGTGAAATTGGTAACTTCCAGGTACACACAGTCATGACCCTAGAACAACAGGACATGTTGTGCTATTCAGATCGGTCATTGGTTTGGATCTTGTCACATGTAGAATATAGGAAGATCCTTGGCCAGGAGGGTGATGCTAGTTATCTTTCCTCGGAAATGTCTATCTGGAATGGGGTGAGAGTGAAACCTTCTGAAAAGGCTTATGAAAAACCTCCAGAATAGAAGAAAGGCAAGGAAGAAGAGGAGAACACAGAGGAACCACCTCAAGGAGGAGGAGAAGAGAGCATAGAGACCCAAGAGTGATCCCTTCTGGTTCTTTCTTGGTTGTCAAAGGCAACAGGCATCCTTTGTGGAGCCTGGGTAGTGGTATGTGTGAGAGTGAGGGGATCATGAGAAGAAAAAGTAAGGCTGCCAACTCTCTGCAAGCTGTGGAGAAAGAGGCATTGTCTTGTAGGTGATTTGATGCTCCCTTGACTCAACTACAGGAATCTCATGTTTGTGGCCTGTGCTACAAAGGGAAGGTATCAGCCTTCCTGCACTTGGTTCTTTTATGGATTTACATATAAATCTAATCCTTCAATGGAACAACCAATTCTGGAAACCCTACTAAGACTAAACCAAAACCTTCCAGAATTTTTTTGTGTTGAAATAATTGAGAACTGTTTGTATCTTAAGGTTGTTTTTTTATATATAGGAACTATTAAAAGTGTTTACTTCTAAAAAACAAAAAAGAAATAAAACCAGATAATCAAAGTTTGTAGAGCTGCTGAAAATATCTAAGCAGATCTGGAAGTTTTGAAGATTAGTCATTTTAAGATTGCAAGACAGAACTACTGAGACTTTGGGGTAATTCCACGAATTCACTCCCTTCTGAAATATCTTAGTAAGTTTTGAGAAACTACTCTGCAGAACTTGTTTTAAGGAAAAGTAAGTATTAAATTTTATTTTTTAAAGTAATTGACAAGATAAATAGCTTCATTATTCTAAGGCAATGAAGGCAGCTAGTTTGGAAGTAATCTCAAAGAAAGAGAAAAAATAGGTAAATAGTTAGAATCTTACAGCACTCTTTTATTAACACTTCCTTAACTTTTCAGTTTTTTAATCTCATATTTTAATAATCTTCACCAGTCTGTCTCTAAACAAATTACTATTTCTCATTGGCAACACTGTGACATTGGGTTCTGCCTTGAGACTGCAGCAGTGTAGTAGGATAAAACTAGTAAAGAATTTACAGATGCTAAAAAGAAAATTTTCCTTGAAACTCCCTTGTCATTGCAATAGCCCGTCTCTCCCAAGTCCCTTTGCACCACGGGGAAAGTATGGTCCCTTTAATCAGTAAGAGACACAAGCTAAAAGTTTGTTTTTAAAAACAAAAAAAACAAAACTGCCACTGTAAGACAGAATGTAGAATAAAAGCTAGGTTATATGCTGAAAAATGGGAAAGGAACCCAGAAAATATTGAGGTACCCTACCCACAGTCCTTATCACTCAGTATGGTGTGACTCCAGAGAGGGATGGTCAAGAGAACTGTGGTATGAGCAGAGGGATATTCAGTAAACTCCTCTGCCTTCCCCACTCCCCTCCCCCAGAGTCATAAGTATATTACAGGTGTGGGGATTACTAAGACCATTAGAGCCCATGTCTCTCTGTTAACCCATCTCATTTCAGATCAGATTAAGAAAAGAGAATACTGTGTAATTGTAGGAAATTTGAATTATGTTCTGCCCCACCTGGTGGGGAGACAGCAGCCAGAGTAGGGCCCAAGGTTCTGTTCCCCTGAGGATCCTTCAGCCTACCCATCTAGACAAGCCTAGGGGTATCACCCATGTGCAGCACATTCTGCCCATTCTGTATCAGTGGCTGCAAGTGGTCCCAGCACCAGAAGCATTTGCAGATGTTGGGGGAGGGCTCAGGCCCACAGCCAACATTTGCTTCATCCTGCCACCGGGAACAATCACCAGTGGAAAGATCCTGACGTTAGCCACTGCAGCCTCTAGGCACTGCCTTGTCTCACACACCCCAAAGCCTAGTCAGTGTCTCCAAGGTGGGCCTAACACATGGCAAGACCCAACCAGCATGAGAGGGTCCAGGTGCCCCTGGCAGTGCCTAGCATGGCAGTACCAGGTGGGGCAGAGAGTCAGTCTCTGCCCTTGGTGAGCTCACCTTTCTCTGTTCTGGTTACACAGACTTATAAACTGTTTAATCTTAGGCAAGCTGTCCTATCTCTGTTTTCCCTAGTTTCTTGATTTATAAAGAGAGAAATAATAATGGTACCTACCTCACACTTTTGCTGTTGTGAGGTCAAAATGATATAATGATTACTAAGTGCTTAACACAGTGCCTAGAATGTGCTAAACACTATAGTATTTCTTTAATTAAATGTAATTGTTCCATCTCCAATAGCTCTAAAGTATTTTTAAAATACCAAGGATAACAAGATCAATGATTTTTACACATGCAATTGATTTCATCTAAAATTTATTATTTGTGTTATTTTTATATTTCTAAATTGTATTATGTTTCTAAATATATCTTGTGAAATTTGAGAAACCATTGCAAACCAGAAATGTTGTTAGACAAAGCTTCTTTTTTAATGTGGACGTTGTTAGACATAAATTAAGCTTTGAAAAGTATGTGACAGTAAAGAGATATTTGAAAACTGTTAAATAGCTGTCTCTCCTCCAAAGAAGACAATGTCAACCTTTGGTTGTGTTTTATGACATAGATATTTCACTCTTTCAAATGAAAAAAAGACACAGGAATCATATCTACCTTAAAAAGCATACTTTCCAAGTAAATATTTTATTTAAAAAAGTAACAAATACTACATTCATTTCAACTTCTCCTGTCTTATATACTCTGACCCTTCCACCTTCCAGACCCTGGATACACCAAGCTTTGTTTTGATTTTAGTCCACTATTCTTGTTTACAGCATTTGGTTTGATTATTATAGCAAGTGCTTAAAGTCATATAATTTTTTGGACAAATATGATATAAACAGGAACCACCATTGATGTAGCAATTGTAAGTATCAGAATCTTGGCCACATCCTATGGAAAGAAGAAAAGGAATATTTCAGAATTTTTATTTATAGGCACATGGAAGTTATGTTGTATTTTGAATCATAGTTGAGAGAGTTTAGCCCTAAATATTAGTTCTATTAATTTGATTTTTTAAATGAATCTTTCAACAAATTAATTAGTATGGATTTTTTTCATTTTATATATGGTTATATATGTCCATTTAACTTCACCTATGGAACATAAGCTTCTTTAGGGTAGAGACTGTTTCATAATTGTCTTTGTATTCTGAGTCCCTGGCATGAAGGAGGCACTTTAGAAATAATTCATGATTAACTGACATACAAGGCACTGTGCATGGTACTGAGAGCATATTATTGAAAAAGACACGTTTTGGAGTCAACGACAATGCAGTCTGATAAGATAGACAAGTGATATAATGTCAGATATAATTGTTTTATGTTTAAAATAAACAAAGTGCTTTGAAATTCGATTAATTGATTGGGAAAGATCAAGAAAGGAAAGCTTATTGAGAAAGGTGGTATTTTAGTTGAATTTTAAGGGATGAGAAGGATTTCCTTTGATGGACATTAGAGCACATTTCAGGCTTAGGAGACAAAGTGAATAAAGGCACATAGGCATCCAGGAATGAACTGTACCTAGATATTCAGTTTGGTAATGGGAAGGACTACAAGAGATAGTGATCTATTGAGTGGTACAGTAGAAACAACATTGGTCTTGAGTCACTGGATTCTGAAAGTATAAATAGGATATAATAAATATATGGAAGACACTTGTACTAAAAGACATTAAGAAAGGTTTCCTGTGATTGACTCATAAAAAAAGCAGAAGCAAAGAGGTAAAGGTGAGGAGGGAGACGATTCCAGACACACAACAGCCAATAAAAATGTCTAGAGTACCAAGGGGCTGAATGCTTCATTCTAGGAATAGTAAAGAAGGCAATGTCAGTAAGTTAAAGAACGTGAGGGGGTGGTGAAAGAGAATAGGAGGACTTATAGGTGGTGATGTGAGGGGAAGAGATCTATTAAAGGGTTTTGAACCCCAGAGAATTTATTTTTAATCTTGGAGTTAATAAGGCATTAATAGGGAGATAAATGACATGGTTTGTCCTGTGCTTTAGGATAATCCCCTGACATATGAATGGAAGATAGACTAGAGTAAAATTCTAGAGACTTGTGGCATCTAGCAGACCAACCAGCAAGGTTACTGCAATAGCCTAACCATGAGGAGATTAGGGCTTGCACAGGGGTGGAAGAGAAAGAGGTGTATCCAGGAGATTTTGCAGAGATAAAATCAATAGGCCTTGGCAACAGATTGGATATGGGAGATGAGAGATACTGAGGAGCTGAGGATTATGTCTGTAATCTGTGAGCCTAGAAGACTTGAAGGGTGGTAGGACTTAGAACAAATACTGGTAGTAAGGAAACAATATTATAACTTTAAAGTAATAAGGAAATTTGGAAGAAAGATATTTTGGAGGGAAAGATAATGAGTTCAGTTTCATACATTTTTAATATAAGATATCTAGTGGACATTCAGTTCAAGGTGTCTAATAGATGAAACTGGTGGTCAGAAGAGAAGTAAGGATTGTGTAAGTAGATCTGAGAATTGTCATTTTAGAGACAATCATTGGATCCATGAGAAATGATGAGATCTTTAAGTGAAATACAGATCATCCTTTCCATTAAGAGGAAGCCAGTGGGTCTGATCTTAAGTCCTTCCTTCTTGCTTCTAATGATGGGCCAGGAAAATATGAGAGGCAGTTGGTTCTACTACTTGGTACTTTCAGAGCAAATAGCAAGCACCAAACACCTTCCCAGAAATGCTGGACTCCACAAACGGAGGTGGGGAGCTGAGATTGTGCTCAGAGTTGGGATTAGTGTGTCACAGGCATATCTAAGGTGGCTCTGGAGCCCAAGGTGAAATTGTGCGAGAATGTTTGCCTAGTAATCACATATCACATTTCTCTAGTTCTCTGTTTTAAACACGTTTTTTTGATTTTTAGAGTGGCATGGAGAAAAAAACAGTACAGTAACAAACTGAAGCCCAGAATGGTACATTGACTTACATAAGGTCACCCAGTTAGTTGGTATGACCTAATTATCTGAAGTGCTAAGATGTGGCAGGGTCTGCATTCAAACACTGTCCACTGACTCCCAAGACAATATTTTGGCCACTCCATCAGATTGTCTCTGGGTAGATTCCCTGTCCAATGCCCCCTTGCCCACCTCTCTGCCAAGAGAGAATATAACTGAAAAACATTTTCAGAAAGCCTTCTTCCTCACTTAAGTTCAAATCCCACACTTGATACTTTCTGTTGGCATGACCTTGGACAAGGCAGTGAATATCCACCATTTACAAATGAGAAAATTTACTAATGAAGGCAAGAATCTCTGATTTCTCTTTCAAATTTGATCTTGATTTGAAGCTGAAATCATTTTGGAGATTCCCACTAATCGCAATTCTAGCTTCCCATGCTATTTTAGAGTTTTTAAAGTGTATAGCATTCTCTGAATGCTACATAATTCCCTTCTTCTCCCAGCCCTTCCTCCTTCTGGCCACAAATGCAGCATTCATCCACCTAAATAAAAAGGTGTTTCACTCCTTAGCCTAAGCGAGACTCCTTGATATTCCTAGAATGAGACATTCAATCTCTTGGTACTCTAGACATAATCTCCCTCTTTAGGAATAAGAGGGTTCATAGCCAACTAGTCCAGAAAATCTGATGAAGTCCCAAACTGATCCCATCATCCATTTCCACTTTCCCCCCTGTTAGTCAGTCTGCACCTTACCTGTGCCAGCAAAGGAAATCACAAAAAGCATCATAAACACCAGGGGGAAGATCTTCATGGTGACTGGTTGGCTGGAACCCAGGGATTACAAGAAAGGTGAAGGAAGTCTACTTCAGCAGAGGCCTGGAATAGACAGGACAGGAGATATCTGACCAGGCCAGGCCAGGCTCAGTTTACTTTGGTTCACTTTAGTTCTGCTCCTAAATATCTGAGACTGATTGAGGGAAGTTTCCCAGTAACCTAGAGTACCCATGTATTTATAGGACTAGAAGATTGCTCAACAGGATGTTAATATTTAAAATGCAAATTTTGTAATCCACCATGAAATTCTATATAATCCCACATGTTATTTAATCAAAGGTGAGGCCAAGTCACATGGGCTCCTTTTCCTGCTTCTGATTTCAAGTGGACTGGGAAGAATAAATTGAATGTTTTGGCCAAGGCAACTTCTCACAGGCAGAATTTCCCCTGCTGAAAATATTAAGGAATTTCTCCTACAAATTTCCCAGAAAAAAAACCCTGAAAGAATTTCACCTTCCCCAGGACTAGAGGTCAAATATTTTGAAAGTCCAATTCAAAAGACGATTGTAGGTTGATTCTAAGCTAGTTTAGGGAGCCACTTCATGGAAAGTGACTCCTCCAATAAGGCATTACACCTTGGTATCCTGTGCACCAGGAATTGTCCTAAGCTGTGGAGTTCTCACCTTCAAAATCCCTCCTGTAGATTAAAGCTCCTTTTCAAAATCGCCATCAATTTAGGAATAACTTTGGTTTTGCTTGGTCTCCTTCACTATTCTTCTCTGCTTCTTCTTCACCATGATACTTTCAAAATATAGGGATGTTCTCTTAAGGGAGGTAGTTTGGAAAAAGCATTGTTGGGAGCTCTATTTTCTAATTTCTGATCTCTGCCTGAGACCATGTCTGTGACATTGGGCACAGCATCTCTCTTCCTTTTTCCTTCTTCTGTTGTAAAATGAAAGTATAATGTTGAGATTTACTTTATATTCAAGGGGTGTGCTGTTATACGTTTAATCACCAGAACTTTAGGAAAAATAACATGGACATGAAATGTTTTAAGTTTAATCTCCATTCTGAACGTTTTCTCTATCCTTTTCTTTTGTATGAGCAAATTGACAAAATAATAAGTCAAGCTCTGATTTATAGTATTTGCTGATTTCTGAATTCTAAATATTCATACGAAATTTTAACAATCTCTTCTCAAGATACCTAGCAGTTGGCCCCAGGAAACTCCTACATGGAGATTTCCTTGAGTACTCAAAGGCTATGTCAGCAAAGTATTAGCTTTCATAGGTTCTCCTATAATGAATGGAAAGACTTTTGTTATGGTTCTAGGAAAAGGCTAAGTCTATTTTCTAAAGATCATTCTACCAATATGCAAAAAGGTTCTGTACAATTATATAACCCTCTGTATGGTAATATATAGATAAAAGAGAGCCAAAGTTATGCCCATGGGTAATCATAGCATTATGGGTATATTTATGGGATTCTCCATTGCCTATAAAATAAAGTATAAACTCCAGGTTTTGATATTCAAGACTTTGCACAATTGGTCTCCAGCCTTTATTTCCATACTTACCTTAAAACATTCCTTTTCATTTCTATTATTTCTTTGCTGAATGGACCACTGTCCATCCACTCTTCTTTGACTATAGTTAGCAGGGTAAGGAACAATGTGTAGGAGATTTGGAGAGTCAAATTTTGATTTGATGCCCAGGGCAAGCAGCTTCCTAACAGGGCTGACCAAACATGGAATAGACTGCCTCAAGATGGTATTAGGTTCTCAAGATGATGAGTTTCCCTTCATGGGAGCTCTGCAAGAAGAGTCTGGTGTCATTTGTCCTGTATGATATCCATGGAACTCTTTCCATATGTGAATTGGGCCATATGACTATAGAGATCCCTTCCAACTTTCGACTTCTGTGATACTCTGATTTTGTGACTCTAGGCAAATGCTTTTATTCCCTAGAGAAAGAAAGGAAAGGATAAGGAAATTTGTTATGTATAGCCTCAGTTCTTACTTCCACCAAACAATTTCTGTCCCTTCCCTATAGAGAATAAAAGAAAATCTAGGAAACTATTCTGAGAAACTAAAACTTATACTTTGTGGTACCTGAACACCCTAACAGTTATATAAAGGGTGAGGTTCTGGCAGGAAGATTTCACAATTTCAAGGAGTTCCTGTTTTGCCTTGGAGTATGAGTTCATTTCCTTGCTGACCTCTGCATTATACACACCCCTCTGCCATCCTTCTGACAAGCTTTAAACTTTTATCTGGAGTGCCATTAAGGATGTACCAGAAGGCAATGTGGACCAGGCACTTAGTGCATTAAATGAAGTTGGGACAGCTGTGCTTCCATTGGAAAGATATGGAAATCCAGGATCAAATGAAGGAACCATCCAGGCCTCTGGCACTAATGATCCTGTGGTAACTTCGTCTAATAGTAACATTAACAGTTATTCTAAGCTAGAAAGAACAGGGAGCTTGGAAAAGCATGGGAAAGAGATGATCTGCATTCTATTCTTGGTGCCATCCGTGATTTCAACAAGTACTTTAAGCACCATGTTAAATGGAAGTCTCTGTGCTCAACACTGAAGATAAAAATGATTTGGCCCCTGTCCTCAAAAGGCTTATTTTTTACTAGTGGTGTTGTGGAGAGTAGGGGATTATGTTGTATGGAATATAAAGTGAGAATAAGGGGAGCATTGGAGGCCACCACACAGTTTAGGAATATTTAGAGAGAAAAGATTTTCAGCTGAGGTGGGCATACAGAGGATACAATATCTAGGCTGAGTCTTCTATTCTGGCTTTCTATTCATTTATTCCAGGGTTTTTTTTTTTCCCAGATCAGAACCTGTAGCAGCTTCCCAAGGTACTTTACCTTTCATTTTCTCCACTCCAGACAGTGTGGAGACACCTGAAATACAACCTAGAATAGCTCTTGACACTAGTCAGAAAGGGAGGGAGGGGCTGGATTTCATATCTTTACTGATAAGCAGATAGGATCTTTGGTAAGATATTTTGATCATGGTTTCTGATTTTGTTTAGTCATCAGTGGTAAGAGCAGTTTTCTTCATGCAGAGGTTCACTGTGAGATAAAAGAGTGGGATCATCATCCTGGACCTCACAGAAATCTTGAGAAGATAGATGAAATCTTATCAAATTTTTTGAAATTCAAATGTAAGCCCAGCTTAAATCATCTTTCCTACAGAAATACCGACATTGAGACTTACTGGGGTCTGGGCATGAACAATATCTCCAGAATTCTCCAGACTTCTTTGGAACTTGAGGGAAATTTTCTGTCCAGAAGTTATTCAGTGGAGACAGAGGAAAATAAACAAATGTGGTCAGTTTCTAGTCGATGCATCTATATTGAGTCCTTCAGGAGTAGGGAACAGGGTACTTTTGTCAAAATACATGCCAGAGTCTCATAAGTCTCCATGGCAATGTCTCTGTGGGTTACCTAAAGTGATGTTATGCTTAGGAAGAAAAGGCATAATATAAAAATATTAAGCAATTAATTTGCAGAATCACAGAATTTTAGAACAGAAAGGGGCCTTCACCATTAATACTCATATAGCATACATGAACAAAACTCTCTACGATAATGTTTTCAATAAATGTTCATCCAACCTCTGCTTGAGAACCTTAAATGGAGTGAACCCGCTACTTCTCAAGGCAGTTCTTTTGTTTTTGAACGGTCTTAATTGTGAGGAAGTTGTTTTCCCCCTTATAGCAGGTCAGAATTTGTCTCTGTACCTTCTCTACATTCCTGATAATTCTACCCTTTAGGGTAAAATATAATAGTCCTGATATGGGGGGAAAGAGCCAAAATGGTGGAGTAGAAAGATAACACATATGCTAACTCCTAAACCACAGCCCATAAAATACCTGGAAAGAGGAGCTCCCAACGAATTCTGGAGCAGCAGAAGCCATACAGCAATGGAGTGGAGGAGATTTCTGTTTCAGAGAGCCCTGAAAAATGAAAACCAAAGGTCTGTTGCTCACCTGACCCGGAGGGGAGCCCAGCTCTGCCTTGACGACATCACCAACGGGACCAGATCCAAGCAGGCTTCAGGGATGGGGTCTCCAGCTGCAGTGCAGGTCCCTCAAACCACAAACACCTGAGGTCAGTGAGAGGGCCTTTTCAGCTTTCCAAGAGGGGAGTGGGGTGTCTCCATAATTTAGGCCCCCCCGGGAGGCAGCAGCAGAGACAGCAGCAGACAGGAGCTCCCAAAGCAGACAGGAGCTCAGATTCATTGTTGAAGGTCATCACATAAACCCCTGAGGGAACTGGGCCCCCGTGTAGTGGATCTTAATCTCACACTGAATAGCAGCCCTGCCCCCTCCCACTGAAAGCCCTGAGGCTTGCAAGCACCATTTGAATCTCAGCTACCAAGATCTACCTGGGTGGAACAGGAGGCGAGGTGGGTGTGGTGAGGAAACTCAGAAGTCAAGTAACCAGCTGGGAAAATGCCCAGAAAAGGGGAAAATATAAGACAATAGAAGTACTTTCTTGGAGAACAGATATCTCCTCCCATCCTTTCAGAAGAGGAAGAACAATGCTTACCATCAGGGAAAGACATAGAAGTCAAGGCCTCTGTACCCCAAACACCCAAAATAGATATCCAATGTGCTCAGGTCATGGAAGAGTTCAAAAAGGATTTTGAAAATCAAGTTAGAGAGATGGAGGAAAAACTTGGAAGAGAAATGAGAGAGATACAAGAAAAGCATGAAAAGCAGGTCAACACCTTGCTAAAGGAGACCCAAAAAAATGCTGAAGAAAATAACACCTTGAAAAATAGGCTCACTCAATTGGCAAAAGAGGTTCAAAAAGCCAATGAGGAGAAGAATGCTTTCAAAAGCAGAATTAGCCAAATGGAAAAGGAGGTTCAAAAGCTCACTGAAGAAAATAGTTCTCTCAAAATTAGAATGGAACAGATGGAGGCTAATGACTTTATGAGAAACCAAGAAATCACCAAACAAAACCAAAAGAATGAAAAAATGGAAGAGAATGTGAAATATCTCATTGGAAAAACAACTGACCTGGAAAATAGATCCAGGAGAGACAATTTGAAAATTATGGGACTACATGAAAGCCATGAACCAAAAAAGAGCCTAGACATCATCTTTCATGAAATTGTCAAGGAAAACTGCCCTGACATTCTAGAACCACAGGGCAAAATAAGTATTCAAGAAATCTACCGATCACTGCCTGAAAGAGATCCAAAAAGAGACACTGCTAGGAACATTGTGGCCAAATTCCAGAGTTCCCAGGTCAAGGAGAAAATATTGCAAGCAGCTAGAAAGAAACAATTCCAGTATTGTGCAAATACAATCAGGATAACACAAGATCTAGCAGCTTCTACATTAAGGAATCAAAGGGTGTGGAATGTGATATTCCAGAAGTCAAAGGAACTAGGACTAAAACCAAGAATCACCTACCCAGCAAAACTGAGTATAGTACTTCAGGGGAAAAAAAATGGTCATTCAATGAAATAGAGTACTTTCAATCATTCTTGATGAAAAGACCAGAGCTGAAAAGAAAGTTTGACCTTCAAACACAAGAATGAAGAGAAGCATGAAAAGGTAAACAGCAAAGAGAAGTCATAAGGGACTTACTACATTCCTACATGGAAAGACAATATTTGTAACTCGAAACTTTTTCAGTATCTGGGTAGTTGGTGGAATTACACACACACACACACACGCACGCACGCACGCACACAATGCACACAGAGCAGATTGTGAATTGAATAGGATGAGATCATATCTTTAAAAAATGAAGGTAAGCGGTGAGAGAGAAATGTATTGGGAGGAGACAGGGAGAAATGGAATGGGGCAAATTATCTCTTGTAGAAGAGGCAAGCAAAGGACTTTTTAGTGGAGGGAAAAATAGGGGAGCTGAGAGAAAAACATGAAGTTTACTCTCATCACATTTGACTAAAAGAAGGAATAAAATGCACACTCATTTTGGTATGAAAACCTGTCTTACAATACAGGAAAGTGGGGGAGAAGGGGATAAGCAGGGTGGGGGGGGGAAGATGGTAGGGAGGACAATGGGAGGAGGGAGCAATTTGAAATCAACACTCTTGGAGAGGGACAGGATCAAAAGAGAGAATAGAAGCAATGGGTGGCAGGATAGGATGAAGGGAAATATAGATAGTCTTACACAACATGACTATTATGGAAGTGATTTTCAAAACTACACAGATATGGCCTGTATTGAATTGCCTGTCTTCCCAAAGGGAATGGGTGGGGAGGGAGGGATAGGGAGAAGTTGGAACTCAAAGTTTTAGGAAGAACTGTTGAGGATTGATCTTGCTACTAGGAAATAAGAAATACAGGTAATGGGGAATAGAAAGTTATCTGGCCCTACATGACAAAAGAAAAGATGGGGACAAGAGAAGGGAGGGATGATAGAAGAGAGGGTAGATTGGTGATAGGGGAAATCAGAATGTGTGGTGTATTGGGGTGGGGGAGGGGACAAATGGGGAGAAAATTTGGAACCCAAAATTTTGTGAAAGTGAATGTAAAAACGTTAAATAAATAAATTTCAAAAAATAGTCATGATTTGGGGTCTTCCTTATGATAAACTTTCACATAATTAAAGACGACTACCTCAAGGAGAAAAAAGGGAACTTTAACAGATGGAGGTCTGTTTTGAGGGGAGATGGAGGGGGAGGAAAGGATAGAACTATGGAACATTCTGTTTTCTCTTCTCCAGTCAAAGCATCTCTAATTTCTTTTGTAACCAGAACCTCAAAAAGCCTTAATATAGGAATCTCTTGTTATTAGTTGAAACTGTCTGCGTAGCACTCTGCACCTATGCAAGGAACATAACTGTTGAGAACTATAAGCAAGAGACATCCTGGTTTCATCTGTATTCCAATTTTGAGAGAGAAATTAGTCAATAAACATTTATTTAGTGCTTACTATATGCCAGGCATTTTGCTCTGTGCTGGAAATACAAAATAAAAAAGAAAAGACAGTCCCTGCCCTCAGGAGCTTAAGTTCAAAAGTAGTATAACTGGTGTTAAACATGAAAAAAATTGCTAAACTCACTCCTTAAATGAAAGTCATGGAGCCCATGAGTCAACCTATTAGTCAGAGGGACTCATTATAAGCAGTTTTCTGGGATAGGTGACTGTAGCACATTAATAGAGAAAAGTCATTGTTGCTCTGAGGCTGGAAGCACAGGGAGACAGTCATTTCAAGCCTTCAGAAGTTTTTAGATTATAAGAACTGGAAGGACTTTACAGATGATCAAACCCAGCAACTGGTAGCAGAAAAGAGTACTGGTTTTAGAATCAGGGGACCTCAGTTTGAATCTTGACTCTACCACTTATTATTATCCTTTTTTATGTACCTTTTACTCTCCTTCCTATTGCAATTCAAGACTCTTCCAAGATCAGTCATATCTAATTATCTAAAATTATATTCATTTCCTTATTCTGTCTCATTTATTTTATGGATAGATTTATCTAAGTCTGAAAGGGATAAATTGAAGCTCCCCCCCCCGCCATGAGTATAGTTTTACTTTGTGCTGCCTCCTGTAACTCATTTAAGTTTTCCTTCAAGAATTTAGATTCTGAGGAGAGGATTCTTGGACAATCTCAGAGTAGGTGAGAAACTTCTCCAGATTTCCCCCATAAACAAAATAGTACTTTGGGGGAAAATAAAGAGCAGTAAAAAATAAACAAGAGTTGGGGCAGAACAGTGGTCCTCCTGGGACAATTGGAGAAGATCTGAAGAAAAATCCCATGACTGAGGTTAGATCTAATTGAAACAGCAAGCAGCAAGACCTGGGGCTTGCTGGGTTGGGAGGTAGCCTTGCCCACAGCCACAGGAATTTTTACCTCCCAGACCATGTAGGGAGTTGAACACCTAAGTAGGGAATGATTGAGGGAATCTCTGCCGATAAGGGATGCTGGGTCCTGCTGTGCAGCCAAGACATAACCCTGGGTGAGAAGGAACCAGCCAATGCCTGGGGAATACAGAAGGGAGGGGACACTACTGACTGTGACCACTTATAAAAGTGCAGAGTTCTAGGTGTGTTTTTAGGCCAGCAGGTAGAAGTGAAGGATCATAAACCAGAGATACTGTGTCCCATACACCAGGACTAGAGATGGTTATAATGACAAATTCCTATTTAAAAATAATGAGCAGGCAAAAGAGAAAGAAACCAGTCATGGAAAGTTACTATAGAAGCACAGAAGATATGGAAGCAAAAAAATAACTTCTCCTACCCATAGAGCAATGTCAATTGGTCACTTGCCGAAAAAGAATTCATAGAAAAACTTTAAAAAGACTTTAAAAATCGAATGAGAGAGATTGAGGGAAAAAAATTTTAAAAAATATAAACAATCCAAGAAAAACAAGATTAGGAAAAGAAAGTTACAACAGACCATGAAATATTAAAACAAAATGTGGAAGAATTTTAAAAATAGAAGGGAATATGACACATCTCAAAAGAAAGACAACTGATGTGGAGAACAGATCAAGAAAAAACATAGGAATAGTTGCACTACCTGAAGGCTACAATCAAAAAAAAAATATTGATACTATAATACAAGCGATAAAAATGGGCCTAAAATAAATACCTCTTCTCCCTTTATTTTCCATTAGTATTTTGGCTTCATCTCATAGATATTTGCATTATTGTTATATTCAGAAAGGAAGGACCTCTCTCTTACTGAAATCTAGATATAAATGATAGAAATTGATTAAAATAGTCTCAACAGCTAGGTTGAATCATGGAATCACAGTACTTGAGAATCAGAAGGAACCCTATCTGCCACTTAGTCCAACCTAAAAGGCATGCCCACTATAATACCAATATGTATCTTCTAATTTTTGCTTAAAGATGTCTAAATAGAGGCAATCTACCACCTCTTGAGTGAGCCCATTCCATTATCAGATGGTTTAATTAAACATTTTTCCCAAGCATACATTCCTCTCTTCACAACTTATGCCCATTGTTGCTAATTATGTCTGAGACAAGGACAAGAACAAACTTAATTCCTCTTCCACATGAAAGCCCTTAAAATACTGGAACATAGCTCTTTATATCCCTTCCCATTCTTCTCTAAGCACTATATTCCCAGTTTGTTCAAATCATCTTCATGATTTAAATTTAAGGTCTATTGTTATCCTCCTGTGGGCACTCTTCACTTCATCAGTGTCCTTCTTAAACTGTGATGCTCAGAATTTGATACTTCCAGTGGGGATGAATGAAGGCAAAGTATAGAGGGATTATCAATAACCTATTCCTGGAAGCTTTGCTTTTCCTAAATTAATCTAAGATTGAGTTAAATTTTGTGGCTGCCAAATCACAATACTAACTCATATTAGATCACAGTCCATTAAAATTCCCAACTATATTTCAGAATAACTGTTGTCTTCTCATACTTACACTATCTTTTATTTTGTAAAGTTGATATTGTGTACCTAACCATAAGGCTTCACATTTGTCCATTATATTTCATCTGATTAGATTCAACCTAAGATTGTCTAGCTTTTCAAGGTCTTTGTCAATCTAACCTATTATTCAGTGTGTTATATCTCCCTCGGACTTGGTGTCATTTGCAAATTTGATGATTGTTACATCCAAGTCAGTGAGTTAATCAATATTAAGTACCTACTGTGTGCTAGGTATTCTTGGAAAGGCTGGGGATACAAAGAAAGGTAAAAGTTAGTCCCTGCTCTCAGGGAGTGTATAGTCAAACAAGGATGACAACAAGTAAACAACTATTTACCAGAAAGAATTAAAGGTAATTACAGAGAAAAAGCACTAAATTTAAGGGGTTTAAGAAAGGCCTCTTATAAAAGTTGGGATTTTAGCTGAAATTTGAAAAAGATGACAAGGAAACAAGAAGATAGAGACAAGGAAATAGAGAGATTCAGGCATGGGAGACAGACAATGAAAATGCCTGGAGTTGGGTAAAGGAGTGATGTATACAAGGGAGAGCAAGGAAGCTAGTGTCACTGGATCAAAACATACACAATGGGGTTTACCTACACTAGAAAAGTTGTAAGGGGTTAGGTTATGGAGGAATTTTTAAGTCAAACAAATTTTATATTTGATCCTGGAGGAAATAGGGAGCCACAGAAGTTGATTGAACGGAGGTATAGAGAGAGATGAAGTGTGATATGGCCAGATTTTTAATCAAGGAAGATAAAATTGACAATTGAGTATAGGATGTATTACAATGGGGAGATACTTGGTATGAGGAAACCAACCAGCAAGTTGTTGTAATAGTCTAGGTGTGAGGTTGCAAGGGTCTATACTAGGGTGGTAGTTGTGTCAGATGAGAGAAGGTGACATATGAAAGGGATGACATGAAGATAAAAATTATAATGAATGACAACTGATTTCATTTGGAGTAGTTAGGGGGAGTGAGGAGCTGACAACACCCCATCAAAGTTTGGAGTTTGGGTGACTGGGAGGGTAGTGCTAACTTCCATAATAATAGAAAAATAGGATAAGAAGGATTTGAGAGGGGAAATAATTGTTCAGTTTTGATCTTAAAATTTTTGTGTGACATAAAGGGATGTCTAAAGAGATATGAGACTGGAGGTTAGGAAAGAGGCTAAGGGTGGAACCAATAAATATGAGATACCATCTGTGTAAAGATGATACTAAAATTCATGACAGATGATATCACAAATTTAAATGGTATAGAGGGTATAATGGTATAAAGAAGGCCCAGGACAGAACCTTGGAATATGCCCAAGGCCAATAGGCATGACCGGGATGAGGATAAATCAAAGGAAACCAGGAAAGAACAGTCAGACAAATATAAAGATAGCAGTCTCAGATAAAAATATATCGCAGTGTCAAGCAAGGATCAGAGGACTGCTCTACCTGAGACCTCCTGCCACTGACATAGAACCACTAACAGCTAATGCTTTGAATCTGGCCAACCAACCACTTCTAGATTCTGCTAATTATATTATCACATAGTGAAGGAGCAGGAGCCAGCTCAAACTGGCTTGACAGAAGTGAATGTTAAAATTTTAGTGTGATACTTAACATTTCAGAAATCAGCAAATGTTACACATCAGAGCGGCATTCATTGTTTTGTTAATAGTCTACACTTAAGAAAGGGATGTAGAAAATGTTAATCATTCAGCTCAAAGTCAAAACATGTGTCATACCTACATTGTTAGTGTTTTTTTTTTTTTCAGGAGAGTCAGTTGTTAAGCATTTACCAAAATATTGTTACATAAAGCCCATATCTCTCCATTGTCCTCACAGGAATGATTTGAAATATTTTATCAAAAGCTTCATTAAAATCTAGGCAAACTGTATTCAGATTATTTCTCTCATCTACTGGTTTAATTATTCTATCACAAAAAGCAAAGTAGGTTAATCTGGTGTGATCTATTGCTGGTGAAGTCATGTAATCACTCTGTGTAATCACTAACTCCATGGAATCACATCTTCACTTTTTAGATACTACCTGTTTCCATAGAAATCTTATAATTTTCCCTATTACTCAAGTCAAAATTACAGATAGTTCTCTGTCCCCCTCTTCTTTTTAAATGTGGACAATATATATTTGTCACCAATACTGTGGTACCACTCCCATTTTCCACCATCTTTAAACATCATTGATATTATTTCAGCTATCACACTTGCCAATTCTCTCAATGCCTCAGGTTGTAGGTATTGTGGGCCAAATGTCAAATTTTCCAAGGGCAGCTCAGTGTTCTCTTACTATCTCCTTAATTATCTTGCTATCAAGTCCTCACTAGTCAATTTTTTGCCTTTTAGTTCTAATGCAAATATCACATCCATTGGCAGAAAAAAATGGAATCAAAATTAAAGTTAAATACTTCTTCTTTGACTCTAGTGTCAGTTATCCTCTCATTTGCCTAAAGGAAATCTGTTGTCTCTTTTTTTGCCACCCACTTTAAAGCTCTGCCTTTTCCAAATTCTCTCTTTTAGAAATACTAAGCAATAAATATTTCTCTGGTTTGAAAAACTGAAGGAAGAAAACTTTAACAATACTGACCTGTAGAAAAATAGTGACCTGTGGTAAATCCCTTTCCCACTGCCTTGTCAAAGGACTAGCCACTTTCTGTAGCTTGTTAAAAAATTCAAGGAGCAAGGCACTGCACTGAGGGTGTTTTTTCTCTCTTTTTGCAGGCTTTTATTTTTGTCTCATCTAAATCCCATTATATTGATATAGAGATAGGTGTCTATATATAAGAGAAGGCAGATGAAATTCAGTTTTATGCTGATAGTAAAAATCCAAAGTGCTTTTATGATTCCCTGAAAGCTATTTATGGACCAAAAACCTATGATGCAGCACAACTACTCAATGATGATGAAGCTATATCAATTAGTGATAAGGGCATGATCCAAGAGAGATGGGCTGAACACTTTCATAGTGTTATCAACAGACCATCATCAATGCTGAGGCCATTGACTATTTATCTCAAGTTGAAGTCAATCCCTCCTAACCTGAACTTGCAACTGAAGAAGAGGTTTTGAGGGCCATTAGGCTCCTTTCATGTGGCAAATCACCTGGTACTGATTCTCTTCCAGCTGACATTTACAAGGTAGAGGAACCATTTCTCAAACAAAAGTTGACAGAAATTTCTCAGGTTATATGGTAACAGGAGGTTATCCCCAAGGAGTTCAAAGATGCCTCCATTGTCCATCTCTATAAAGGTAAGGGGAATACACCATCCTGCGATAATCATGGGGGTGGGGGTCTCCTCAGTCATTGCTAGGAAAATTCTTGTTAGAGTCCTCCTAAATAGGCTGGTCCTTCACCTGGAAGATGGTCATACCTGAGAGCCAGTGTGGTTTCAGAAATGGCTGAGGAACACTCAATATGGTGTTTGCTGCCTGAAAACTCCAGAATAAATACCAGGAACAGAATAGAAGTCTGTACATAACATTTGTAGATCAGACCAAGGCCTGTGACACTGTTAGTTGTGAGGGCTTTTGGAGAATTAGGTCAAAATTTGGTTCCCCAGAGAAGTTCATCAGTATTGTGTGACAATTTCATAATGCCATGTTTGCCTGGGTTCTGGATAGATGACAGTGCTCTCATGCCTTTCCAGTCACCAGTGGAGTGAAACAGGGCTAGATGCTTGCTCCCAGGCTTTTTAGCATGATGTTTTCAGTCATGGAGTCAAATGCTTTCCATGAGGATGAATACAGCATCAAGGTCAGCTACCATACTGATGGTAAGTTCTTCAATTTGAAAAGGTTACAAGCTAAGACCAAAGTGGAGGGAATGATGGTGCATGGTTTTGTGTTTGCAGATGACTGTGCACTCAATGCAGCCTCTAAAGCTGAGATGCAACAAAGTATGGATCAATTCTCTGCTGCCTGGGGTAATTTTGGCCTAATAATTAACACCACGAAAACACAGGTGCTCCATCAGTCACCACCACGCCATCCATACATGGAATCATTGGTTACAACAAATGGAGAAGTTTTGAATGCTGTGAATAAGTTCACTTACCTTGGTGGTGTACTTTACAGGGATGTACACATTGACAATGAGGTTGATGCACACATTGCCAGAGCTACCTCAGTGTTTGGGAGGCTCTGAAGAAAAATTTGGGAGAGAAGAGATGTTAGACTGACTAAAAACTGAAGGTCTAGAGAGCCGTTGTGTTGACTTCATTGTTGTATGCCTGTGAAACATAGACAGTCTACCAGTGCCATACCAGGAAACAGCTGCTTTCATTTGAACTGTCTTAGGAAGATTCTGAGGATCACCTGGCAGAATAAGGTAGCAGACACGGAAGTCCTTGCTTGAGCTGAACTGCCAAGCACTCAAACTATGCTTCACATTGTCTAAATGCAAAATGTATGCTTGCAAAAAGATTATTTTATGGAGAATTCACATGGGCCAGGTGATCACATGGTGGTCAGAAGAAGCGATACAAGGACACTCTCAAGGTCTCTCAAGAACTTTGGATTCAACTGTGCGACATGGGAGACACTGGCACAGGGCTGCTCAGCATGGCATGCCCACATCAGAAAGGGTGCTATGCTCTATGAGCAAAGCAGAATTGAGACAGCACAAAGTTAATGTAAGATGTGAAAATTTGGAGTATTCACCCTAAATATTCACGTGGACTATCTGTGCCCAACCTGTGGTAGAGCATTCCAAGCTCATATTGGTCTGATCACCCACAGTCAGACACACTGAAATTTCACTTTATCACAGTGATGTTATTTTGGTCTTCTTCGAGAATGAAGGACAACAACCGACCAACCAGTCTATATGTGTGTGTGTGTGTCTGCATGTGTGTGTGCGTGTGTGTGCGTGTGTGTGTGCGTGTGTGTGCATGTGTGTGCGTGTGCGCATGTGTGTGTGTAAATTCCAAATCTCAGAAGTCGTAATTGTCTAAACTAAACCATTCTTCCTCTTCCAGAACAGATATTACAATAGGATCACAGAAGTCACTAAAGGGCAGCTAAAGGTGAGAAAAAGGGTATGAATATAATTAAGGTGGGAAGGAGCCATTCTAGAACCCTGCTTGGTCAGTGGAACTCAAAGTCCTTTCCAGTAGCAACTGGGAAGTTCTATCTGTCCAATCACCAACAAAAGGGCCAACTTCTGAAAGTGAGGGCCCACAGCAATCATGCTACTTTTTTTCCCCTGGAGATTCTGACTACAAGGGCTGTTTTTGATATTAGCCCCTCTGCCTTATGCATTGTGGAACTATTTCTCTTTCTCTAATTCTCTGATCATGTGAGTTTATTCAAACGATAAGATATAGGACCCCTGGAGTCTTCCAGGTCCAGCCCAGATTCACCTTCCTTCAGGAAGATTAAAATGATCTATCCCATACAAATTTCTCCTACCGCTTGTTCAAGTCTCTCATATTATCACAGAAAAGTATAATTTCAGGGTTGGAAGAGACTTCAATGGCAAACTAGTCCAAACATACCTGAGAAACTTATTCTCTCTACAACATATATTTATATAAATAATTTTAGAAGGCAAATTCATTATTCTGCTTTTGAATAGTTATAATTTTTAAGAAGTTTCTCCCTATATCAGTGTAAACTTATTTCTCCACTGCTTATACTGGTTCATTATTCTTAGTTCTAGCCTCTGGAGTCCAATAGAACAATTTTGAACTTCCTTTTCAGTGGCAGACTTCAAATGCTCTTCTTTGGCCCTATCATGCTGTTCTAACAAAGTCCATCTCATGGAGCAGGTATGGAGATAGACTTGTATGCTTTGGCCCTTTCAGAGGGACACATGTGCTCTGGTAACTTGTCAAAGAACCCACAGATACTTAATGGTCTCAGTGTGTGGAAAGGGGTGAGGAATGAAGATGGAGGTGGGATATCAACACTGAAGGCTATGGAAATTATTTTACCATAGTCATCTGTTATTAGTTATCATTACTACAACAACTACATGAAAGAGGATAGGCCATTAAGCCAGGAACTGCAGCCAGTTCATCAGACTTCAAATGGAGAAAACAAATTCGCCATTCCTCACTTACTCTTCTTCTTTTGTTTATGTCATTTGGGACAGTTCCAAGTCTTTCTTGGACTTCCACAGAGGGGGAGGGGAATTTCTAACCTTAAATAGTGTTCTTTTTTTATCCTTTGTTATGAATAAAGGTATTTCTATTGTACTTTATTGTCCCCGAGTGTCTCATTGCAGTCTAACTCTGTGCATGGATCATTGGACTGGCCTCAGATAGGCCCAGATTAAAACAGACATTTAAATTGTGATATCTGTGGGACATGAAATTTGAAATGTATAATACCAAGTTGATGATGTTTGACCACATCTCAGAATAGGGACCAGTGCTGGAAAAATAAATCTAAAAGTCATCTTTGAACTGAACAGTTAGGTGATGCATTTTTAAATTTTATTTCTGTATATTTTCCTCTGAGTTATTTATAATTTTATTCCCTGCGACCAAGTAGTCGCATTGTATCCATTCAATCTCCTTTCAAATATTTAATAACTCTTATTATCTTCCCTTCCTCCAAATCTCTTTTCTGCTTTAAACAAATCCAGTTCCTAACTGATCCTTCTTTGGCATGGTTCTCTTACTACATTGGTCAGAGTTGTAATAAGTTTGGGGTAACTTTTCTGAGGAAGGTGCTCACATTGCAGAAGGATCTCACACTTCTTTCTCACAGTGACTACATCCTACACCTTATGTCTTAGTCCTCTCATTATACATGGGGCATCTACACTGACTCCAACCCAAGTGACACCTAGCCATGTTACCAAAATGGTTCTTTTACAATGATCCCTCTCTCAAAATCAGCCTTCTTTCTCATGTTCCACAGGAATGAGTGATAGATTTTCTGTGGCATAAGCTGCTCCCTTTTAACATAGCAATAGTGGAACTGTCCTCTATACAAACAAATATTCATTTCCAAACTCCTGTGTCAAAAAGCAGAATAGGTTGACTTGGGAGGATGTGGACTTGCCCTGGATAGAAGTTTTCTGGTAAAGTCTGGATGACTTATTACAGATGTGGCCTTGGGCAACTCATTTATTCTTCCTAGGACTCATTTTCCACATCTACAAAATGAGACTTGATTTCACTAATTCTAAGTCTACATCCTATGTTGTAGAGCTGATTCTTCTTTAGGAACTGCTCAGACTAACTGGCATCTGAATACTTTCCCAAGGCTAAGATTATGTAATTATAGGATTGATCTAGGAGTCAAGAGACTTGGTTTCTAATCCTGGTGGTGTTTTTCAGTCATGTCTAACTCTTTGTGATCCCATTTGTTTTAGGTTTTTTTTGGTTGTTTTTTCTTTTTGTCATGATCCTGAAGTGGTTTGCCATTTCCTTCTGCAGCTCACATTAGAGATAAAGGAACTGAGGCAAACAGGATTAAGTAACTTGCTCAAGGTCACAAAGCTAGTAAGTGTTTGAGACCAGATTTGAACTCAGGAAGATGAGTCTTCCTTACTGCAGGACTGGCACTCTATCTACTTCACCCCCTAGATACCCTCCCCACCTAACTGCTGCCTCCTAGTCTTGGTGGTGTTTCTATAGAGCTACTGGGAAAATCCATAGGATTGACATGTTGTGATTGAACCTTGGAGATCATCTAATCCATCCCCATTATATAACGCCTCAACAAATGGAAATCCAGCCCAAGGAAGTAAATTACCCCCAGGTCACTCAAGGCCATGCAAATGTTGTAACTATAATGTTGTTGTTTGACTAGATGACCTTAGGGGTACCATTCTGTTTTAATATTTTACAAATCTATAATCTTCATATTCTTAGGGGGGAATTTTATTTAGTTAAGGAAGTCATGAGGAAGTACATGGCATTTCTAAGGAGTTTTTGGAGGGAGAGAAAGCTATTGTAAGTTCACAACCATAATAGCAGAGTGCTATAATTCGTTAAGGCTTTCCAAAGTATTTTCTTCCCCTACCCCTGTGAGGTAGATAGTCTAAGTGTTCTGATCCCCATGCTGTAGCCTAAGAAATTGAGGCTCAGAAGCTGAAGAAGTTGCCCAAAGTCGTTTGGCTAGTAAGTGATGGGTTTGTTCATTATGAGTCATGTGGTCTTCCCACTGAATGTCATTTTCTCTCTATCTGCTTGGCAATTTTTATTCCCCCATGAAGAAGAAAATGAAAAGGTCACCAGCTCCATGGCTCACAGATAATAAAATTTATCTCATGTAACATTTACAGAGCCTAAAACAACCAAGGCAAGGCCTCAACTACCAGAAACCAACTAGTTGTGAAGTGTATCAGCTGTGAAGCCAGCATGATGATCTGTCACAAATTTGAAGCAGAATTCATTACAAGGTTAATATCCAAATGTCTGTGCAGAAGAAGGGATATGTGAATGAGAATTTCAAAGAGAAGAGAATGTGCTTTCTGTGTCACCCAGGAAGAAACAATCTGCCTGGCCCATAGAAGAAGAGGTGAGAAGGGATATGATTGAGGGTGTTTATTAGAAACTAATTTGCTTGATGAAAGCTAGGAGGTGGTGATTGTCTCAAGGAATCCTTCTCCTGTGATTCCTCAATCTTAGGATTAGAAATGTAGTCTTTTACAGCAGGGTCTAGCAAAGCCACACGTTCCCACTTTGGTATCCTTCCAGGGACACATCCCATTGCGACAAAGACCAGAATTCTCCTTGCATGCTTGGGCACTATTTATTGGACTGCTTCTTTGAAGAGGTTTATCTCCTGCATAGAGAATAGAACTTTTAAATGCAGATTCAGTCTCAACCTAACAAACCCAAACTGAAAACATCAGCCTAATACTGAAAGGAAAACTCTGTACCCTAAATTCCTGCCTCTGATACTCAAAATCTTAACTAACCCCAGGTTAACCGAATCCCATGTCAGGAACTGGTGAGATAATTTCAAATTTACCTATGTATTTTTTCCTTAATTAACCATTGAACCAACATTTGTTGTCTACTAAGTACTAGACCCTGTATATGGCTCCACAGAAATAAAGGCAGAAATAAGAAGAATGCTCTTAAGCAGCTTACATTCTCAGAAAGTAGTAGGAGGTAGGGTACGGTAAATATGTTACAGACACATATAACTATATGCAAGCTATATGCAAAGTAAATGATCTGAAGGATAAAATTCTAGCTACAGATATCAGTAAAGTTCTCTTGTAGAAAGGTGAGTCTTGACTGAGCTTTGAAGGAAGCCAGAAATTTTAAGGGGATGCAGGAAGAGAGAGAATTTATTCTATGCAAGAGGAGCAACCTAGGTAAAGTCAGAGAGATGGAAGGTGGAATGCCAGGTGTAAGGAACAGCAAGGAACGCAGTTTGACAAGACTGTAGAATCCTCAAAGGGGAGTAATGTTTTAATAAGGTCATAAAAGTAAATTAACCAAAATGTAATTCTACAGATTATACTTATTATCCTTGTGACTGTAGGTAGGACACTGATCTCCAAGCCTTATTTTTCTCATCTTTATATAGTGGTAAGGGAACAACTAGGTGGCACAGTGGATATGGTACTGGTCTTGGGATCAGGAAGATTCATCTTCCTGAGTTCAAATCTGGGCTCAGACACTTACTAGTTGTATGACCCTGGAGAAGTCATTTAACCCTATTTGTCTGAGTTTCTTCATCTGTAAAATGAGGCTTGGGAAGGAAATGACAAACTACTCCAGTATCTTTGTCAAGAAAACACCAAATGGAATCACAAAGAGTTGATCACAACTGAATAATAATAACAAAATGTAGCAGTAGGATAAAAATATCTGTAATACTTCTGTCAAAGGGGTCTTATGTACAATGAATAATGTTATTATAGAATTTTGCAAACCTTAAAATTCTACCTCCTATGATTATCATTAATAATATAAAAAGTAGCAAATATTTTGAATGCTGGGTCTATATTTGATTTTATAATTCATTTATTTGCATTTATTGAGAGTATCAAGATATAACACTTTAAAATATGGTACAACAGAAGAAAGGCTCATATTTCCTAAAGACTTCTCAGAAAGATACTAAAAGAGAAAAAAACAACAAGAAAAACAAACTGAATACTATCTCCATTTAGTATCCCTGTTGCTCTCAATGGTACTTGGAAATGTGAAGTCAGGGAGAGTGCTAGCTTTCATCTAAAGACAACCTTACTTTATAATCTCTGAAGAGTTACTGTCTGTGTAACTTTGGACAAATTCCTTCCCCTCCCTGGGCCTTAGTTTTCTTATATCTAAAAGGAGGGGCTTGGACAAAAAGATTTCTTAGATTTATTCCTGTTTTAAATCTTTGAAAGCCCAACAAGGACCTGGGTTCAAATGGGCATTTTATGTGATCATAAGCAAATCTCTTAACTTCTTTGGGCCTCAGTTTTCTTATCTGTAAAATGAGGGAATTAGAGTAGATGCACTTTCAGTTTTCTTGCAGTTCTGATGCTATTATCCAATGAAACTTCCTGAGCCTCAATTTAAAGATGATAATATGGCTTATCATGTTTTTGGTTCCTTTGGTAAATATTTCACAAGTATGTCTTTATCTTGTTTGGGCCATGTTCAAGAATACTGTGATCTGTATATGGCCTTTGGCCCATGTTTGACACCTCTTGTGTGGTAGATAAAATGATGGTCCTGGAGTAAGGAAGATATGAGTTCAAATCCTGCCTCTGATACTTACTAGTTATGTGACCCTGGAAAACTTATTTATCCTCTCTCAGCCTTAGTTTCCTTACACATAAAATGAGGAAATTGGATTCAATATCCTCTAAGGTTCTAAATCTGTTCCTCTCCTTTCTTTTTTCATTTTGCTTTACTTGGGGTGATTGGTACTGTGTTTCAAAAATAATGAATGAATTTTTGCTATGACTCTTTTCAAATGTGTTATGGTCCATTTAACAATTCCATAAGTTTATGTCAAGACTGGCACTGCATCACTCTTAATTGCTTCCCCTTAGGCTTTATTTTTAGGAAATCTCTAAGTTTCTTCACATACACAGCTGTAGCCTTCTCCTTGAAAATGTTAGGTTTTCTCTGGAGGAGAAGAGACAGAGCTATTTATGAGTATTGCTTTTGTCTGTCACTTCAATTTGATCTCTGGATTCAAGTTTGAATTTTTAGTCTCTATCTTTCCTTGACATATATTGAGAACTTCACCAAAAAAATCCAATTTAAACTTTCTCTCTCTCTCTCTCTCTCTCTCTCTCTCTCTCTCTCTCTCTCTCTCTCTCTCTCTCTCTCTCTCTCTTTCTCTCTTTCCCTCTTTCTCTTTCTCTGTCTCTCTCTCTGTCTCTCTCTCTTTCTCTTTTTCTCTTTTTCTCTTTCTCCCTCTCTCTCTGTCTCTCTGTCACACATGCATATATGTATATGTATACATGTATGTGTATATGTGTACATGTGTGTATGTAATACATATATGCATATTCCTTCATATAGGCACATATGTGTATATATAAAATTTTGGTATAATTACAGAAAGATGTCATTAGCTAGAGAAGCTGCTTAATTTGTTATTGTTCTTGTTATTGTTATCATTAAAAGAAGTATGATGATGACAAGATAGTCCTACCTTCAGCACCCTCAAGGTTTCTCTTCTCTACCTGTCCTACAACTTCAGCTACATCTTCCTGTGTAGCCTCATTCTGTCTCCCTGTGGAAGCCTGGACCTGGAAAAACAGAAAGAGAGAAACAAAAAGAAAGCAAAAGATTCTCATGATTGTTATTTGGGGAGCTTCAGGAATCCTACAAGTTGCTGCTTATTAGGAACTATACTTGGAGTCTCCAATTTATAGGAGATGTCCTGGCACTGGGCGCATGAGGACAGCTGGTTGGCTGCACATTATTTGTGTTGGCTGCAAGTTATGTTGTCTTGGCTACACAGAGTTTCTCTTTGATGCTACAATTCCTGAGCGTTATATCCCCTCATTTCCTCTGTTTACCAACAGCTGTCCATTGACCTATCCTGCTTTCCAGCTGCTTAACTTTCCTTTTTTGGGGGAGGGGGGATTTTTTTATTTTTATTTTATTTATTTTTTGTAAGTTTTCAACATTCATTTCCACAAAATTTTGAGTTCCTAATTTTCTCATCTCTCCCCTCTCCCCACTCCAAAACACTGAGCACTCTGATTACCCCTTCCACCAATCTACCCTCCCTACAATCACCTCTCCCTTCCCTTATCCCCATTTTCTCTCTTGTCCTGTAGGGTAAGAAAATTTCTATACCCCATTACCTGTATTTCTTATTTCCCAGTTGTATGCAAAAACAATTCACAACATTAGATCCTAAAACTTCAAGTTCCAACCTCTCTCCCTTCCTCCCTCCCCACCCATCCCTATTGAGAAGGCGAGCAATTCAATATTGGCTATATATGTGCAGTTTTGCAAATGACTTCCATAATAGTGGAAAAGACTAACTATATTTCCTTCCATCCCATCCTGTCCCCTCTTTCTTCTATTCTATCTTTTGACTTTGTCTCTCCACAAGAGTGTTTACTTCTAATTCTTCCCTCCTTCCATTTGCCCTCCCTTCCATCATTTCCCCCACCCTGCTTATCCCTTTATCTCCAACTTTCCTGTAGTGTAAGGTAGGTTTTCATACCAAATTGATTGTGCATGTTATTCCTTCCTTGAGCCAAATGTGATGAGAGTAAGCTTCACTTTTTCCCTCTCACCTCCTCCCTTTTCCCCTCCATTGAAAAAGCTTTTTCTTGCCTCTTTTATGAGAGACAATTTGCTCCATTTCTCCCTTTCTCCTCCCAATATATTCCTCTCTCACCCTTTAATTTTATTTTTTAGATGTGTTCCCTTCTTACTCAAATCACGCTGTGCTCTGTCTCATTGTCTATGTCTGTCTGTATGTCTGTCTGTCTCTGTCTCTCTCTGTGTCTCTCTCTCTCTCTGTGTCTCTGTCACTCTCTCTGTCTCAGTGTGTGTATGTGTATGTGTAATCCTTGCAACTATCCAGATACTAAGAAAAGTTTCAAGAGTTACAAATATTATTTTTCCATGTGGGAATGTAAACAATTGAACTTTAGTAAGCCCCTTGTGATTTCTCTTTCCTGTTGACATTTTCATGCTTCTCTTGATTCTTGTGTTTGAAAGTTGATTTTCTTTTCAGCTCTGGTCTTTTCATCAAGAATACTTGAAAGTACTCTATTTCATTGAGTGACCATTTTTTCCCCTGAAGTATTATAATCAGTTTTGCTGGGTAGGTGATTCTTGGTTTTAATTCTAGTTCCTTTCACTTCTGGAATATCACATTCCACACCCTTTGATTCCTTAATGTAAAAGCTGCAAGATCCTGTGTTATCCTGATTGTATTTCCACAATTCTTGAATTGTTTCTTTCTGGTTGCTTGCAATATTTTCTCCTTGATCTTTGAACTCTGGAATTTGGCTACAATATTCTTAGGAGTTTCTCTATTTGAATCTCTTACAGTAGGTGATTGGGGGACCCTTTCAATATTTATTTTGCCCTCTGGTTCTAGAATATCAGGGCAGTTTTCCTTGATAATTTCATGAAGGATGGAGTCTAGGCTCTTTTTTTCATCATGACTTTCAGGTAATTCCATAATTTTTAAATTGTCTCTCTGGATCCGTTTTCCAGGTCAACTGTTTTTCCAATGAGATATTTCACATTATCTTCCATTTTTTTCATTCTTTTGGTTTTGTTTTGTAATTTCTTGGTTTCTCATAAAGTCATTAGCTTCTATCAGTTCCATTCTAATTTTTAAAGAACTATTTTCTTCAGTGAGCTTTTGAACCTCCTTTTCCATTTGGCTAATTCTGCTTTTGAAAGCATTCTTCTCCTCATTGGCTTTTTCAACCTCTTTTACCAATTCAGTTAGCCTATTCTTGCAGATGTTATTTTCTTCAGCATTTTTCTATAGTCTCCTTTAGCAAGCTGTTGACTTGCTTTTCATGATTTTCTTGTATCTCTCTCATTTCTCTTTCCAACTTTTCCTCCACCTCTCTTATTTGATTTTCAAAATCCTTTTTGAGCTCTTCCATGTCCTGAGACCATTACATATTTATTTTGGATGTTTGGGCTGCAAAACCCATGACTTTCATGTATTCCCCTTATGGTAAGCATTGTTCTTCCTCATCTGAAAAGATGAGAGAAAAAATCTTGTCACCAAGAAAGTAGCCTTCTATAGTCTTATTTTTTCCCCCATTTTAGGACATTTCCCCAACCAGTTACTTGACTTTTGGGTCCTTTTTCAAGTGGAGGGTATACTCTGGGGGCCTGTAATATCTCAGTTGCTCCAAGGTGACACAATCAAAGGAGAGGTATTTAATCCTCGACAGCCTCCAGCTCCACCATGCCAGCACTCTTTCTTACCCCAGGACCTTGCTCAGGGATGAGTTTCAGATCAGCTGCTCAATTCCACCAGAGGCTTTAGGCTGAAAGTTCCAACAATGGAAACTGGCTGCTGCCTGCCATGGTGCTCCCTTCTCTCTGAGTTGAAAAATCCCTTTCACTGACCTTTGAGGTGTCTTTGGTGTCTGTGTGTTGAGGGATCTGAGAACCTTCTCTGCTCCTGGTGATTCCACTCCCAAAGCCTGCTCTGGTCCTGCTCCTTCTGATGCCAGGTGGCCAACACTGGACTCCCTGTCTGGTGTGACAAACCTTTCTTGTTGGCCTTCCAGATTACCCTGGGCTTTAAATGTCCTCCACTCCACTGTTCTGTGGCCTCTGCTGCTCTAGAATTTGTTGAGAGTCATTCTTTACAGGTAGTTTATGGGCTATGGGGGAAGAGCTAGAGTATGTGTATCTTTAAACTGCGACATCTTGGCTCCACCCCCTCAACTTTCTTTTCACTTGACAGCAGTCCAAGAAATAGGAAAAGGAACCCCCCATCAGACCTCAGATTTTCACCTGCTGCATTCAATTTCATGAGTTTTCTTTAAGTCCCCACCTCTGGCCACATTACTTCACACTAACCAGCAGTCCTAGAAGAGTCACCTGAGAATGAAGATCAGGAACAGATTAACTCATGTTTGCAGGAATATACATGGGCACAGAGATGTCTCAGGAAACCCAGAGAAAAACATTTCATGTGTTTTGTGTTCCCTTTCCCTTAGTATTTGGTCTGGAAGAGAGACAAGGCATGGTTGTCAGATGCACAAACCTGTACAACTGTTCTCTCTGTGGGTTTCTGTGATTACAAAGAAGGTTCTGGGTTAGAAATTAGGCTTTCTTTTGGAGTCAACTCACTCCCTCTATTTATCCAAGGACTCCACCTTCCCCATTCCTTCAATTCTCCTTACAATTGTTCAGTAAATAGAAGAATGAATGACCTGTCTCTCAAAATCACTATATCTGTGACTGGAGGGAGAGAAAGTAATGGCAGTGGAATGGGATGTACCTGTTAAATAATGAAAGGTTGGCATGCTTTCTGAGCCATTTTTGACACTATTGCTCCAACTGTTCCAGCAAGGCCCATTGGGATTGTCTTCCCTAGAAACTTTACATTGTTTTTTCATATTACATACTTTTTCCTCTTCATTCTCCTCAACCATTAAGTTGATTCTACTGGAACAGTATCTCTCCCTTCTATAATTTGTCTTGACCCACAGTGATACCATCATGGTTCAGCCTCTTGTCCCTTGGATTCTTGCAATAGCCTCCTAATTTGTCTCCCTAATTTCAGTCTTTCCCCTTTCCAATCTATCCTTAACATAGAAGTCAAATTAATACCATGAATAAACTATAGGACTGACACTGTCTCTCCCTTGCTCAGTAAGTTCCAATGATTTGCTTTCGCCCATATGAAAAAGTAAAAACTTCATTATTTGATTTTTAACGTTCATCACAGTCTTACTCCAATCTATCTTTCTATACTTGTTCTATATTATTATCCTCTTTGAACTACTGTCTAGCCAGTGTGTTCTATATACTATTGCCTGTTCTTAACATTTGACTTCAAGTCACACATGTGTGGCCTATCTGCCAGCTGTCCTTCAAGCACAGAATGCATTCCCTCCCTACAGCCACATCAAAGAATCCCAGGTTTTCATCAAGGCTCAGTAGGAGTGGCACCTCCTATAGGAAACCTTGCCTGAACTATTGTTAGTGCCCTCCCTGAAATGATGGTGGATCTACTTTATTATACCTTTAACATACTTTATATTTACTTTTCTGTGTACATGTTGTTGTCCCTCTGTTCTGCTTGGCCTTAGTGGGCAAGAGACAAAGATAAAGAGAGAAATTTAGACTTTGTGTCAGGAAAAAAACAAAACACAATAAAATTTCCTAACAATCAGAGCTATCTGTTTGTGGAGTGTTCTGCCTTGGAAATAAGCGTATTTCCCTCTGTGAACGTTTTAGGCAGAAACCAAGGAAACACTTTTCAGGTGAATTGTATCAAGTATTCCTTTTTAGTGTAAGGGTTGGACTAAGTGACTATGAAGTCTTCTTCTGACTCTGAACATCTGTGATTCTGTGAAGGAAGAAGAGAGGTTTAGATAAAGTGTTATAAGAAACTCCAGGAATAAGAGACACTCTGACCCCAAAGGGGTCAACAGAAAGTTTTCTTCAACAAAGAATCACCTAAGTTAGGACTTAAAAAAAGATTGGGATTTTTATGGTCACAAATGAGAGTGAGTTTCCTTCAGGTATGAAGGTAAGAAGCTGAAAAAGGGAAGGAGGGAGATGGGAGATAATGAATAGACTACATTTGACTGGACATGATAGATAGAACATAGATAGAATAGATAGAACCAACGAGAGAGAGAGAGAGATAGAACATGAAAGATAACATGAGAATAATTTGAGATAAGACTGGAAATGAAAGGCAATGCCAGATTGTATAGAACTTTTAATGTTAGAATAAGGAATTTATATTTTATTAAGAACTACTGAAGACTTTTGAGTAGAAGAAAATGTGATCAATGAAGTATATTAGGCAGTTTATAAGAACAGCTTCAAAATACCAGAGAAGGGAGAGATTTGTGGTAGATGGAGAGTCTCAAAGTCTTTGCATTCAGTTCAACAAACATATCCTTCTTATGTGCAGAGAATTCTGCTAGTCACTGAGGGGGAAGCATTGATAATAGGAGAGATGATTGCTATGTTTATGAAGCCTTTAATCTCTGTAACAATTAAAAGATATTTTAGAAATCACCTAGTATAAGTGGGGCAGGTATTATTATCTACATGTTGTGGAAAAGGAAACTGAGTCAGAGAGTTAATGACCTCCTTAAGGTTAAATTCAAGATAGTACAGAGTAGGAAATCCATCTCCTAAGGTAACTGCACCCCTTTAGCCATGTCCCTCATCTCCCTCCCCCCACCCCATCCCCAGCCCACCTCCATCAAGGGACAGTCCTTGAAATGTTACCACAGGCATACTTCCACAAATTCAGTCTCTCTAGCAGAGCTGCCAGGGGGATTGACACTCCCGTGAGTCTCCACTAGACAAGCAGTTAGCTAGTATCATCATAGATTTTAAATAGATGCTCTTATTTCCTTATAACTCCCCTTTTCTACATTCCCCATGGCCAACCTACTATGTGGAATTCTACTATTACTCTATCCTTGCTATCTGGCCTTTTGGATCAGTCCCTCACAGTTAGGCAGGCTGACGATCAGCCCAGTCCTGTAACTCCAGTCTCACTTCAGGAAAAGAAAATCAAATCAGCATTTGAATTGAAGCCTGGGGGCACAGTTGCTTATTTGGAAGCATGTACGAGTCAGTCAAGTATTTGTTAGCACTTACTATGGGCCAGCCACAGGGCTAAGTGCTGGTTATACAAAGACAAATATAATTAAAAACAATCTAATCCCTTATAGCTAACTTTCCTCCACCTATTTGAATATCTATGATTGAGAGTAAAATAAATTGTCTAGCATTGAAATCTTTCTCTCTATTATATTTGGGTAAACTTGTTTCTATGGACAAATCACTTCTGAAACTGAGAAATTATGTATGTATGTATATATATATATATGTTCATATTTTATATATATATATATATATATTTGTAGTCTATGTTGGTATCTATGTCTTTGAAACTATCTGTCTGGCTGTCTGCCTATGTTTATGTCATCTAAGTCTATATCTATATCTATGTCTGGGGTGATCAATCATTTTCATTTGTGTCTGCCTCTGAGACTATTTGGGGTTTTCTTGGCAAAGTTACTAGAATGATTTGCCATTTCCTTCTCCAACTCATTTTACAGATGAGGAACATCTGTAATGTAACAGGGTTAAATGACATGCCCAGGGTCACATAGTAAGTGTCTGAGGTTTTATTTGTACTCGGGTCCTCCAGACTCCAGGGCTGACACTCTCTCTATTATATTATCTGGCTCTATGTATTTTTCTATATCCATATATATGTCTACATGTAACAGTAATCCCATGAAGTGGTGTGTGGGGATAGGCCTCTCTCTTGGCTACTCTGTGTAATAGATATCTTGCTAGGGCTTTTCCCATTAAGTGGGATTTTGTTAGTTGTTTTATTCCTATTTTAATTCTGCTTTTCCTTCACTGATTTTGGGTTGTGACAGGTCCCTATAAGCAACAAGAAGGAGGCAACCAAAGAGAATGTTCTTATACATTAATTTAATTTTGTCTTTGAGAATGATGGTGACAGCAGTTGGATCTGGGTCCTCATAAAAGACTGCTAATTGTAGGACTGCGTAAGAACTATGTTGAACGGATAATTGAAACTCTTTGTATGACATCCAGAAAACCATTAAGAACTGTGTTGCATGAAGGGTAAGAAATGGGAGAGTCAAGATGGCAGAGTTAAGTGAACATTTCTGTTGAACTTCCCCAACCCAACTCTATAAACAACTTTTTGAAAGTTCAGCAAACCAAGTCCTGAACAGGATAGACAACAAAAAAGTCACAATGAATCATTCTTTCCAGCCTAGAACATCTTAGGAGGACAGAAAGAATGGTCTGTGAACACTGGGATAGAAGCTGGTCAGGAACATGGTGCAGAGGTACCAGTTGTGCCACTTAGAGCTGCTTGTGGCAGCAGTGATATCAGCAGAAGCAGCAGCGGCACCCAGTTCCCAGGGATAGTAAGGTCACTCAATACCTGGTCAGAAAGAGATTATAGGAGACTCCTGTGCTAAACTGAGTGCAGAACCAGATGGCGTTTGTCAGTTCCTTTGTCTATTATCCAGTTCTGGGTCACAGTTCCATGGCTAAGAAGAGCAGATTCTGTCATAAGAAAGCAAGGGCCCCACCAGGTTATCAGAGCCCAGACCAGAGGAAAGGGATAAAATCTCTCTATACATCATACCACTTTGGAAGCACCACAAAACTTAAAGAGTCCCAGATCTAATTGTAAAAGCTATAGAAGGACATAAAGGATTGACCTCATCCCCACAGAAGTGAATAGAATTCAACTCTAACATAAAGAAGTGAAAGTCAAGAAGTCAATGAAGGCCAAAGTAAAAAAAAAAAAAAAATAGGTTGGAAAGATGAGAAAAAACTTTCTATAGTGGTGGGGAAACTCAATACACAAACTCAAAAGTAAATGATGACATGAAAACATCTACAAGCAGAATTTCAAAGAAAAATGCAGATTGCACATGAGGCCAACAAGAATTCCTAGGAAAGCTTCAGAAAAAGATTAAAAGGACAAAACTTTTTTTTAAATCAAATAAGCATGATAAAAGGAAAAACTGGAGAAAGAAATGGGGGTAAGGTAATAATATTATTAAAAGAGAACTAATAGCTTGGCAAAAAAAAAGATACAAAAAATGTACTAAAGAAAATAACTCCTTAGAAATCAGAATTGGTCAAGTGGAAACTAATGACACCTTGAGACATGAAGTACAATATATTGAGAGAAGCAATGAAAAGGATAATATTTGCCCCTCAATAGGTCTCTAGAGGATCTTCTACAATTGGAGATTTAGAGAAATGTGATAAATGTACCCCAGGCAATTTACTGAAGTCGCTAAATGTATAACTATGTTTATGTCAGGAGTGAGGAACGGTTTAAAATAGTCATCTCATACCCTTGGGGCAAGCCCAAGAATGAGTTTGCACACTTTCCACTTCTAATCATATGTGCTCTATCTGGGGCACTATTCTTGGATTGCTAGGCATGTTCTCTGGACATTTCAGGAAAATCATATTGGGAGAAAGAGAGAGTAAGTGAGAAGAGAGAGCGAAATAAAGAGAGACATGATGGTGATGTTGTTGAGGATGATGATGATGAAGATGGAAACCAATTATTATGAAATAGAGTTATCTTTTGTTCATGGACTCGAGGTTAACAACTACTGACTTTGCCTAACATAAAAGAAGTCTTGGGCTTATAGAATGTTTGCAGTGGAAGGGACTTCAGAAACAATTCTATTCAATCTCCTCATTTAATACTTAGGGAAACTGAGGTCCAGAGAAAGGAAGGGACTTGCCAAAGATCATTAGCCAAGTCAAGCCTGGAATCTCAGCTTCTTCAGCTGTAAAAGTAAATGTTTTACCCAGTTGATAAATGGTCAAAGGATATGAACAGGAACTTTTCAGAGGAAGAAATTAAAGATATCTATAGTCATATGAAAAAATGCTCTAAATCACTATTGATTGGAAAGATACAAATCAAAACAGCTCTGAGATACCCACATCATACCTATCAGATTGGTTAAAATGACAAAACAGGAAGATGATAAATACTGGAGAAGATGTGGGAGGGTTGGAACACTAATTCATTGTTGATGGAGCTGTGAGCTGATCCAACCATTCTGGAGAGCAATTTGGAACCATGTCCAAAAGGCTACAAAAATGTGCATACCCTTTGACCCAGCAATACCGCTTCTAGGATTGTGTCCCCAAGAAATCATAAAAATGGGAAAGGGTCCCACATGTACAGAAATATTTATAGCAGCACTCTTTGTGGTGGCCAAAAGCTGGAAATCAAGGGGAAGTCCATCAATTGGGGAATGGCTGAATAAATTGTTGTATATGAATGTAATGGAATACTATTGTGCCATAAGAAATGATGAACAAGGAAATTTCAGAGAGGCCTGGAAAGACTTATGTGATCTGATGCTGAATGAAAGGAGCAGAACCAGGAGAACTTTGTATATAGCAACAACCACAGTGTGTAAGGATTTTTTCTGGTAGACTTAGATGTTCATTGTAGTCTGACGACAAAAAATTCACAATGGTCTTTTAAGGCAAAATGCCTTCTATATCCAGAGAAAGAACTGTGGAATTCGATCGCATAATGTAGTAGATCATTTTCTTTTGTGTTATGTTTTGGTTTGTTATATGATTTCTCCCATTCATTTTAATTCTTCTATGTAACATGACTATGGTGAAAATGTATTTAATAGGAATTAATGTGTAGAACCTTTATAAAATTGTATGCTCTCAGGGAGGGAGGAGGAAGGGAGGGGAGAAGGAGGAAGGAGGGGAAAGAAATCTAAATTATATAGTAGAACACCATAGTAGAACACTGAAAATTAAAAAACAAAATCGAAATGTTTGAACTTAATGGCCTCTGTGTCCCCATCTAGCTTTTGGTCTCCAATCAAGATCCTATGAATTCCAGCCTAGTGGTCTTTACTTCTTAAGTAAAAGCCTGTCTTATTTACAGTATGGATTCCTTCCTCTGGACAAGATACTTTAGTAAGCTGGAGAAAAACTGAGTAGGATCAAAGTAGGGATGACACCAGTCATAAGAACTCTCCTGGATCCCATTAAAGGACCTTTTTACTCAATGTGGGGCCAGGAAGTATCTTATCATTTAATTTTACCTTGACTTTTAGCCTAAAGCAGGAGGTCAGGCATTCTTTTCAGGTATACAGCCTTAAATATTACTCCAACAGTATTCATTTGCACAATGGAATGGATTAAGCACTGATCTTGGTGTCATGGGAACTACATTAAAGTCCTGAATATCATGCTTACTAACTATATGATGATGTGCAAATAATTTTCCCTCTCTGAGACTCAGTTTTTTCATCTGGAAACTAGGGGTTTTAATACTGTACTTGCTGTCACAAAATGTTATTGTACCACAACCAGAGTTCACTGTGGTTTGAGATCTAGAGTCAGAGGTTCCCCAACTTATTTGGTCTACCTCTCTCTTGTCTAAATAAAAAATTTCCCATCACCCCCATGGAAATCTGCATTACTTAACCCTTTAATTTTTTTAATTTACATCATTTCAAAAAATATTTTAAATGATATCTTAAATTTAATAATTTATTACAAATTTGTGATTTTGCATTGAAATTTTAGTGATGCAACATTGCGTCATGTAACTGTATAGCATCATACTGTAAACAAGTCATTATATGCAGATATTTCTTCCAATGCCTGCTGGATTTCCCAGCAATGCACAACACATTTGCTTGCCAGCACTTACTTGTTAACATCTGTTGGCAGACTTGACCACTGATCTTGCATTTTGTGTATTTATTTGGAAATTAATATAATCACTACTTTAACTCTGTTACACGACACGTAAAACATGTACAAATGTTTTTTTTCAGTTTTCTTCTCCTGTTCTTTCCTCATTCTTCCACCATCCCCTTATTTTTATTTAGTGTTCCCCAACTGCACCAGAGGCTAATACTACCCGCCTTGGATCATTCCAGCACCTCCACATGGGGCAGTATCACCCACTTTGGGAACTTATGGCTAGACCTACTCAGTCATCAGGTTATAAATCTAACAATCATTCCCAACTGTTATTTTATACTATACAACACAAGGGGAGACTGCGAAGTACCAGTTATAGCTCCCAGAGTGTCTCTCAACTTCTACAGCAGGTGCTATAACTCATCCCTTTGGTTTTGCTCTTAGTAGGTGGCAGATCAGATTCTTTCTATATTTGCTAGAGATTTTGGTATGAAAACCTACCCTAGCAGATCAAGGCTTAAAGCCTCCATCCTACCTAAACTCATCCCAACATTTACATATGTCCCATCCTAATTGTAATGACCATGGGCAAGACACACATTTTTTTGCAATAGAGCCTCAACTAGGCCATCGATGCAAAGTAAAGCTTATGTTCTTTTTTAATTGATTCACCATTGCACCCCCTAGAGCAGCTGTTACAAATTTCTTCTCTCCTCAAACCTCTTCTACCACACTCCCCAGATTTCATATCCTATTGAGAAAATTGAAATCATAGGCTCTGATTTCTCTTTCCTTTCCTATTATACATCTCAAGAGTCCTGATGTCACCTCCTCCTCCACCCCCAGGCCTATTCCTCTTCCTAATTTCTTTATTTCTGTCAAATGTATTGTGATCATGCTAATCACCCACTCACCTTGCAATCACAGAATCATCCTCAACTCCTCTTTCTCACTAATCTCACATATTAATCTATTGCCAGGTCTTTATTGGTTCAACTTTCACAACAAATCTCTCCTGTCCCCCAATTTTATCCTTTCCACTCACCTTATCACTCCCCTACTTAATGTTCTAATAAACTCTTGCCTCATATACTGCAATAGTCTCCTAAATATCCTGCCCACTTCAAGTGTTTCCCTACTGTAATCCAAATTCCACAATTACCAAAGTGATATTCCTAAAATGAGCCATTCCCCAATTGATAAATGGTCAAAGATTATGAATAGGCAGTTTTCAAGAGAATCAAAGCTATTAATAACCATATAAAAATGTTCTAAGTCACTAAAAATTAGATAAATACAATTTAAGACAACTCTGAAGTACCACCTCTCATCTATCAAATAGGTTAATATGACAGAAAAGGAAAATGACAAATATTGGATGAGGTGTAGAAAAATAGGTACATTAATACATTGTTGATAGAGTTATGAACTGTTCCAGCTATTCTGGAGAGTAATTTGAAACTATGCTCAAAAGGGCTGCAAAACTATTAGTACTTTTTGATCCAGCAATACTGCTACCATGTCTGTATCCCAAAGAAATAAAAGAGTAAGGGAAAGAATCCATATGTACAAAAATATTTATAGCAGTTCTTTTTGTGGTGTTCATGAATTGGAAATTGAGGGGATGTCCATCAATTGGAGAATGGCCAAACAAGTTGGGTATAAGATTGTGGTGGAGGTGGAATAGTATTGTGCTATAAGAAATGGGGGGGAGGGGGAAGGAGGTGTTCAGAAAAGCCTGGGAAGATTTATATGAACTGATGCAAAGTGCAGTGAACAGAACCAGAAGAATATTGTGCACAATAACAGCAATATTGTAAAAATAATCAACTGATAAGGAATTAGGTACTCTTCTGAGCGCAGATGGAAGTATATTTTTTCACTTTTTTGACACTTGGTCAATATGTAAATATATTTTGAATGACTTCATATGTATGTTGGATATTATTATATTGCTTGCCTTCTCAATAAATTGGGGAAGGGACTTAAGGATCAAATCCATATATTCCTTGGTTTAGCATCAAAAGAACTTCACAGCTTGGCTCCAATCTACCTAATTATACACTACTACACTTTAGACACTTTACATTCTACCCAATCTTCCCTTCTTATTATTTCTCACACTGACTGTTCCACATATTTGGAATGCATGCATTCCCCACCTCTACCTCTTAGAATTTCTACCTGCTTTCAATGGATCACTATTCAGTGACTTGGCAACTCTCTAAAATGATAAATTGCAAGTATAGGTGTTCATTCGTGTTGGTAGAGGGAATTTTATTAGAGAACTTCTTGTATGCATGAAATCACAGGTCTAGTTGCTATCCCTGTCCCTATTTATGTGTGTGTTTGTGTATACATGCACACACACATGTTTTATGTATGCATGATATATATGTATGTATTATTTCCCTCTATAGAATATAAACTCCTTGAAGGAAGGATTATTTCATTTTTGTCTTTTTATCTTCATTATCTGGTATATAGGAGCTACTTAATAAATGCTGTTGGATTGATCGATTGAATTTCCTCAACCTTCAGCATCCCAGGAAACTCTGTAAGACTATAAGCCATTATAAAGCTGCTCTTAGTGTCAGTGAAAGGAATTTCCACAATAGGAGTTCCCTATGAAAGAAATCATAGACCTTTTGTATCACAACATGAAAAGTGATTAAAAAGTAAATATATACATGTAAATCAAATCATCTACTCTGTGAGTTCCTTCCTTCAAGCAAATATGCTCCAAATTTTGGAGCTCAATTCTCTCTTAGCAACATCCATAGGGAACTAGCAATGTGTCCTTTTGAGGAATCATCCACACATGACAAAACTTGGTAAAGGATCAGTGCCTAATAAGTGGAAGTGACTCAGGAAATTGGAGCTGTTCTCTTTATCTCCATCTTAAGGTAATATGGCTTGGGCAAACATTACCATTGAGCAGCATAAACGAAGCAGTAAAGTCTTTCTGTATGGGACATAGATGCCTTGTCTAAGTGACTGGCCTGTGCCCTTCAACCCTGAAGCTCTTCTCTTGTGTGCTGATTTAGATGCAACTCTGCTTCAACCACATTGGCAAGTTTGAAGGAAGGGATTGTTTTAGTATGAAATAAACAGTTCAGGTATGTAGAAAGGAAGAACACTTAAATCCCCTGTGCTAGGCATCATTTTTTTTCAAGTTTCCTTCTTATGTCTGCTGCAGTTTCTACTATAACTCTCCCAAGATTTTTAGTTTTACCATTATTGCCCTGGATCTTAGGTTTTGTTGTTTGGGTTGGGTCCAAAAGCTCACTCCCTGCTCAGGGGCATTTTATGAAGAAAATCCTTCATAAGTCTTAAAGTGCTAAAGATACAAATGCTATTTTTTCAAAAAAAGTCATACACAAATGTGTATCATGATGGAGTGGCCAAGGTGATGCAAAGGACCATTCCCTCCTATTCATATTTCCTTCTTTTTCCCTTCATGTTTTTTTCCCTAGTATAAATCTATTGTGATCTCTGTCTTCCAGCTTTCTAGTGAGTATGTCTCAGGCCCACTGCTTAAAGGCAAAAGAGGCTTATCAAGGGTAATGAGTCTCTTTTACCTGCCCTTTCCTTTTTTTCCACTTTCTTTCAGGTAGGTTTCTAGTTTCTATCTAATTACCCACAACTTCCAATTCATTCAAATCTAATTGTAAGGACTCACCTGCTTCACCACAGGGCAAGGTTTCAGGTCTTCCACATTCCACCGTTGATTTCATTTCAGACAATGACTCATTTGTAAGTCACACCAATTATACTGAAACTGCACAGTATTGGGGGGAAACTGGCTAGTTACCTGGAAACTCCTTGAGGACAGAGATTACATTTCAAGCTTTTGTCCCCATATTGCCTATTTAGCATGATGCTCATCACACTATGAGTGTACTCCAAATAACTTGAATGTATCATGCTCAAGGTCTGCAGACTGAAATTAATATAATCTCCTTTTTGAACCAGAAAGTGGGGGCAGAAATCAGATAACCCTTCACCTAATATTTATGAAGTGATTACCTCATATTAGGCACTGTGCTAACCACTGGAACAATAATAGCTCACATTTATATGATGACCTCAGGTTTGTATAACACTTTGCATACATTATCTTGTTTGAACCTCAACAGTCCTGTCTAACTTTCATTAAGTACCTACTCTATGGCAAGTATTGTACTTAGTAATGAGACTAGAAAGAAAGGTAAAAGACAGTCCCTGATCTCAAGGAGCTCCCAGTCTAACGGAGGAAATGATAGGCAAACAACTATGTACAACAAGATATGAACATCATAAATTGGGGAAAATTCCAGAGGGAAGACACTAAGTTCAGGGAGAACTGTGAAAAACTTATGGGACTTTCTAGCTGAGACTTGACAGAAGCCAAGAAAGCTAGGAAGTAAAGATGTGGAAGGAAAAAGTTACAGGCATAAAGGGATAGCAAGTAAAAATACTTGGAATTGGGAGACGTGTGTGCTCATCCTTCATTGCCAAAGAAGACCATGCCACCAGAGAAATAATGACCTGACTTGCACTTGACTTTGTTTTGAGTGAGGGAAGGCTGTGCAGGTCATCAGCCTCTCTTCTCCTCCAGAGTCATCTGAATCCAGTCACCAGATATTCATCAGGATGACTGGACCAGGATGAGGTAATTTGGGGTAAGTGACTTGCCCAAGGTCACACAGCTAGTGAGTGTCAAGTGTCTTGAGGTGAGATTTGAACTCAGGTCCTCCTGACTCTTTCACTGGTGCTCTATCCACTGTATCACTTAACTGTCCTTAATTGGGAGATGTAGTGTAAAGAAGAACAAGGAGGCTAGTGTTACTGGATCATAGAGTATGTGAAAAGGAGTAAGGTGTGAGGAAGACTAGAAAAGAGACTGACTCAGTAAAATCCTGTTAGCAGTAAGAAGGGGTCATCAGATTGTGAAGGAGGATTTTATTTTTGATCTTAGGTAATAGGAAACCAAAGAAATGTATTAAATGGGAAGATGATATGGTCACTTATGATTTGACAAGACAGCTTGACAATTGATTGGAGAATGATATTCTGTGAGTTAGTTATCCCTATTTACAAATGAAAAAGCTAAAATTGAGATTCAGGGCTTGCCCAAGTTCTATACACATTAAGTATATAAGACTTCCAGACAAACTCTAACCACTGTGTCCCTTAGTATACTACACTAATTTCATGTAAAGGCAATATTAATATATGAAAAGAGAATGGTCAGATTTGGGGAAAGGAGCAATTAATTCGGTCCTTCACAGATGATTATAGGCAAAAATTGTGTTCGTTTGTTTATCTGTTTGCCTGAATTATTCAGGAAAAGCTGCATATCACCAGAGCTGACCTTGATTGAGGCTTGCAATTCAAGTCAACTCAGTGTAGCTACTCATCTGTCCCCAGATTGTTTGGACTTCTTAGAATGAACCCTTAGGGTTTAGATGGGAAATGCTTTAAAACTGTGGAAGAAAAAAAATCATCTCAGGTGTTTCTGGATCATTCAATCTGACTCCTCATCTCCCAGAAGGAAACAAACACTCTGCACTTGAGATATTTCAGGCAAAAGAATGTTTGGTGTTTTCCTCAGATATCTACATAAGTCTTCAAGTTTGGGCCAACTGAATGTGGGTTTATAATCAGAAGACCAGAGAGTTCAGTTTCTCTGGAGACATTCCTTAACCTAGGAGTTGACCTTAAGAGTTGGCTCTTTTTGGCCACACTAACCATTGTAGATTACCCGAAGTGAAATAGATCAAGTGCCAGACTTGAAGTCAAGAAAACCCCAATTCAAATCTTGCCTTTGATACTTACTAGTTTTGTGAAGGAGGAAAGGAGTACCTTGCTGGTACAGAGGTGACAAAAAAGCAATAAATGACACTGGAAGGATCTTCTCAGTCTTTTGTTCAAGAGTTTGTTAAAGACTGCAAAGTCTTCTTTATTTTGAAGCATGAATTTTCTGCAGTTGCTATCTCATTCTGTGGCTAACTGTCCCTAATTGTCCTCAATGGTTAAATATTACTTTTTTTTGCTTGATTTATTTTATGATTTTTATCTGTACAGTCCACATTGAATACCTACACTGAATACAAATAGTGAAACAATCCCCAAATAAATCAAAGCATCTATTACTCTAATATTTTTTTTCGTTTTGCTCATATAGAAGATACCCTAGGCAAGACCTTGTCTCACCTGGAGTACTGTAGTAACCTTTTAATTTGTCTCCCTAGTATAGTCTTTGCATTCCTCAAGCTAGTCTCCATGCCTACCAGAATAATCTTCCTAAGATACAAATCTGATCATGAGACTTCCCTTCTGCAAAACCTTCAGTTGTCCTTCATTGTTTCTAGAATTAAATATAAATTCCTTAGCCTGACTTTTAAGGCCTCCCACAACTTGCGTCCTATCTACCTTACCAGCTATGGTAAGACTATCAATATTCCCCCACAACCTGACTTAGGCCCAAGCTTCCCCTCTTCCCCAAGTAACAGAGATTAGTTTTCCCTAAAAGGAGACAAAGTTATCTCCAGACCATTATTAACTTCTGCTTCCAGGCTACCAATGGGCATAAAACATTCCAAAAAATACTTCCAAATTGTGGGCTTTTAGAACTTATGAATATCCAAGAGCACTAGAGTCGCCATGTTGTTGTTATCGTTCAGTGTTTTTTAAGTCATACTCAACTCTTCATGACCCTATTTGGTTTTTCTTGGCAAAAGATGCTTTAGTGGGTTACCATTTCCTTCTCCAGCTCATTTTGCAGATGAGGAAACTGAGACAAGCAGGGTTAAATGATTTGCCCAGGGTCACAAGACCAGTAAATGTCTGAGGCCATATTTGAACTCAGGAAGATGAGTCTTCCTGACTCCAGCCCAGAGCAAGGTTGACTAGATGTGTTTCTGTATGTAGGCAAAGGAGGCCAAGTTCAACAATGCTAACGCTAATTACTGCTGTATCCTTATTTCATAGGCTTGTTGTGTTATAGCAAAGTGACTTCCTTTTCAAAAACTGTCTGACTTATTTGTCCATAAATCAAACCTAAATTTGGCTTTCATCTTCTCTCCTCCATCCTGACACTCCCACTCACTCTAGGTTCTGCTCCACCCTTCCTGTTCCACTAGTTTAGCAAGCTTTCTCCCACCACTTAGGCTTCCAGGTGATTCAAGCAGATCACAGGGGCCTATTAATGAATAAGAAAGATCTTTCCATTTAAATTGGTGTTATAGCTTCCCACAAGCAAGTTCCCCTAGGTCAGTTCTTTCCCTCTGGTGGTTTTTCTCTCTGCCCATACCTTTCCCTCCAAGCAATACAATACATATACTGCTTCCAGTCAAAGACTGGGTACTTGATTTGCTGAGAGAAACTTGGAAATCAGCATTTAATTGGGAAGGTGTGGGAATTCCTGTGACCCAGTGCCTAGGGCTCCTTGTGAGGCCTATTAATGGGCAGAGAAGATCTTACACTCCATTAATATTGCATCATCACAAGTGCATATGTGAACAAGAGTACGTTTATGCAGACATGCATGAACAGTTAGTCAACCAGTATTTATTAAATGCCTACTAGATACCAGATACTGTGCTAAGTGTTGAGGATATAAAACAAAGCAAAAGATAATCCCTACTTTTATGGAGCTCACGGTATATTAAGGGAGATAATATGCAAACAGCTATGTACAATAAGATTTTTACAGGATAAGTTGGAGATAATAGAGGGAAGGCCACAGATTCCACACCCCTCACTTAGGTGAAAAATCAGTAAATGAAGTTAATGAGTTATCAGATGATATATGTGGGGGGGAGTATATATCATCCATATATGTCTACATGCATGTACACTTTACATGTACATGTAGAGAGTATATACTATATATGTATATATATTTTTTGAGATACAGATTCATACTTCTATGCATGAACATGAGTAATCTGAATGAATACTGGGTAATTCTGGATTTGGATTTAAGAAAACCTGAAGTCAATCCTACTTCAGACACTTAATAATTTTATGATCCTGGACTAGTCCATTTCTTTCAGTCTCAGTTTCCTCATCTGGAAAATTGAGATAATAGCAGCACCTATCTCTCAAGGGTGTTGTAAACATTAAATGAGACAATATGTATAAAGCACGTTGTAAACCATAAAGTGAAAACATAAATTCTAGCTATTATGAGAAATCTTTCTAGTTCAAGCAAACATGGAAGTGTTAACTTTAGAGTCCTTTCTATCAATATAGGTATTTCTATATTGCGCTTATTCCCTGAGGTCCAGTATTCCTAGTGGCATTTTTGATAGAAAATTCCCAGGCGTGGACAAGACTGAGGGGGACTAGAAAAAGATCAGGAGCAGAAGGGATCAATTTACTAATCTTTCATGCTATGTACATTTTTCCAGGAATCAATGGCTACATGAAAACAATGAGCTCAGCTGGGTTAAACAGAGTAAGAGGAATGCATTTCCTTTCCAGGAAGGGCAGATTCTCACCTCTCCTCCCCTTGCCCCCTCCTGTCCCCAGGTGGTTGTTGTCTTTTCCTCTCAAAGAGGACCATGATGGCAGGGAGATGATGACATGACTTGCAGTTGACTTAGATTTGAGGGAGGGAAGACTATGGAAGGTCACCAGTCTCACTTTCTCCTCCAGAGACATATGGGTCCTGTGGCCAGATAGTTATCAGGATGATAGGAGATAGCCCAGGATGCAGTGGGAGACCCTGGCCATTTTAAGCTAAGGTCTTTTCGGGATGATGTTTTGAATATCCTCCAACTCTTTTCCATGCTTGCCCTATTGCTAATACATGCACTTCTTCACATGTTCAGATGCTGATGGGAAAGGGGACAGATTCGATTGTGAATTCTGATTATGAGTCATGGTGATTTAAAGAGTTGAGGCCCTGACTCCAAATCAGGAGTCTACCAGCTCTGAGTTGAGTTAACCCACATTTATCCAGAGGTGGTTTGAATTTCTTAGAATAAAGGACAAAGGAAAATTTGTAATTTACAGACTTGGAAAAAACTAATAATGATAGCTGTTTCTCAGGCAGCACTTGGAAATATCATGTATTTACATGTGTGCTCTAGTAGACAACAAGGTAAAGAGGCTAGTTGCCCACAAGGCCTTGAATGTTCCCTCTCAACCCTTCTACAACTTAGAATCCTCACTTTCCTTCAGGATAGCTAAAATGCCACTTTCTATAGGACACATTTTCTCATCCTGCCAGTTACTAATTCCTAAACAAGGGCTGTGTAGTGTGTTCAGGGGGGACCAACACACTGATATAAGGGCTTACTTAGCCATTTTTGGGACTGCCCATCCTTTGGTGTCCACCTGCCACACAATTCTTACATATAGTTCCAAGAATCTGTAGCATAAGTAGTGGCTACACCCCATACCCTGTAAATCATCTCAGCATATGAACTAAACCAGGTTGAGGGTAACCAATAGGCCACAAACTCATAGATTAAGGGGACAAAGAGTGTAGTCTACCCCAAGTATGTGGAGACTTCCCCTGTTGAAATGGTCAGATGAAAACAATTTCTTCAAATGCCCATTAAAGACAGCTGAAGAAGACCATGTGGAGCCTCAAGTTCACCTATGTCATCTCAGGCCATTGCCAGTCATCCAGATTTTTGTCTTGCCACTGGACTTGGATGACTCCAGAAGAGTGCCTTGTTTAAATTCAATTCATGTCCAAGTCAGGATATCACTCTGGATGTCATTTGTCTTCTTCAAAAACAAAGAATAAACAATAGCAACAGTTGCTAACTCTGCCTCCCCTCTACCCTGTTGCCCATCCTCAACCTTGTATGTATTTTGTATACATTCTCTAGACACTTATATAAGGATATGCTATTTCCTTATTACCATGAAAACTCCTTGAAGACAGGTTTCACTTTTGTCTTTGTATTAAAGGTACTTAAGAGGCAACCACGGCACAATGGACAAAGGGCTGATCTAGAGACTAAGTTAGACTTGAGGTCACATGTGAGCCTCTGACACAAACTGATTGTATGCCCTGTGCAAACCATTTAATGTCTCTGTGATCTGAGCAAAACTAAGACCATCAGCTGTAAAGAAAGTAATTGCCTGTGTTGATTAGTTCCCTATATCAGGGAAATCACAGATGCAATCTTATTCCTATTCTCAGTACTTAGCCCAGTGAGTATATTTGGTAAGCAGCTAGTTAACAAGACGGACTGAAGTCTAGACTTGAAGTCAGGAAGACCCGAGATTAAGCCCAGTCTCACTTATTTATTACTTCTGTGACTTTGGGAAAATCACTTAATGTCTTCTTCCATTTCCTTATCTGTAAAATGGGGATCGGGCGGCTAGGTGGCACAGTGGATAGAGTACTGGGCTTGGCGTCAGGAAGACTCAGCTTCCTAAGTTCAAATCTGGCCTCAAACACTAGCTATGTGACCCTGGGCGTGTCGCTTAACCCTGTTTTTCCTCAGTTTGCCAACTATAAAATGAGCTGGAGAAGGAAATGACAAAATCTCACTAGCAAATTTGTCATTAAAACCCCAAATGAGATCATGGAGAGTCAGAAATAAATGAAATGACCAAACAACAGCCACAACAAAGATGGGGATAATAATGACACCTATCTCTCAGAGTTGTTGTGAGAATAAAATAGTATTTATAAAGCATTTTATGAACTTTAGAGAAGCATGTAAATGATATTATCGATCAATTAGTGCTAACTGATCGATCTGGACCTAGAGAGTCAGGAAGAGCAGAGCTCAATTTCTATCTCAAAGATACTCTTACTAGCTTTGTGCCTGGGCAAATCACTTAACCTCTTTCAGGTTCAGTTTACTCATCTATAAAATGGGACAATAATAGCTATAATTCTTGCTTCACAGGACTGCTCTAAAGATCTAAAGAGATAACGTAAGTCCTTTACAAACTGCAAAACACTATATAAATATCAGCAATTATCGTTCTTTACTCAACATTATTACTCAGTTTTTTTGCTTATCCATTAAGCACCAGCTTTGCCTACATCAGGCTTTCAGTGCTATCAGATAAGCCTAAGGACTTGAGGAGCACATCCTGAATTTAAATCTCACCTGGAACACTAGCTTTGTAATAGTCATTTAACTTTTATAATCCTTAGTCCCCTCACTTGTAAAAGGGGTTTTAAAATATATCATCTATTCACAGGATAGCTGTAAGGATGTAATATGATGTTGTGTATAAAATGTTATATACATATCAACTATTATTTTACATGCAGACTGATCGATTCATATGACAAGTGAGTAGAGTCCACCTTAAATCCAGGAAGACCTAGATCTATCTCTCCTCCGACACATAATAACTGCAATTTAGGTCATCTCTTAACCTCTCAGTGCTTTAAGTGGCTCTCTAAGAGTCTAATGCAGAGAATCTTGTGATTTGCGTTGGTCTAGGGAGTTTCTATACCTGGAAGTTTCTGGTAACAGTAAAAACATAGTTTGAGTCCCTATTCCTGTCCTAAGTCCCTTAAGGACCTTTTCTAGGCAACGCTTTACTTTCCTAATTTGCATGATTGGTCAGGTTTGAAAGTTATATCAAGTTATTTACCAGTTCTATAATTCAGAACTTTCCCCAATTTAAACATTCTTTCTTCTCTCTCTTTCTCTCCACACCCCCATCTCTCACTTAGCAAAACAGACACATGAAAAAGGGCATTACCACCATCCATATGGTATGATTCGAGAAATGCTGGGTAAGATCCCAGGAGTGAGTAGACAGGGATCCTGATCTCAGCTTGGTTACTAATTGTGCAAGCTCAGGACTTACCTAGTTCAAGTCTACCATTTTCCAGAGTAGGAAAATAAGGGTTGACATGGTGAATTAGCTTTCCCATGTTTCTACCAGAGCTAACATTTTATGGTTTCAGAAATTGAAATTTAACCATTACTGCTTCGTTCTACTATCCATAGTTTTTGCAAAGGTGTTAGTTTACCCAACTAAGACTCACTTAGGGACTGCTTAACAGGTAGGTAAGCATAAGATCCCATGTGCAAATGGGATCCAGAATTGTTCATAAGGATTTAGAGTAGAAAGGGATTTAGAGGTAACAGAGCATAAATCTGTTCTTTTATGGATGAAGAAACTGATGTTTGCAGAAATTGTCATTTCCCCAAAATATGCAACAGGTATCAGATCTAAAATTTGAATCTAGGTCCTCTGACTTCAAATCCACTTTGAATAAAGAATTAAAAGTGGGAACAGGGCAGATGAATGAAGAGTTGGAAAGACATCATTGATAATATCATCTACTTCATAAGTTTGTTTAGAAATGTTTTAGTAGAAATTTGAACTTTTTGGACTATCTGTTTCTATCAAAGATCCATAACAGTGTGTGTATGTGTGTGTGAGTATGAGTGTGTGAGTGTGTGTGTGTGTATGTGTGTGTGTGTGTATGTGATGGAACCCCTTGGCATTCTGGTGAAATTTATGAATTATTTCTCTGAATGATGTTTTCAATTAAATAAAATGAAATACATAAGATTACAAAGGAAGTCAATTATATCAAAATGCAATTATCTATTTCAATTATTTATATCATATGTGTGTATATATATGTATATATATAGAGAGAATGTAGGTATTTAATTTATGTTTATATACCCAAGGTTAAGCCCTCTTATAGAGGAATCATTTCAAAAATGATCGCTGTTGATTTGACTACACTAAATAGCATGGTTGCTTATGAGGACAGTCCTTATACAGTTATTCCTTCGATATTGGGGCTCAGTGCCTGTGATCTGGAAAATCCATGTAAAATGTTTTGGCTCTCTCATCATATGGAGAAGTCCGAATTATAATAGTATTAAAAGATAAATTATGTTGATATTATATAATACTATACTTATATTTTATGCATTTCTGAGTTTCTAAATTTTTCTATGCAATCTCCTGACCATGTATAATCTGTAATCACAAAACTCCTCAAAAATTCCCATTCAATTTTTTATATCAAACCATGATATATTGAAGTGGCATTGGGGAAAGTCACATTGTGGAAGAGATAACTATTTCTTTCACCTCTGTAAATGGAAAATACATTTGAACCCTTAGAGCTAAAAAGATCCTCTAAATTCCTTGATTTGTGTGAATTTTGAAAGTTATCAGCTTATTTTTTTTAATGAACTGAAGAAGATATATCGAGGAGTCTTTGTATTTTGCCAGATCTTTGTTGGGTTGTCACTATTAGTATAAGGTAAACAAATACTGTAAAGATGTTCTGTGAGCTCAAGGAAGGATTCACTCATCTGGATCAGATCATTTCACGGGAGTGAAGTATATAGGCTGTCACTAAAAGTCCTAAAAGCTTTGAAACTAGTTTTGTTTTGGGAATCCAGAGTTGTTAATATTTTTAAAGATACAAGTTTCTGCCAAAGCTAACTCTTCCTGGCCAAGAATTACTCCTTCTGCTTTCCTAGAATGAGAACAACAGATGATATTGAAGTCCTGGATGTAAAGTATACCAAATAAGGTCACAGTTCCTCAGCTGAAAAATTAGTACTATCACTACTAGTATTACTAATGATGATGATGAAATGATGATAAGAATAAATTATTTTTTCATAGCACTTTAAAGAAAGACAGGATGGTGTAATGGTTAGTGAACTTGTTTGGAAGTCATGAAGACACAGATTCAAGAGCTGAGACAGACATGTACTGACTGTATAACCCCAGGAAAGTCAATTAACCTTTCTATGCCCTATCAGGCAACTCTCTAAGATTTGATTATAAATTTAGAGAGAATATGGTCATTTGCATTGATAGGAGTTTCCACATGTGGGAGTTTCCTGTATCAATGAAAACAGAGATACACACACACACACACACACACACACACACACACACGTAAATCCTCAAATAAAATCCTGCAAAATAATTTTTATGATTACAGTGTGTTCTCCATACTGCAAGGTCAGTATGGTAAAAAGCATCATTCCTATTTTACATATGAAGAAACTGAGGCCCAGAGAGGTAAAGCAATTTGTCCAAAATCAGGGGCCTAAAAAATGTCAGAGCCCAGACTCAAAGGTAGAAAAACACGCCTTTGTATGTAAATATGGTTCTAATGCCTGATAATGACAATCTCATGAGGGTTAACTAGTGTTGCCAAAATGGATCACAGGATCTTAGAATTTAATGCTTGTATATACCATAGAAATAATCTAGTCCCATTCATTTTACAGATATGGAATATGAGGACATAAAGGGAAAAATAACTTACTCAAGTTGGAAAATCTACTGAAAGGCAGAGCCAGAATTTGTACCCATGTCTTCTTACTCCAAGACTGGTGTCCTATTTGTACCATGCTACCTACCAATGTTTACTCCATATTAAGTGTTGAGAATAGGGAAGATATTTTACCAGAGCTTCAGGAATGGGGAGTTTGATGCAGATATTGATGCAACGAGGACAGCTACATAATGGTGATGTTTGTTTCTCAATACTTCCTGATTCTATTGTACACAGTAATAGCAATATTATAAGGTTGGCCAACTGTGAAAGACTTAGCTACTCTGATAAAGAGAGTGATCCACGACAACTTCAAAGAAATCATGATGAAAAGTGATGAAAAACACCATCTTCAGAGTGAGAACTAAATTCTGAATGTAGATTGAAGTATACTATTTTTTTACTTTTTTTCTTATTTTATTACATTTGTGTTTTCTTTTGCAACATGGCTGATAAAATACATTTTGCATGATTTCACATGTATAACTGATATCAAATAGCTTATCTTCTTAAGGAAGGAGGGGAAATTTTGGAACTTAATTTACAAAAAGATTGTTTAAAAATTTTACATGTAATTTGGAAAGATTTAATGAAATAAATAAAATAATAATTAAAAACATTTCCCGAACCTCCATAAATAATCCCCCTGGCAAATTGAGGAAGAGAAAAGAGACAGTTGTTCCAAGACTTGCCTTTCAGCAAGTTCTAGCCACCTTAGAGCCTCTTTAAGGTCAATGGTTCCCATTTCTTCTCCCTCTTACCTCACACTGTTTATAGTCAGTTACACTATTTGAAGCTTCCAACCATTGCTTGACATCATGGAAAGTGCAATGTATCAGAGGCCTAGAAAATGTCAGAGCCCAGACTCAAACAAAGTTGGAAAAACATACATTTGTACTCTAAAGACAGTTCTAGTGCCTGATAATGACAATCTCATGAGGCTTAACTAGTGTTGCCAAAATGGATCATCAGAAAACCTGTATTTGAATCCTTGCTCTTTGCTATTTGTGTGACTGGGGAAACTTCCTCATCTCCCCAGAGGTAAAGTGAAATCCCTTCTAGCTTGAAAGTTTATCATTCTTTGATTCTAAATCCTTATGAGTGGGGATCAGTCTATTATATGTACTTGCATTCCCAGTTCATGGTCCATAGTAGGTACTTAATAGATGCCTGTAACTTATGGATTTGACTCTAATCTATAATCTATATGTTAGAGTTTAATAGACTAATCTCTAATCATTAGAGTTTTGTCTTCGAGGGCCAAACAGAACAAGTTACACATTGGAAAGAGTCAAAGCACCTGGGTTCATGCCCTATCTCAGATGTTTACAACCTACATGAACTTGGGAAAGCCATTTAATTTCCCTATGCTTTTATAAATGAGGAAATTGCATTATATGGTCCCTGACGTCACTTCCAGATTTTGTTCTGCGGTCTTAAGTCTAATTCCTTTTCTGCCAAGAAGTGTGCCCATGTTTTCTCATGGCATAGAAAAATAAAAGAACAAGAACCAATCAACTCTGTTGTATATGTATTATTCTATCCACCACAAGCAGGAGTTCTCTTGCTTTTGATTCTCAAGTTCTCCTTCCTATAACTACAAACCATCCCAAGCAAAAGTAAAACCCATTTAATATGTCTAACAGCTTGAGCTCATTCTAAACTTTAGTATCCCTGCTCTATCATTAAAAGAGTGTGCCAAGCTTTTGTGTTCCTTTCCTTTGTATGCTGTATTTTGTGTTCCCCACTCTTGTTGTGTTCTTCTGTACATATCTTTTTTAAAAAATCTACAACAAAGCACCTATAAATGATGACACTATGCATCCAGAGAAAGAACTGATAAATAGAAGTATACATAGAATAATTTTATGTATATATGCTTGCACACCTTTTATGTCTAACTGTAGCCATCTCTACAGCAGGGATGGGGGGAGAGAAGCAAATAAAAAGGAATAAAAAATAAAGTTACATAATTTTATTATATATTTAAAAGTAATAGCAAGTTGCACATAATAGATTTGCAGTGTCATGTGCAATCATTTTTTTTACTATTCTGCTATGTTATAGAAATGCTTGTTTTATTTCTTGGGTTCAGAATAAATAAATCAAATTTTTAAAAATCTACATCGATAAGTTCCTTGTTCATCTACATCAGATACAATGCATGATGACTGACACATAGTGGGTACTTAATAAATGCTTATTGAAAGAAGCTATCTTATATGAATTGTTAGTACTTTTCAGATTTTCTCCTTAGGAGCATTACATCACTTCTGGGCTTACCTTTTCTGTAGAATTTTAGTCCATGGGTCCTATGGGGATGTGATATGATAGAGTGAAGACAGTATTAGATTTAGAATTACAAGACCTGAATTTGAACTCTAGATCTGCCACTTGCTTACTACCTGAGTGTTGGACAAATCACTTAAATTTTCTGGGCCTTGATTTCTTCACCTGTAAAATGAGGTGGTTGGGCTAGATGACCTGAAAGGTTACTTCTAGCACTCATTCTATAATCCTATGATCCTTCCTCTGATAATATAATTTTAAAATATCCTTCCTCTGAAAATACAATTTATTCTCATAGCATTTAGGGTGCTTTTTTAAATTTTAAATTTTAAAATGGAATTATCACTTCCTCCCAAGATTTTCATCTATAAACACAAGTTTATCTATGAAGGTGAATTAACTCCATGATAACAATTTCTCTCATTGGTTCTTCTATTTTTACAAAAAGAAAATTGACATTAAAGTAAGTCAAAACATGATTACCTTCTCAGCTTTTGACAGAAAGAGAATTCTAGCATACATTCAGGCAATTAAATGAAAGGAAGGGTGGATTAGGAGGTTACTGCTCTCCTAGAGGCTGAGGTCACCAATAGAGAAGAATGGGGAGATGACTAAATTGTTCTGTCTGCAGCCTGTTCTGTACTACAAGGGGACATGTGAATACCAAGTAGGGTTGCAGTGGGAAGATCTAATTAAACCATGACAATTTTATCAGTAGAAGTCAGAAGAGTCCTGCAGTTGACAGCTAGGAGATACCTTAGAAATCTCTAGTCTCAAGGCAGACTAAAAAGTGGGGTGACAATAATAATGCTAATATTACACACTATAAAGAATCCTTGATTTAGAGTCAGAAGGTTTGAATGGATCATCACCCTCCTTCTCTGGACCTTAATTTCCTAATTTATTAAATGAAAGTTTTGGAGTATGCTGGGGATTCTCAACTTGGAGCTGAAGGATTAGAGTTCATGGGCAGATTTCAAGAGGCCCATGAACTTAGATTAAGGGGAAGTGTACATCTTTATTTTCACTAATCTCTAAATTAAATTTACTGTTTTCCTCAATTATTTAAAAAAATTCTGAAAAGGGGTCCATGGGCTTCCCCAAATATCCAAAAGCATCCATAACACAGAAAATTCTAAGAATCTCTAGGCTAGACAATCTCTAAAGTTCTTTCCAACTCCATAATTCACAGAATCCTAGAAAAGTCAAGGGATAGATTCTAACTTCAGTGCCCTGGGTCAGGAATAGTAGAAAAAGAATGAAAAGGGAATCAATTATATTTCAATTAAATTAAAATCACTACATCTTCATTAAATGCTTAGGATGGAAGCTGATAACACAAAAATGAAACAGTCCTGGGAGCTAACACTATTGAAGTAAGAAGTCAAGAATGCTTTATAAGCAAGTACCTGGAACACCAGAATTTAGCAATAATGAACACGTCAAAGGCCTCAAAGCAGGGGAGGTTTAAAGTATCAAAAAGGATAGATACTGAGAGTGTGGGAGAAAAGAGGAAAAACATAAACAGGATGAAAGAAAAAAAAACAGATAAAAGCTGAGATCAGTGGAATGTGCCCAGTCATGGTCTCCTGAGCTGTATGATCAGAGCATAGATTTAACTTTGGAAGGAATCTTAGATCCTTTATACCTTTAGTCAAAGTTTTTTTATTTTACAGATGGATAAACTTGCTCAAGATCACATAGGTAGTAACAGAAATAAGATTTGGACCCAAGTCCTCAAACTCCAAATCCAATTTGCTTTTCCACAATATGTCTTCAGGTTTCCTCTTCCCTCTTAAAGGAATTGGGTTAGCAAGAATTTAATATTAGACACCAGATAATTGGGTAATTAAGTAAAAGGCACTCTTTTGCCTTTAAAGGTGTAAGGTAAGGGTCAATTGAGTAAATCAATCAAACTACCCACAAAACGTCAGTAATAAAATACCTCATGCCTCAGTCAGGTGAAAAAGGGTCTCCAGTGAATCAAATTTATCAAAGCATTCTAACTAACTATGAAAAAACTGAGTTTAGAGGTCTCTGATGAGTCATTGGATGAGTATTTGGATTGTCAGAGGATGCTTGGTCAAGTCCTAGAGATCATCTATAAAATATTAAGCTGGCACGGACCCTGAGAGAGATTTGAAGTCAGGTACATGTCTGGTGGTGGAGGGGAGAGAAGGAATTGCCTTTCAAAAGGTATTATATTGGGATAGAGAGAAGCAGAAATGCCTCAACCTCCTCTCACCTAAACCCAGCTAAGGAGGTATGGAAGAGCTCAGAACATTGGCATCCTAACAGTGTCCTTGGAATAGCTAACGATAATGATTACACTGAGACATACTAGACACAGATTCACAGTTCTGATAATAGCTATAATACTTATAATGATAACCATAGCATGTTAAGGTTAGCCAAGCACTTGAAAAATATTTAATTTCATCTTCACAACAATAATAGTTATAGTGTTAAGGTTCACAAAGCACTTTGTGAATATTTCATTTCATCTTCACAATAGCTTAGGTGAGAGATGTTACTATTATTCCAATTTGCAGATGAGAAAAGTTGAGACGAAGAAAGGTTAAGTGACTTGCAAGCTAGTCAGTGTCTTAGACAGGATTTGAATGCAGGTCTTCCTGACTCCAAGGCCAGTGATTTATGCAGTGTGCTCCACAGATGCCACAAAGAAACTCTACCAGGAGCCTAGAAGAAACTACCCCATTCCTAAGGGGAACATACTGAAGATCCCAACAAACAGACTTTCAAAAGCCTTATATGCTTTCTACACTAGAGCTCCCTTGCCCCTAGACTCTTCATGTCTTCATATCTTCATAGGATATTTTGTCACAGATCTTGAGGGGAGGAGGAGGATGTTTTGTACCAGATGTTCTTACTGCTCCAACATTGTAAAGTGCCTTTCTAAAGAATTGGGTTTAACTGATATATTCAACTCATAATCATAGCAGAAAATATGTCTATGGGCGATTGTGAGCTATAACACTAAAAAGACACATCCCTTTCCTTCAGGAAAACTTAAGTTAAAATTTGACCTCAGACAATTAATAGTTACTTGATCCAGGGCAAGTCACTTAACTTCTAAGTTTGTTCAACTTGAAAACTGGCTTCATATTTTGAAATACACTGGCAAAGTAAAATGCCTCCCATAGAAGGTGTTCAACCATGAGAAGGAGGAATCTAGAAACTATGTCCTATAAGAAATGGTTTAAAAATTTTGATATGGTCATAGAGACAAAAGAAAACCTAGAGGAAATACATTCTCTATCTTCAAATATTGGAAATGTTATCATGCATATGAGGGAACAGACTAATTCTGGATTATTCCAGCACAGTAAGATAATGAATGGAAATAAAAATGATACAGACTCTAGCACAAAGTAAGGAAGAACTTTTTAGTAAATAGGGCATTCCAGGGGTGCAATATGTTATCCTGGGAGATTGGGAACTCCGGTCACAGAAAATATAAAGAACACCTGTAAGAAACATTCCAGGGAGCAGAGCCAAGATGGCAGAGTAAAAGGATGACCTGTAGGAGCCTTCCCCCACAACCCATAAAAATATGTAAAAAATTACTCTAAACAAATTCTAGAGCAGCAGAAGTCACAAAACAACAGAGTGAAAAAAGTTTTCAGTTCAAGGCAGTCTTGAAGGCTGACAAAAAGGGTCTATCACACCAGGCTCAGAGCAAAGTGCAGCCCAGCCTTGGCCAAGTGGTACAGCAGGGAAAGGACTGGAGCAGGCTTCAGTGTGCCAGCAGCGGCAGTTGCAGTTCCCAGATTCCTCAACCCACAAACACCAGAAACAGCTTCAAAGGTCAGTGAGAAAGCTCTTTCACCTGGGTGAGAAGGGAGCAGGGTCCTCTCCTAGCCCTGGACCCAGGTGGCAGCAGCAGTAATGTCCATTTTTGGAGCCCTCGGCATAAAGACCCTGGGGAATCAAATTGCTGATCTGGATCTCGTGACTGAGTGGTGGCCCTGGGGTGAGGAGGAGCACTGACTGGAGAGTTGGTAGAAGCTCTGGAAAGGGAATTCTACTTGCAGCTTCTGGGCAGAAAATCTTGTGGAAGCTCTGAAACCAGAGCACAGGCCAGGAGAGGAGTAAACTCCTCTCCTTTGATTGTACCACCTTGGAGGAACTGAGCACTTAGAGCTCCCAGGAGTGTACCCTGCTCTTGAGAAAGGACTCAAAAGTCAAGTAACTGACTGAGAAAATGCCCAAAAAAGGAGAAAAAATAAGATTACAGAAAGATACTTTCTTGGTGAATGGGTATTTTCTTCCATCCTTTCAGATGAGGAAGAACAATGTGTACCATCAGAGGAAGACACAAAAATCAAGGCTTATGCTTCCAAAACCTCCAAAATAAATATGCAATACTCTCAGGCCATGGAAGAACTCAAAAAAAAAATTTGAAAATCAAGTAGGAAAGGTAGAGGAAAAATTGGGAAGAGAAATGAGAGCAATGTAAGAAAATCATGAAAAGCAAGTCAATAGCTTGCTAAAGAAGACCCAAAAACGCTGAAGAAAATAACACCTTTAAAAATATACTAACTCAAATGACAAAAGAGGCCCAAAAAGCCAATGAGGAGAAGAATGCTTTGAAAAGCAGAATTAGTCAAATGGAAAAGGAGGTTCAAAAGCTCACTGAAGAAAACAGTTCTTTAAAAATTAGGATGGAGCAGATGGAAGCTAATGACTTTATGAGAAACCAAGATATTGCAAAATAAAACCAAAAGAATTAAAAAATAGAAGACAAAGTGAAATATCTCATTGGAAAAACAACTGACCTGGAAAATAGTTCCATGAGATTGGAATTTTAAAATTTATGGGACTACCTGAAAAACATGATCAAAAAAAGAACCTAGACATCATTCTTCATGAAATTATCAAGGAAAACTGCCCTGACATTCTAGAACCAGAGGGCAAAATAAATATTGAAAGAATCCACTGATCACCTCCTGTAAGAGATCCAAATAGAAAAACTCTTAGGAATATTGTAGCCAAATGCCAGAGCTCCCAGATCAAGGAGAAAATAGAGAAGATGGGGACAAGGGAAGGGAGGAGTGTGATAGAGGGAAAGGTAGACTGGAGAAAGGGGTAGTCAGAATGTGTGGTGTTTTGGGATGTCAGAGGGGAGAGATGGGGAGAGTATTTAGAACTCAAAATCTTGTGGAAATGAATGTTAAAAGCTAAAAATTGATTAATCAATTAATTAATTAATTAATTAGAAAAAGAAATAGTCTAGAATTTTATATTGGAATAGATTAGATTGTCTCTGAGGCTTTATCCATTACTATAAATATAAAATTCTATGATTCAATTCAATCTAGCACCCTTTCCTCCCCTTCTCTTGATTTGGAAGAAAGAAATGAGAGTTGTGATGAAGGACCCTCAGTTCTCTCATCTTCAGTGGATCCTTTCTGCTATCAACCACTTAGCTTGTGCAATTGCAATACTATATAATATGTTTCTGTAAAGTATTTGATCAGTCTCCAAGAATCCAAGCCCCTAAGAACAAAGACTGTGGGAGAGTATTTACTTGGAAATCTTGAGTCTAAGAAATAAGATCATCATTGTGCCTGACTCATGTTTGTGATATTTTTACTCTAGTTAGTAAAGCATTGCATAGGAATTAGATGTAATAAAAAGTTATCAAACAAGAATCAGTGATTTCCTCTATAGAAGAAGAAAGGCTTATGCTCAGAAACTGACTTTGTGACCTCTCAGGCTTGACATACACAGAGCTTGCTTTGTCAGGAGAGATCACTGGGCTGTATCTTGCGTTTGGAAGGCATAAGGCATTTTATTAGTTACTAGTCCTTCCTTGTTTGAGCACCTAGTGTCGGTGTACTTCTTATTCCAATATGGTTGGATCCCAGTTTAATAGTTATTTCTTTGATGAATGATAAATGAGATGGCAAATCAAAAGGGACCACAAAGATGCAGGGATTCCAAAGGGAAAAGAATATATGGTGCAAAATGGCAGAAGACAACAGGACATTGCCAGAGTTTTCATGTTCAAGAACTGTTGTTCACCACCTGATATCTTGTCTCATACCCCTATCCACTTCTTGCCCTCTTCAAGCATACAATGAATGTATAGGTAGTGTCTATACCTCTCTAACTACAGCTAGAGAAGTGATAGGCTCTCCATTATTGGAGGTCTTCAAGCTGAAACTCAATGTTCATTTGTTAGATATGCAAAGAGTGGGGATTATTTTTGAGTATGGGTGAAACTACGGAGCCTACTTCAAGATTTCTGAAAGATAATTGGAGATGAAATATTGAAGTTCAGCAGAGAGTTGTGATTTGAGAATTTGAAAATCATCAGCATAAAGATATAGGAGCAACAATCGAAGTAGTATAGAAGGAGAAGAGGAAATGATCCCAGAGAGAACCCCGAGGGACATCTATGGTTAGAGAGTGTGATCTTGAAGAGGATTCAGCAAAAGAAAAAGAGAAGTGATCAATTAATTAGGGAGGAGAACTAAGAGACAGTGATATCTAAAAAACACTAGAGGGAAGAGAATATCAAAGAGGAAGAATGATTAACGATGTTAATCTGATAAGAAGTCAAGGGAAATGAGGGTTAAGAAAAGACCATTGGATTTGAAAATTAAGATTGGCATTTCTCTGGACTCTTCATATTTAAAACTTCGTTTTTAAAATGATGTTAGTAGATAAAATATCAGATGAGGAGCATACATGTGTAAAGAGCTTGCTAATTCAGTTAATGAAAAATTTATTAAGCTTCTTCTATGTGCCATATCCTATGATAGGTAAGAGGGATATATTGATAAAATAATGAAAGAATCTCAGCTTTCAGAAGCTTAATCAGAAGTTGATATATGAGCCAAATCTTGAAGAAGCTTGGTTATTTCAAGAGTTAGAAGTTAAAAGGAGAATAATCTAAGTGTGGGAGAAGAGGTAGTCAGTGCAAAGACTCTATGACAGAAAATCAATTATCCAAGATGATACAACAGTTAGGTTGGTTTGGCTGAAATATAAAATGTGTGAGGAGGAGTTATATGAAACCAGTCTTGAAATATGAATTGGAGTCATTATGTGATGAGTTTTATATGGCAAACAGAATCTGTATTTTATCCTATAGGCAAAAGAAAGTCATTGAAGCTTCCTATATAGGAGAGAGACATGTTCCGACGTACTTCAAGAATATCAATTTGATAGCTGTGTGAAGGATAGATTGGGGAAAGGGGTAAACTTTAATAAGTAATTATGAGGCTATTGCAATCTACAGAAGAGGTGGTGAGGGACTGGACTAGAGAGATGCCCTAAAATGGTGGCTGAGTAGAGAGAAGGGGACTGATGGGAGAGACTAAAACAGTTTAATTGACAAGATTAATGGGATATGGGAGGTGAAAAGTATAGAATAATTCTGAGCAGGTATTTGATTACATCAATAAAATTAATCTGACATATATTTAACGATGCACATAAACCTTATCGTACTTTCCACTAACTGGGCATTTCCCATAATTACACTTTTTAACAATATCATAGATCCTGGGTTATAAAGCCTTGCATGTGAAAAGCAATCAATGTGGAAGAGCTCCTCTGTTTGCCTCTTAAGACTCCTTAAAACCTGGTTCCAGTTCACCTATCGAGAATTATATTACATTAATGCCCTTCACACTTTTTTTGGTTAAATCATATTGTCCTTTTTATTTTTCCTTACACACAGTTCCATCTCCAATCTGCATGACCTTGCTTAAGCTTTCTCCCATGCCTGGAATGTACTCCATCTTCTCCTCTCCTTTTAAGACTCCTTAGTTTTCTTCAAAGATTAAGTAAGTGTCATTTCTTGTGAGGCTTTTCTAATCCTTTCAGCCACTAATTCCTTACCTTGAAATTATCTCTATTTATAATGTATACATTATGTATATTCTTATATGTTGAACTGCTTGACAGAACACAAATTCCTTGAAGCTTACTTTTACACTGTTTAATTTTTGTCTTTATATCTCTATTACTTAGCACCTAATAGGAGTACTTGACATATAATAAGAGCTTTAAAATGTTTGATGGTCAATTAATTGACCAGTACCACAGATTCCATGAGAAGAATATGGGGAAATAGGAAAATAGCTAACCCTAAATGTACTCTCCCCCTTATCCCCATTGTGCACAATGAATGATGGAGAGAAAGTAGAGCTACACCACTCTTATTTTGTTTCCTTTGTCAAGGGGAATGAACTGGAAAAGTCAAAACAAAAATAGCTAATAGAGAATTGATACTAAAAATAGAGCAATACTTAACAGACCACATTACAGCACTTGATGAATTCAAGTCATTAGCCTCAGGTGAATTATATCTTAGGGCACTAAAAGAAATTACTGAATGTGATTTCACAACCAATATCACTGATATAGGTGCAATCGGTACATACTTGAATTTGCCCTTTCTGATGCATTGCACAGAGTATGCACAGATATTTTCTAATGACTTTCAATTGCTTTGTGGAAGCTTGGGGATGGAGTAGGGGGTTGGACATATGAAGGAATTTAACCAAGTGAGCTTGTGCTCGGACCCTGAGATTGTTTTTCCTTTCTTTCTTCTCCTTGATTTCAGGAAATTTGGATGTGACTAGGACTGGTAGAAACCTAGTGAGTTCCTGAAAAGGTCAGGAAATCCTGGTCAGTCCTACAAATTTGTAGCAGTTTTGTCTACCAGAGCAGCAATGGCTAATGGCAGAAGTTTCTACATTTGACAGTTTGATCATTACTGAGAAAGGACCAAGTCTGGTTCATTTGACCAGCAGATGACAGAAATCATCAAACGATGGATGCCTAGTTCTAAGATAAAATGTTAAATGTTTAATTAGAGGTACTGCATAACTGCATTATATTTGTATGAGGCTTAAAGTATTAGCCTTCCAACTAATTATAACTATACTAATAAGTTAATACATTCTGTTCTAATCATTTGGTTAATGTATATTGTGATTTTTTTGTTCTCACCCTTCCTTTTCTGTGTAGAAATAAATCACCTGTCCTATGCCCACTTCACATTCTATGACATGTACCTCTTCTCTTATTCCCTCTATTTGGGGAAGCCCTGGACTTGGAAAAAAAAATAACACTGGACACTAGGGTAGGTTAATGAATGTGAGAAAAGGGAGCCTAATCCCCCTAATTAGAGGAAGGCTGCCCTTAAACTGAATCCACTTCATCACCACATGTCTAAGTATGGGACACAGATGGGTTATCCCAGCCCCTGTATTCTTAGTATCAGTACCTTCACGTTAGATCTGAATTACTATAGGCCTGGAGGAGGACAAATATTTAGATTTTTTAAAATGGAGAGTAGATGGAGTCTGAGAACTATAGAACAGTTAGCTTAATTTTAAATCCTGGCAAAATTTTAGAATATATTTTAAAAAGGGAATGGATAACGAACATCTGGAAAAGGACATAATGATTCCAAAAAGCTTGACAGATTTATTAGAATAAAAGATTTAAAAAACCTGCCAATGAATTTTACCTAGATTTTACCAGCACATTTGACAAAGTCTCTTGTGATTCTCACTCTCTCTCTCTTTTTCTCATTTTAAAATTTTATTTACAGTTCCAAATTCTCTCCCCTCTTCCCCCTTCCCCACCCATTGAGAAAGTAAGAAGTACAGTACTGATTGATTGTACATGTCATGCAAAACATTTCCGCATTAGTCACATTGAGAAAAAAAGTAAGAAAAAATATACTTCAATCTGCACTCAAAGTTCAGCAGTTCTCTCTCTCTGGTAGTACATGGCATTTCTCATCATGAGTTCTTTGGAAATGCTGTGGATCATTGTATTGATCAGAGTAATTAAGTCTTTCACAACTGATTATCATTACAACATTGCTGTTACTGTTTACAGTGTTCTCCTGGTTCTGCTCACTTCATTTTGCATAAGTTTGTATGTCTTCCCAGGTTTTTTTCTGAAAGCATCCTACTCATTTCTTAAAGCAGAATAGTATTCCATTAAAATCATATACCACAACTTGTGTGGTCATTCCCCAATTAATGGACATCCCTTCAATTTCCAATTCTTTGTCACCACAAAAAAAAAACCTGCTAAAATATTTTCATATATATAGATCCTTTTTCTTTTTCTTTGATCTCTTTGGGATAAAGATTTAGCAGTTGTATAGCTAAATCAAAGGATATGCAATTTTATAGCCTTTTGAAAAAAGTTCCAAATTCTTTACCAGAATGGTTGGACCAGTCCTTAACTCCATAAACAGTATATTAGCGTACCTATTTTTCCACATCCCCTCCAGCATTTGTCATTTTTTATTTTCTGTCATGTTAGCCAATCTGATGGCTAACATGTGTGAGGAGGTATGTCAAAGTTGTTTTAACTTGTGTTTCCCTAATTATTAGAGATTTAGAGCATCTTTTCATAAAACTATTGAAAGCTTTGGTTTCTTTTTCTGAAACTTTATGTTCATATCTTTTGACCATTTTTGAGTTAGAGAATATCTCTTATTTTTATAAATTTGACTCAGTTCCCTATATAACTAAGAAATGGGACATTTATCAGAGAAACTTGCTGTATAATTTTCCCAAAACTACCTGCTTTGTTTCTAATTTTGGCTGCATTGACTTTACTTATGCAAAAACTTTAATGTAATCAAAATTATCTTTTATGTAATTAAAATTATCTTTACTTTCTGTGATTCTCTCTATCCCTTGTTTTGTCATGAATTCTTCCCTTATCCATACATCTGACAGATGATTTTTCCCCATCTTTCCCTAATTTGCTTACGCCATTCCTTTTTATGTCCAAATCTTGTACCTATTTTGAATTCATCTTTCCATACAGTATGAGATGTTGGTCCATATCTAGTTTTTGCCAGACTGCTTTCATACACACACACACACACACACACGCGCGCACACACACACACACACACACAATTTGTCAAACAGTGAATTCTTGCCCCAGTAGCTGGGATCTTTGAATTTCCTTAACACTAAGTTACTGTTGCCACTTACTTCTGTATATGAGTGCTTAATATATTCCACTGATCAGCCACTCTGTTTCTTATCCAATGTGACACTGATTTGATGATTACCATTTTGTTGTGCAGTTTGACATCTCATATTTCAGGCCATTTTCCTTCACTTTTTTTTTCATGGGTTCCCTTTATATTCTTGACTTTTTTTTTCCTGTAGATGAATTTTATTATTGTTTCTAGTTCTATAAAATATTGTTTCTAGTTCTTTGGTAGCATGATTCATATGGTGCTGAATAAGTAAATTTACTTAGGTAGTATTGTCAATTTTATTATATTGGTTTGGCCCATCTATGAACAATTAAGCATGAAATGCTATCAAATTTAAAGATGGCACATAGCTAAGAGGGATAACTAATATTTAGACATGAGAACTAGGATCCAAAAAAAAATCACATTTTGCAGTATCAAATTTAATGGATGATTCCAAAGTCTTACATTTGGGTTCAAAAAGTCAGTTTTATGAATATAAAAGAAAAGAAGCTATGCAGAATATCAGTGAATATATAAAAACTGGAGGTTTATTGGAATATAAACTCAATCAGAGAATAATCTGGTTTGGTAGCTAAAATGAGCTAATTAAATTTTAGGATTTTTAAGATATTAACAAAACCTGGGGAATTTTGCATACTGCTATCTTTGTAAAAAGAGATGTGATTCTGGAATGTCAGAGAGAATTTTGAGCATGATATCAATGAGTATACCTGAAAAAGGGTTTGAGTTGACTCCAAACTTTATTGAGAGAAAACATATGGACCCAGAAAAGTTTTAGGCTAGGCATATGGAGCATCAGACACATAGAAGAAACCTCCTCTGCAACATGCCTCTGATTTCCAGCCTGTTTATCTAAAGATTGCTAGAATAGTGAGTGTAAATAGCAATTGTTTCCATTTTGGCCAGTCACACTGAAACCTGGGAAATACCTTAACTTTAAAGGGCCAAGGTCTCCCATTGCATCCAGGGCCATCTCCAGTAATCCTGACCTATATCTTGCCACCGGACCCAAATGGCTCTGGAGGATTGAGTGAGGCTGGAGGCTTTACAAACCCCTCCTTGACTTGAATCCAGTTCACTTGCAAGTCATGGCATCACTTTCCGACTATCATGGTTCTCTTCAGAATGAAGGAAAAACAACAACCTGTGAGTAGTTGCAGCTGCCCGGGCCTACTTGACCAGTTCCGGTTGGTCAACATAGGTTGACCCTTCCTTCCTTCCTTCCTTCCTTCCTTCCTTCCTTCCTTCCTTCCTTCCTTGCTTTCCCTTCTCTTCCCTTCCCTTCCCCTTCCCTTTCCTTTCCTTTCTCCCTCCTCTCCCTCTTCTCCCTTCCTCCACTCCCTCTGTCCACATAGGATGTCATACCCCTTACCTGCAGGTTCTCTGCCCAAAGGGATGTAAATTTTTACTGCTGAAACCTTTCAAGATACGAGTTTGCATAGCCCTTTCTCACTTAAATCCAATTCATTTGCAAGTCATGGCATCATCTTCCTCTGCTATTCCCTAACTGATGGACATCCCTTCAATTTCTAATTCTTTGTCACCATATACAAAAAAACACCTGTGATAGATCAAAGATAGAGAGATAGAGAGATAGATAGATAGATAGATAGATAGATAGACAGACAGATAGATAATATTAGACTGATACTCTCAGAGAACACAGAGGTGATATTCAAGATATACTCAGCGAAGGAGTGAATGTGTGAACAAAGATAATTACAGAACTTAACCAATCTGTCTAAAATGGTTCCTGAAGTCATACTAGATCATCTTTATAGAAGTTGTGGTCTATCTACTCAATCTTTTCCTCCCCTCCTTGACTATGAAGAACAACTCAATGTTTTGTTTGAAATAAAGCATAGCACAATATGAAGACAGCCAGATTTAGAGCTCAAATCATGTTTTATCCCTTAAAATCTTTGTGACCTTGGGCAAGTCAGTTACACACTCTGGGCTTCAGTTTCCTCATTGGTAAAATGAGGAGGTTTGATGAAATGACTTCAGAGTTCCCTGCTAGCACTAAATCTGTGATCTTAGGTATTGATTGTAATGCTGGGCTCCAGTCCCAGCTCAACTCCTTTCTCTCTGTGTGATTTTGGGCAAGCCATTTCATTGCTCAGTTTGCATACCGGTAAAATAAGGGTTCTGGGCAAGATGATGTCTAAGATATAGTTTTGTGGAACCCTAAAGGGTGCTACGCTGACACTGACAATTCCCTCATTATATAGCTGTGAAATTCTATGACACTCTCCGATTTCGTCATTGGTCTAAAAAATGGGAATGATCATACTTAACTAATTGTCTCTTAGAGGTGTTCCGAGAGTCGAAGGTGCTAAATTACAGTACTCTAAAATCAGAGCTATTTTGAGGTGTTATTCATTCTTCATGTTATTAGAGCAAACACCTATCCTGTCACTTGCTTTTCACTTTTTTTCAGTCATGTTCCTCTCTTCATTCAGTTTTGTTGGCAGAAATAGTGGGGTAGTTTACCATTTGCTGCCACTAGAGGTCAGTCAATGCTTAGCAACTCTGCTACATTGGAAAAAGACTAGACACACTGAGCAAGTCGCTAAGTGCCTCAAGGAATTCTAGCTCTTCATTGTCTGGGAAGGACAACCTATCACTGCAGGGCTAGCTTAGGAGAAGCAAAGAATAAGCAAATTGTGTGATTCTGTAATTCTTTCTTTCTGTGGAGGAATCCACTCAGAAACCTGAACATTCTAAGAGCCCCTTGTGAAAGGGTTCAACATCCTTAGTGTCACTGTGATACTAATGGAGAACTGGGCATAGGGGTAGAAAAGACTATTCTCATCATCATTTTCATCAGCATCATCGTCATTGTCATTGTTTTCATCTTCATTACCATTGTGATCAGTCACTATTCTTGTTTTTCACTAGTATCTCACTCATTTCCCATTCTTCATGATCTCTTACGGGGTTTTGTTGGCAGAAATACCAGAGTAGTTTGCCATTCCCTGCCACTATCAGGAAGTAAGTGATGGAGGGATAGAGGGAAGAAGGAAGGAAAACTTCACCTGGAGGCCAACCCCTTTAGTTGGGAGCCTTGTCTGGTCCTTGGATGACAAATATATACCCATCTTTGAGCTATACTTGGGAGAAACTGACAGAATCATCAAGAACGTAGGACTATTTCTATGCCATTAATGCGTGTGAGAATGCTGTATGTGTAGAATGTCTTAGCAAAACAGATATGTCTCAAGGCTTCCTGATGGTTTAGAAGACCTGAACTTTCAATATGAAGGTAGATGTGGTAGAAGGTGGAAATTGGTTGGGGTATGATGCTAGCTGAAGCACTGAACTTCAGTGGGAAAAAAAGTCAATTGGAACCAATTGTAACTCTATTCCATACTGTGTGTCCTTGGGCAAGTCACTACTCAATCAATAATCAATTGATAAACACTTATTAAGCACTTACTATGTGCCAGGAACTGTGTCAAATGCTGGGGATACAAAAAGAGGTAAAAGAAAATTCCTACCCCAAAGGAGTTCACAATGAAATGATTAAATGTAGTGCTCCTTTTCAGACTTCAGTTCAAACTGAGGAGACTGAACTAGGTGACCTGTAAGTTCCCTTTGATCTCTCCATCTTTGATCTTTTGATTTCTTTTTTTATACAGAAGTTCTCAAACTTTTAAAGTATAAAGTCCTTTTGTTGAAGTCAATAATTTAACTGATCTATGTAGAATCACAGATTTAGAGTTAGATACATATTATTTAATCATGTTATTTGTTTATATCAACGTAAAATTATTGTAATTTTAGTAACATTTAAACTAGATTTGCAGTTAACATCATCATAGAATCAAATAATTTGAGCAGTGGAAAGGAAAAATCTTCCTGACAATCAACACTATCTAGAAGTGATTAAGGACCCTTTGGGGAGATACTGGTTTTCCCCTCACTGGAAGTTCTCATGTGGAGTCTAAATGATCACTTATTACAGATAGTTCTGAGGGAATTCTTAGGCAAGTATGGGTGGGACTATATGACCTGCAAGATGCCTTATAACTCTGAAATTCTGTGATTCTGTAATTCTCTCATTCTGTGGGAGAATCCACTCAGAAACCTGAAGACTCATAGAGCCTTCAAGGTCAAGGGGCTCAACATCCTTAGTGCCACTGTGATACTAATGGAGAACTGGGCATTGGGGTAGAAAATAATCTTCTCATCACCATTTTCTACATCGTCATCATCATCATCATTGTCATCATCACTGTCTTTGTCATTATTATCATTGTCATTGATAACTGTTCCAGTTCCCACTCTGTACTAAGGAAATGATAAAACATAAGATTTGGTAGTCTCTATCTTAATGATTTTATAATCAATCTGAGAGGAACACTACATATCTATACTGAGACAAATAGTGATAGAAATTAGTTTAGACAAGGTATTAATATAATATCTGGCACATATTAAGAACATAGTAAAAGTCTGTTTATTGTTTCCTTCCTTTGTAATCTATGTATTTTATTTTATGCATTTGAAAATATTATTCTGAGGAGTAGCTAGGTTTCACCCGATTACCAAATGACTCTCTGAAAAAGTTTAAGAACCCCTGCATATAAATTTTTTCTATTCCTATTAAAAGGGATTCCATTGATCAGTTGTCCTGAAAAAAAGATCCTGTGGTTTTAGTCAACTTTGAGTTCAATGTGAATAAGTAGTATAATGTGACAGTCAAAAAAGCTAACAAGATCTCAGATTCCATTAAGAATCTCAGCTTCTAGAAATAGGGCAGTGATAATCCCACTGTACTTTGTATTCTATCTTCAACAGACCTCATCTAGTGGATTGTGTTCAGTTCTGGGCATGACAGTTTAAGAAATGCATTAACGAGCTAGAGAGAATTCAAAGAAAGGCAACTAGAATGTTGAAGAGTCTTGTGTCCATGCCATATGAGAAGCAACTGAAGGAATCGGTTATGTTTACTCTAGAGAAGAGAAAATTGGGAGATGGGAGGTAGGAAGCAGGGTATGTCTTCAAGTATTTGGAAGGCTTTCATGTGGGAAAAGGATTACATTTGTTCTCCTTGGTCCCAGAGAGCAATGAGAGAGTGAAAGTTGTAAAGCACTCAATTTAGTCTGGGTGTCAGGGGAAACTTTTTAATAATTTTTAATTTAATTTAATAATTTTCATAATTAGAGCTGTGCAAATGTGTATTTGGATTGTCTCAAGGGGTGATGGGTTGCCCTTCCTTGCAAGTGTTGTAAGCTAGATGACTATTTGTCCAATATACTATGGTGGAAATTCCTTTAATGAATAGTTGAACTGATGACGACTGAAGGAGTTCAGAGGATGCGATGATCCTCAGGGACGGTTTAGCTAGGGAAGATTTTAACCAGTCTGTGAAGATGATAAGAAGATAATCCAAGGTGAAAAGTCATGAGCAACGATGCAAAAGTGGAAATTCATATGACATGTTTGGAAAACATAAGTAGTCCAGTCAAATGAAAAGGTTGGTGGCAAAAAGTAGGAGAGAAGGTTATAGGGGTATTTAGAGAAAAAACTTTAATTTCAGAGTGCTATATAACTATAAGCTGTTATTAACCACAAAGAGACTTCTATAAATTATTTCATTGGATAATCACAATATCCCTCATCATTATACAATAAGGACTTAGAGATGGTAAATGACTTACCTAAGGTCACATAGCTTGTAAGTAGTAAAATTGGGACTCCAGCCAAAATTCCATGATTCTACGTTTATTAATCATTCCTAACTTTTCTTCATATATTTCATGCTTCCTTGAAATCTTCAAACTCCTTCAGTGCCTTTGCTAGTAAAGGTACCCTACAGCCATGACTCATAACCATGACCAACACTGACTTAAGAGCAAGTAGACATTAGTGTATTTCCTTAGTTTTGTGTCCCATTGACCAAACTCCTCCGTCTGTACAGGAATTAGAATGGTACTCTTTTGTACTAAGTCTAAAATATCATGAGGTGAAAGACCCCATGTCAATGTGAATGATTTTTAATTCAGGTCATGAAAAACATGATGTTCCAAGTCACTGATCCAGAAATTCTTTTTTTCTGTGTTTGGGAATGTTGTTGTTTCTTCTATCTCAACTATCATTAAATTGTTCACTGCCTCTTTCTTCCAAGTGCTAGTCATCTTGGGTCCATTTGTCTCATGCATAACCTATAGAAATATAGAGCTCCTCCTCCTTGGAAATGTCCAAATGTCCCTATATGAGCCACCTTCTCTCCTGCCTCCCACTTTATAGATGAGAAAACTAAGACTCGAGGATACAAAGGGATTCACTTAAGGTCACACAGTTAGCTTATAGAAAAAGTCAAAACCAGAATAAACGATTCCCATGGACACAAGACCACATTTATCTTGTGAAAATGCCTAGCTTCACCCAGGTTTCTCATAAATCCCTGAAAACAGATAAGTTGTTGTCTTGTCCATAAAAATTTCCATAGAGGAGAGGCAGCATGGCAGAGAGATGTCCTTGGAATCTAGATTTCAGTTTGGCCTATGATACATGTGGCCATATGATAGTTGACAAGTACATAAACTCTGAATGTTCCAGGCAACAATTATAGAGCTTCAGAGAAGTTACAAATGTTCATAGAGAAAGGAAGTTTCTCACCAGGAATTCCCTACAGAAACAAAATGAGGCCCAATGAAAACAAAAAACAAAGCTTCAAAGAAGAACATTATATAATCAGTCTTGTACCTCTTAGAGTCATGAAATGTTAGTATTGGATGATCCCTTAAAGATAGAATCATGTGATAGGTTTTGGTTGAACTAAATGAACTCTGAGGTCCCTTTCAACTCTCAGATTCTGATTTGAAATCTCATCTCCAACATATCTGATGAATTCAGGTTGTCTTTGAAGATCTCTCATTAAGGGGAACTCATTTCTTATTAAAGCTATCTGTTATACTTCTAAAGAGTTGTAGCTTTTAGAATTTTTTATTCTTACACTGAACTTCGTGATGTACACATATGACTCTTAGCTTTTCTTTCTGGGGCACTGGGATTGTATATTTGACTTATTAAGCTTGAAAGTAGAACTTTAAATTTATTCCTGTTCAATGTCATTTTACTAAATTGGACCCTTCATTCTAGCCTGTTGAGATCTCTTGGGACCTTGATCTGATCATCTAAAATGTTACATATATCTTCTATACTCAGAGTCCTAGGTTGTTAGAGTTAGAAGGAAGCTTGGAGACCACTGAATCATATCAATTAATGAATTAATAAGCAAACATTATGCATATACTGCATGTCAGGATCTGTAAAACAAAACAAAAAAAAAGTAAAAATGATTCCTGTTCTCAAGGAATTTAGAGTCTAGTGGGTGTCAGGATAACATATATATCTGTGGACATCTACAACAAAATACAAAATAGATGCAAAATAATTTTGGGAAGAAGGTGCTCGGCCCTGGAGGGATCAGTAATGGTCCCTTGTAGGTGTAGCTTGAACTGAGTTTTGAAGGAAACTAAAGATTCTGAGAGAAGCAGTGAAGAGGAAATTTTAAACTCTGAGTAATAATTTAATTAGTTTAAATTGTGAATAATAAATATGTTAATATTGATATATTAAATATAATAATAAATAATGAATTTTAAATATGAGAAGAAAGGCAGTGTAAAGGGAGAGAGATGAAAAGTGGAGCATGATGCATGAAGAACAGGTTAGAAGGACAATTTGACTAGATGTCAGTGTGTGTGATGGGCATAATGTGCAGTAAAGTCGCAAAGGTACAATGGAGCCAGTTTGTGAAGTGTTTAAAATGCTAAACAAGGGAATTTAAATTTGATCCTTAATTTAAGGGACAGTTTATCGGGCAGCTAAGCAGCAAAGTGGACGGATTACTGGGCCTATAGTCAGGAAGACTCATCTTTGTGTGTCCAAATCTGATTTCAGACACTTCCTAGCTGCGTAAGCCTGGGCAAGTGACTTTAATTATTTGCCTCAGTTTCCTCATCTGTAAAATGAACTGGGAAAGGAAATAGCAAAATACTCCAGTGTCTTTGCCAAGATAAACCCCAAATGGGCTCATAGAGGTTTGGGCGTGACTGACCGACAGCAAACAAATTATTTGGTTGAGGGTGGGGTTTGACGTGATTACGTTGCACTTTAGGAAAATCAGCTTCACAACTGAGTGCAAAATGGATTGGAGAGGAAAGAGATTTGAGTCAGGGAGACCATTTATGAATCTGGTAGAATAGTTCAACGTGAAGAAATGATAAGGGCTTTGACGAGGTTTGTGGCAATGTGAATGGGGAGAAATTTTATGGATGTCTTTTCTTTCATCCAGCTATCATTTCCTTTTGACAGCTCTCCTACCCTTGCTACTGAATCCTACAAAGTAGCACAGAAAGGCAAAACCAGTTAATAGAATGATTATGCGTGACAATACATGCCCTCATTCCACAACTATAGCTCTCTATCTCTACTGAGAGGAGAGAGTCCAAGGCTTTACAAATGATGCAACTGATAAGGAGGTGGAGTAATTTGCTTAAAGCCACATGATTAGGAAGTAAGAGTTAAGATGAGAACCCAGGTCTTTTAACTCCAAATCCTGTGTGCATTTCATTCATACACTCCCTCTCTTTATTCTTCTCTAGTTTAAAGGCAATTCCTGTAGTTCAATTTTTTAAAAAAATTATTAGGAAAATACCTCAAAGTTGAATATTATCTTTGTTTTCAAAAACACTTTCCAGCAATGACATCATTGTGCATTTACGATATTACTATACATTCAGTGGTGTGGATTTTATTGTCCCTAAATTACATGTGGTCAAATGAACACAGAGGGATTTAGTAATTTGACTAAACTCCTCTAGCCAGGCAGCAGAAGAGCTGGGAATTCAAATCCAGATGCACTGACTCAGCCAACGTTCCTGTCAGTAGGTGGCAGCTCAGTGGCCAAGGGCTGGGAAGACAGGCACAAGTCTTGTGTCAAAACTTCAGCTCTTTGCCTTCCCTCCTTATGACACAGTGGAGGAGGAAACTGAGTCTCTGATTCTAGGGTGTGTCATAGAGTAATACCACTTTTATTTGGACTTGTTGGTGCAGTTGGGTGGGATCAGAATAGTTCCATTTAAGTGATTTTTTTTTTCCAGGTGAATGAAGAGTAACACTTTTAGCACCAAAGAGCTATTTAAAATAAAGAAATAAAAGTCTTAAATAACATTTTTGGATTATTATCTTTCTAAAGAGTGTCATGGAATTTCAGAGTTGGAAGGAATCTCGGCAGCCACCAAGTGCAATCCAAACCTGAAAAAGAATCCTATCCACAATAAATATTCCACCTTTGCTTAAAATTCTCTAGTGAAGGGAAAATCATTATCTCCAAAGGCCGCCTACTCCACTTTTGAAAAGCATTTATTTTTAGAATGTTTTTCTTGACATTAAGCCTAAATTTGCTTCTTTGCAATTTCCACCCATTGTCCCTGGTTCTGCCCTATGGAGCCAAACAAAACAAATCTAATTTCTCTCCCACCTGACAGCCCTTCTAACAAGTGCCTGACATACACTTAATAAATGCTTCTTGATTGAATGATGGGTACTCTGAGTCTTTTCTTCTGTAGCTTAAACCTCCCTAGTTCCTTCAGCTGATTCTCATATAGCATGGTCTCAAAGCCCTTCAGCATGCTGATTGTCCTCCTCTGTACACTCTCTGGCTTATCTATGTGTCTAAAATGTGGTACATAGAACTGAACACAATGGTCAAGATTTGGTCTAATCACAACAGACCATCTCAGCTACGAGTTCCTGAACACTGGCTTTCAGAGTTTAACGTCATCATTAAGGACATTCCACGAGGAGTAGGGAAAAGAATGCCAGTTCTGAAGACTGAGGCCCAGAGAATAATTTGCCTAAGATCACACAGGTAGTAAGGAATAGAGATGGAATTTAAACTCAGATCTCTTTTCTCCTCAAAAAAACTAAAGGAGGTCATTTATAGTCTTTAAGTTTCTATAGTTTAATTCCTATGATTCTGCACTGCTTCAATTCTATCCAATTCAACATTTTTGGAGCATCTATTGGTGTGCAAAGTAGGCAATCCATAGGTATTCATTAAGTGGACTATGCTAAATGCTGGGCCTAAAAGAAAGACAAAAACACTGTCCCTGCTATCAAGGAGTTCATTTGAATGAAGGTGTCAACATGTAAATAACCAGGTATACATGAACTATGTATTGTGGGAGATAATCTGAGATTGAAAGGCCTTCCTGGGGTCAGTCAGATGGGAAAAGGTCCATTTAGAACATGGAATTTGAATTGAGTCTTGAAAAAAGGCAGGGAAACTAAGAACAGGCACAAATAGAGAGCTTTATAACTATGGGGACAACCATTGCAAATATATGGAGGCAGGGGTTGACATATTTTGTTCAAAGAGCTGCAAGTGAGCCATTGAAGACAGACATGAGAATTCAGGGAGAGAAGTAAAGTATAAACTGGAAACGTAGAAAGGGAGCAGGTTGTATGTTTTAAATGTCAAGCAGTAGAAACAGAAATAGTGCTGAGTGAGTGGGACTTTGTCCTAGTTGCCAACTTCTGAATGGGGAAGAAACTGTGTTCTTTCTTCTTCCCATTAGCTGTAATGCCAGCTTTCTAATTGGTTCTGCTTCCTTTTTCGAATCCAGGTTGCCACTGCTTAGATGGGTGGCCAAAAGTTATGAACTCCTCTTCTGGGGACACCTTCCCATTGTGGTAGATTGTCCCCACTGTTACCTCACCTGGCAACCTGTACTACTTAACTGCAAAAGCAATGCTGCTCCATACCACAGCCTTCTCTCTAAGTCTCCATAGTCAACTATTTGAAAATAAGGTTTGTGTCTCATGTCTCTCCCTTGTCATCTCTAGCAAATTTCTCCCTCTTGCTCCTCTGTTCTCTGTGGCTTTGAATCATCTTCTGCCTAAGCAGAGCTTCTTTCCCCAACTACCATTCTCCATGTACTCCTCTTTATCTAGCTCAGTTCATACTCTGCCTAGTTCATTTCTTCCTCTGCCTTTCCCCCCTTATAACCTTTGGAACTCTCCTATATTATTAACCAGTTTTTCTGTCCTAAACCTGTTCACTTCATAGCCCTTCCATATTCTGGTCCTCATTGAAACCTTGCTTTCTCCTGAAGATGCCAGATCCTTTCCATCCCTTTCCAAAACTGGCTGTTTTTTCTCTCAGAAAGCCAGGAGGTAGAGAAGGCATGTTCCTTGCTACACAATGACACTTTTAGACTCTACCTCTTCTCCTTTAAAGTTCGCCTCATTCTACACAGATATTTGGCAGTCTCACATATGTACTGTCTCTCCATCATATGTTGCTCCCCACCATAATACCTTTATTTTGCCTAAGAGCACACAGGTAGTAAGGAGTAGAGATGGAATTTAAACTCAGATCTCTTTTCTCCTCAAAAAAACTAAAGGAGGTCATTTATAGTCTTTAAGTTTCTATAGTTTAATTCCTATGATTCTGCACTGATTCAATTCTATCCAATTCAACATTTTTGGAGCATCTATTGGTGTGCAAAGTAGGTAATCCATAGGTATTCATTAAGTGGACTATCCTAAATGCTGGGCCTAAAAGAAAGACAAAAACACTGTCCCTGCTATCAAGGAGTTCATTTGAATGAAGGTGGCAACATGTAAATAACCAGGTATACATGAACTATGTATTGTGGGAGATAATCTGAGATTGAAAGGCCTTCCTGAGGTCAGTCAGATGGGAAAAGGTCCATTTAGAACATGGAATTTGAGGGGGGCGGAGCCAAGATGGCAGAGTAGAAGGACGCACATTTACGAGCTCCGAGCCCACAACCCATGGAATTGAGGTAAAAGGAGATCCCCATAAATTCTGAATCTCTGCAGGGGGTGCATAAACATAGGGGAAGAGATTTCCGTTCCACTGAACCCTGGAGAGCCGTCCCCGGGGTCCATCGCACTCCAAAAAGCGGACCCCACCCCCACCCCTGGCCGCGGCCCAGAGAAGCTAACCCGAGCAGACTTCAGAGAGGAAAGCTCCGGGGGAAGCTCCGGCAGCCGGGAAAGTCCCTCCGCCCACAGAAGCTACAGGTCAGTAAGAAAGAACACTGCGATAGGGGAGGGGAGCGGAGCGTCTCCGTGACTCGGGCCCCCTTGGGAGGAAGCGGCGGCGGCAGAGACGGGGGCAGGAAGCAGCGGAGGCAGAGGCGTGGGCGAGCGGCTGAGGCGGCAACGGCCCGGGACTCAGGAATCCCCCAGCAGCAGGTAGGATCTTCAATACTGAAGGTCTTTCCAACCTGAGGGAGCCGAGCAGGGGAGACGGCCCTGCCCCCACCCTGCTCTACTGCTGAACGCCTCTGAATAAAACCCCCAAGGGAGCTGAGCACAGCAGGCGGGGGCCCCCCCACCCCGCCCCCCACCCTCTCCATTCCTGAAAGTCTCTGCGGAAAGCCCCTGAGGGCCCAACTTAGGAGGCGGCCCTGCCCCCACCCCTGCGCCAGAACTAAAGCTTGCCGCGGGAAAGCGCATTTGAATCTCAGAGGCCAAGCACTAGCTGGGCGGATCCAGGCGGGGGTGGAAAGGAATCTCAGAAGTCAAGTAACTGGCTGGAAAATGCCTAGAAAAGGGAAGAAAAATAAGACTTTAGAGAGTTTTTTCCAACAAATGCAAATGATCCCGACCTTCGGATCTGACGAAGATGAGGATGTATTCTTGACATCAGGGAAAGACGTGGAGGGCGGGGCCTCAGTACCCCAGACACCCCCAGGGGGGTGGTGGGTGGGCTCAGGCCTTGGAAGAGCTGAAAAAGGATTTTGAAAAGCAAGTTAGACAGGTGGAGGAAAGACTGGGAAGAGAAATGACAAAGATGCAAGAAGAGTATGAAAAAAAGGTCAATATCTTGGTAAAGGAGACCCAAAAAAATGCTGAGGAAATTAACACCTTGAAAAATAGGCTCACTCAATTGGCAAAAAGAGGTTCAAAAAGCCAATGAGGAGAAGAATGCATTCAAAAGCAGAATGAGCCAAATGGAAAAAAGAGGCTCAAAAGCTCACTGAATTTAATAGCTCTCTCAAAATTAGAATGGAACAGATGGAGTCTAATGACTTTATGAGAAACCAAGAAATCACCAAACAAAACCAAAAGAATGATAAAATGGAAGAGAATGTGAAATATCTCATGGGAAAAACAACTGACCTGGAAAATAGATCAAGGAGAGACAACTTAAAAATTATGGGACTACCTGAAAGCCATGATCAAAAAAAGAGCCTAGACATCGTCTTGCATGAAATTATCAAGGAAAACTGCCCTGACATTCTAGGACCAGAGGGCAAAATAAGTATTGAAAGAATCCATCGATCACCACCTGAAAGAGATCCAAAAAGAGAAACTCCTAGGAACATTGTGGCCAAATTCCAGAACTCCCAGCTCAAGGAAAAAATCTTGCAAGCAGCTAGAAAGAAACAATTCCAGTACTGTGGAAATACAATCAGGATAACCCAAGATCTAGCAGCTTCTACATTAAGGGATCGAAGGGCGTGGAATAGGATATTCCAGAAGGCAAAGGAACTAGGACTCAAACCAAGAATCACCTACCCAGCTAAACTGAGTATAATACTTCAAGGGAAAATATGGTCTTTCAATGAAACAGAGGACTTTCAATCATTCTTAATGAAAAGACCAGAGCTGAAAAGAAAATTTGACTTTCAAACACAAGAATGAGAGGAAGCATGCAAAAGTAAACAGCAAGGAGAAGTATTAAGGGACTTACCAGAAATGAACTGTTTGCATTCATACAGGGAAGGACAATATTTCTAACTCTTAAAACTTTTCAGTATCTGGGTGGTTGGTGGGACCACACATACACATGTACACGCATGCACACACATACACACATGCATTCACATGCAGAGACAGAGAGCACAGATTGAACTGAATAGGATGGGACCATACCTTAATAGAAATTAAGGTAAATGGTGAGAGAGAAATGTAGTGAGAGGAAAGAGGGGGAAATGGAAGGGGGTAACTATATGTCATTTAAGAGGCAAGTAGGAGATGTTTTTAGTGGAGGGAAAAAGAGGAGAGCTGAGGAAAGAAAAAAAAAAAACAAACAAAAGTTTACCCTCATCACATTTGACTAAACGAAGGAGTGAAATGCACACTCATTTTGGTATGAAAACCTATCTTACAGTATAAGAAAGTGGGGGAGAAGGAGATATTGGGGGAGATGATGGAAGGGAGGGCAAAGGGAGGAGGGAGTAATTGAAAGTCAACACTTGGGGAGGGACAGGATCAAAGGACAGAAGAGAAACAATGAGGGGCAGGTTAGGAGGGATGGCAATTCAGTTAGTCTTACACAACACGACTATCAGGAAGGTCATTTGCAAAGCTACACAGATATGGCCTATAATGAATTGCCTGCCGTCCCAAAGCGAATGGGTGGGGAGGGAGGGATGGGGGAGAATTTGGAACTCAAAGTTTTAGGAACAATTGTTTCGTATTGTTGTTGCAACTAGGAAAGAAGACATACAGTTAATGAGGAATAGAAAGTCATCTGGCCCTACAGGAGAAAAGAGAAGATAGAGACAAGGGAAGGGAGGGATGACAGAAGAGAGGACAGATTGGAGATAGGGAAAATTAGATTGCTTGGGGTATTGGGGTGGGGGGAGGGGAGAAAAGGGGAGAAAATTTGGAACCCAAAAATTTGTGAAAATGAATGTAAAAAGCTAAATAAATAAATAAATAAATAAATAAATAAATAAATAAATAAATAAATAAATGAATGAATGAATGAATGAATGAATGAATGAATGAATGAATGAATGAATGAATGAATGAATGAATGAATGAATGAATGAATGAATAAATGAATAAATAAATAAATAGAACATGGAATTTGAATTGAGTCCTTGAAAAAAGGCAGGGAATATAGACTATAGTTTTATTTTATAGACCAATCCTTTCTGACTTCTAATACCTTGTCTTCCAGATACCCCATCTCCTTAACTACTGTGATTTCTGACCCCAGGCTATGTCAACCCCACACAAGAATGGTCAGAAATTAGACTCATTTTACCTATCCCTAGCCTGACAATGCAACAGATAAAGTACTGAAACTGGAGTCAAGAAGTCTCATCTTTCAGAGTTCAAATCTGGCCTAAGACATGTAATAGTTGTGTAGCTCTAGATAAGTCACTTAACTCAGTTTCTCTCAGTTTCCTCATCTGTAAAATGATCTGCAGAAGGAAATGGCAGACTACTCTAGCATCTTTGCCAAGAAAATCTCAAATGGATACACAAAGAGTCAGATAGGACTAAAAAACAACTGAACACACACAATTAAAGGACAAATTGAATATTAACAATTTGAGGATTAAGGGAAAGCTCTGGGGAAGTGGAGGTACCTCAACTGAACTTTGAAAGATGATAATAATTCTGAAAGACAGAAAGGAGAAGAAATGAATTATAGACATACAGGAGAGCCTATGTGAAAACAAGCTTGGGAATCAGATATGCAAAGTCTAATGAATATCTATGAGATAGGTGGAATATAGAATTTGTCAAAAGAAGGAATGTTTTAAAAGTCTATGAAGGGAAATGAAGTCAGATTATGGAAGGTTTTAAAAACATGGATGAAGAATTAATGCTTTATTTTTGAGGCAATAAGTAATATTTAAAGAAGTTTGAGTAAAATAGTGATGTAATTATAAGATGTGCATTAGGAAGACTTTTGTTAGATGTATGGAGATAGAAATGAAGAAAGCAGAGACTATATATTTATAAAAATAGTCCAGGAGAGAGATGATATGGTGTGAATTAGCATAGTGGCCATGGGAATAGAGAGGAGACGTTGAGAACTGCTGAAAAATATAATCCATAAGTCAAATCATTATGTATTGGGGCTGAGGGAGAGGGAAAACTTTTGACATAGAGATTTTTAATTTTGGTAATTGGGAAGACGGTATTACCCTGGACAGAAACAAGAAAGCTTCGAGAAGGAAAGATTTTTGTAGAGACAATAATTAATTTTATTTTGGATTTGTTGAGTCTGAGATGCCAATAGGACATCCAAGTTAAGATACAGTCAGGAGCTGAAGGTGTGAAACTGGAATTTAGATGAGAGATTTGGGCTTACCTTTATAGATTTACTAGACATTTATATAGAGATGATAATTAAATACATGGGAATGGATGAGATTACCAAGATAAAAAGTATAGAGAAAGAAGAGAAGAGAACTCAGGATAGAACCTTGGAAGACACCCATACTTGGAATTCAAGAGATGGATAGTGATTCCCTAAAGAAGATGAAGCAGGAATAGCCATATAGGTAGAAAGAAACAAGGAAACAAAAGCATCATAGAAGCCAAGGGAAGAGAGAGTATATGAGAAGAAGAGGTCATTAACAGAATAAGAAACTGCAGAGAGGTCAAGGAGAATAAATAAGTAAAAGGAATTTTAGGTTAATGGTTGAGATACAGTCGGTCAACTTTTTGAAAGTGGTGGATTCTCTTTGAGACTATAAATTTCAAGAATTATGAGGTGAGACCCAATAAAAGCCAATGAATTTACATAACTGGTTCTAGACATTTTACCAAGAAAAACATAAGAGAGATAAAGTTGTAGTTTGAAAAGAGGCAAGATTAAAGGAAAGTTTTTAAAGGACTTTAAGGGACCTGGGGATGTTTGCAGACAAAGTTAAAAGCCACCTGAAAGGGAAAAGAGATGAGAAAATGAGAGGGAGAAGAAATATCAGAAAAAGCAAGTCCTATAGCACAAGAAGAGCTGGGATCAAGGATATAAATCAAAGGAACATTCTCAGAATAAGGAAAAATCACAACTTCCGTCAAAGAATGAAACACTCTAGAGAAAAAAAATGGAACAAAGGAGAAAACGTTGTAGATGATGTAGTTTGAAGTTGCGATATGGAGTAAAGGAGAAGAGAGGCATCAAAGGATGACTTCTTTTCTAAATAAAGAGGTCAAGGTTCTCAAGGGAAAGGGGAGTTACTCTATTGTTAAGTGGGGACCTGAGTAAAAGGGGAACTTCTTAACTAATTCAAGTATGTGGGGCTATTTATAACTAACACTCACTGGACTCAAACTATTGCTCTTTGTAGGTTCCTGTAGCAGTTTTAATGACATTCCACTAGAACATAAGTTCCTGAAGGCAAGAATGTCTCCAAATTTTTATCTGTAGCACCAATATATTGTTTGTCTTGTTTTGATTTAATATTTTAATGGACCTATGATTCACCCACGTAGGAAACTCCTGGTGAGAAAATTGACATTGTTCCTCATATAGACTTGCTCTCTCTCTTATACTTTTAATGACATGTATAGGTTAAGCGACTGCTTATGTTAACCCATAACTGGGTAACCCAGCAAATGTGTAAGTGTGAGAATCAAGACTTGAACACAGATCATCAGGACACTGCACTACGGCTACCTCTTCGCTTACGTGATCTTTGCTTATTATCAGGTTGTTTGTTGACTGTCATTTCTTTCAACTACCCATGTGCTAGCTTCTAGTATTCTTTTTTCTGTCACTCCTCCATCCCCCTTTTGAATGTCAGTAATGCAGGCAACTGGATGAACAAGAATGATATGTAGAGTAAAATAAAAGCAGCTAAGTAATACAGTGGATGGAGCTTTGGCCTTGGAGTCAGGATGACCTGAGCTCGAATACCGCCTCAGTTGCTTACTAGTTATGTAACTGTAAGAGAGTCACTTACCATCTATCTGCTTAAGTTTCCTCATGTATAAAATGGGGATAATAGCACCTACCTCCTAGGGTTGTTGTGAGAATAAAATGAAATAACATTTGCAAAGTACTTTGCAAACCTTAAAGTGCTATATAAATGTAGCTATTGATAAAAATTATTGATAAAATTATTATTATTGATAAAATGGGTCTCTGAGGAGGGCTTTCATATGAACAGAGAGCCATTACCTTTGGAATGTAGATTTTGTGAGGCTATAGTGGTTACTTGAGGTGTCTTTAATTTCTTGTCAGGGTAATGCATTGCTGAAGTAGCTAGATGAGTGACCTTTTGGATAACTAAAGTGTTACCATACTTGTTTCTTCCCTTCAAGGTCTAGAAGACATTTACAGATATAACAACAGGAAAGAGGAGTGTCAGTACGAGACTTTGAAAATGATAGTCTTTTGGGGGTGTCAGCTGAGGAGCCTTGTGCATCAGAGAAGGAAACAATATCTTAACTTTCCATTGCAATTTAAGGATTGTCAAGTACTTTCTTCACACAATCCCATGTGGTTGAAAATTGCAAGCATTGTTTTACTCATCATTCATATGAGGAAAGAGGCTCAGACAAACAATGACTTACCTGTGGTCACTTAGCTAGGAAGTATTGGAATGATTAAATAAGATGGTTCCAGGTTAGCCTTACATCATCCATGAATTCCATTATTGCAAGTTGGCAGTCCCGTTTGTTGTTTCCCTGCGTTTTCACTACCTTGGTCAATATTTAGACAGCTGTAGAAGATTGGGAATGTGTATTTAGTATATTCTAAATAGTACTATGACCAGGATGTGGATTAATATAAAATTAATTGATCTGTCAACCAGCCAGATGGAAACTTGCTGGTGAAGGGGAAGAGGCCAGAGAAGAGCCACTTCAAAGAGAATTCAGAGGCTGTGGTCTTTGTCCAAGCTGCTTCCCCGTTGAAGAGTGCCTCCATTCCATTTTCACCAACTTTCAACCCTGAGTACCTTTCCCCTTGAATGAATAATGAATTAATTAACGAATGAAAAGCATTTATTAATGCTTCCTGTGTGCCAAACACTATGTTAAGCTCTGGGGACACAAATAGGAAAGAAATGCTAGCTCTTTTCCTCAAGGAGGTTAACAAATATGAGAAAACAAACAGAGATAACAAATATAGGTGAGTAGTAACCAGAAAGTGGCATTTTGTTTTGGAAAGTTATAGGAATAGTGAGTGAAATAGTATATTCACATACCTTTCTCATTATCAACAGCAACACTGACTTGATTGATTCCAAAACTGGAAAAGGGTTGAGAGTAGAGGACACCAGTGCAAGGTGGTTGTCAAAATGACAAGTATTTATGACAAGGGGCCACCTAGATTGGGAGTATCAATAGCTAGCAATGCCTATGCCTACTTTGCCAACCATATAATGCTTTTATGAGAATAAGCTATATGTGTGTATACATACATAAAAAATATCCCCCATATCCTAGCCTTTGCCAAATCTTGTTACTACCTTTCACATATTTCATATGCATCTCCTTCTCAGATATGACTCTATTTCATGGCCTGATTTCCTCTCAATTGAATTATTGCAATATCCTCCTAATAGGGCTTCTGGCCTCAAGTCACTCCCCATATTCCAATCCATTCTCCATTCAGATGCCAAAGTTATTTCTTTCAAGTATAAAACTGACCAGGTCACTCTCCTTTTCTACAATCTCCATTGCTCCCTATTGCCTCCAGAAAAAAAATCTAAAGTCCTCTGTTTGGCATCTAAAGCTTTTCATAACCTGACTCCTTCTTGCCTTTCTAGTCTTTTTAAACCTGACTTCCACAAACTCTATAATCCAATTAAAATAGACTATATGCTGTTATTCACATAAAATGCTCTATTTGCCATCTCTGAGTTTCTACACTGGCTCACCCCTATGCTGAGAATGCTGTGCCCTCTTACCTCTACCTCAAGGTTTTCATGGCTTCCTTTAAGACTCATTTGAAATTCCACCTTCTTTTAGAAGTCGCTTCAGGTCTCCCACTGCTAGGGTCTTCCCTCTGAGATTATCTTTCATTTTCCCTGTACATATTTAATATACCCTGGTTACTTACATATTATCACCTCCATGGGAACATGAGCTCCTTGAAGGTAGAGACAATTTTTGTCTTTATCTGTCATCTCTGTGCTTAGCTTAATTTCTAGTACATATTAAGTACTTAATAAATGCTTGTTGACTGACAGATATTCTTGATGAGGGTGTTAGAATAGAAAGGGCGCTGAAGCTAGTTTCAAAATAAATATTATATCGTAGCTCACATCTTTACCATCTGACAATGACTATACAGTACAGAGAATAAAAAATGTCATTGTGCTTATTTTCTGTTGACAGTTTAAAAGCATTTACTGGTTTTTGTTGCTGTTGTTATATTTTAAGTTTCAAACTGTCTCCCTCCCTCTCTCCCCATGCCACACTCGAGAAGGCCACCATTACACACACACACACACACACACACACACACACACACACGTCTGTGTGTGGGTTTCGTAACAAAAAAGCATTTGAATAGAAAGAACAAAACACTACCTGAAAGACTTACATGTTTCCAGTGCATATTCCAAAATTAGACTTTGAAAAATATAACTAGGTTCTGGTTAATGCAAATAATGAATTCACTGAAGGATGTGCATTTATTCAAATTTGTACCATATGAAGTTATAGTTAATATGGTCACTTGTTCCATTCTGATGGAACTATACAGTGGGAAATTATACAAACACTTCAGAGAATTAGTTATTTTTCATTGTATTTGGAAACTAGCTGTAATAAATTTGATCACTGATGCTGTGATAATTCATCATAAAAATAGCTACAACAATAATGAAGACTCCCATACATTTAGAGGATGATATTGAATTAGGCATAAAAATGAATGCAATGAACAGTCCTAGAAAAGATGTGGGAGTAATGAAGGAAAGAGTAAAAAATTAAGAGTCCCCATTTCACACCCCTACCCAAACTCTGTGGCCCCAAAGATCTGTGACATCCTCGAGTACTTATCGCTAAGACACAATCACCCATGGATCCAAGAGTTCACGGTTTTATGTATTCTTAGAACCTAGAGAAAATTCAGAGATGCTCTAGTCTTGGATATTGTGAGTTAGAACCCATGGCCTAGCCAATTAGCACTTCAAAAATACTGTCTATAACATCTCTGACAAATTGATCTTCCAACCTCTTTGTGGATACCACTAGTAAAAAGAAACTTTCTACTACCTCCCCACCCCCAGGATAGTTCATTCCATTTTATTCATTTCAAATTTATCACAAAAGTATTGGTCTTTGTTTAACTCCATCATTTTACAGATAATGAAGCAGAGGTTGATAGAAATGAAGTGTCTGGTCCAAGGTCACACAGTGAATCAGAAATATAAAGGGATAGAAAAAAAGTGAAAATTGGAGCAGGAATGGAAATGGAGTCAGATTTAGAATTTAGCTTTCTTGACAACCAGTCCAGAATATTTTTTGATGACCAGTGACACAACTGGTCTTTTTAAAGGTTTTCCCTGGGTAGGAACCAATCCAAGTGAAGCTGGCCCAAGGCCCACAAATAAGAATAGGAAAGCATGTCCCTCTTGTTTCAGACTATCCATGGCATAATCAGAATTTCCATTTTGATAGCAGCTTGTGATTTTCTAACCACTCCTTCTCTACCTCAACAACTCCATAAGGGAGGTTGTGCTAAGTCTATTTGTCTCTTTTTCCACATGAAGAAGCTGAAATTTAGAGGAGTGAAGTGATTTACCTGGTCATGAACTTGGTAAGCAGCAAAGTGAATACTCAGACCTGTCTCTTGAATTCATGCCTAGTGGTTTTATTTTTTTTCCCAGTCTCTCTACAGTTCAAGGAGACCTGGAATTTGTTTCAAGGGGATTTCGTCATTTACTCTTCTCTGTCACAAGAAAATTATGAAAATCTTCACATCGATCTGAAAACTGGGTGCCAACTCCCACATTTGTACACTAGCCAGACTGTGTCAAAGGAAGTATTATTGAAAAACCCCAAACTAAGTAAAACAGGGTAATGTGGGGCAATTTAGTCAGTCCAATTTAATTAAATTAGACAAATATTTATTAAGTACCTACATAGGACCTAGCAACCTTCTCCTCCCAACACAAATTGGGCCCTTGGAAAAGTTACCCTATATGAAATACACTTTTTAAGGTCCATACCTACTCAAAAACATAATTCTTAGGCCTCCACTATATACTTTTTTTAAATCAGTCAGAGAACACAACTACTTTGAAGCAAAGGTATTTAATGAAATTACATAATAAAAAAGGTCATAATAGAAGATTCGCATCCCATAAACCAGGGGCATACTCTCCTATAAATAATACAACTTGAAATTGGGAGGTTGTGCCCACATAGGGATCATACATTAGAACTTAATACATAGAGTACACATGTGGCCAGTGAACACAAATAAAGGGGAGCTCATGCTTCCAACACAGCATCACACTACTGTCACTGGGTCTGGTCACTGCCTTCTATGGAGTCTTCTCCAACCATACTGTTCTGCCCATAGGTCTTGAAGTGACTGCTGGGAGTAGCTGGGTACCTGCTGCTGTTCCTGGTTACCCCTTTGGAGTTTCAGCTCTTTAGAGACACCTGCTGGCCAACTCAGTTCCAGTTAGCTAGAGTGTGATAGTTGGATCTCCTTTTAGTTTTGCACACACACACCACCAGTTATTTCATCAGTAAACTCACTTAGCTAAAAAAGTCAGTGTCACTAGCATAATGTTGTCTTTCTTTTCCATCCCTATATTTGGACCAAGATTAGAGTTCCCATTTCCCAACAATTATTTCACACAGGGTTAGATTCCAGAGAACTCTTTTATTTAAAGCTGCCTTTCTTAGGATTAGTCAGATAAAAAGAAAGTAAACTAAGAAGGCAATTTCATTGTTCTTTACCCTGTACTCTTGACTGTATTATGGACTTCTGTCAAAAGCAAAATGCCGCTGGGCTGATGTGTATTTTGGCCAGTGGAAAGAGACCATTGTCTCCCTACACGTACTGTGTACAAGGCATTATGTGGGACATTGGGGTTACGGAAGTCTGAATGACTCCTTTGTTAAGGACTTTATATTCTTCTTGGGTGGTTAGATACAATATACACATAGATTGTCCTGTTTGGTGTGGTATGTGATGTTGTGGGGCATGGCATGGAGCAAACAAGAAAGGAAGGAAAGAAGGAAGGAAGGAAGGAAGGAAGGAAGGAAGGAAGGAAGGAAGGAAGGAAGGAAGGAAGGAAGGAAGGAAGGAAGGAAGGAAGGAAGGAAGGAAGGTTGGAAGGAAGGTTATCTATTAGGTACTTATTAAGTGCAAAGTGACAGCTAGGTAGTGCAGTGGATAGAGCACCAGGCCTGGTGTTGGGAAGATCTGAGTACAAATCTGGCCTCAGACACTTACCAGCTATGTAACCCTGGGCAAATCACTTAATGCCTATTTATCTCAGTTCCTCCTTTGCAAAATAGGGACACATTGGAAAAGAAGACAGCAAACCACTCCAGTATCTTTGCCAAGAAAATCCCATGGGCTTTGTCTGTGGGGTCATGTAGGGGTAGGTCATGACTAAACAACTGAACAGCAAATACTATGCAAGGCATATAGTGGTGCTAGGTCCTCGTGATACAAATAGAAAAGTGAAGATAGTACTTGTTCACAAGAAACTCACATCGTAATGAAGTAAACAACATATAGGAGTTTCAGTAGCAAGTCATGTAAAGGATCCTTGGTTCTTACAATGCTGTGGCAAAGAGGATGGCAAGGCATCTTTTTCAATGGAATTTATACTGATCCAACTATTTCTGCTTCTAATGTGAAGCCATTTGGCAATGCTAAAGACTGAATCAGTAAGAACTTTCTCTTCCTGATCTTCAGTCACTGAGTCTGCTGAGGTCAGGGCTGTAGCAACTGCAGAGGAAATTGCCAGTTTGTATCTCCATGGGAGTTGCTTCCTTAAGTGATGGCTGCAGGGACAACTCCAGAAATAGAGGCCATGAGTATTTTCAAGGATCTTGTCTGTAGGGAGCTGAGGTGAGGTAGAGATCACAGTAATGGCAGTGTTTGACTTGCCTAAAACTTGACACTTCCTATCTTTCTACCAGAGTGCCTTGTTGTTTCTTAAAGGAATAAAAAAAATCATAATGACTCTGCATTTGTATAGTGACTTTCTGTTTATAAAGTGCTTTGTTCTACATTACTACATTTGTGAGAGAGACAGGGCAAAGATCATTATCCCCACTTTAGGGATGAGGAAGGTGGGGCCCAGAGGTGGGGAAGAACATTACCCAATGATCACACAGACGCACAGAGAGCAAGTAGAAAATCTGGGCCTAGAATCCAAGCTCCTTGAGTCTTACTTCTGGGGTGTGTGTGTGTGTGTGTGTGTGTGTGTGTGTGTGTGTGTGTGTGCTCTGTACCATTCAGGTGACCTAATAAATAATGGCTGAAAATACTGGGCTCTTGTCTGCTCCATGGGCTCATGAACTTAGGACTCCCTTGTTTCTATGTCACTCATCTCCTGCCCCATGGCAGTTACTACAGCACCGAGAGTTGATGAGAGATCCCTCTGAGGAGAGGCACAAGAGTATGGAGTTTGCCTTAGCAGGGGTTTGGGTCCTGACAGTCAGCATCCTCATTGGCCCTGAGTCCAAGGATGGTAACAGTGAAGGCAGCTAACCCTACCAGCAAAAGGGCAGTTTGCCAAAATAGGAAGAGGAGGAGGAGATAAGTAGTAGGTAGTAGGAGAGAGTAAGAGACAGGTTTTTCATCATCTGAAATATAGCATCAAACGATTATTGTTTTCATCATAACTGTTACTGAGTCATATTTTTGAGGACAAAAACATGCTTGTTTTAAAAGGCAAGAATAGGAGATAGCTAGGTGATGCAATGAATACAGCAAGGTCCCTGGAGTCAAGAGGACCTGAGATCAAATCTGACCTCAGACACTTGATACTTACTAGTTGTGTGACCTTGGGCAAGTCACTTAACCCCAATTGCTTTACCTTCCCCCCATCCAAAAAAAAAGTGATAAGAATACATGTCTGTGGTAGTGGTCTATACCTCTATTCCCTAGTGCTAGAGAGGATTTAGGATGGGGAGGGGGATCTATATGAGGTTGGGAATTCTGAGCTTCATTAGGGCTAAAGCTGACTGAGTGTGCAAACTGAATACAGCACTACCAGGGTAAGTCCCCTGGGAATAGAGGGTCACTGGTAGAGGAGCAAACCAGTCCAGGTCAGACAAATGAAGCATTTCAAAGCTTCTGTGCTGATTAGTATTGGAATAGGCTCAAATGACTGATACGCCTCCAGCCTGGGTGAGATAGGGAGACCTAATCACAAAACCAAACAAAAAAAAATAAAATAAAATGACTGAAAATGTGGCTTCCTCCCTCTGATAGGATGCCAGTAAAAGGCTAATCAGGAGACATATGGAGATCACAAGGCTATGACAATGAGATGCTGAGCTAACAGCTGGGAAAGGTCATCAGAAAAACATCAAAGTTCAGAAAAACATCAAAGGAGAAGTTTTTTAAAAAGCTGTAAACCCATAATCAGAGTCTTCTCTTTTATCCCTGACTTTATCCCCTTGAGCACCAGTTGAAGCCTTATAAATAGAGCTCTCTTCCTCAGTGGTCCACAGTTAGGTTTGTCTGTGTCTTCTCTTTTTGAGATCCTTGCAAACTAGCAAACCCTTCAAGATGAAAGTCTTCTGTCTTCTCTTTGCTGTGTTCTTTGTGGCTGTTCAGACCCTGACTCATGATGAAGCAGAGCAAACAGATGATTTCCCTCTTCAGGATGGAGAGATGGAGCAGGCTAACTTCGGGTGGATTTTAAGACCTTGGAAAAGAAATGAAACAGGTAAGAGATAACAGTTCCACAGCTGTGCTAGAGGTTTCAATTTAGTATTTCCCAAAATGATGATTAGACTTTTCTGTCCCCAATTTGGGAGACATTCTGGGGAAATACAATCCAATGTAATATTTTTTCTCAAATGGTAGTTCTGGCTCTCCAATTGAATTAAGAGGTGTCAGGTCCAAAAACTGAACTCATTACTTTCTGCTTAAAGCCTCCCCACTTCCAAACTTCCCTAATAGTGTTCCTATTACTGTTGGGGTGCCAGAATTCTCCCAGACCCCTCAAGTTCTCAACCTAGGTGTCATCCTCAACTCCTCACTATCTCTTAACCCCCATATCCAGTCTGTCGCCAAGGCCTGTTGATTTCACCCTTGTTAACAGCTCTCAAATACAGCTACTAGTGTAGGCCTTCATTTCCTTTTCTTTCTTAACTCCAGTTCATCTTCTACCCACCATCCAAAGAAATTTTTCTGGAAAAACAAAATTTCTGGAAAACCAGATCCAACCATGTCACCCCAACCCACTGCAGTGGCTGCCTTTCACCTTCAGGATGAAATACAAAATATGCTATTTAGCTTTTGAAGCTCTGCACACCAGAGCACCACCCCCGACATGCATCTGCTTCCCCATTCCAGTTTTCTCATATCTTAACTTCTCCTCCCACCACCGCCTACCTTGACACCTGTGACACCAGGCTCCTTTCCAGCCTTCAAACAAGAGACTCCTTCTCCCAACTCCAAATATTTTTACTGACTATCGCCTCTACCTGGAATACTCTCTCCTCCTCACCACTTCGTCCTGGCTTCCTTCTCTGCTTTTAAGTTTCAGGTTCAATTCCACCTCCTATAGGAAATCTTTCTCAATCTCTTGTCATTTTAGTGCCTTCCTTCTACAAATTTTACTTGTATATAGCTTGTTTGTATATAGTTGCTCACAGATCATCTCACCTATTAGAATGTGAGCTCCTCTGGGGCAGAGACAATCTTTTGCCTTTCCTTGTATTCCCAGGATTAATGCAATGCCTGGGACAATGCTAGGTGCTTAAATACTGTTTATTAATGTTAGCATTGAAGACAAGAACTACATATCGTATTGGAGTGGTGGGATCTTGGATGACAAATGAAGGAAACTCAAAGGGAACTCCGGTGGAAAAATAGAGAAGGGCAGACATAGAACTGAACGAATTCAATTCAGTTGAAGTAAATTCAACAGCTACTTCTGGAGTACCCAATATAGTACAAGGTTTACAGTAAAGATTTTGGGCAAGGTCGGATATAGTGAGTTGGGAGAATTTTTATTATAATATAGCCTGCTTAAAAATGCTTTTTTGTAATCTGAATTTTGTTGGGATATTTTTAGAATCAGAGAGATTTAGAAGCCAGCTTCCTTACTGGTTGGACCCAAGTTGAGTCCTTCCTCCCCATACTGCCATGTCAATCACTCCCTTAATAAATGTTCAAATTTCTATAGTGACTTAAGGTCACTATTGATTATTTCACATGATCCTCTTTTGAGGATACCCTTTGAGGTAAGTGCTATAATTGTTTCCATTTCACAGACATAGATATGATTTGGCATAGTGGATAGAGTTCTGCACGCAAAACCAGGTAGACCTTGATTTAAATCTTGCTTCTGACAATTATTGGCTGTCTGACTCTAAGTAAGTGACCTTACCTCTCAGTGCTCTAAGAATCTCTCTAAAATTATAAATTGTAGAGAAGGTACCACCTTGCACTGGGAGTGTCTTTTCCTGGAAGTTCCGTGTATCAATAAAATCACTGTTTTATTCCCATAACTATAGAAAATTGAAGCTGAGAGAATTTAAATGACTTGCTCCTACGATAAGATTTAATCAAAGTCTACCATGACTTAATATCCAGAGCTTTTTTCACTCCACAGAACTAGTCTCTGTCTTAAAAATGGGGCCCTGCATGAGGGGGCCTACTATACCTACAATGACTCATTGGGAGGTTCAGAGAGAAGGCCATCCTTAGCCTGGCTTAGCACGGTGGCCCTTCCAAACCCATCAGAAATCTTTCCAAGTTTGTTTTTTTCCAGATTTCTTCTTTACTCTGTGTGGGGAAGCATAGCTGAGAGTGAGCTGAGTGTGAAGTCTTGATCTTGAACATAGACCCAGGATAGACCAGTCCTTCCCTGGAGGATCCCTTATGTTATTTAGTATTTAATCATAGACAATGCATATGCTCAATGACCAATGTCCCCTAAAGGACCCTGAAGATATTGGCTGGAGCCTCTTCAGGCTAATCTCTGTTTTTAGGTCCTCAATGCCTCACTGGCCCTGAATTCTCAACTGCCCAGAATAAAACTAAACAGACACTTAGAACTTTGGGAGCTGAAGAAGAGAATTTCTGAAGAAAACATATTTTCTTCCATTCATTTTTTTCCTGCTCTCTCCAAATCTTGGGCTATCTTTGTTCTTCTCTATGATCTTGTGTTTGCCTCCTTCTGGGATGCCAACTCTATACATGGACAGTTTGCTTGGGGGAAGACAAAGTAGGAGATGGTTTCTCAAGATGTGATTGTGGAAAAACAGTTCATTTCAATTCCACAAGAAAAGAGTCAACATTAACAACATGCAATCAAAGGGCTTTCAGAGGTGATTGAATAGACCTGATATTCTGTGACTTTAAAGAAAAGTTTGTCTCTGGAATATCTTACCCTGTGCCATCAGTTAGCTGTTTACTTGAGCTCATTTTAAAGGGCAGGAGTAGAGAGAGCAGATCGACAATGGGTGAGCTGTAGAATCTTCTCTTTTGGCAATTAGAGTAGCAAGAGTAGAAAGGAAAGTATTCGTCTTTAACAAACCCTAAAGGAGATAGGTGTCAGGTGGCATAGTGACAGTTGTGGAGGTGGGAGGCAGGACACTTGGGTTCCAGTCTTTGCTCTATGACTTCGTTCCTATAAGGTCATGGGCAGGTTCCTTCTCCACTTGGGCTTCAGTTTCCTCCTCTGTAAAATGAAGAGATTAGGATAGATAATCTTTAGGGTCTCTTTCAACCCTAACAGTCTATGAAGGTAAGGAAGCTAGGTAGTATAGTGGATAGAGCAATGGATCTGGAGTCAGAAAGACCTGAGAATAAATCATGCCTCTGACCATGGACAAGTCACTTCACCTCTCTCTACCTCAGTTTCCTCAACAGTAAAATGGGGATAATAACAACAAGGTTAGTACCTGACAGGGTTATTGCGAGAATCAAATGAGATATTTGTAAAACACTTGGAACAACATATGATATATACTAAGTATTATGCTTATTCATTTATTTATGGATTCCCTGTGAAAGCAATGGTGTTGCTCTAAGGATAACAAAGAAGGGAAAATTAGGTAGATTCGTAGCTAGAAGCAGATGGGTGGTACAATGGACAAAACATTTGACTTGGCCTCAGAACTACCTGAATTTGAATCCCACTTTGGGTCAGCTGTGTTAGCCTGGGCAAGTCACTCAACCATCTATCAGCCTCAGTTTGTCCATCTGTTAAAAGGGAATAATAATAGCCCCTACATAATAGGGATGCTGTGAAGATCAAATGAGAAAACACATGAAGTGCTTTAAAAACCTTAAGCACTATATAGATACTAGCTATAGTAGTCTGAAGGAATCCAGGAATGGGAACCCAGAGATGGAATTTTAAAAGGATGGTCTAGGCCTTAACCACAGGATAACTCAAGGAGTCTGTCTTAAGCGGGGGATGAGGCAGGTCAAGAGGGTGTAGGGAGGGTCATCCAGAATTGTGTGATATAGTGAAAAAGTATATTAAACTTTAAAATGATGGCTTAGACTCAAATCTTAATTTTGATATTGATTACTTGTGTGACCTTGGGCAAATCTCTTAACTTTTCTGGGTCACAGTTTCCTGATCTGTCAAATGAGGAAGCTGAATTAGGCAGGCTATAAGGTCTCTTCTAGCTTTTTATCAGTGATCTTGTGAATGCAGAAAGAAATCAGGATATAAGCAGGCAAGAAAAAGCCCAAATCAAAGTGAGCCTGAGAGGAGGCTGTAGTAGAAACCCGCCTTTAAATACCACTGGGGTGTGTCAGAGTTCGAAAGAAGGCTGGCAACACTAAGTACTCTTCAAGGAGAGGTTAATTGCTGACTTTATTTGAAGCTGTGCTGGTGACCCAGCAGTCAGAGCTGGTAAGGAGCTGAAGGGCCACTGGATCACAAACCCAAGAAGGGTCTTACATAACTTACAAAACCAGGTAGGCCTTGACATTTCCCATGGTTGAGTAAAAATAATTTTTGAATCTACAGAAAATATTAACTAAATGTTTCTATGTGGAATCTGTGTTTGGATATTCTCTAGCTCATTGTGGCTGTATTTGCAGATCAACTCAAGCAGGAGTTAGAAGCTCGTTGTCAACAAAAAGCAGGCATCTGCCGAAGAAGGTTCTGCAGAAGAAATGAAAAATTGGTAGATTTCTGTGGCTTCTCGAGATCTTGCTGTACTCAGAAAAACAGAACAGCTGAATACTTTTAGGAAGGGTGTTTCATGAAGAAATCAATCTCTTGGCCTGTAATCAAGCTCTTTTCACTAAAGAATGTGGATACATCTGTGTAACTGAATGTATTCTCAATTCTATTGTTTAAGAATAAAGAAGAAAGTTGGCATTAGTATCCCAGAATTGTGAATTTTTTAACCTAATGTCAAAGGCTTTAAACTACTAATGAGACATTTTCTTTAAAGCATGTTATAGGATCATGAGACATGAATGGTGTGGGTTCTGAAGTAGCAGAAAATACTAAATTTACTCTTCTGCCAAGATGAGAGTCAGATGCCCTTCCCCTCATTAAGACCCTACAGAGGACTTTAGCGGGCAAGTTTATAGCCTCTTGGCCTCTTATCTTCAGGTTATAGAATGCAATTCAATACAACACAATTCCACCAACGTTTCTTAAGCTCCCATTATTTTTCAGACACTATGCAAAGCAATGGGGTTTCAAAGACAAAAGCACAAAATCATCTCTGGATTTAAGGAGCTTGTACTCTCCTGGGAGGAGAGATCAATATGACCCCTATCATAAGATTTTAGGTTTAGAGCTGGAAGAACCCTCAGAGATCATCTGGTCCCATCTCTTCATTTTACAGGAAAAAAAACTGAAGCCCAGGGAGAAGTCTTTCCTAGTATCACGAAGGTGGGAGAGTAGTAGAGGCTAGTTCTGAACTTAAGTTCTCTGGTTCCAGAGCCTTTCCACTGTACTGCTTTCCTCTTTCACAGGCTCACTGAAACATTTAGAATTAGAAGTAGAAGATATCTCAGAGGTCAGTCTGATGTAGGTAAGAAAAATTCATCATTTCTGTAGCAAATTAATTCTACATTTAAAAAATTTAACAAGCATGAAAATTCCTTGGGCAAGAGTTTATAGGTGAAGTAATAAGGGTCAGGACTTTTTCCCCTTTCACAAATGAAGAGGATGAAATCCATAAAGAGTTGCTAAATCCAAGAGGCATAATTGTATAGAATTATGGTTCCCAAACTGGACACAGCAGGAGACACCATGAAGTAGTTTACATTTTCAAGAGAAACACAGTGGAGGACCATGGTATCCTGCAGCCAATTCTAATTATATTTATGACTGCATATTTTTAAGAGTGTTTTGAGTCTTTTTTAATTTCTGTGATTAAAAAAAAGAAAGAACTGTATAAATGAGGAATGAGAAGCAAGGGTGGCAGTGTCCAATCTAAGACAAGGGTTTAAAAAACTGTGCAGTACCCAACAGAAATACACCTCACACTAGGAAGTCACTGTGGTTTCTTAAGAATGAAATTTTTTTTCAATTTCTGTGTATCATTTTTTCCAAATGTCTACTAGTTGTTAACAAATACTTAGCAAGTTGTTTGAACATAATTACTTAATAACCAAAATGATTAATTATTTCCTTTGGCATGAACGTGACATAAAAAAAAAACACTAAGGCGCTAAGGACTCTGTAAACTGAGAGATTTTAATAACTCTCAAGCAGAAAGAACTCTGTACTTTTGGCTGAGACTTGAACCCAGGTCTTATGACTCCACTTTACTTCCCAGTTGTGATTTGGGATAAGCCACTGAGTCTCCCTGAGGCTTCTTTTCCTCATCTGCAAAATGGAGACAATAAGGCTGCATGTCCCACATTACAGGATTGTTGTAAGAAAATCATTTTTAGAGTATAAATAACTCTGGAAATATGGGCTGTTATTCAAGTCAATCATTTTTTATTGGCTTTTATAGAGCCAGAAGGCAGAAGGATCATTAAAGAGAGATTTGACCTCAGGTTTCCCATCTATACACAGGTATAGTTAACTAAACTGTCTTGTTTCAAGTGTCCATATCTAAGAGAGAGGTCATTCCAGAGACTGATCTACTCAAAAAACAGTTCTCCCTTTGACTCTTATAGTGTCTAAAACTCTACATTAAAGAGTCATTCCCTTGACTCATAAAACCTCTAGCTTTCCAGCAACTCCCACTGACAGGCAAACGTCCTGGGAATGATGAGGTAGGTCACCTTTAGCCATCACCTTGGTAGAAGTGAGCTCACAGTTAGCAAAGAGTAAAGGCGTCCTGTGGAGGTGAAACCAGAGAAACATAAGTTTCCTGATGACAAAAACAAAAGGGTGAAGAGAGGGTAAGAAGAAGACCCAGAAGGAAATCTTGACCATACTTCACACTAATATAGACAGCTGGTCCTGATGCTTCCCCATACAAGTCTTGGCAGAGTCTCTTTGTTTTTCCCTCTATTCTAAATGTCTATGTTTTCACTGTGATGTTAGGGGAAAGTGAAACCCAGTGGCTATTCACTTCTCTTTCAAGAGGAATGGAAGGTGTCATGGAAACAAGTAAAATTCTTTCTGACCTACAACTTCCAGAAGGCTTTAAGACCTATTAATAGGTCATGTTTCTGGGAAGGAATTTGAAAAAAGGAAACTGGTAAAAAAAAAAAAAAAGATGAAAGAAAGAGGCAATGGCTGCCATGGCTGGAGGGCTCCATGGCCTGGGTCCCATCCTGTTGTAATGTGGTAACTAATGACACTTTTCTCCCATTTGCTGCACCTGACTAGGGATGCTGATAGCTCTCTGAGATATTTACCCATCTATGTGGAGCTCTAAAAGTAATTAGAATTCTGACAATCCACTCAATGAAAATGTTTTCTCCATATTTTTAACAAAGGTATAGATGAAGCCTAGATGGCCTACTTGCCAAACTTTAAACTGACAACAAGTTAGAAGGGATAGATAACATGCTGCATGACAGAGTCAGAATTCCAAAAGATGTCATTAAGCTAGTTTAAATATCACAACCTAAGAAAATGACATTTAAAAGATAAATTTAAAATCCTATGCCCATGTTCCAAAAATTAAACTATAAAAATACAAGATGAGAGCGACATATCTAGAAAATTGTGTGAATAAGATCGAAAGGTCTTAGGTCACTGCAAGAACAAAACAAATCTACATGGCAGTCAAAAGAAAAAAGCCAACGTTGTCTTGGGTTACTTTAGGAAAGACAGTCTAAAAAAGGTGGTAAGTCCATTATGCTGTGCTGTGCTTAGACTAAATCTAGAGAATTTTAAGTTCTATGGATCATATTTTAGTGTGAGCCATGGCCCAGTGCCCAAAGCAATAGATAAATATATATACGTAGATCTGATCTAGTAACCTGTTTTTAAAATATCACTTTCTCTTTGGCCCATTACATCCCTCATTGCTAATTTTCCACTACTGAAGGTTTTAAAGGAGGCTTTCAGCTTTCATACAGACACTCAAAATAGCAACTCAAATATTATGAACTAGACAGACTTTATTTCACACTACAGAAAATGTTAACCCACTTATCAGTTACATGCTCAAATCAACCAATTCAGGAGACACATGAAGGAACTACAAAGGTTCAAAAGCAATCAGTACAATTCTTTCCCCTCTGCAGGAAGTGCTACTAAGCCCCATGGGAGTACAACTCAGAATCCCTCTAGGATTTCTTCCTTCCTTCATTTAAGCAGAAAATTCAGCAATATAAGTTTTTATTTTCTGCCTTCTAGAATATCATATTCCAAGCTCTCCACTCCTTCCCATGGTTGCTAGATGATGTGTCTCCTTAACAATTGATTAAAGAGATGTTATATAGGATATAATAATCATAATTGAATTTTTTCTTCCTGGTTGATTGCAGTATTTTTTTTCTTTTACCTGGAAGCTCTTATTTTTGGTCATAATGTTCTTGGGAATTTTCATTTAGGGTTTCTCTTAAGAAGTGACTGGTGAGTTCTTTCTATTTCTACTTCATCTTCTGGTACATTTGCCAAAAGACTGTTTTGTGGAGAACTCACACAGGGCAAGTGCTCACATTGTGGTCAAAAAAAGTAATACAAAGACATTCTCAAGGTCTTGCTTAAGAACTCTAGAACAGATGGTGTTACATGGGAGACACTGGCCCAGGACCCCTCATCACAGAAGATTCTGTGCTCTATAAGCAAAGCAGAGTTGAAGCAGTTCAAAAGAAACACAAGATGTGCAAATTTAGAGAGTACACCTCAAATGTTCACTGGACTATTTGTGCCCAACCTAGGGCAGAGCATTGAGCTTGTATTGGTCTGATCAGCCACAGTCAAACACACTGTAATTTGACTCTAATATATTGATGCCATTTTGGTTCTCTTTGAGAACAAAGGACAACAGTCCAACTCATCTTCTGGTTTTAAGAGATCTGGGCAGGTTTCCTTTCAAAGATTTCTTGGGAAAAGATATCTAAGTTCTCTCTTTTCCCTTTGGTCATGAATTTTATGTAGTCTGATGATTTCTAATTTTTTTCTCCATTCATTCCTGAGGTCAAGTATTTTTAGCATGAGATGGCTTATATTTCTTTCCTAATTTTTAGTCTTTTGACTTTGCTTTAATATTTCTTATTGTTTTGGATCAATTATAAATTTCAGAGAGTTTATTGAATGGACAAGGTTTTGTTTATTTCCCTTTCTGATTTTTTCTTCCATAGCCCTTATTTGTTTTCTAATTTTTTTTCCTCTTGCATTCTCATTGCATTTCAGAAAACTTTGTGAACTTTTTAAAACCTGTCCCTGAGGTGCTCCATGTGTCATGCTTCTGGCCAGATCTTGACCTCAGTATCCACAGACTTTTCTATCTATGTCAACCTCAGTAGGAAAAAGGACTTGTTATACCTTTTTAAAAAATTCTTCACCAAGCGTACCTAAATCAATAAAAGATATTTACTGAGTCAAGAGATCAACTTTATTTCTCCCTGGCATTCCACTAGAAATGCTTTAATTGAATGTCTGAGTTAATGATGCCTCATGTTCCTTATCCCTTCACCCAACTAACATCTAGTTTTGACCCCTCATGAAGGGGAAACACATTTCTCAGGGTCACACAGCTAGCAAGTGTCTGAGGCCAGATTTGAACTCCAGAAGATGCATTTTCTTCATTCCAGGGCCAGCTGTCTATCGACCATGCCACCTAACTGCTAGACATGAAGTTCTTCAAAATACTGCTGTTCCTCTTTCACCCCATAAAAATATATTTAAATTTATGATACTGCTTTGGGTTGTGGGATTCCCTTTCATAGGAAATATATTCAGTACAGCAAAACTGGCAACCCACTACCCTCACTATCCCAATACTGCACTACAATGTTGTAGGTGTCTTGTTCCTCCAGATGATGGATTTAACTTTTCTCATCACTGGGGGCCAGGTGTGCTGCCCTTCTCTCTAGCTAAAAGGTCAGTTGCCTTTCCTGTCAATAGAACACTGGATCTCTGAACCTCTGAGCTGTGTACTGCCCAAGAAATCTGCCTTCTTTGTTAGAATACTCAATTTCAGGGGTAGGCTATCTAGGAAATTCTCTCCATAATTGTATTTGTTCATCTGCCATTGCCTTTCCAGCAATTGTTGATACTTTATTTACCACTGCCCCAGTCACAATCATTTCTTGCATGGAGAAAATTCATTTTCAAGTCTCTAACATCCTATACTAATACAAGGGAAAATAAAAAGAAAAGGTGGGGCAGAATTTGCGTTCTGGGAGGGCTCCTTTTCAGCCTCCTGGGCTTAAGGAGCTCATCAATGTGCCTTTTCCCCTGAACACTGGATTATGGGGAGCACATTACTTTCCAAGAACTGCAATATTCTTGGACTCTTTCTGGAAAAAAATAAACAAAACAGGAAATTAGGGGGGAAAGTGATCTATTGGTTCCTTTTGAAGAGGCAGCCCCAAGATGAAGTTCCTCCTACAAGAGTCAATCCTTATAAGATTCTGAGTCAATCAATTCATCTTAAGGGAGGGAGGTAGCTACCATTAATAAAGACCTGTCTCCAGGAGATGGCAAAAAATGGCTCCAAACCAATGAATTGATCTTGGAAGCTACCTTAGTAATTGAAAGACAATTCAAAGATGTCCTTATTCCTCTCAGGAAACTGCTAGTATACAGGTTAAACCCTCCACAGAAAGATTTCCAAACAAAACAGAGTTTCCAAACAAAAATGTCTACTCTTTATGCTCCTCAAGCTATTCAGAGAACTTCCTTGACCAACCTCCTATACTAGGAAAAAATATGGAAAAACTGCAGCGTGTCCAGAGAAGAAAGAGAATACTGAAAGAAATGGAGTTCATTTCAAAAAAAGAATCAATGAGAGGAAATGAGAATGTTTAGTGTTGAGAAGAGAAGATTGGTAAAGAACAATTGGTGGTAAGACATGATAAATGTGATCAAGTATTAGAAGGGTTGCCAATCAATAGGGTTCATAGCTTCAAAATTCATAGACTAGGTTAGGAGAAATCTCAAAGCTCATCCATTCCAATCTCCTCATTTTACAGAGGAGAAAACTGAGATTTGGAGATGGTAATTGATTTGTCTAAGGACACATAGAAGAGAGCCTGGAAGATTTGAAAACAGGATAGTTGAGGATGAATTTATTACTTTTCCCACCACACTCAGCAGACTGGCTTAAAGGATAGAAGTAGAAGTAAGGGATAGATATTATAAAGAAGCATATATACTCTTAATGGAAGGGAAATCAGAGTATGTTTTTGTAATCTCAAAGTGCTTTTTCATGGATATCTACACTGTAGTCAATTCTCTTGATATTAAATGGCAGCAAATCCACTTCCACTAAAAATAAATAAGCAAAAAGTAGTGAGAAAGATCTGTTCTCCTGATGTTATATGGAAAGACTGAGAGTTAACCTGAGTTACCACATGCCATAGGGGAAACATTGTTCTTTCGATCGCATTCTGAGGGAATCTCATTCAAGTCAGTTATTCCTCTGGGGAAGGAGAGTGCTAATGAATGTTTAACAGTCAGCTCTTCAAAAAAAAGAAAAATACACATAGGACATCCTTTTCAGTTTAATCTACAGAAAACCAGCCCTGGAGTCAGGAGGCCCTGAGTTCAAATACAGCCTCAGAGACTTGACACTTAGTAGCTGTGTGACCCAGGGCAAGTCACTTAACCCGAAGGCCTTACCAAAAAAAAGTTTATTAATATTTTTTAATTTTAACACTAATTAATATCATTAATACTTTCTCCATTACTTTCTAAAGTCTAGAAAATAAAACAGGGATCAATTTGCAGTGGTTCCCAACTTCGGAGTTATAATTGCTCATACTGAAAATTTAACAATTGGTTTTCATGAGGCTTGAATCCAGTACACTATGGCTTTAGAGAATCTCTTGCCTTCACTGTAATATAACAGACAACTCATGTACTGGAAAGAACAATTAAATGAAATTCAGAGGACTGGGCTGTAGTTTCTGCTCTTTGACGTTAGGCAAGTTGTTTCATCTTTCTGACACTTGGTTTCTTCATTTTGAAAATGAGGTTAATAATCCCTACTCTGTCTCACTGACTTGGCTCAATCCGAGGAAATAAGTAAGCTCACAGGTTCTCAGATTTAAAATCTAGAGGTAGATGACCTCAGTCATTATGCGTTCCAACCTTCCATGTTACAGATGAGGAAAAGGAAATCCAGAGGACATAAGAGATTTGTCATGGTCAGAAAATTAGTAAGTAACAGTGCTGGAATATAAAATTGAACATTTCTAAGTCCATATAATATTATGTTAATAAATTTAAAGTGAACAGGAAGCTATAAAGTCTGACACAACTGTAAGATATTATTTTTGTTGTTCTTTTGGGAAAGTGTCATTTTGAGTTTGTGGGTGATGAATTTCACAACGTAAAAGAAAAAAAAATTTAAGAAAAAAGATGAGTGCCAAGAATGAGTTTGCCAATAGAAGAGGAGGTAAATATGGTTGCAATATTTACTATTTGAATACTGAAGACAGAACATTGTGATTGGAGTCTGAAAATGCATTAAAGGGAATGGGAAGTTTGGGAGGAAATAGTGAGTTCTCTAATATGGCTGAATAGTATCTGAAAGAGAGGAATGTGAAATAAGGTTGAGTTTAAATCCTACCTCAGAATTTACTAGCAGTGTGCCCAGAAGTGCTTTATTTAACATTTCAGGGCTTCAATTTTCTTATCTGAAAATTGGAGGTGATGTGATGCACTGTAAAAAGTAGTGGAAACTCCACAGTTGGAGTGCCAAAGAATTGTGCCAAGGAATATCCATGCTATTTTGAGCAAACACTTTGTGCCATTGGACCTCTTTTTCCTTTTCTATCAAACTGGGAATCAGAACAGATGATGTCTATATTCTGTAATCCTGCCTCTGTGACCATCTTCTTGTAAAAAAGGACATTCAAAATAGAAATGGGAATTTGTTTGAGTTTATTAAAGACTACACAAATGTCAGATATTATCTTTACCCAAAGGATTAGGGAAAGGACCACTGACCAGAGAAACCAAAATCTCTAAGGGAGAAAAAAATGAGTCAATACCAATTCTGAATACCAGAATGAAGTCCAAAGAGTTACATAAACTAGGTATAAAAACTGTTATTATAAACAAAGTAGGGAAGCAACGAATAGTTTGCCAGAGTTCTGGAGGATGGAGGAATTTATGACCAAACAAGAGATAGAAAACATTATGAAATGCAAAATGCATAACTTTGATTACATTAAATTGAAAAGTTTTTTTGCAAAAACAAAGCCAATGTGGGGACCGAGCCAAGATGACAGGATAGAAAAATGCACATACACTAACTCTTACCCCACAGCCCATAAAATACCTGTAAAGAAGAACTCTCAACAAATTATAGAGCTGCAGAAGCCACCGAACAGTGAAGTGGAGGAGATTTCGAGCCCAGAGTGACCTGAAATAGTGACAGGAAAGTTCTGTCCCACAGACACGGAGCAGAGCCCAGCCCAGCCTTGGCCATGTGGCACTGAGAGGAGCAGATCCCAGCAGCTTTATGGACAGAATCTCCAGTGACAGTACAGATCCCTCAATGCACAAGCACCAAAGGTCTGTGAGAAGGTCTTTTCGGCTGGCCGAGAAAGGAGCAGGACCCATAACTCAGGTCTCCTCAGGTGGAAGCAGTGGGGGGACAGGGGAGGAAACCTAAAAAACAAGTTAGCAGCTTACTAAAGGAGAACCAAAAAAAAATGCTGAAGAAAATAACAGCTTTAAAAGGAGGCTGACTCAATTGGAAAAAGAGGTCCAAAAAAGCCAATGAGAAGAAGGAGGCTTTAAAAATCAGAATTAGCCAAATTGAGGAGAAGGTTCAAAAGCTCACTGAACAAAATAATTTGTTAAAAGAGAGAATTGAGTTCAAGGAAATGAATGACTATGAGATAAACCAAGCAGTTAGTAAACAAAACCAAAAGTTTGAAAAAATGGAAGATAATGTGAAACAACTAAGTGGAAAAACAACTGACCTGGAAAATAGATCCAGAACAAACAATTTAAAAATTATGGGACTATCTGAAAGCCATGATCATAAAAAGAGCCTAGACATTTGAAATTATCAAGGAAAACTGTCCTGATATTCTAGAACCAGAGGGCAAAATAAATATTGAAAGAATCCACTGATAACCTCCTGAAAGAGACCCAAACAGAGAAACTCCTAGGAATATTGTGGTCAAATTTCAAAGTTCCCAGATCAGGAAGAAAATACTGCAAGCAGCTAGAAAGAAACAATTTGAGTATTGTGGTAATACAATCAGGATAACACAGGATCTGGCAGCTTCAACATTAAGGGATCAAAGAGCTTGGAATTGGATATTCCAGAGGTCAAAGGAACTGGGATTGAAAGCAAGAATCACCTACCCAGCAAATATGAGTATAATACTTCAAGGGAATAAGTCATTCAGTGATATAGAGGACTTTCAATCATTCATATTGAAGACTATATCTGTATAAAAAATTTGACTTTCCAATACAAGAATCAAGAGAAGCATGGAAAGGTAAACAGGAAAGAAAAATCATAAAAGACTCTCTAAAGCTTAACTGTTCATATTACTACGTGGAAAGAAAATATTTATAACTCTTGAATCTTTTCTCAGTATTTGGGTAGATGGAGAGATTGCACATACACACACACACACATACACACATACACATATATAGACAGAGAGCACAGGGTGTGTTGAATCAGAAAAGATGATATCCACACATAAAAAAAATATAATAAAATAAAAACTAAGGGGTGAGGGAGGAAAATACCAGGAAGAGAAAGGGAGAAATGGAATGGGGCAGTTCATAACTCATAAATGAGATAATAAAAGTCTTGCTCAGTGGAGGAGAAAAGGGAGAAAGAGAGAAGGGAAAAATGAAACTACTCTCTCCATATGTGGCTGGAGGGAATAACATGCTCACTAAATTTGATATGAAAATTTGTATCACACCACAGGAAAGTGGGGAAGGAGGCAACAAGTGGGGTGAGGGGAATGATAGAAGGGAGGGCAAATGGGAGAAGAGAGTTACTAGAAATAAACACTTGAGAAGGCACAAGGTCAATTGTAGGGGGAAAAATAAGGGGGGCTAGAGTAGGACAGAGGGCAATATATTACTATTATACAACATGATTACTATGGAAGTCTTTTGCAAAACAGCATATACTTAGTCTGTATTGAATTGCTTGCCTTCTCAGTGGGGTTGGGGAGGGAGGGGGGAGGGAGAGAAGTTGGAATTCAAAGTATTAGCAAGGAATGTTGAGAATTTTTATTATATATAATAGGGAAATAAGAAATACAGGGAATAGGGTATAGAAATTTGTAGAGAACCTTGAGGGATTTGAAAGAGCCCCTGATCAAGAGTTCCCCTCCTCCAAGGGAGAAGAGTAGTTGGCTTGAGAAGTTAAGTGATATATTGTTCTCAGGTGCACATCCTCGAATTCAGGTGTTGAAGTTCCAGGAATCAGGGCTCCTGATATACAGAATAACATTCTGATAAAGAGACCTTGAGGCCTCCCTTTCTACTTATCACCATCTGCTCTGTTTCATGCTTCAATCACTACCTTTATGGTTTTTGACTATTTAAGCATCCCGATTCCTTGAATTATTGGCTCAGTATGTCCAGAATAAACTCAGTTTGTTCAGACTGCTGTGTCCCACCTGTCTTTTCATCCTCACCCTGTGAGCCCATAACCACCCTGGACCTGTTGGACTGTGCTGGCCGCAGCAGAAATTTATCTTGCCCTACAAGAAAAGAGAGAAGATGGGGATAAGGGAAAGGTGGGGTGTGATAGAAGGGACGGTACATTGAGGGAAGGAATGATCAGAATGCAAGGTATTAGGAAGCAGGGGGAGGGGAGTGTTGGGGAGAAAAATCAGACATGTTAAAAAGTGAGGTAAAAGCAATTAGTATTAAAACAATTGACTGAATTGATTACTGAGAATAAATCAATCAATGACATATTTAGTTTGGAGAAAAGAATTTTAGTCTAAATTTCCTAGAGGAAGGTATCCTTGGGTAAAATTTAGCATTGATGGAAAAGTTAAGATTTTATGGTAAATTTTATTTTATGATTGATATTTAATCAGGAACTAGAACATGTATAGAAAGGCATGTAAGCTACTTAAGACTTGCCTCAAAAGATGTTCCTTAGCCAAAGTTAATTTGTAATCATATTTGAAACCTGGTTATTGGAACTTGCCATTTTTAGATGCTATGAGACTATTAAGTGACTATTCTTCTGAGTCTAACTCCAGGTATAAATAGCAAGAAAGGTGATCTGAGCCTCCAATCCAAGGTGCCAGTAAGCCTGTGAGATGCTGGTATGAACTGCAAAAGGTGTTCTCATGGGAAGGGTGGGAGAGTGGCTGTTTAGCCTGGGCTAAGGTGGAATTCTCCTGACTCAATTTCCCCACTGACATGTGGCAAACTTTAAGCCTGACTGGATGCAAGTGGATAATCTAGTCCTTCCTGGAATTGACATGAAGTTGGGGAGACAGTGTATCTCTGCAACGTCCCTACCCTTGGTGACAATTTCCTACAATCAAAAGATTTGTAAGCTTAATACCAGATCTATTAAATTATAGACTATTGGTAGAAGAACATCCGAGGTTAAGTTTAAAATTAAACTATTAGGCATAGGACTTTAGACCAACAACCATAAGTTAGGGTCCTTTAATTCCTAGTAATATTGTGGAGACAATTAGGTCAAGAGCTTGTGAAGTTAGCAACATAAATATTATTTGTGTCTCAGTTGGTTAATGTTTAAAAAAAATTCTTTTGTGGTCCATAATGTAAATACTTTAAAAAGAAGTATCACCTGACCAGAAGTTTGAATTGTTTTATCTGTTATAAACTGTGTTAAAAATGAAAAATTGAAATTAAAAAAAATATATCTGAATTGAAAAGAAAAAAACAAGTCAATGCAACCAAGATTAGAAGGAAAGCAGAAAACTGGGAGAGAATTTTTACAACCAGTGTCTGGGATAAAGGCCTTGATTCTAAAATATATAGAGAATGGAGTCAAATCTACAGGAATACAAATCATTCCCCAATTGAAAAATGGTCAAATGATATGAACAGGTTGTTTTTAGAGGAAGAAATTAAAGGTAACTATAGTCATATGAAAAAAATGTTCTAAATCACTATTGATTAGATGCAAATCAAAACAACTCTGAGGTCCCACATTACACCTATCAGATTAGCTAACATGACAAAACAGGAAAATGAAACACGTTGAAGAAAATGTGGGAGAGCTGGAATTCTTTGTTCAATTCAATTTGTGAATTGATCCAATCACTCTGGAGAGCCATATGGAAATATGCCCAAAGAGCTATAAAAATGTGGATATCCTTTGACCCAGCACTAGAACTTCTAGGGCTGTATACCATAGAGATCATAAAAATGAGGAAAGGACCCACATCTACAAAAATATTTACAGCAGCTCTTTCTGTGGTACCTAAAAACTAGAAATCAAGGGGATGCCCATCAACTGGGGAATGGCTGAGCAAGTTGTATAGTATATAAATGTAATGGAATACTATTGTGCTATAAGAAATGATGACCAGTCAGAATTCAAAAAAACCTGGAAAGACTTATATGAACTGATGCTGAGTGAAGTGAGCAGAACTAGGAGAACAGTATACATAGTAACAGCCAAGGCCTGTTTTTGATAGACTTAACCCTTCACAGCAATGCAACAACCTGAAATACTTCCAAGGGACTCACGATGCAAAATCCCATCCTCATCCAGAGAAATAAATATGGAGTCAGAAGGCAGAATGAAGCCGACCATTTTCTCTTTTGTTATGTTTTGTTCTGCTTTATTTTTCTCATGGTATCTCTATTCATTTTAATTCTTCTCTGCAACATGACTAATGTGAAAATATGTTTAATAGGAATGTATATATAGAGCCCATACAAGAATGCATGCCATTTGGGAGAAGGAGGAGAGAGGGATGGGAAGAAAATTTGGAACTTATAGAAGTGATCATGGAAAACTGAATACAAATTAATAAATTTGTGGGTAAAATGAGTCATTAACCACAGAGAGAACTATTGAATTTCAGAAGTGAGAGAAATTCTGAGAAATACCTCATGCAGACACCACACAGACACCAGTCTCAAAGGATAACATTTTAATTGCATGATTAGGGTTCAGAAGAGTGGATAGGCAATCAGTAGATTACCGAGGACAGCTAGAAAACTCTGTGTTGTTCCTTTCTCTCAGAGCTTAGGAAAAGCAGCAAAGGTATGCCGAGAAAATATATGGGCAACGGCCTCTCCGTTTTCCCTCAGGGCAGGTACTTCTGCAGGAACATTGTTGGTAGAATGGCTTTCTATTTCTCCCTGTGCAGAAAAAAGATTGGAAAAGTATGTCTTTAGTCACCTTACAATACAGCACAGCTACTCCACATGTAGCCCCATACAACTGTGCTTGCTGCCAAAGGTGCCTCATCATAATTCATGGTGCAAAGAGGGAGTGTGGTACAGTAGATGAAGCCCTGCAGGATTCAGATTCCAGCTAAGATGCTGAGCAGCTTTGTGACCTTGCTTAAATCATTTAGTGTCTGTGAGTCCCAAGTTTCTCATCTTGAAAATGAGGGGATTGAAATAGATAACATTTAAGGTCCCTTAAATCAGACATCTATGATTAATAAATGATTGATGATTGATTGATTAGCTCAAAAATGTACTTGCAAGGCCCAGATAATACCACTGAAAACTCATCTACCAGTTGATATTTTACAAAGCCTTTATCTCCCAATATCCCTTTGTGAACCCAGACAGAAGTTGCCTCACTAGCCTGACCCCTGTTCACTTCTCCCCTTCTGTAATCTTCTCTGGGACACATATGGGATGATGTCAGACAGGCTTCTCTGAAGGCCAGAGTTAGGGTTAGAATAGCAAAGGCCTAACAAATTCCTTAATTATCAGGGCATGGAGGGAAGCTGCCTTGTAGGAATAGGATCTATGTAGTAGGTTCTCCTAAGAATATGAATTACAAAGCTTTCAGAGCTCAATGTGCCAAAACAAACCCTGAACCCAGGATTACTGACACCAGATTCCAATTCCTTGAATTATACTTTGACACTATAGGAGATGGGGTGTTTCATGTATGGGATAATAGGAGAAAACTACTCTCATGGAAGCTGGGATTGAGAATGGTTACCACTTATCTGTACTATCCTAATCACAAATTAGACCCTGTAAGCCTGTCCTCTGGAGAACACTTCCAGTTCTGTTTTCCAAACAGTTCTTGCTGTCTAGGATTCTGGGAAGATTGTAGAATCATAGTTTTAATACCGTCAGGGAAAGAAGGGACTTTAAAATCCATCTAGTCCAACCTCCTCACTTTGCATAAGAGTCAACTAAGGCTGAGAGAGGTGAAATGACTTGTTACACTGCAAGGTATTGGAGAACCAAGGACCAAAACCTATGATTCTCAGAAGCAAGGCTGAAAGCTGCTCAATGCAGCAGTACATGTTAGCACTTCCCCACAAGGTCCAGGCTGAAAACAGTTGCATCTTTTGGTTTATTATTCTAAAGCAAAAAGCTTAAAACATAAAGAGCTTACCCCTACTAAGATATACTGATGAGAGATCACAGACCTAGGACTCAAAGGGATATCAAAAGTCGTATAATCCAACTCCTTCATTCTACAGATTAGGAAACTGGGGGTTAGAGGGTTTTAGTGACTGGCCCAAGCTCTCCCAGGTCTTAAATGCTAGGACACAGTGGTCAAGAAACAGTGAAGAAAGCTTCAAGGTGGAAATGAGGATGTTAAAGATCAGCACACAACTAGACTGTGGAACAAATCACAATATCTTTGTAGAGCCTTCCCTAGACAGTAGTGGTGGAGGTGGAGACCAGCAGGACAACTGGATCATGGAATTCTCCACATTTGAGGACCTGCTGAAAGCACTGTATACATCATTATCACTGAAGGCAGAAAACCTGGGTCCACGTCTTAGTCTTGATATTTACTATCTTTTTTTATTTCAGACAAATAATTTAAATTCCTGAACCTCTATGGGCCACAATTTCCTCGTATAAATGGCTCCAGAGCCATAAACCTTTGAACATATGAACAGAGAACAAGAATGTCCACATCTAAAGGCAGTCAGAGGAAAGCTGGTACTGCTTGGGGAAGGATTATTTTCTCTTACTTCCTGGTGAAGTAGTTACTGTTTCATTTTTCATCTCTATTTCCTGCACTGAGTCCACCTTGCCCCACTATGTACTCTGTCTCTCCCTTTCTCTGCATTTCTCTCTCTCTCTCTCTCTCTCTCTCTCTCTCTCTCTCTCTCTCTCTCTCTCCACTTCTATCTCTCTTTTCACTCCCATCCTCCCTTTCTCTTTCTCCTTTTTCCTCTAAGGAAAGCATGTGAATGAACAAGGATGGCCTTTACCTAAAGGCTTTAATTTTTCTCACTTAGAACAAAGTTTATATTCCGGTGGGAAAAAAAATAACCTGGACCCTGTGCAAAAGCAGTGCAGATTAGCCCAAATTCTGCAAGTTTACCCAGGAGTGATGTCCTCTTACCTGAGGTGAAACTAGCCAAGAGGAATTCTTGAGGGGCATCCTCATTCAGCATCAATTGATCAGCCTCCCCAGCCTCTCCTGTCTCCACCTCTCTTCCAGCTTCCATTTCTTCCCCCAGAGGACTGAGTTCTCTGTCTTCTGCTGGTTTCTCAGCTATGGCATGGGCAACTAAGAACAAAAGGCCAAAGAAGAGGCAGAGGGACCTCATAATTGTAGTTAGCCTGGGATTTTTGTGTCACCAAGTGGAGAGAAAGCAGTGATGATGGAGAGGGCCCAAGGTTACATTTATACAGGTCCTTTAGGTGCAGGGCGGTGGCTCACATGTTGACATGGAGTGATGATTGAAGCCTGTCCCTTTGATGTTCCTTTGATCATTCCCTTTGACTCTCTTAGCCCATCTGGACTCCAATCAAAATGAACTTGCAAAAAATTACTCACTCCCCATCTGACCTAATTCCTTATCTCCAGATAGAACCATATCTATGGACTCTTTGTGCTTTCTCCCTAAGACAGAGATGTTGCCTCTCTTACCTATCTTCCTGAATCCCACATGCTACCTATTGGAAATAAAGTTTCTACCCTGATTTGAGTCTGGAACCTAATATGCTAGAAGTCATCACTATAGTATTCCTCAGAGGGTCTAGGAGAGCCTGGGAAAAGAGTACTGAAAAAGGGGTCAGGCAGTCCTGACTGATGATGCTAGCCAGGGTACTATTCCAACTAGGGAATTGCCTGTCCATGGCCTCCATGTTTCCATCACAGCGACCAAGATTATTGGGAGCAAAGAAGTTGGAGAGTAGACCTAAAAATCAGGGTGAATGTGTCCCCAGATAGATTGACCAGTGATCCAACTGTGGATAAGAAGACTAAGCAACAGTGCTTGGGGCTTTAATGGATGGCACCTGAGATCCCTGGGCACTTCCTTCTCAGTTGCTTTTCATCTCCTTGCTGACTGCTTCTGTCTTCCTGAATTGTTTTTCACTGTCTTGGACACTGCTTTTACCTGAGGGTGGGATGGGAATATGTGTTTAATAAATACATTAAGGGGTGGAACTTTCAGGTTCATAGTGTATCAAAGGCTGTGCTGGAATAGAGCATGTTCCTTCATTTTGGAGACTGGAGACTGCAAGTGAATTCTTCAAGTTGCTGTGGGCTTCGGCTTACTTAGATGAATATTGAAGATTATCACACTTGCTGGTCTGCCTTGAAGAGTACTACGAGGACAACCAAGGTAACTGATGATCAATTATTGTGGACAAGTACAAAGCACTGTGTGTAAGGAGCTCAAGCTGTACCAGCCTAGTCCTCTGGGAGTCATTTGGCTGGCTACCTGTGCTTGGTGGAGCTATAGGTCAGGCCCCAGTGTCACAGGCTTGGGGAGTGCATGTCAGGCCAAGGCTTCTTCAGGGCCTGATGCTTTGCCTGGGCTCTAACATGACCAAGTCTGCCTCTCTATTTCCACCTGATACAGTAAAGGTGAGGTCCATAATGGATAGATGTCTATGCTTGGAGTCAGGAAAACCAGAGCTCAGAATCTGCTTCACAAATTTACTAGCACAGTGTGACCTTGAGAAAACCACATCTTCTCTAAGGCTCACTTTATTTTTAGAATGGAGATAATAACATTGCCTACTTCCCAGAGTTGTTCTAAATAAAATAATTTCTGAGCAACCCTTTACAAACTTTAAAATTCTCTGTAGATGTTAGCTATTATTATTATTCCCACACTTCTCAAATTCTTCTCTTTGACAACCTACAGAGTTCTCAACTCCTCCCTTCCACCTTACCAAATTCTCCCAACCCTTCACCATTTAGAATATGGATCACCTCCTTGCTCATCCTTGACATCTTTAGCCCTACTTGGTCTCATCTTTCTCTGATCTCATTGCAGGACTGATAGCCTCGATTCTACCACTCACTCCACACACATCTTCTGTCTTCTTCAGTATGCTTAGTTTTCCCTGTGGGTCATGTTTCCTAACTAGATGGATGTATTGTTGAGGACAAAGATCACGCCTCTCAGTGTACACAGCATGGAGCAGGTCATAGAAAGGTGTTCAGTTACTTGATGAGGTATTTAATTTTTCAGGGCTTATGCTGCAACACATAGTTAAGACAGAATGTTCGGGGACCTTCCTTCATGACTCTGTTTAAGGTGCTCAGAAAATTCTGTCTGCCTTTCACCACATTATACTCCATGGTAGGTTTGGCTCAGAGTAACTTACCTAGGAATGATCCATGGTCTCTCAAATCCTTTCCTGTACATGTTAAACATGTAATCTATACCACAACTACACATCATCTTTCTCTAAGTCAACCTTTGACAACAAGATATTTGAGTGGGGGAAGGTAGGAGTTGCCTGAGAGGGCAGTCTCAATTTATAGCCCATTTTGTCATGGTGGAAGCAATAATAGACTTATGAGTCAGAAGCCCTAGGTTTGAGCTCCAATTTATCCCTTGTGAGCTTGTTCCCACTTGGCCACTCCCACTTCCAGTTTCTTCATTTGTGAAGGAAAAAAGGCGCCAGAGTAATTAAACTGAGGATGTTTGGCCTGAAGAAGAAAAGACGTAGGGAAAGAATCACAATACCTGAGCCACTGAAGATTTGGGGACCCCTACCCAACAAAATGACCTGATTGGATTTTATTGCAGAATCAGTTTGACAACTATGAAAGGAAAAATTGGAAAGAGGAAAGAGGAAGAGAGGAATTGATGAATGGAAAAGAGGAATTTATGAAACTAATGAGGAATTACAATGGTCAGGGAAGAGATGATAAAGTCTTAAATGAGAAGTAAGACTATTGAGCTTAGAAAAGGGGAGAGATGAAAAAATGGGAGAGTGGAGTGAGAATGGTTAGACTCAGCTAGCGACTGGCTATGTCACTGAGGAAAAGGAAAAAAACAAGGATGCTTTCAAGGTTGTGTATGAAAGGATTGTGGTGCTATCAATCAAAATAGGTAAGTATGGAGAAAACATGAGTTTGGCAGAAAATTTTAAAAGTATGGACATATTTGGTTTGAAACGCCTGTGGCACATACAGGGAGAAATATTCACTTATACTACTGGTAATATGGGGTTGAAGTTCAGGAGAGAGATATAGACTTTGGCTGCATAGATTTGGGAGCCATCCATTTTCATTTCCTTAGAGAGATGACCACAAGGAAGCTCATTAAAACCTTGAGAGATGCTCACATTTCAGGGTGGCAGAAGGATTCTATTAAAAAGGAGACTCTCTGAGGAGTCCTAAAGCACTGGGCATGTAGGAGCGAACGAAGAATCAGAGATACAAGAGAAAAGTGAGGACAAAGTAAGGAGGGGAGGATGCCCAATGATGTCAACTCATTTGAATGAGCACTGAGGAAAGAGTATTTTGTTTAGACATTAAAAGATTATTGCTAACCTTGAAGAGCATGTGTGAGCTGAGGGGTATGGTAGGAAGCCAGACTCTGAAGGAATGAGAGAAGAATGAGACGTATGGAAACGGAGGTAAGGATGTTTTATACATCATTTTTTAGGATAAGGAAGACAGGAGTGTTTTCAGGTAACAGGAAAAGAGACAGTGTGTTAAAAAAGGTAAAAGAACAAATGATACTGATTGAATATGCAAGTTTTACAGGAGGCAGGAGAAGATGGGATCCAGAGAACAAGTAAAGGGATTGAGTTTGGCAAACATGCTTAGTTCTGTCCTCCAGGACCAACCAGAAAGAAAAATCTGTTCATTCCTTCATGGGCTAATGAAAAAGCACTTCTTAATTATATTATGCTAAGTTCTGGGATAACAAATAGAAGAGCAAAGATGGTTTCTGCTCTTAAGCAGCTCTCACTCTAGTGAGAGAAACAATGCCTATAGATACAAAGCATATAAAAAAGTCCAGGGCTCCTCAAGGTGAAGAAGCAAAATGGGCAGTAATGCAGAGTTTATTGAACTTCTATTAATAAAACCATATGTTCCTCAACCATTTCACAACTCCAAGCTGTTTGATACAGAGAACTTTCTTTCTAGGTCTTCAGTACCTGAGCTTGCTGATGAAGTGGGGGCTTTAATACAATTCTTCAAGTATTCAAAGTCAGCTATCCTATACCAGCTGTTTAACTGGAAAGATTCCTCAGATCTCCCTTGACTATCAAGGAAGCAAATAGTCAGACAGATGGGAAACAGGCATAAAATAAATAAAGGAGACTTTGACACATATGTGGATGGATCTAAGTGATCAGAAGAACATCAAAGCAGCGTTAGAAGAAAATGGATGATATCAGATGCACCTGTCCCCAAGAGTTCTTAGGTGTTCCATTCTTTGTGGGGTGCAGGCTCTGATCCTGCTCCCAGAACTCTGCTATAAATAAGAGATCAGGTTTTCTCTGCTCTCCAGAGACAAGCAAGCTCTTACTGTTTCATTGGTGACTGAACCACTAGGAACTCTCAGGCCATGAGGACCTTCTTTCTTCTCATAACTGTTGTCTTCTTGACTACACAGGTCCAAGCTCAGAAAAATGAAGAGGAGATGCTGACTCAAGAAGAGGCTATGGCTGAGAATCAGGTTCCTGAACTCCCTTCTATGGAAGCAGATGACTCTGATACAATGGCTTCAGGTGAGAAAAGGATGCTGACATGGAAAGGGAAGAGCACCAGGCTGAGAGACAGGAAACCACATTCTATTCCTAACTGGGTCACCAAGAATCTATGGGATTTTGACTAAATCCTCTCCTCATTCTGGGATTTGTTTTCTTGTTCCTGTCAAATGTGGGGGCTTACTAAATTATTTCTAGGATCGTGTCCACCTTTGGCATTCTTTCTATGACCTGGATCATGAAACTTGCCAGATCTATACTAAGATCAGACTTACGTGTGTGGTAGGCTGCCTCCTAGTCCATACAAAAAGCCAAAGGGAAAAAGAAAGAGCACCACATGGTGAAAAAATTCTTAGCCTGTAGAGTGAGAGTTGGAATTCAATAGAAGATGAAGCATAAGTGAATATGAATGGGAGGTGTAGGCAAGGTTGGGGCAGGCAGGTTCTGACTGAGAACATCAAGCACACAGAATGTTTGCATGGAAAAAAGATCAGAGAACACAGTCAGAGGTCATAATTGCCCTTGACTTATGGTGGGATACCATGGCACTATTAGTTAGAAAACTCATTGGGCTACAGTAAGGACCCAGGTTAAAGCTCTTCTCTGACAGTATTGACCAAGTGACCATTTGTTGGTTCTTTTTCTGTCCTGTTTTTGAACCTGAGAGTACAGCTGAAGTGGGAGTGGCACGTCACAGAATAGTGTGGATGATTTACATTGTAAAGAATGTCTGTGCCTAAACTTTGGTGCCTTACGCACTCAAGAGTAAGTCTGGACCACAAAGTTGGACAGTAATAAGAAGAATAAAGGAAGGGGCTAGGATGGGGCTAATTGGTGAAGGCTTTAAGGGCCAGACATAGTTCATGTTTGATACTTGACAACGGGATGCGACAATAAGAAGGCCCTGGGGTTTCTGAATGGGAGCATCGTCATAGCTGCATGTTAGGAAAACTACAAACATCTGAGTGGAAGATAAATTGATGCAGGGGAAGAATGGAGGCAGGGAGACTAATTAAGAGGCTTTTCTAATAGTCCAAGTAATGAGACACTTATCTGGATGTGGTGGTTATGACAATGGAGAGGAAACATAGATATATTATGGAGATAAAATGACAAGATTTTGGAATTGATTGGATATATGAGGAGAGTGAGAACAAAGAGTAAAGGATGACACAAATTTGAAATGGCGTGACTAGGAGGAGGATGGTATTCTTACCACAGGAATAAAGAGGATCAGGAGATCGATGCATTGGGGAAAAGAATAATGAGTTCTGCTTTTGACATGTGAAGTCTGAGAAGCCTATGGGACATGCAACCCAAAATAGGCAGTTTATGATGCAGGACTAGAGCTCAGGAAAGAGCTTAGGCATGGATACAGAGATCTGGGAATCATTTGCTTAGAACTGTTATTTGAACCTATAGGAGTTGATAAGACTTTGAATTTCCATCTGATTATAAAACTTGTAATGCTGTTATTAGAAAGGAATTAAATTCTGCCCTTCTAGCACAACTCCTGAAATCATGCAGTAGGAAACTGATGACCAAAGATGGGAAATTCTTTGCTCCAAGTCACACAATAGGACTGTCAGGGCTGACTATATAACCCTACCCTCTTGGTTTTCTTTGGAGACTTGGAGACTTTGAACCCTCTACTGTGTATCAGGCAAAGGGTGCATTGGATTGGAGGAGAATCCTCTTTTAACTACCTTTGCCACACAATTTGTGGCCAAGCATGAAGTGTCAAGTTCATTAGCTGCCAATACAACCATGTTCTTATATGGGAGTAGAAGGGGGGCAGGTGGAGGTGAGCATCACCATGATATACATCCAGACTTCTCTTGGCCTGGTAAGAGAGAAAATAGAGCAGAAGAGAATGTCCTCACTGTGGTAGGGCCCTTGGATTTCCCTGTGAAACTCATTCACTCTTCCTTTTTTTTCTTTCAGATCCTCAGCAGAGAAAAGTCATTACCTGTCATTGTAGATTTAAGTGCAAATTTTGGGAACTGGCTTCTGGGTCATGCCGACTTTCTGGCGTATATTACAAACTGTGCTGTAGATAACTCAAAGAACTTCGAATGTCTAGTGGAGAATAACTATTATTCCTTGTAATCATCTTTATATAGTTCAAATACAATTCTAGCATCAAATTCATGATGTGAGCCTGACTCTTTTGTCTGTATGTCTGTCGGTTCTCTTTTTGACTATTTCTCTATAATTATCTACAAAGGCATGCCAATTAAGAAAGTCATATGATGACTGATACTCTAGGTTTGTCTCTTATTTTATGTAGGGTGCTGGAATTTATGAATAAAGGATGCCTCTTAGTGATATATATGCACCTGCCCCTAAATTACCCTAGCCTACAAATTACCCATCCTCCTAGTTTACTATTAAGTGATTGTATTACTGCACCCACCCCCACTTTACTCCATGAAGGCCAATGGAGGAGAGGACAGTAGTGCTTAACTTAGGACACTTTTTGTAAGGAAGCTTACCTGTTTCCATTTCAAGTAGAGCCCTAGAATTTGCAAATAAGGGATAAAAAATTCCCCACCTACTCCCACCCCCATTCTGTTCATTATATTTTCTCATCCTGTAGATGAAATGTCTTCTTAGTTTACTATTCAGTCCCTGGATTTCCGCTCATTGCTATCATGCTTCCTGTTACCCCACATGAAGCATAGTGAAAAGGGAATAGTAAAAGGAAGAATAGGACCAGACCCTGCAGCACCTCTGGCAACCACACTTACATGCTTAAGCAAAGGAGCACTGACCACATTTGGATAAGCAATACTCTGAAAGTACCATGCTCATCAGTGTTTGTTACTACTCTTTTCAACCAAAGGCCATGTCTCTAGGGATCATGCTTAACCCCCAAAACCACTGATTAGAGTCTCCACTGGAGGTTCTTTATGGGTACCTCTGTTCTATTATTCATTACACACACACACACACACACACACACACACACATGCAGGCATATATATATACATACATACATATATATATATAAACTTTGTAGAATAACAATAATGGCTAGGATGAATATGATGTTTTACAAATATCTCCTATGAGCCTTATTACAACATTGAGTCAGGGGAGAGGGTAGGTAGTTTATTATCCCAATTTTTTACAAAATATGAAAACAGATGGAGTTACTTGCCCAGCTTCACACAGTTGTTTAATGTCTAAGGCTAGATTTGTACTCAGTTCTCCCTGATTTGTGATCCAGCACAATATATACTGTGCCATCTACCTGCTTCTATGTAGAAGGTGGTAATAGAATTGTAGATATAAATAAGAAATAACTTTTTGTCCTCAAGGAGTTCACACTAAGGTTGGATTAATTCTCCATACAATTAATCAATGAGCCTTTATTAAATACTTGATGCATGCCAGACACTATACTAAATATTGCAGATTTAAAGAAAAAACAAATGCAAGACCTGATCTCCAGGAACTTATACTCTAGTGGGGGAGATGATGTAAGTAAATCGGAACACAGAAGATAACTATGGGAGGTAACCTTAGGGGGAGAGGGCTAATCATCAGAAAAAGCCTACTGAAGGGGATGAAGATTGGGCTGAGTCTTAAAGAAAGCCAGGGGGTTAAGGGCTGGAGGTTAGAAGAGGCAACTGTCCAAACATGGAAGATAACTAATACAAAGGAAAAGAGACAGATCAATGTGAGAAACAACAGGAGGGCCAGAGTCACTAGACTATAAACTGTTGACGGAATTAGAAGATTGGAAATATAGCAAGTGACCTGGTTGTGAAAGGCAGTACAATTGCCAAAGGACTTGAAATTGCGTCTTGGAAGTTACTTGGGACCCCCTGGAGTCCAAGTTGGAGGACCCCACAGAGCTACACTTTTGGAAAGTCACTTGAGCAACTGAATGGAAAATGGGGAGAGACATGAGGCAGAAAGGCCAATTAAGAGGCTATTGCATAGGGTGGTTGAGAGAAGATACAGGTGTTAACCAGGGTGGTGACTGTGTGAGTGTTGACAAGGGGGGACTCACTTTGAAGAATCGTCAGTCATGTAGCACAAGAAACAGCAGAGAGTAATACCATGAAAATATAGAGTAGAGAGAGTGTATAGGATCAGAAGGTGGTCAACAGTGTCAGAGGTCACAGAGAGGTCAAAAAAAATGAGGATCAAGGAAAGATCATTAGATTTGGAAATTCAGAGATAATCAGTAACTTTAGGCCCCAGGAAGGATGGAAGCAACATATTCAAAGCTACAAAGGAAAACTCATTCATCTCTGAATTAAACTGAGCTTAGCTGAAATGATGTCCAACAGGTCCCAAACTTCTTAGATCCAGACTGTTTGAGAGGACCCTTAAAGAGTCCCTTCTAGAAACCACCCCACCCTTTAAAAAAAATTGTATAGCAAGTATCAGAGCAGGAAATACACCTGAGATTTCCTGATTCCCAGGCCAGTAATCTTGTCGGCATGGTGTTAGAATTTGACTTCCCCAGTGGACACAGTAGTGCTTCTAGAGCAGCAGTCCCTGATGTCATGATTCTGAATAAAAACTTAAGTAGGGAGGCAGGGAGGAAGCTGCCAGAGAGATACCCTTGACGTGTTCCAAATATACTTTGATTCCCAACTAGCCTTGCCTCCTCTCCTTTATGCATGGACATTTGAGATGCAAGGAATGCACAATTTAGAGTGAAACTTAGTGTCCCCCGACTAAAAGTTTGGTTCCCATTCCTCCATGAAGTATTGCTCCCACCATCATTCTCCCAAGCAGGATCTGGTTGAGAAGAGTCCTGAGAAGTATTTCCCCTTCCCTAGAGCAGCCTGGTCCCTGTCCCAGAAGCTCTAAAGACCCTTTCTTAGCAATACTTAGACTTTACTTTCAAACTAATCTTCTTATGGACCATCCCCCACACACACTCTCCAAATCTTCACCTCAGGATTCCTAGCGATAGACCACACATTTCTTTTTTTCCTCTTATGAAAGTCCAACTCTCCCAACCCAAACCTCCACCATTATGAATTTAAGGTGGAGATAGGGATTGTCAGGGCAGAGATTGCCTCAAAGCCAACTCCTTTTCTTCTCATGTGCCTAATACCTGTACTACTTCCTCTATCTTGTAGAGTCATATGCTCCCAACCCTACTTTCAACATCCTGTCACTCCATCCCCATTCCAACACAGCTCTACTCTGCCTTCTTCCTTAGAGATGTGCACCTGTGTGCTCCCACTCTCCTCATCAATTAAGTTTTCCCTCCCCAGGCTAATTTTTTGCCCCTCAACAAATATCTCCCCTAGGACAAAATTCCAATCACCCTCTTCTGGTTTTGGGTTCTGATGCTGCTATTAGAACTATAAGAAAAGGTAAATTATGAAAGAACTGGGAGACCAGAGACTAAGAGCTATATTGATCCAAGGGAAGAAGAAATCATTTCTGGATGAGTGTCAGGGAAGGAGGCTTTATGAAGACGATAGCATGGGAACTCGTTCTTAAAGAATGGCAAGGAACTGGACACATGGATCTGTAGGAAAGGATATTTGGGCAGAGGAAACAGTATGAACAAACAGAGATAGGAAAGCATTGGAGCAGTGTAGTATAATAAGCAAAGTACAGGACTCCTACAACAGAGTTAGATACAGGAAATGGGATATATTTTCCAAATATTCTGACCCCAAGTTATCAATAATTTGGAGACATTGCTAGACCTCTATTTCCTATAAAGCCATGTGCCTATTGACTCAAGTGATTGTGTCATGGGAAGATGATAGAAGGATTCCAGGATGGGAATAAGCATTTGTGCAGCACGTATGAGCCAGACACTTTGCAGAGAAGTTTGACAAATATCATCTCATTTCATCTTCACAACAACCCCGAGCTGGAAGTGATGTTGTTATCCCCATTTTACAGCTGAGGAAACTAAGGCAAACAGAAATTAAATGACTTACCCAGTGTAAGCGGGCTAGTATCTGAGGCTTGATTTGAACCCAGGGCTTCCTGACTCTAGGCCACGGGGGGGGGAACCTGCAGCCTCAAGACCACCTGTGACGACCCTGATCTGAACCCAGAACTCCGTCCACCATGCTACCAGCTGCTTCTTACAGCATCATAGAATCATAGGATTATTCACTAAGACCTAGAAGAGACCTCAACTCATTAGATCCTCACAGCCACCCTGGGAGGCAGTAGCTCTTACTGTCCCTATTTCACAGGTGAGGAAACTGAGGCAAACAGAGGCTAATGACTTGCCCAGGGTCACATTACTAGTAAGTGCCTGAGACTGGATTTCAGTTTGTGTCTTTCTGACTCCAAGCCCAGCACTCAACTCTCTCCCTTTTCTTTTGAAAGCCTTCTACATACCATTAACAGAAAGGAATCCTTGCAGCCTGAAATTACTTTCTCCCAGGTCAGCAATGATGTCTTTATTGTTCATTCCAGTGGATTTATTTTTCAGTCCTCTTTAATCTTGACTTCCCTGTGCTTGCTGACAATGTTGGTCACCACCTCATCCTTCTGGATGCTCACTTCTCCTTGCACTTTCATAACACTGCTGTCTTCTGTTTTCCTTCCCATCTACCATATCCTCCCCTATACCTGTGGCTATTCTAGGCCTCTGTCCCAGGGTCCTCTCCTCTCTTCTGTCTATGTATACTCTCTTTTGATGACAGTAGTTTTTATGGATCACACTATCATGATGATGCCCAAATCTATCTCTCCAGTTCTCATCGGTCTCTGGTGCTTTAGTCACATTTTTACTATTTGCTGGCTATCTACACCTGGACATTCTACTCAACACAGAATTCATGATCCTACCCTTTATGCTCATTCCCTATTTCTGTCAAAGTCACCACAATCTTTCAAATAACCATGGTTCCCAAAATAAGAGTAATCTCACCTCCCCATTCTCTAATCCCCATATCTAAAGAGATGCTAAATCTTTCACTGCTATCTTTTCAACCTCTCTTGTCTGCAGCCCCTCCTTTCTAGTCATATCATCTCAACCTCCAGCTGGAACCTACTTATCGTTCACCTGGACTATAACAATGACCTCACAAGTGGTCTCTGGGCATCCAGTCTCTTGTTTATTCAATCCTGCCTCTAATATCTACAATGGAACTCTGAGTATGTGACTTTTCTGTTTCAGTGGCTACTATCCTATACCTTTAGACAAAGTACAAACTCCACTAACTGGCACCTAAAACCCTTCAAAGCCCAGCTCCCTGCCTGTTTCCTGACTGATTCCCACTAACTCACCCTCATGTTTTCTACACTCCACGCAAACTCACTGGCCTATTTCCTATTTCCAACCCCAGCCCAGGGTCTGTGAACTGATTGCTTGTTCCCCATCTCTGGCTTGTTCTCCCTCTTCATCTGCCTCCTGGAACATCTAACTCCCTTCGAGGTTCAGGTCAAGGACATCTTCCTTCAAAGAGCCTCTCTTGATTCCCTAAATCATTAGTGCCTTTCCCTATGCTCAGTAATTATGTTATTTATTTTATATATTTTCTGTGTTCATTCCTGAATATACTTTATGCCCATATAGGTGATGCAGTGGATAGAGCACCAGTGCAGGAGTGAGGAGGACCTGAGTTCAAATCTCACCTCAGACACTTGACACTCACTAGCTGTGTGACCTTGGGTAAGTCACTTAACCCCAGTTGCCTCATGTTACATTGTCTCCTAGTCACTGGATTCAGACGGCTCTGGAGAAGTGAGGCTGGTGACCTGCACAATCCTCCCCCACTCAGAACAAAGTCAAGTGCAAGTCATGTCATTATTTCTCTGATGGCATGTCTTCTTCCAGGAAATGAAGGACAAACACACACACAATACCTCCATATGGAATGGAAGGGGGGGCTTCCTGAGGGCAGGGACTGTCTCACTTTTATCTTTATATCTCCTAGTATGCCACCTGACACATACAGGTGCTTCATCAATGTTAGTTTTGTGACTCAGGATTTCTTTCAGCCTCATTTTCTGCTTTTATCAAACTGAATTTTGGATGAAATGACCTCTGAAGACCCTCCCAGTTCCCATGTGCCTATTGACACCTATTTGCATCTGCCTCCATCACAGATATGTTGTGAAGTGCTTTATAAACCCTCAAGTACCAAAGAAATATGAACTTGTATGAGTATTTGAGGAGATACATAAAACGACAACTATTTTCTTTTTTGAAAGCACAGAGTAGGGACTGAGAAGTGCTCAGAAAAAAAAAAACCAACCAACAGACTCCAAGATGGGTAAATATGAACCTGAGCAGTCTTCATTTCCCTCCCCTTCCCTCTCTTCCCTTTCCCTTTCTTCTCCTTCATAGGCCTATATTAAACTTAAGCACAATTACATCACAGACACGGATCTTAATGCTAACAAGAATGATGTTTAATGACAATATTGTAGGGAAGAGCTGGTTGTTAGTGAGCAAACACCTGCTGGCAGCTGGTGGGCAATCATCTACATCTGCAGCAAAGGAGTTTGCTGCCACAGGAGCCCCTTCGACCTTCAGTAAAACTGCAACGATTTTTGCAGCGACAGCTGCAGGCAGTTAGCCCCCTGGTCCGACCTATAGGGAGAGATTTTTAGTTATTTTCTGCTGTCATGGGATACCTCTAAGCAGCACTGGAATTTGATTCACACCATTGCAACCCCCCACCATTGCCAGAGGCATATCATCCCAACAACACAGTCACAGGACCAAAGGGCACAGATCCAGACAATGCAATGGAAATCAGGGTGATGCTAATGAAGAGAAAGATGAGCTCATATTCATATCTCTATAGGACTCAGGTGTGTTTACTTTCTCCTTCCAATGACCCTAGAGGAACCCAGGTGGAAACTGCCTCCACCACTTTGCCTCTCTTGATTTTCTCCCTTTTTAATCCTCTCTTTGGATATGTATAGGATGATCCCAGTCCTCCTGAACACCAAGGTTATGATTATACTGCAATAGACCTGGCAAATTGCCTGGTTTTCAAGCTACTAAGACAGTAAAGGTGAGACTGCTGGAGAAGGATTCCTTATGTGTGAGGACAAAAGACCTTTGGAGCTAAATGGACAAGTCTGAGACTGAGTGTGCCAGAACATGGATTTCCTAACTCCAAATTCAGCTCTTTCTCTACTGCACTTTGCCCCTCCTGATAAAGGGTTGCCACATGTTTGATACCTTTGAAAGTGACTAAGAAAAAAACACGTAAGGAACATTGTATTCAGTCATTAGGGAGAAAGTTTGGGTACCCTGGGATGCAGCAGTACATGCCAGTCCTTTTCCTAGAAAATCTTGAATATGAGAACATTTGGAACTTTGAGTGATTATCCTATGAAAAGAAGGTATTGGACAAGAAACTTAATACCCTCTAGGGTGCAAGTGGATGGTTGAGGCTCAGGTGATCAAGAAACTGTGAAGTAATATGGGGTTGGGTTAGAGGACACCTGATAGAGGAAGACTTTCCTCAGCATACACCCTGACTTTGCCACAAAGCAGATGACCATGTAATCTTGATGCCCTCCTAAGTGGGCATCATTTGGGTGACTGGAAATTATCCAGGACCATTACCTCACATGAGAATGTGCTACAAACTCTGCTCTCAAAGCACTGGGCACCCTTTACTGCTGAATGTGGAGGCTGTTGGAAGATGATAAGACTTGGTCCTTATAGTACTAAGTTTAGGACTTACTACCCTCTGTCTGACCCTGAAGAAATAGGGTCACCAGTTCGCTTCTTGACAGCAAATTTTCCTAAGAAATTTCACTAAGTTATCTCCTTTTCCCTGCATCTCACTTCATCCTTTCCTTGCTTTCCCTTGAAGCAGGGTGAGGATTCCCATGTCTATTCCACCTCCACTCCCTCTGGCCTGGGGGAAATGCTCTCAATTTTTTTTTAATAAAGTCCTTAGTTAGCCAAAAAAAAATCTCCACCAAGAGTTCCTAAACCTCTAAAAGAAATTTATTGAGTCAGGAGATCAACTTTTTTTCTTCCTGGCACTCCACTAGGAATGCTTTAATTTAATGTCCGACTTTCTGATGCCTCATGTCCTATATCCCTTTACCCTGCTGGCTAGTTTTGACAACTTATGAAGGGAAAACACACTTGCCCAAGGTCACACAGCTAGTAAGTGTCTGAGGCCAGATTCGAACTCTAGAAGATGCATCTTTTTCATTTCAGGGCCAGCATTCTATCCACTGTGCCACCTAACTGCTAGACATGAAGTTCTTCAAAATACTGCTGTTCCTCTTTCACCCCATGAAAATATATGTAAATTTATGATACTGCATTGGGTTATGGGATTCCCTTTCATAGGAAATATATTCACTACAGCAAAACTGGCAACCCATTACCCTCACTATCCCAATAATGCACTATAATATCGGAGTGAATGCAAAATCTAGATGCCTTGTTCCTTCAGGTGATGGATTTGGTTTTTCCCATCACTGGGGGTAAGGTGTGCTGCCCTTCTATCTAACTAAAAGGTCAGCAGCCTTTCCTATCAATAGAACACTGGATCTCTGAACCTCTGAGCTGTGTACTGTCCAAGACATCTGCATTTTTTGTTAGAATACTCAATTCTAGGTATAGACTGTTTAGGAAATTCTCTCCATAATTGCCATTTGTTCATCTGCCATTGACTTTCCAGCAAGACCTGTTTCTTTATTTACCCTTGCCCCAGTCATAATCATTTCTTGGGTGGAGAAAATTCATTTTCAGATCTCTGACATGTTATACTAGTAAAAAGGAAAATGAAAAAAAAGTGGGGCAAGAACTTGGGTTCTGGGAGTTCTCCTCTCCAGTCTCCTGGGATTGAGCAGCTCATCAATATGCCTCTTCCCCTGAACACTGGATTATGGAGAGCACACTACTTTCCAAGAACTGCAATATTCATGGACACTTTGTGGAAAAAATAAAAGAAGAAATTTTAAAAAGTGATCTATTGTTTCCTATTGAATAGGCAACCCCAAGATGAAGTTCCTCCTGCAAGATTCAATCCTTGAAAGATTCTGAGCCAATCAATTCATCTTAAGGGAGGGAGGTAGCCACAATCAATAAAGATCTTACTCCAGGAGATGGCACAAAAAAATGGCTCCAAACCAATGAATTGATCTTGGAAGCTGCCCGAGTCATTGAAATATAATCCAAAATGTTTTTATTCCTCTCAGCAAAGTGCCAGTATATATGTTTAAACGCTCCACAGGCAGATTATTTCAGAGGTCCCAAACAAAAGTCCCAACTCTGTATGCTCATCAACCTATTCAGAGGAATTCCTTGAAAAACCTTCTACACTAGGAAAAAATATGGAGAAACTAAAGCATGTTCAGAGAAGAATGAGAATACTGAAAGAACTGGAAAATATTTCAAAGAAGGACCAATGGGAGGAAATGAGAATGTTTAGTCTTGAGAAGAGAAGTTTTATAAAGAATAATTGGTGGTAAGACAAGATAAGTGTGATCAAGTATTTGAAGGACTGTCAGTCAATAGGGTTCGTAGCTTCAAAATTCCTAGACTAGGTGAGGAGAAACATCAAAGCTCATCAATTCCAATCTTCTCATTTTACAGAGAAGAAAACAGATTCCGAGATGGTAACTGACTTGTCTAAAGACACATAGAATACAGTCAGTAGGATTTGAAATCAAGAAAGTTGAGAATGAATGTATTACCTTTCCCATCACACTGAGCAGCCTGGTCCTAAAATATAGAAGTAGAAGCAAAGCATGGAAGTTACAAAGTAGTAGATTTAGTCTTAATGGAAGGGAAATCAGCATGTTTTTGTAATCTCAAAGTGCTTTTTCATGGCTATCTATAGTGTAGTCAATCCTCTTGATATTAAAAGGGAGAAAATCCATTTCCAGTAAAAGTAAATAAGTAAAAAGTAGTGAGAAAGATCTGTTCTCCCGATGTTAGAGGGAAAGATTGGGAGTTAGCCTGAGTTATCACATGCCATAGAGGAAGCATTGATCTTTCCAACACCTTCTGGGGGAATCTCATTCAAGTCAGTTATCCCTCTGGGGAAGGAGTATGCTAGTGAATGTTTAACAGCCAGATCTTCATATATATTTATATATACACACACACACACACACACACACACACACACACACACACACACACACATAGGACATCCATTTGGATCAAATCTATAGAATACCAATCCTGGAGTCAGGAGGTCCTGAGTTCAAATCCAGCCCCAGACACTTGACACTTACTGACTGTGTGACCCTGGGACAAGTCACTTAATTCTGAAAAAAAAGTTTAATCTATATTATTATTAACACATTTTAATTTTTAACACTAATTACTATTATTAACACTTTCTCCATTACTCTCTAAAGTCTAGAAAATAAAACAGGGATTGACTTGTAGTAGTTCCCAATTTCAGAGTTATTGTTGCTCATACCGAAAATTTAACTATTGATTTCTATGAGGTTTGACTCCGCTACTCTACGGCTTTAGACAGTCTCTTGCCTTCACTATAATATGACAGATAACTCATGTGCTGGAAAGAACAATTAAATGAGAGTCAGAGGACTGGGGCTATACTTTCTGCTCTTTGACCTTAGGCAAGTTATATCATCTTTCTGAGACTTGGTTTCTTCATTTTGAAAATGGGGTTAATAATCCCCACTCTGTCTCTCCCACTTGATTTGACCTGAGGAAGTAAATAAGCTCATAGGTTCATAGATTCAAAATCTAGAGGTAGATAACCTCAGAGATTATCTATTGCAATCTCTCCTTTTACAGATGAGGAAAAGAAAGTCCAGAGGACATAAGAGATTTGTTATGATCAGAAAATTAGTAAGTAACAGGACTGGAATATAAAACCAAACTTTTCTAACTCTACCACAATATCACGTTAATAAATTTAAAGTGTACAGTGAACTATAAAGTATGGCACAACTGTAAGGTATTAGTTTTGTTGTTCTTTTGAGAGTGCCATTTTGAGTTTGTGGGTGATCAACTTCACAACATAAAAGAAAAAAAAAATCAAGAGAAAAAGATGAGTGCCAAGAATGACTTTGCCAATAGGACAGAGAGTGAATGTGGTTCCAATATTTATTATTTGGATGGTGAAGACAGAGCATTGTGATTGGAGTTTAAAAATCCAGTAGAGGAAATAGGAAGTTTGGGAGGAAATAGTGAGCTCTCTAATGTGGCTAAATGGTATCTGAAAAGGAGGAATGTGAAATAAGTTTAGGTTTAAATCTTACCTCAGAAATTACTAGCCGTGTGCCAAGAAATACTTAATTTAACATTTCGGGGTCCCAAACTTTTGTCTGAAAGTTGGGGGTGATATGATGCACTGGAAAGATGAGTGGAAAGTCAACGGTTGGAATCCCCATTATGCCAAGCAATAGTCATGTCATTTTGAGTAAACACTTTGTGCCCTTGGACCTCTTTTTCCTTTTCTATGAAACTGGGAATCAAAATAGATGAGGACAGTATTCTGTAATCCTGCCTCTGTGACCATCTTCTTGTGAGAAAAGGACATTCAAAACCATAGAAATGGGAATTTGTATGAGTTTATTAAAGACTACTCAAATATCAGATATTATCTTTACCCAAAGGATTAGGGAAAGGACCACTGACCAGAGAAGCCAAAATCTCTAAGGGAGAAAAAAAAATGAGTCAATACCAATTCTGCATACCAGAATAAAGTCCAAATGGGTACACAAATTAGGTATAAAGATTGATAGTATAAACAAACTAGGGGAACAAGGAATAGTTTATTGTCAGATTTCTAGAAAATGGAGGAATTTATGACCAAACAAGAGATAAAACACATTAGGAAATGCAAAATGGGTAACTTTGATTACATTAAATTGAAAAGTTTTTGCCAATGCAAACAAGATTAGGAGGAAAGCAAAAAACTGGGAAAGAATCTTTACAACCAGTGTCTGTGATAAAGGCCTCATTTCTAAAATATATAGAGAACTGAGTCAAATATACAAAAATGAAAATCATTTCTCAATTGATAGTCAAATGATATGAACAGGCTGTTTTTAGAGGAAGAAATTAAAGCTACCTATAGTCATATGAAAAAATGTTCTAAATCACTACCGATTAGATGCAAATCAAAAGAATTCTGAGGCACCACATCACACCTATCAGATTGGCTAACATTACAAAACAGGAAAATGATACATGTTGAAGAACATGTGGGAGAGTTGGAATTCAGTGTTTGTGGAGTTGTGAACTGATCCAACCACTCTAGAGAGCCATATGAAACTAGGAGCAAAGGGTTATAAAAATGTGCATGACCTTTGACATAGCACTACCACTTCTAGGGCTATATACCAAAAAGATCATAAAAATGGGGAAAGGACCCACATCGACAAAAATATTCACAGCACCTCTTTCTGTGGTAGCAAAGAACTGGAAATCAAGGAGATGCCCATCTATTGGGGAATGGCTGAGCAAGTAGCAGGATATAAATGTAATGGAATACTATTGTGCTATAAGAAATGATGACCAGTCAGAATTCAGAAAAACATGGAAAGACTTATATGAACTGACGCTGAGTGAAGTGAGGAGAACCAGGAGAACAGTATACACAGTTACAGCCAAGGACTGTTTTTGGTAGACTTAGTCCTTCACAGCAATGCAAGAACCTAAAATATTTCCAAAGGACTCACAATTCAAAATTTCATGCAGAGAAATAAATATGGAGTCAGAATGCAGAATGAAGGAGACCATTTTCTCTTTTGTTATGTTTTGTTTTTCTCATGATTTCTTTTATTAATTTTAATTCTTCTATGCAACATAACTAATGTGAAAATATGTTTAAGAGGAATGTATGTGTAGAGCCCATATAAGAATGCATGCCATCTTGGAGAAGGAGGAGAGAGGGAGGGGGAGAAAATTTGGAACTTATGGAAGTGATTATTGAAAAATGAAAACAAATGAATTAATAAATTTGTGGTAAAAATGACTCACTAACCTCAGAGAAACCTAGTGAGCTTCAGAAGTGACAGAAATTTTGGAGAATACCTTGTGCAGTCACCACACAGGCACAAGTCTCAAAGGATGGTGTTTTAATTGTATGATTGGGTTCAGAAGAGTGGATAGGCAATTAGTAGATAACAAGGACAGCTTGAAAGCTCTGTGTTATTCCTTGCTATAAGAGCTGAGGGAAAGTAGCCAATGCCTACTGAGAAATTCTTTAGGCATTGGCCTCTCCTTTTTCCTCAGGGCAGATTCTTCTGCCGGAACAGTGTTGGTAGGTTAGTTTCTACTTTGCTTTGTGAAGAAAAAAGATTGCAAGAGTATGTCTTTTTCACTTTGGAATACGGCTCAGTTACTGCAGAATTAGCCTCATGCAACTATGCTTGCTGGCAAAGGTGTCTCATCATAATTCATGGTGCAAAGAGGAAATGTGGCACGGTAGATGAAGCCCTGGAGGATTCAGATTCCAGGTAAGATGCTGAGCAGCTCTGTGACCTTGCTTAAATCACTTAGTGTCCGTGAGTCCCAAGTTTCTCATCTTGAAAATGAGGGGATTGACATAGATAACCTTGAAGGGCCCTTCTAGTTCTAAATCAGACATCTATGATTAATAAATGATTGATGATTGATTAGCTCAGTAGCATATATACAAGACTAATGAAAGACCCAGATAATAACACTGAAAATTCATCTCACAGTTGATATTTGTAAAAGCCTTTATCTTCAGACATCACTTAGTGAGCCCAGATAGAAGTTGCCTCACTAGCCTGACCCCTGTTCACTTCTCCGCTTCTGTAATCTTCTCTGGGAAACATATAGGATGATGTCAGACAGGCTTCTCCGAGGGCCAGAGTTAAGGTTAGAATACCAAAGGCCTACCAAATTCCTTAATTATCAGGGCATGGAAGGAAGCTGCCTTGTAGGAATAGGATCTCTGTAGTAGGTAACTCCTAAGAATAGGAATTAGAAGGCTTTCAGAGTTCAGTGAGCTGGATCTTGGCAAAGCAAACCCTGAACCCAAGACGAATCACACCAGATTCCAATTCCTTAAATTATACTTTGCCACTATAGGAGATGGGGTATTTCATGTGTGGGATAATAGGAGAAAACTACTCTCAAGGAAGTTGGGATTGAGAATGGTTACCACTTATCCTAATCACAACTTTGGCCCTGTAGGCCTGTCCCCTGGAGAACACTTCCATTTCTTACTGTCTAGAATTCTGGGAAGATTGTAGAATCAGAGTAGATTGTACATTGTAGAATCAGAAGGGACCTTAAAATCCATCTAATCCAACCTCCTCACTTTGCATAAGAGGAAACTGAGGCTGAGAGAGGCAAAATGACTTGTTACACTGCCAGTTATTGGAAGAACCAAGGACCAAAACCTATGATTCTTGGAAGCAACGTTGGAAGTTACTAAATGGAGCAGTACATGTAAGCACTTTCCCACAAGGTCCAGGCTGAAAACAATTGTATCTTTTGGTTTATTATTCTAAAGCAAGAGGCTTAAAAGATAAAGAGCTTGCCCATACTAAGGTATGCTAATGAGAGATCACAGACCTAGGACTCAAAGGGATGTCAGAGGTCATGTAATCCAACTCTCTCATTCTACAGATTAGGAAACTGGGGGTTAGAGGGTTTTAGTGACTGGTCCAAGCTCTCCCAGGTCTTAAATGCTAGGACACAGGGGTCAAGAAACAGTGAAGAAACTTTGGGGATGGGAATGAGGAAGTTAAAGATCAGCACACAACTGGAGTGTGGAACAAATCACGATATCTGTGTAGAGCCTTCCCTGGGCAGTAGTGGTAGATGTGGAGACCAGCAGGACAACTGGATCAGGGAATTCTCCACATTTGACGACCTCCTGAAAGTGCTCTTTACATCACTATCACTGAAGGCAGAAAGCCTGGGTCCATATCCTAGTCCTGATGCTTCCTATCTTTTTTTATTTCAGTCAAGTAATTTAAATTCCTGAACCTCTATGGGCCACAATTTCCTCATATACATAGCCTTCAAGGTCTATTCCAACTCCAGAACTATAAACCTATGAACAAGTGAACAGAGAACAAGAATGTCCACATCTAAAGGCAGAGTCAGAGAAAAGATAGTAGTGCTTGGGGGAGAATTATTTTCTGTCTTACATCCTGGTGAAGTAGAGTCACTGATTGTTCATCTCTATTTCATGCACTGAGTCTACCTTGCCCCACTATATGCTCTGTCTCTCCCCTTTCTCTATGTTTCTCTCTCTCCCTTTCTATCTCTCTCTCTCTGTCTCTGTGTCTCTGTCTCTCTCTCTCTCTTTCTCTCTCTCTCTCTCTCTCTCTCTCTCTCTCTCTCTCTCTCTCTCTCTCTCTCTCTCTCTCTCTCTCTCTCTTTCTCTTTCTACTTTTTCCTCTAAGGAAAGCATGTGAATGAACAAGGATGGTCTTTACCTAAAGGTTTTAATTTTTCCCACTTAGTACAAGGTTTATGCTCTAGTGGGAAAAAAATAACCTGGACCCTGTGCAAAGCAGTGCAGGTAAGGTAAACCTGAAGATCATCACTTTTGACTCTTGTTTTTGCCCAAATTCTACAAGTTTGTATTCAATGGAAATGTATGTGCAGATCCTATATAGAATTGGATGTCATCTTTGGGAGGGAGGGAAGTGGTGGGGGATAGATGGGGGAAAAAAATCTAAGATTTATGGAGGTTCCTGTAGAAGACTAAAAATAAATAAAATGAATATATATATTTAAAAAAACCAAATTCTACAGGTTTACCCTGCAGTGATGTCTTCATACCTGAGGTGATACCGCCCAGCAGGAAGGCTTGAGGGGCATCCTCATTCAGAATCAATTGATCTGCCTCCACCTCTCTTCCAGCTTCCATTTCTTCCCCCAGAGGACTGAGTTCTCTGTCTTCTGCTGGTTTCTCAGCTATGGCATGGGCAGCTAAGAACAGAAGGCCAAAGAAGAGGCAGAGGGACCTCATAATTGTAGTTAGCCTGGGATTTTTGGGCCACCAAGTGGACAGCAGGTACTGAAGTTGTCTCGGCAGTGATGATGGAGAGGGCCCATGGTTACATTTATACAGGTCCTTTAGGTGCAGGGCGGTGGCTCACATGTTGACATGGAGTGATGATTGAAGCCTGTCCCTTTGATGTTCCTTTGATCATTCCCTTTGACTCTCTTAGCCCATCTGGACTCCAATCAAAATGAACTTGCAAAAAATTACTCACTCCCCATCTGACCTAACTCCTTATCTCCAGATAGAACCATATCAATGGGCTCTTTGTGCTTTCTCCCTAAGACAGAGATGTTGCCTCCCTTACCTATCTTCCTGAATCCCACATGCTACCTATTGGAAATAAACTTTCTACCCTGATTTGAGTCTGGAACCTAATATGCTAGAAGTCATCACTATAGTATTCCTCAGAGGGTCTAGGAGAGCCTGGGAAAAGAGTACTGAAAAAGGGGTCAGGCAGTCCTGACTGATGACGCTGGCCTACTATTCAAACTGGGGAATTGCTTGCCCATGGCCTCGATGTTTCCATCTTCCAAGATTATTGGGAGCAAAGAAGTTGGAGAGTAGACCTAAAATTTAGGGTGAATATGTCCTCAGATAGATTGATCAGTGACCCAACTGTGGATAAGAAGACTAAGCAACAGTGCTTGGGGCTTTAATGGATGGCACCTGAGATCCCTGGGCACTTCCTTCTCAGTTGCTTTTCATCTCTTTGCTGACTGCTTCTGTCTTCCTGAATTGTTTTTCACTGTTTGGACACTGCTTCTTCCTGAGGGTGGGATGGGAATATGTGTTCAAAATATGCATTAAATGGTGGGACATTGAGGCTCAGAGTGTACCAGAGGCTGACCTGGAGCAAAGCATATTCCTTCATGTTGGAGGCTGGAGACCTTCAGTAAATTCTTCAAGTTGCTGTGGGTTTTAGCTTACTTAGATGAAAAGAGAAGATTATCACACTTGCTGATCTGCCTTGAAGAGTACTATGAGGACTAAACAAGGTAATTCATGATCAATTATTTTGGACAAGTACAAAGCACTATGTGTAAGGAGCTCAAGCTGTACCAGCCTAGTCCTCTGGGAGTCATTTGGCTGGCTACCTGTGCTTGGTGGAGTTATAGGTCAGGCCCCAGTGTCACAGGCTTGGGGAGTGCATATCAGGCCAAGGCTTCTTCAGGGCCTGACACTTTGCCTGGGCTCTAACATGACCAAGTCTGCCTCTCTATTTCCACCTGATACAGTAAAGGTGAGGTCTATAATGGATCGAGGTCTACGCTTGGAGTCAGGAAAACCTGAGCTCAGAATCTGCTTCACAAATTTACTAGCACAGGGTGACCTTGAGAAAACCACATCTTCTCTAAGGCTCACTTTATTTTTAGGATGGAGATAATAACACTACCTACTTCTTAGAGTAGTTATAAATGAAATAATTTCTGAGTAATCCTTTGCAAACTTTAAAATTCTCTATAGATGTTAGCTATTGTTATTATTCCCACACTTTTCAAGTTCTTCTCTTTGACAACCTGCAGGGTTCTCAACTCCTCCCTTCCACCTTACCAAATTCTCCCAACCCTTCACAATTTAGAATATGGATCACCTCCTTGCTCATCCTTGACATCTTCAGCCCTACTTGGTCTCATCTTTCTCTGATCTCATTGCAGGAGTGATAGTTTGGATTCTACCACTCACTCCACACAAACATTCTGTCTTCTTCAGTTTGCTTAATTTTCCCTGTGGGTCATGTTTCCTAACTGGATGGATGTATTGTTGAGGACAAAGATCATGACTCTCAGGGTACCCAGCATAGAGCAGGCCACATAAAGTTGTTCAGTTACTTGATGAAGTATTTATTTTTCAGAGCTTAGGCTGCAACACATAGTTAGGACAGAATGTTTGGGGACCTACCTTCATGATTCTATTTAGGGCCCTCAGAAAATTCTGTTTGCCTTTGAACACATTCTATCCCACTGTAGATTTGGCTCAGAGTAACTTACCTAGGAGTGGTCCATGGTCTCTCAAATCTTTCCTATAGAGGTTAACCATGTAATCTATTCCACAACTACATATCATCTTTCCCTAATCCAACCTTTGACAACAAGGTATTTTGCGGGGGGGAGTCAGGAGTTGCCTGACAGGGCAATCTCAATATATAGCCCATTTTGTCACAGTGGAAGGAGCAATAGACTTAGGACAGTGGAGCCCTAGGTTTGAGCTCCAACTTTTCCCTCTTACCTCAAGCTCTTCTGAGCTTGTTCTCATTTTACCTCACCCAGTTTGAGTTTCCTTATTTGTGAAGGCAAAAAGGAGCCAGAATAATGAAAAAACTGAGGATGTTTTGCCTGAGGAAGAGAAGATGTAGGGAAAGGCTCACAATATCTGAGCCACTGAAGATTTAGGGATTCCTACTCAACAAATTGACATGATTTAATTTTATCCCAGAATCAATTTGACATCCATAAAGGGGTCAAATTGAATAAGAGGAAGGAGGAAAAGAGGGCTTGATGAATGGAAAAGAGAAATTTATGAAACTAATGAGGAATTACAGTAGTCTAGGGGAGAGACAATAAAATCCTAATTGCAAAGAGAGTTTATTGAGTTTAGAAAAGGGGAGAAATAAAAAAAGAGGAGAGTGGAGTCAGAATGGTTAGGCGCAGTTACTGACTGGCTATGTCACTGAGGAAAAGAAAAAAAATTAAGGATGATTTCAAACTTGTAAACCTAAGTATATGAAAGGATTGTGGTGCTATCAACCAAAATAGGTAAGTGTGGAGAAAGCATGGGTTTGGCAGAAAATTTTAAAAGTTCCATTTTGGACATATTTGGTTTGAAATGCCTGCGGCACATGCAGGGAGAAATATTCAATTATGCTACTGGTAAAATGGGGTTGAAGTTCAGGAGAGAGATATAGACTTTGGCTGCATAGATTTGGGGGCCATCCATTTTCATTTCCTTAGAGAGATGACCACAAGAGAGTCCATTAAAACCTTGAGAGATGCTCACATTTCAGGGTGGCAGAAGGATTCTATAAGAAAGGAGACTCTCTGAGGAGTCCTAGAGCATTGGGCGAAGAATCAGAGATAGAAGAGAAAAGTGAGGACAAAGTAAGGAGGGGAAGATGCCCAATGATGTCAACTCATTTGAATGAGCACTGAGGAAAGAGTATTTTGTTTAGATATTAAAAGATTATTGCTAACCTTGAAGAGCATGTGTGAGCTGAGGGGTATGGTAGGAAGCCAGACTCTGAAGGAATGAGAGAAGAATGAGACGTATGGAAACGGAGGTAAGGACGTTTATACATCATTTTTTTAGGATAAGGAAGAGAGGAGTGTTTTTAGGTAACAGGAAAAGAGACAGCGTATTAAAAAAGGTAAAAGAACAAATGATACTGATTGAATATGCAAGTTTTACAGGAGGCAGGAGAAGATGGGATCCAGAGAACAAGGGGTTGGGTTTGGCAACCATTGTCTTAGTTCTGTCCTCCAGGACCAACCAGAAAGAAAAATCTATTCATTCCCTCATGGATGAATGAAAAAGCACTTATTAATTATATGATGCTAAGTGCTGGGGTAATAAATAGAAGAGCAAAGATGGTTTCTTCTCTTAAGCAGCCCACATTGTAGTGAGAGAAACAACACCTTTAGATACAAAGCATATAGAAAGGTAGCAGTGCTCCTCAGGGTGAAGAACAAAATGGATGGTAATGCAGAGTTTATTCCATTTCTATTAATAAAATCAGATGTTCCTCGACCATTTGACAACACCAACCTTTTTTTCCTCAGTCTTCAACACCTGGGGTTGCTGATGAAGTGGGGGCTCTAATACAATTCTTCAAATATTCAAAGTCAGCTATCCTATACCAGCTGTTTAACTGGAAAGATTCCTCAGATCTCCCTTGGCTATCAAGGAAGCAAATAGTCAGACAGATGGGAAACAGGCATAAAATAAATAAAGGAGACTTTGACACATATGTGGATGGATCTAAGTGATCAGAAGAACATCAAAGCAGCGTTAGAAGAAAATGGATGATATCAGATGCACCTGTCCCCAAGAGTTCTTAGGTGTTCCATTCTTTGTGGGGTGCAGGCTCTGATCCTGCTCCCAGAACTCTGCTATAAATAAGAGATCAGGTTTTCTCTGCTCTCCAGAGACAAGCAAGCTCTTACTGTTTCATTGGTGACTGAACCACTAGGAATTCTCAGGCCATGAGGACCTTCTTTCTTCTCATAACTGTTGTCTTCTTGACTACACAGGTCCAAGCTCAGAAAAATGAAGAGGAGATGCTGACTCAAGAAGAGGCTATGGCTGAGAATCAGGTTCCTGAACTCCCTTCTATGGAAGCAGATGACTCTGATACAATGGCTTCAGGTAAGAAAAGGGTGATGGCATGGAAAGGGAAGAGCACCAGGCTGAGAGACAGGAAACTACATTCCATTCCTAACTGGGTCACCAAAAATCTATGGGATTTTGACCAAATCCTCTCCTCATTCTGGGATTTGTCTTCTTGTTCCCGTCAAATGTGGGGGCTTACTAAATTATTTCTAGGATCGTGTCCAGCTTTGGCATTCTTTCTATGACCTGGATCATGAAACTTGCCAGATCTATACTAAGATCAGACTTATGTGTGTGGTAGGCTGCCTCCTAGTCCACACAAAAAGCCAAAGGGAAAAAGAAAGAGCACCACATGGTGAAAAAATTCTTAGACTGTGGAGGGAGAGTTGGAATATTCAATAGAAGATGAAGCATAAGTGAATATGAGTGAGAGGTGTAGGCAAGTTTGGGTCAGGTAGGTTCTGACTAAGAACATCAAGAATATCATAAACTGTTTGCATGGAAAAAAGACAGAGAAGGCATTCAGAAGTCATAAATGTCTTTGAGTTAGGGTGGGATACAATGGCACTATTAGTAAGAAAACTCATTGCGCCAGGGTGAAGAACCAGGTTAAAGCTCTTCTCTGATAGTATTGACCAAGTGACCTTGGTCAAATCATTTGTTGATTCTTTTTCTCTCCTGTTTTTGGACCCAGCTGAAGTAGGAGTGGCACATCACAGAATAGTATGGATGATTTATGTTGTAAAGAATATCTGTGCCTAAACTTTGGTGCCTAACACACTCAAGAGTAAATCTGGACCACAAAGTTGGATCGTAATAATGAAGAAGAAAGGAAGGGGCTAGGATGGGGCTACTTGGTGAAGTGCCAGGCAGTTTATGTTTTATCCTTGACAATGGGATAACACAATAGGAAGGCCCTGGGATGTATGAGTTGGGAACATGGTCATACCTGCATGTTAGGAAAACCGCAAACATCTGAGTGGAAGATAAATTGATGTAGGGGGAGAATTGAGGCAGGGAGACTAATTAAGAGGCTTTTCTAATAGTCCAAGTAATGAGACACTTATCTGGGTGTGGCGGTTATGACAATAGAGAGGATGCAGATATATTATGGAGAGAAAAGGACAAGATTTGGAAATAAGGTGGATACATGAGGAGAGTAAGAACAAAGAGGAAAAAATGAGACAGATTTGAATCTGTGTGACTAGGATGAGTATAGTATTCTCACAATGGGAATAGGGAGAAGAAGGAGAGAGATGGGTTGGGGAAAAGGATAATGAGTTCTGCTTTAGACATGTGAAGCCTGAGAAGCCTCTGGGACATGCAGCTCAAAAGAGGCAGTTTGTGATGCAGGACTAGAGCTCAGTAAAGAGCTTAGGCCTGGATAGAGAGATTTGGGAGTCATTTGCATGCCTATAGGAGTTGATAAGACTTTGAATTTCTGTCTCATTATAAAACTTGCAATGCTGTTATTAGAAAGGAATTGAATCCTGCCCTTCTAGTGCAACCTCTGAAATCATGCAGTAGGAAACTTCTTTGCTCCAAATCACATAATTGAGGACTTTCAGGGCTGACTGTAGAATGTTATCCTCTTAGTTTTCATTCTAGAGTTGGAGACTTTGGACCCTCTACTGTGTGTCAGGCAAAGGATGTATTGGATTGGAGGAGAATCCTCTTTTAACTATTTTTGCCACATAATTTAGTTCCCAAAGATAAAATGTCTAGTACATAAACTTCCAATATAATCACGTTCTTATGTAGGGGTTGGGGGCAGGGAGAGCAGGTGGAGGGTGAGTACCTGTATGATAAATATCCAGGATTCTCTTGACCTGGTAAGAGGGAAAATAGAGCAGAAGAGAATGTGCTCATTGTGGGAGGTCCCTCAGATTTCCCAGTGATACTCATTGACTCTATTTTTTTTTCAGCTCCTCAGCAGAGAAGAACCATTGTCTGTTATTGCAGACGTATCTGCAATGTTGGGGAACTAGTTTCTGGGACATGCCGGCTTTCTGGTGTATATTACCAACTGTGCTGTAGATAACTCAAAGAACTCTGAATGTCTAGTAGAGAATGACTGTTAATCCTTGTAATCCCCTTTCTATAATCCAAATACAATTCTAGCATCAAGGTCGTGATGTGAGCCTGACTCTTTTATCTGTATATGTGTGGGTCCTCTTTTTCACTATTTCTCTATAATTATCTACAAAGGCATGCCAATTAAGAAAATGAACAGTTGCTCATATTGAAATGGATGGAGTTAATAAGTCACAGGCAAATATCAATTAGGAATTTTGAGAGTGTCATTTATTAGCCAGGCTGGCAGCTGCCTCATGTAGAGACCCAGAGGGTACAACCCCGAACTGAGGTGGGTAAGTGCATTTTAAGCATTTCAATCCTACTCTGTACAGCCTTCCGGTTTCCACAACAAACAGAGTTCTGACAGAGCAAGAGGGGGCTTGCTGCTAGGCAAGAACCCCCAAACAGAAGGTGTTGTCAGGGTGCTACTAGGCAAAGGACCCCAAGAGAGGAGAGGTGCCAGGAGAGGTACCCAATGAAAGACTGGTTGTCATTTAACATACAGTAGTTGTCAAGAAGGCACGGGCTAGTTGCCTGACAACGGAGTCTAATATTAGGGGGGCACAGGTGGATACCATGCAAATGGACTAAACAAGAAATGACTGTTAACAATTCATCAGATATTAAACCAAAGGGGAATAACATTTTGACAGGGACCCAACAACAGAAAAACTGTTACTAGGCAAGTTATCCAACCCTGCCCAGTAACCTAACAGATTTCTCTCAACCTAGGGCCCAGGGAGGAATAATGTCCATTTTAATATGATGACTGATACTCTAGGTTTATCTCTTATTTTATGTAGGGTGTTGGAATTTTTGAATAAAGGGTGCCCCTCAGCCATATATATGCACCTGCCCCTAAATTACCCTAGTCTACAAATTACCCATCTTCCTAGTTTACTATTAAGTGATTGTATTACTGCACCCACCCCCACTTGCCTCCATGAAGGCCAATGGAGGAGAGAACAGTAGTGCTTAATTTAGGACACTTTTTGGTAACCAGGCTTGTATGCCTTCGTTTCAAGTAGGGCCCTAGAATTTGCAAATAAGGGGTAAATTATTCACCACGTGCTCCCACCCCCCATTCTGTTCATTATATTCTCTCATCCTGCAGATGAAATGTCTTCTTAGTTTACTATTCAGTGACTGGATTTCTGCTCATTCTTGTCATGCTTCCTGTTTGCCCACATGAAAGCATAGTGAAAAGGAAAGGAAAAGGAAGAATAGGACTAGGCCATGCAGCACCTCTGGCAACCATACTTACATGTTTAATCAAGGGAGCACTCACCACATTTGGATAAGCAATACTCTGAAAGTAATTCAGCAAACCATACTGATCAGTGTTTGTTACTAGACTTTTGAACCAAAGACCAGGTCTCCAGGGATCATGAACAATCCCCAAAACGACTGATTGGAGTCTCTACTGGAGGTTCTTTATGGGTACTTCTGTTCTGTTATTCATTACACACACACACACACACACACACACACACACACACACACACACACACTATATATATATATATATACATATAAACATATATATACATATAAACTTCATGGAATGTTAATAGTAGGTAGGATGAATATGGTGCTTTACAGATATCTCATATGATACTTTTTGCAACATTGAGTCAGGGGAGAGAATGGGTAGTTTATTATCCCCATTTTTACAAAAGATTCAAACAGATTAATTCGTTTGCCCAACTTCTCACAGTTGATCAATATAGAAGGCTACATTTGAACTCCATTCTCCCTAATTTGTGATCTAACACAATATACACTGTGCCATCATCCTGTTTCTATGTAGAAGGTGGTAGTAGGATTGTAGATGTAAATATGAAATAACCTTTTGTGCTCAAGGAGGTGAAAATAAAGTTGGATTAATACATTGCACAATTAATCAACAAGCCATTATCCATTATTAAATACTTACTGCATGGCAGACACTATACTAAATATTGGGGATTTAAAGAAAAAGCAAAAGCAAGACCTGATCTCCAGGAACTTATACTCTAGTGGGACAGATGATGTAAGTAAATCAGAATACAGAAGATAACTATGGAATAAATGGAAGGTAACCTTAGGGGGAGAGGGTTAATCATCAGAAAAAGCCTACTGAAGGGGACAAAGATTGGGCTGAGTCTTAAAGAAAACCAGGGGGTTAAGAGTTGGAGGTTAGAAGAGGCAACAGTCCAAACATGAGAAATGACTCATACAAAGGAACAGAGACAGATCATTGTGACAAACAAGAAGAAGGCAAGTTACTAGATTATAAATTGTTGAAGGAGTTAGAAGATTGGAAATATAGCAAGTGACCTGGTTGTGAAAGCCATAACAATTGCCAAAGGACTTGAAGTTTCATCTTGGAATTTGCTTGGGGCCCCCTGGAATCCTAGTTGGAGGATGCTACCCACAGAGCTGCACATCTGGAAAGTCATTTTGACAACTGAATGGAAAATGGGTGGGAAGAGAGTGAGACAAGAGACAGAGAGACCAATTAAGAAACTAATGCATAGAGTAGTTGAGAGAAGATACAGGCATGAACTAGGTTGGTGGCTGTGTGAGTGGTGACAAGGGGAAACTTACTTTGAAGAACAGTCAGCCGTGTAGCACAAGAAACAGGAGAGAGTAATATCATGAAAATATAGAGTAGAGAGAGTGTATAGGATCAGAAGGTGGTCAACAGTGTCAGATGCCACAGAAAGGTCAAGAAAAATGAAGATCAAGAAAAGATCATTAGATTTGGAAATTCAGAGATAAACAGTAACTTTAGGACCCAGGAAGGATGGAAGTGACACATTCAAAGCTACAAAGGAAAACTCATTCATCTCTTAATTAAACTGAGCTTAGCTGAAATGATATCCAACAGGTCCCAAACTTCTTAGATCCACACTGCCTGAGAAGAACGTTAAAGATTTCCTTCTAGAAACTACCACACCCTTTAAAAAAAAAAACTTGTATAGGAAGCAGAGCCAAGATGGAGTGAGAGCAACAACTCACCTAAGCTCTTAGACAAACTCCTTCATACCTCTAAAAAGAAAATCTGACCAAATTTTGAGGTGCAGAATCCAATAGGAGACAGACAGACTGTGGCAGATTCACAGCCAAGGACAGACTGGAAGGTCCACGGGAAGGATCTGTTCCATGGGGGTGAGCCCACAGCACACAGCTCAGTACATCCAGTGCAGCAGAGTGGGAGGTCCTGGGGAGACCGGAGACAACAGCAGGTAGAATCAGCAGAGCAGCAGCCCAGGGTGAGAGACCAGCAGAGCTGAGCTAGTGAAAGCCGCTGAGCACCAGATATCAGCTGCAGCAGCTCCCAAGACTTTCAGCCCGCAGATTAAACATCTGTAAGTCACCTACTTGAACTTCCAGGAGTCAGAATGGTGGAGGGATCAGTAAATGCTCTCTCCTCCCCACTTGATGATCTTGAAGGAACCATAAAATATTTCCCCAGGAAAATCTTGGATCACTGGGGACAGCAGAGGAGCAAATAGACTCATTACACCTGAGGATTAGAAAATAGCTATGGGGGTTTCCTCCTACTGTGGCAGAGGCAAACGGAAGGAAAAGGGCTGCAAGGCTGGTGGAAACTTGCACTAGGACCCAGGCGAGCCTCAGCACTAGGAGAGAAGCTCCAGGGGAGGTGGAAACTTGCACTAGGATCCAGGTGAGCCTCAGTGCAAGGAGAGGAGCCCCAGGAGGGGTGGAAACTCTCACTAGAATCTAGGAGTTCCTCAGCACTCCAGGAGAAACGGTAAGACAATAGGGCAGCTGAGATCACCATCCCCTGAGCTTGCCTTTGCCTCAGTTCAGCTGAGGAGATCTCCCGTGGCCAGACTACCCCTGCCCCACACTTATCAAGCTAACCCCAAGGCTGATATGGGAAACACAAACCAAAAAGATAAAAAGACACTTGCTCTTAGCTTCTTCACACAAGTCAGCTCAACACCAAGTTCTGCAGTTTCTAACTGAAAGAACCTGAAGCCACAACACACAATCACCATCATGAACAACAAAAAGCAAAACTGGCAAGAAAAAACTATAGAATCTTTCTATGGGGACAAGGACCAAAACACGAATACCAAAGAGGTGAGTAGGGAGACTGTACTTCCATCTGAAACTTCAGAAGGGACTATGAACTGCTTGCGTGCACAAACAGCTCTCCTGGAACAGCTGAAGAAGGAAATAGAAGAGAAACTGGTCAATGATTTTAAAAGTTTGAAAAAAGAATTCACTGAGTAGAACATCTCTTTAAAAAGGAAAATTGAACAAATGAAAAAGGAAGCACAAAACCTAACTGGGAAAATTGGACAAATGGAAAAGGAAGTACAAAAATTAACTGGAGAAAATGAATGACTCCTTAAAAGGAACAATTGGATAGATGGAAAAGGAGATGCAAAAGTTAACTGAAGAAAATAATTTGATAAAAATTATCATTGGGCAAATAGAAACTACTGACTATGAGACAACAAGAATCAGTCAAATAAAATCTAAAGAATGAAAAGACAGAAGAAAATGTAAAATACCTAATTGGAAAAACAACTGACCTGGAAAAGACATCCAGGAGAGATAATTTAAGAATTATTGGCCTGCCAGAAAGCCACAATGAAAAAAAGAGTCTGGACAGTATCTAACAGGAAATCATCAAAGAAAACTGCCCAGAAGGATTAGATCCAGAGGGCAAAATAATCCTTGAAAGAATCCACCATTCACCTCCCAAAAGGGATCCCAAACTGAAAACCTCAAGAAATATCGTTGCCAAATTCCAGAACTATCAAGAGAAGAAGAAAATCCTACAGGCAGCCAGAAAGAAACCATTCAAATGTCCAGGAGCTACAGTCAGGATCACACAGGACCTTGCAGCTTCTACATTAAAAGATCAAAGGAACTGGAATCTAATATTCCATAAAGCAAAGGAGCTGGGACTACAAGCAAGGATCAACTACCCAACAAAGTTCAGCATAACATTTCAGGCAATGACATTGTTATTCAATGAATTAAGGGATTTCTAGATCTTCCTGACAAAAAGACCAGAACTTAATAGAAAATTTCACCTTCAAACACAGGTCTCAAGAGAGGCAGAAAAAGGTAAACAGTGGGGAAAGTAAAGAAAAAATGAAAAACTTGTTACTCAGTTTGGGCAAACCGTTTACCTCCCTATAAGGAAAAATGATACTTGTTAATCTTGAGAATTGTACATCTATTATGAAATATAAAAGGGATATACATAGAGGGAACAGCATAAAATAATGATAACATATTAAAAATATGATTGAAGTATGTGAAGGGATTGTAACAGGAGGTGTGAAAAGGAGAAAGCAGAAAATGGTAAATTACATCACAGGAAGAAGTACAAAATTATAGCAGAGGGAAAGAGGGGAGGGAGATGAGCATTGTTTGAGAGATACTCTCATCTGATGTGGTTCAAGGAGGGAATAATAAACTTAAATATATAATTCTAACTAGCTATATAGGCAGTAGGAGGGAAAGGGGGGGCACATAAAAGAGAGGGAAGAAGCAGTAAGGATAAAGAGGAGTAAAAGGGAGGGGAGCTAAAAGAAGGAACAGAAGGCTACAGGAGGTAGTGCTGAAAAGTGAAAACTATTGAGGAGGGAAAGGGTGACAGGAGAGCCAAAAGCAAAAACAGTGGGAAATAGGATGGAGGAAAATACACAGATTGTAATCATAACTGTGAATGTGAATGAAATGAACTCTCCCATAAAACAGAGATGGACAGAAGAAAGGATTAAAAGCCATAATACAACAATATCTTGTTCACCAGAAACACATTTGAAACAGGAGGATATACACAGGGTAAAGGTCAAAGGTTGGAGGAGAATATATTGTGCTTCAGCTGATGTAAGAAAAGCAGGAGTAGCAATCCTAATCTCAGACAAAGCAAAAGCAGAAATAGATGTAATCAAAAGAGACAAGGAGGGAAACTATATCCTGCTAAAAGGCACTATAGACAATGAAGAAATTACTAAACATATATGCTCCAAGGCTTATAGCATCCAAATTCTTAGAGGAGAGGTTGGAGGAGTTGAAGGAAGAAATAGAGAGCAAAACTATACTAGTGGGGAAGAATAAACCTCCCCCTCCCTGAATTTGACAAATCTAACCTCAAAATAAACAAGAAAGAGGTTAAGGACGTAAATAAAACTCTGGATAAGGTACATATGATAGATCTCTGGGGAAAACTGAGTGGGAATAGAAAGGAATATACCTTTTTCTCAGCAGTACATGGTACATATACAAAAATTGACCATGTACTAGGACATGAAAACCTCACAATCCAGTGCAGAAAGGCAGAGATAATCAATGCATCCTTCTAAGGTCATAATGCAATAAAAATTACATGCAGAAAACCAAAAATCAATTGGAAACCAAATAATATAATCCCAAAGAAGGAGTGGGTTAAAGAAGAAATCACAGAAAGAATCAACAACTTCATTCAAGAGAATGACAATAATGAGACAACCTACCAAATCTTATGGGATACTGCAAAAGCAGTTCTTAGGGGAAGTTTTATATCTTTGAATGCCTACATAAATAAAATAGAGAAAGAGGAGATCAATGACTTGGGCATGCAGCTGGAAAACCTAGAAAAACAACAAATTGAAAATCCCCAAGTAAATATCAAATTAGAAATACTGAAAACCAAAGGAGAGATTAATAAAATTGAAATTAAGAAAACTATGGAATTAATAAAAAAAACCAATAGTTGGTTTTATGAAAAAAACTAATAAAATTGATAAACCTTTGGTCAATTTGATTTTAAAAAAGAAAGAAGAAAATCAAATTACTAATATCAAAAATGAAAGGGGTGAACTCACCTCCAATGAGGAGGAAATTAAAACAATAATTAGAAATGACTTTGCCCAACTTTATACCCAAAAATTCGATAATCTAAATGAGATGGATGGGGGCATTTTAAAAAATACAAATTGCCCAGATTAACATAAGAGGAAGTTGAATACTTAAACAACCCCATCTCACAAAAAGAAGTTGAACAAGCCATTAATGAATTCTCTAGGAAAAAAATTTCCAGGGTCTGATGGATTTACAAGTGAATTATATCAAACATTTAAAGAATAGTTAATTCTAAGACTATATAGACTGTTTTTGAAAATTGGGGAAAGAGTCCTTCCAAATTCTTTCTATGATACAAGTATGGTTTTGATACCCAAACCAGGAAGAGACAGAACAGAGAAAGAAAATTATAGACCAATTTCTCTAATGAATATAGATGTGAAAATTTTAAATAAGATTTTAGCAAAATGAATACAGCATCTTATCACAAGAATAATACATTATGATCAGATAGGATTCATACCAGGAATGCAGAGCTGGTTCAATATTACAAAAACTATTAGCATTATCGATCATATCAACAACAAAACTAACAAAAACCACATGTTTATCTCAATAGATGCAGAAAAAGCTTTCAATAAAATACAACACCCATTCCTATCAAAAACACTGGAGAGTATAGGAATAAAGGGAACGTTCCATAAAATAACAAACAGTATCTACCTAAAACCTTCAGCAAGCATTATATGGAGTTAAGCTAGAAGCATTTCCAATAAGATCAGGGGTGAAACAAGGATGTCCATTATCACCACTATTATTCATTATGGTACTAGAAATGTTAACTGTAGCAATTAGAAAAGATAAAGAAATTAAAGGAATAAGAATAGGCAAAGAAGAAACTAAGTTATCACTCTTTGCAGATAATATGATGATATATTTAGAGAATCCCAGAGATTCAAGTAAAAAACTACTTGAAATAATAAACTACTTTGGCAAAGTTGCAGGTTAAAAAATAAACCTGCACAAATCTTCTGTATTCCTATATATTAATAACAAAGTCCAACAGCAAGAGATAGAAAGGGAAGTCCCATTTAATGCTAGGGTACACACTTTAAAATATTTGCGAGTTTACCTGCCAAAACAAACCTAGGGACTATATGAACACAATTACAAGATACTTTTTGCACAAATAAAGTCGGATCTAAGTGGAAAACATCAGTTGCTCATGGGTAGGCTGAGTCAATATAATAAAAATGACAATTCTACCAAAATTAATTTACTTATGTAGTGCCATACCAGTTAAACTATCAGATAATTATTTTCTAGCACTAGATAAAATAATATCAAAATTCATCTGGAAAAACAAAAGGTCCAGAATATCAAAGGGACTAACGAAAACAAATGCTGGGGAAGGCAGCCTAGCACTACCAGATCTCAAATTGTATTACAAAGCAGCAATTATCAAAACCACTTGGTACTGGCTAAGAAACAGAATGGTAGACAAGTGGAAGGTTCTGGGTACCGAAGACAACGTAGACAATGAATATTGCAATCTCCTGTTTGAAAAACCCAAGGATCACAGGTTTTGGGATAAGAACTCATTGTTCGACAAAAACTGCTGGGGAAATTGGATAACAATGTGGTGGAAACTAGCCATAGACCCATGTCTGACACCCTACACAAGAATAAAGTCCAAATGGGTACATGATCTAGATATAAAAATTAATACCATGGAAAAACCGGAGGAGCAAGGAATAGTGTATTTATCAGATTTATGGAGAAGGGAAGAATTTTTGACTAAAGAAGAGATGGAAAGCATTATGAAGTGCAAGATGGATAATTTTGATTACATTAAACTGAAAAGTATTTGCATAACCAAACCCAATGCAGCCAAAATTCAGAGGGATGTAATATATTGGGAAAGAATTTTTACAGCTAATCTCAGGGATAAAGGCCTCATTTCTAGAATATATAAAGAACTGAGTCAAATGTACAACAATACAAGTCATTCCCCAATTAATAAATGGTCAAAGGATATGAACAGGAAATTTTCAGAGAAAGAAATTAAAGATATAAATAATAATATGAAAAAATGCTCTAAATCACTTTTGATTACAGAGATGCAAATCAAAACAACTCTGAGGTACCACATCACACCTATTAGATTGGCAAACATGACAGAACAGGAAAATGATAAATGTTGGAGAGGATGTGGGAGAGTTGGAACATTGATTCATTGCTGGTGGAGGTGTGAGCTCATCCAACCATTCTGGAGAGCAATTTGGAACTATGCCCAAAGGGCTACAAAAACGTGTGTATCCTTTGACCCAGCAATATCGCTTCTAGGACTGTATCCACAAGAGATCATAAAAATGGGAAAGAGTCCCACATGGACAAAAATACTTACAGCTTCACTCTTTGTAGTGGCCAAAAATTAGAAGTCAAGGGGATGCCCATCTATTGAGGAATGGCTAAATATGTTATGGTATATGAATGTAATGGAATACTATTACACCATAAGAAATGATGAACAAGAAGACTTCAGAGAGTCCTGGAAAGACTTATATAACTTAATGCTGAGCGAAAGAAGCAGAACCAGGAGAACTTTGTGCACAGCAACGACCACAGTGTGCGAGAGTTATTTCTGGCAGACTTGAATCTTCAATGCAATGCAAGGACATTAAAAAAAAATTCCCAATGGTCTTCTAAATCAAAATGCCTTCCACATTCAAAGAAAGAACTATGGAATTCAATGGCAGAATGTAGCAGATCATTGTGTGTGTGTATGTGTGTCTATGTATTATGTTTTGGTTTGTTTTATGATTTCTCCCATCTATTTTAGTTCTTCTACACAGTTATAATGAAAATGTATTCAGTTAGAATGTATGCGTAGATCCTATATAGAATTGTATGCCATCTTGGGGAAGGATGGGAGTGGGAAGGGGTAGGTAAGGGGGAAAAAATTGTATAGTAATTATCACAGCAGGAAATATACATGAGATCTCCTGATTCCCAGGCCAGTAATCTTGTAGTCATGGTGTTAGAATTTGACTTCCCCAGTGGACAACAGTACTGCTTCTACAGCTGCAGTTCCTAATCTCATGATTCAGAATAAAAAACTGAGCAGGGAGGCAGGGAGGAAGCTGCTACACAGGCACCCCTGACATGTTCCAAACATACTCTGATTCCAAGCTAGCCTTGCCTCTTCTCTTTTCGGTGTGGACATTTGAGATAAAAGGAATACACAGTACAGAGTGGAGTTTAATGTTCCCCCTCCTCCATGAAGTGCTGTTCCCACTGTCCCTCTCCCAAGATGGATCTGGTTGAGAAGAGTCCTGAGAAGTATTTCCCCTTCCCTAGAGCAGCCTGGTCCCTGTCCCAGAAGCTCTAAAGACCCTTTCTTAGCAATACTTAGACTTTACTTTCAAACTAATCTTCTTATGGACCATCCCCCACACACACTCCCCAAATCCTCACCTCAGGTATCCTAGCTATGACCACACGTTTCTTTTTCTCCTCTTCTGAAAGCCCAACTCTCCCAACCCCAAACTCCACCCTTATGACGTTAGGATGGAGACTGGGGATTGTCAGGGCAGAGATTGCCTCAAAGCCAACTCCTTTTTTTCTCACCTGCCTAACATCTGTCCTGCTTTCTTTATCTGGTACAGTCATATGCTCCCAATCCTACTTTCAACATCCTGTCACTCCATCCTCATTCCAATACAGGTCTACTCTGCCTTCTTTCTGAGAGATGTGCACCTGTTGTACTCACTCTCTCCTCATCAATTAAGCTTTCCTTTCCCTGGCTAATTTCTTGCCCCTTAACAAATATCTTCCCTGGGACAAAATTCCAATCACCCTCTTCTGGTTTTGGGTTCTGATGCTGCTATTAGAGTTACAAGAAAAGGTGAATTATGAAAAAACTGGGAGACCAGAGACTAAGAGCTATACTGATCCAAGGGAAGAAGAAATCATTTCTGAATGAGTATCAAGGAAGGAGGCTTCATGAAGAAGATAACATGTGAACTCATTCTTAAAGAATGAGAAGGAAATGGACACTTGCAACCGTAGGAAAGGGTATTTTGGGCAGAGGAAACAGTATGAGCAAACAGAGATAGGAAAGCATTGGAGCAGTGTAGCATAATAAGCAGAGTACAGGACTCCTACAACAGAGTTAGATACAGGAAATGGGATGTATTTTCCAAATATTCTAACTCCAAGTTATCAATAATTTGGAGACATTGCTAGGCCTCTATTTCCTATAAAGTCATGTGCCTATTGACTTAAGTGATTGTGTCATGGGAAGATGATAGAAGGATTCCAGGATGGGAATAAGCATTTGTGCAGCATGTATGAGCCAGACACTTTGCAGAGAAGTTTGACAAATATTATCTCATTTCATCTTCACAACAACCCTGAGCTGGAAGTGATGTTGTTATCCCCATTTTACAGATGAGGAAACTAAGGCAAACAGAAATTAAATGACTTACCCAGTGTAAGTGGGCTAGTACATGAGGCTTGATTTGAACCCAGGGCTTCCTGACTCTAGGCCACGGGTGGGGAACCTGCAGCCTCAAGGCCACCTGTGACAACCCTGATCTGAACCCAGAACTCCGTCCACCATGCTACCAGCTGCTTCTTACAGCATCATAGAATCATAGGATTATTCACTAAGACCTAGAAGAGACCTTAACTCATTAGATCCTCACAGCCACCCTGGGAGGCAGTAGCTCTTACTGTCCCTATTTCACAGGTGAGGAAACTGAGGCAAACAGAGGCTAATGACTTGCCCAGGGTCACATTACTAGTAAGTGCCTGAGGCTGGATTTCAATTTGTGTCTTTCTGACTCCAAGCCCAGTACTCTACTCTCTCCCTTTTGTTTTGAAAGCCTTCTACGTACCATTACCAGAAAGGAATCCTTGCAGCCTGAAATTACTTTCTCCCAGGTCAGCAATGATGTCTTTATTGTTCATTCCAGTGGACTTATTTTTCAGTCCTCTTTAATCTTGACTTCCCTGTGCTTGCTGACAATGTTGGTCACCACCTCATCCTTCTGGATGCTCACTTCTCCTTGCACTTTCATAACACTGCTGTCTTCTGTTTTCCTTCCCATCTACCATATCCTCCCCTATACCTGTGGGTATTCTAGGCCTCTGTCCCAGGGTCCTCTCCTCTCTTCTGTCTATGTATACTCTCTTTTTATGACAGTAGTTTTTATGGATCACACTATCATGATGATGCCCAAATCTATCTCTCCAGCTCTCATCTGTCTCTGGTGCTTTAGTCACATTTTTACTATTTGCTGGCTATCTGCACCTGGACATTCTACTCAACACAGAATTCATGATCTTACCCTTTATACTCATTCCCTATTTGTGTCAAAGTCACCACAATCTTTCAAATAACCATGGTTCCCAAAATAAGAGTAATCTCACCTCCCCATTCTCTAATCCCCATATCTAAAGAGATGCTAAATCTTTCACTGCTATCTTTTCAACCTCTCTTGTCTGCAGCCCCTCCTTTCTAGTCATATCATCTCAACCTCCAGCTGGAACCTACTTCTCTTTCACCTGGACTATGACAATAACCTCACAAGTGGTCTCTGGGCATCCAGTCTCTTGTTTATTCAATCCTGCCTCTAATATCTACAATGGAGCTCTGAGTATGTGACTTTTCTGCTCAGGAAGTTTCAGTGGCTACTATCCTATACCTTTAGACAAAGTACAAACTCCACTAACTGGCACCTAAAACCCTTCAAAGCCCAGCTCCCTGCCTGTTTCCTGACTGATTCCCACTAACTCACCCTCATGTTTTCTACACTCCACGCAAACTCACTGGCCTATTTCCTATTTCCAACCCCAGCCCCTGGGTCTGTGAACTAGTTGTTTGTTCCCCATCCATGGATTGTTCTCCCTCTTCATCTGCCTCCTGGAACATCTAACTCCCTTCGAGGTTCAGGTCAAGGACATCTTCCTTCAAAGAGCCTCTCTTGATTCCCTAAATCATTAGTGCCTTTCCCTATGCTCAGTAATTATGTTATTTATTTTATATATTTTCTGTGTTCTTTCCTGAATACACTATACCTCCATATGGAATGGAAGGGGAGCTTCCTGAGGGCCGGAGCTTTCTCACTTTTATATTTTTATCTCCTAGTATGCTACCTGACATATACAGGTGTTTCATAAATGTTAGTTTTGTGACTCAGGATTTCTTTGAGCCTCAGTTTCAACTTTTATCAAATTGAATTTTGGATCGAGTGACCTCTAAAAACCTTTCCAGCTCCCAGTCCTAAGAACCTATTTGCATTTGTCTCCATCACAGATATATTGTGAAGTTCTTTGTAAACCCTCAAGCACCAAAGAAATATGAACTTGTATGAGTATATGAGGACATACATAAAATGACAGCTATCTTCTTTTTGTAAAGCAGAGTAGGGACTGAGAAGTGCTCAAAAAAAAACCAATTCAACAAGATGACTCCAAGAGGTGTGAACATGAACCTGAGCAGTCTTCATTTCCCTCCCTTCCCCTCTCTTCCCTTTCCCTTTCCTCTCCTTCATAGGTCTATATTAAACTTAAGCACAATTACATCACAGACACAGATCTTAATGCTAACAAGGATGACATTTAATGACAATACTGTAGGGAACAGCTGGTTGTTAGTGAGCAGACACCTGCTGGCAGCTGGTGGCCAGTCATCTACATCTGCAGCAAAGGAGTTTGCTGCCACAGGAGCCCCATCGACTTTCAGCATAACCACAACGATGTTGGCAGAAACAACTGCAGGCAGTTAGCCCCCTGGTCCGACCTATAGGGAGAGATTTTCAGTTACTTTCTGCTGTCATGGGATACCTCTAAGCAGCACTGGAATTTGATTCACATAATTGCCACCACCCCCCACCATTGCCAAAGGCATATTATCCTAACAGCACAGTCACAGGACTAAAGGGGGCAGATTCAGACAATGCAATGGAAATGAGGGTGATGCTGATGAAGAGAAAGATGAGCTCATATTCATATCTCTATAGGACTCAGGAGTGTTTACTTTCTCCTTCCAATGACCCTAGAGGAACCCAGGTGGAATCTGCCTCCACCACTTTGCCTCTCTTGATTTTCTCCCTTTTTAATCCTCTCTTTGGATATGTACAGGATGATTCCAGTCCTCCTGAACACCAAGGTTATGATTATACTCCAAAAGACCTGGCCAATTGCCTGGTTTTCAAGCTACTAAGACAGGAGTGGTGAGACTCCTGGGGAAGGATTCCTTATGTGTAAGGAAAAAAGGCTTTTGGAGCTGAATGTACAAGTCTGAGACTGAGTGTGCCAGAATATGGATTGCCTAACTCCAAATTCAGCTCTTTCTCTACTGCACTTTGCCCCTCCTGATAAAGGGTTGCCACATGTTTGATACTTTGAAAGTGACTAAGAGAAAACAGGTAAGGAACACTGCATTTAGTCGTTAGGGAGAAAGGTTGAGAGGCCTGGGATGCAGCAGTATATGCCAGTCCTTTTCCCAGAAAATCTTGGATTTGAGAACATTTGGAGCTTTGAGTGATTATCCTAAGAAAGGAAAGTATTGGACAAGCAACTCAATACCCTCTGGGGTTCAAGTGTATGGTTGAGGCTCAGGTGGTCAAGAAACTGTGAAGTAATCTGGGGTTGGGTTAGAGGACACCTGAGAGAGGGAGACCTTCCTCAGGATACACCCTGACTTTGCCACAAAGCAGATGACCATGTAGTCTTGATGCCCCCCTAAGTGGGCATCATCTGAGTGAGTGGAGATGAAAACTAATTACCCAGGACCATTACCTCATTTGAGAATGTGCTCTCAAAGTACTGTGCACCCTTTACTGCTGAATGTAGAGGCTGTTGGCAGCTGATAAAATCTGGTCCTTATAGTACTAAATTTAGGACTTAGTGCCCTCTGTCTGACCCTGAAGAAATAGTCACCAGCTTGCTTCTTGCCAGCAAAGTTCCCTAGGAAGTTATCTCCTTTCCCCAACTCTTAACAAGCATCTCACTTCATCCTTTGCTTTCTTTCCCTTGAAGCACAGAACTGAACAGGCAGGAGGCATCCCTGCCAAATGGGTTCTACTTTTCTCTTAAATATGAGATTTACCATCAGATAAAGAAAATTTGTAATTGTGGACAAGGCAGAGTGCAAGGGGTAGAGTTACACATTATCAAATCAGCCTAGATGAATGATAAGTAGCGTGATACAATGTAAAGAATCATGTCTCTGGAGTCAGAGGTCCTGAGTTTAAATCCTACTTCTGAACCTTACTATCTGTGGACAGGTAGTCCCCTAATCTCAGGGGACCTAAATTTCCTGATCTGTAAAATAAAGAGATTGGATTTGATCCAAGTTCTCTTCTAGTTCTAAATCAATGATCCTGTGTATGAATATCCTACAAGCCTGTTCACTCTTCTCTTTCATCCCCATGTCTATAGTCTCCCAACCGGCCCTAGATGCAATATCCTCTTACCAAAAGTATGGCTTGGCAGGAAGAATTTTTGTGGGCCATCAGAATTCACTTTCACTTGAGTCTGTTTTGCATCTTCAGCCTGAGAACTGAATTCTGTATCTTCTGCTGGCTTCTCAGCTGTAGCCTGGGCAGCCAAGAAAAGAAGGACAAAGACGAGACAGCGGGACTTCATGGTTGCAGCTTGGCTGGGACTGTGTTGTCACTGATCTTCAGCAGGTACTGAGGTTCTCTGAACACTGTAGATGGAAACAGTCTGTGGCTACATTTATAGAGGATCCTCAACCTCAGATTCTCAAAGAGGAGGGAGCCCTGTCCCTTTGAAGTTCCTTTGATCTGTTTCCATTGCCCTTCTTGGTCTAACTGGGCTTTATTCAGGATGTTTGTGTGATAATACCTCTCACTTCCCATTTGTCTGATTCCTTATCTCAATATGGAGACACTTCTGTGAGTTCTTTGTTCTTTCTAAGCTGGATACAGATGCATCCTCTTTTCATGAAATTTATAGTGCATTAGGTCAAACTTTTGGTCTAATGCCACGCTTACTAGGGAGAAGGCTTGTAGCATGTCCTGAGAGGGATTGTCGAGGAAGTAGAAAAATGATATTAGCTAACTAGCACTTATTTAGCAATTCAGTGTTTCAGAGTGCTTTCCATATATTTCATTTGATTATAACAACAAATTTGTGATGTAGGTGATATTATTATTCCCAATTTACAGATGAGGAAGAAGCTAAGAGAGGATTAAATTCATTGCTTAAGGTCACATAACTAGTAAGTTTCTGAGTCTGAATTTGAGATCGTGTTATCCTGATTCTGAGTCCCACATTACAGAGGAACCTTAGATCTCAGCCTCTATAAGAGTCTGGTGATCTTCCTTAAATACTGAATCCCCCCTATGTCAATTTCCTAAACTGCAAAGTGAGTATAGTTTTACCTGTCAGTCTTCCTAACATGAGGAGGTAGCAGAAAATGATTTGTGGAGGTCAAATAAGATAACGGTTGTAAACCATTTTAACAAGTGTAAATTATTATGCAAATGGAATAGGAAATTGTAAATTATTATGCAAATTGGAATTTTCACTCTGTTTCATTTTCTACTGTTTCAGGCTAGTTAGCCCATGAGGTCCTTTCCAACTCTGTAAAAGGAGGGAATTAGGATAGATAAATTTAAGATCCATGCTAGCAGTAACATTCTAAGATTCTGAAGTTGTTGGCGCTGAAGTTTGATTTTATTAGCTGACCTGAGAAGGATCAGGCTCTGGTTAACTGAGTTACACAGGCAATTTTTAAAAATTCAGCAGATGTTATTCACTATCACATGCTTAGAGAGAGGAACTGTGACATAATTAAAATGGTGTTTCACTCAGAATGAAGACAACGTAGATTCAAATGGCATCTCTAACACAAGATGTGAATACAGCAGCGTCATTTGACATCTCTGGGCCTCAGACAAATGTGAAAGATTTTAAGTTGGAGATAGTTTGTGGTCTGCATTTGTGTGGGGACATCTATATACTGGGAAAGCTATAGTCCTTTGATAAACTGATTTATTGCATCCTGGGTCATCTCCAGCCAACCTGACGAATATCAGGCCATTAGACCCAGATGGCTCAGGAGAAGAAAGTGAGGCTGGTGACCTTGCACAGCCCTCTCTCACTCAAATCAAAGTCAATTGCAAGTCATCATCTTGATGTCATAGTCAGTCCTCTTTGAGAATGAAGGACAAACACCACAACAATAGCAGCAATATGTGCATAGTGACAATGCAAACCATGAGGAGTCATAGTCAAAAAAAAAAAAAATGTGGTCCATACTCTAAAAGAGCTTATGTTCTTCTAGGGGATATGATAGGTAAACAGATAATTACGTACACAAATAATTTTAGGAGGAAACAGTCAACCAGTCAATAAGCATTTATTAAGCATCTATGATGTGTCAGGCACTGTACTAAACTCTGGAGAAACAAAAAAGGACAAAAATATAGTCCCTGCTCTCAAGAAGTTCACAGTCTAATGGAGGAGACAACATGAAAAGAACTATTTACAAACAGGCTACATACAGGATATATAGGAATTACTTAGACCAAAAAAAAAAAAAATCGAACTGTGACCTGGTCAAAAAAAATGAATCTAAAGGTTAATTTAAAAGGCAATGTGTAAGTATTTGGGGATATGGAGAGGGGAGAGGAACTATGAAAGGTCTCCTGCACAAGGTGTGATTTGAGTTGAATCTTGAGGGAAACAGAAGGCAGGGAAAGGAGGAGACAGAGAGCATTCCAGGAATGATGGGAGAGTCAGCACAAAGGCACAGAGATAATAAAAAGAATATTCTGTTCTAGGAAATATAAGTAGGCCAGTATAGCTGGTCAGAGAGCAATGGAGGCATAAAAAAAGACTGGAAAAATAATTAAGTAATTAAGGACCAACTTATGAAGGACTTTACATGTCAAACAGAAAAATTTGTATCTGAACATTTGCATATGTCATGATTAACTCAGAATACTTCCATGGCAAAAAAAAAAAAATCAGCCCCATATTTACAAATTATTTTTTATTTATGTGTATGGTCCCAAAGTTAGTTAAGTAGGAGACTGTTTTATTAATTGTTGTACTATTATAATATTGATTACTGTGTTCATTGAATATAGAATTTTAGGGCTAAAAGGGATTTTAGCAAGCAATACGGAATTCTGGAAGAGCACTGAGCTTGGAATCAGGAGACCTAACTTTGAATCCTGACTGTGATTGAATTCTAATTTCCTCGCAGTATAGCCCAATGAGGATCATTTTGACTTGCAGGATGTTTTTTGACTTGTAAAGTGTTATAGCAATGTGAGCTATTAATCAGTACAACTCCTTCACCAGACAGAGGATAACACTGAAGTTCAAAGAAAAGTGACCCCTCCAAGATCACAGGACTACTTAGGGGCAGAATACAGTCTAGAACCCCAGGTCTCCTAACTCTTTGTACTTCACCAAAGGGCCTCCCTTCATTATGTGTATCAGTAAAGAACAATGTACATGAATAAGTGAATTTCCCCAGACTGTCAGGGAACCAGATTGGCCATTGAGATTATCTAACACTTAACATAACAAACACCCTCTGACCCAAACCATGTCTTATGTGGGACATCAGGAGAATTTAGGGGGTGACAAATGTCAAGGGGTTAACAGCATTTATAGTCGTTTAGCAGGGTGAAAACAATGGTGCTTAGCACCCAGTTAACAAAAATAATAAGTTGAAATAGAAAGCTAGCTGTTGGTAGCCCTTTCCCCTGCTCTACCATGTTTCACAACTTGTCCTCCTCCTCCTCAAATATTGGCCTTTGCGCTAACCAGTGCCTCTAACTATTATCCTTAACCAGTACCAAGTGGTTTTGATGATTTCTGTTTTATAACACAGTTTAAGATCTGATAAGGCTAGATCACCTTCCCTAGCATTTCTTTTCATTAATTCCCTTCGTATTCTGGACATTTTGTTCTTCCAGATGAATTCTGATACTATTTTCTCTAGCTCTATAAAATAATTTGTGGTAGTTTGATTGGTATGGCACTGGATAAGTAAATTAATTTAGACAAAATTGTGATTTTTTTCTGTTAACTCAGCCTATCCACGAGCAACTAATATTTTTCCAGTTATTTAAACTTAACTTTATTTTTGCAAGAAGTGTTTTGTAAGTGTCTCATATAGTCCCTGGGTTTGTTTTGTCAGGTAGGTTCCAACTATCTTCCTAGTGTCATTTGCTCCAAAAGTCCTGATAATTTCTAATTAGGGCTCAAGTGATTAAGATAAAAGACTCTGTTTAAGTCTGTTGAATAGAAGTATGAATAAATGTACAATTAATGGATTTTCTTTTAATTACTCTGAAAGACATGGAAGATCAGAAAAATTAGTTCTGTTTTGAGGCAGGATTTCTTCAGTCAATTCAGATCAAGCTTCAGTTAATTACTATAATTTTCTTAATGATATGGAAAGGTATAAGGAGATAGAGTGAGAGGACCTGGGTTTAGATCTCACCTTTGATGGTTATTAGCTATGTGACCTGGTTGGCCTCAGTTAAGCCTCAGTTTCCTTCTCTGGAAAATGGTTGGCTTATCTATGAGCTTACGATCTGTGTTAGGGTAGGGTCAATCTGGACATTTTCAGAGTCAACAAAGATCTGTAGCAGAGAAGAACAATTACAAAGTTCTATATCCCCAAACAAATCCCAGACAGAACCAAAGAGGTTTGTTGTTTTATTTATTCTGCTTTGTTTATGCTACCTTGACATTTAAAAGTAGGACAATTAGTAGAAAAGGTTGATACTAATACAAAATAGCTTGACTCTTTAGTGTCCCTAAAGAGTTCTTTGTACCTTGACAGGCTTGACCTGACCATCCTACAAATAGCTCTCAAGGTTAATTAACATATAAATGATCAATTTTAAAATGTCATTTATGATGAGGAAAATTAACTGGCTGCAATAAACAACTATGGTTTACCTCCTTTGAAATTCATAATACTTTGGTCAATCATAGAATCTTGGAACAAAAGCTAAAAGATAACTCTGATGTCATTTGATCCTACTCCTTTTACAGATGGGTTTCATATAGAAGTCTATGAGACAGAAAATGAAAGGGCTAAGCTCTACTGTGAGTGTGCCTCCCTTTCTCTAGTTAAAGCATTCTTCGTTTTTTTTTTTTAATGTCTCCACTTATGGAACCAGAAGCATGAGTATGGCAAGATGATAATAAGAGTCCTTCAGTACTTTTATAGATATATGATTTTATCCTATGAAAGATCCCTCAATGGATGCAATGATTTCCTAAGTTGTAGACATGAAAATGTTCGCTCCCCAAGTGACTCTCTGTTGATGAGCCTCTTGTTAAAACTAGTCTTTGCTTTACTAATGCTGTATAAATACTATTATCACATTTGGTCCATACTATGTATGGTGAGTGCACTTGTCCCATATCCCTAACTAAACAGTGAAGGATGATGTATCTTCATTCCTGATGACTCACCCAAATTGTTTGGCATAGGATTTTTTGGAATTCTGTTGCAATAAATATCTCCATTACAAATACATTTTTACTGTTTGAAAAGGGCTTCCATTCTTGTTACCTCATTGGATCTTCATAGAATCCACAAATAATAAAGAAGAAGAGGTATAGTGATTTGTTCAAAAATAAATGGCTGATTGATGAGAAGTTTAAATAATGGATTTGGGGGGGTGTCTTGAAATGTTCTTTAAATAGCCATGATCTTTGTTTTTGTTGTCCCAGGAAAGGGCATTGCATTCACCAAAGAGCCTTACTGTTCCAATTTGGGAGGCATCTGTCTTCTACCTGGACCAAGCTGTATCCCTTATGAGCAACTTGATGTCATATGTTTCTTTTATGAATCTTTTTTTTTTTTTGCATTCAATTTTTTTTATTTTATTATTTTTTCTTTTAATGTTCTAAAATCACTTCCTTAAAAAATTAAGATTTTTATCCCCCCCACACCTTCCCCCCACTACCCCTCCCTCCCTGCAGCAGTATAAAATTCTAGATAGGTTCTACACATACTTTCCTATTGAGCACATTTTCTCTATAGTCATGCTATGTAGTCGCACTAAAATAAATGGAAAAAATCATATAACAAATCAAAACATAATACCCTGAAACCTACACACACACAACATGATCTGCTACATTCTGCCAATGACTTCCATATTTCTTTCTCTGTGTGGAAGGCATTTTGCCTTAGAAACCCGTCATTGGGATTTTTTTTTCCATTAAGTTCTTGTGTTATTACAAAGTTCCAAGTCTACCAGGAAAAACTCTCACACACTGTGGTCATTGCTGTGCACAAAGTTCTCCTAGTTCTGCTCCTTTCACTCAGCATCAGATCATATAAGTCCTTCCAGGCCTCGCTGAAGTCTTCTTGTTCATCATTTCTTATGGTGCAATAGTACTCCATTACATAAATACCATAATTTATTAAGCCATTCCCCAATTGATGGGCATCCCCTTGATTTCCAGTTCTTGGCTACCACAAAGAGTGCTGCTATAAATATTTTTGTACATGTGGGACCCTTTCCCATTTTTATAATCTCTTGGGGATACAGTCCTAGCAGTGATATTGCTGGGTCAAAGGGTATGCACATTTTTGTAGCCCTTTGGGCATAGTTCCAAACCATTCTCCAGAAGGGTTGGATGATCTCACAGCTCCACCAACAATGAATTAGTGTTCCAACTCTTCCACATCCTCTCCAGCATTTATCATTTTCTTGTTCTGTCATGTTTGTCGATCTCATAGGTGTGATGTGGTACCTCAGAGTTGTTTTGATTTGCATCTCTCTAATCAATAGTGATTTAGAGGTCAAGATGGCTGAGTAGAAAGACTCACGTATGCTAGCTCCAAACCCACAGCCCATGGATTTAATGTAAGAAGAGCTCCCCACAAGTTCTGGATCACTGCAGGGTGTGCAGAAACACAGTGGAAGAGATTTACGTTCCAGAGAGCCCTGGAGAGCGGTCCCCAGGGTCCGTCGCGCCCCAGAAAGTGGAGTCCAGCCCAGCGCTGCCCTGGCCGCATGGCCGAGTGGGGCAGTTCCGAGCAGGCTTCAGGGACGGAATCTCCGGTGGCGGTGACGCTACAGGTCAGTGAGAGAGACGTCTGGGCTGGCCGAGAGGGGAGCGGGGTGTCTCCATGACACGGGTCCCCTCGGGAGGAAGCAGCAGAGGCAGAGGCGGGGGCAGGAAGCGGCAGAGGCAGAGGCGGGGGCGGCGGCCTGCCCGGGACTCCCAGAGCAGGCAGGATCTTTATTACTGAAAGTCTCTGCATAAACCACCTGAAGCAGCTGAGCCTGGGAGACGGCCCTGCCTCACCCGCTCCATTACTGAAGGTCTCTGCATAAAGCCCCTGAGGGAACTGAGCCTGGTTGGTGGCCCCGCCCCCACCCGGTCCATTACTGAAGATCTCTGCATAAAGCCCCTGAGGGAACTGAGCCTGGGAGGAAGCCCTGCCCTCACCCCAGCACCAGAACTAAAGCTCACATTGAATAGCAGCCACGCCTGCCACAGAAAGCCCATTTGAATCTCAAACTCCAAGCACTAGCTGGGCAGATCTAGGCAGGGGTGGACAGGAATCTCAGAAGTCAAGTAACTGGCTGGGAAAATGCCCAGAAAAGGGAAGAAAAATAAGACTATAGAGAGCTTCTTTGAGCAGGTGCAAATGTTCCTGCCTTTCGGTTCTGATGACGAGGAAATATTCTTGCCATCAGGGAAAGATGTGGAAGGCGGGGCCTCTGTATCCCAGACATCCCAGGGGGATGTCGGGTGGGCTCAGGCCTTGGAAGAGCTCAAAAAGGATTTTGAAAAGCAAGTTAGACAGGTGGAGGAAAAACTGGGAAGAGAAATGAGAGAGATGCAAGAAAAGTATGAAAAACGGGTCAATACCTTGGTAAAGGAGACCCAAAAAAGTGCTGAAGAAAATAACACCTTGAAAAATAGGTTCACTCAATTGGCAAAAGAGGTTCAAAAAGCCAATGAGGAGAAGAATGCTTTCAAAAGCAGAATTAGCCAAATGGAAAAAGAGGTTCAAAAGCTCACTGAAGAAAATAATTCTCTCAAAATTAGAATGGAACAGATGGAGTCTAATGACTTTCTGAGAAACCAAGAAATCACCAAACGAAACCAAAAGAATGAAAAAATGGAAGAGAATGTGAAATATCTCATGGGAAAAACAACTGACCTGGAAAATAGATCCAGGAGAGACAATTTAAAAATTATGGGACTACCTGAAAGTCATGATCAAAAAAAGAGCCTAGACATCATCTTCCATGAAATTATCAAGGAAAACTGCCCTGACATTCTAGAACCAGAGGGCAAAATAAGTATTGAAAGAATCCATCGATCACAACCTGAAAGAGATCCAAAAAGAGAAACTCCTAGGAACATTGTGGCCAAATTCCAGAACTCCCAGGTCAAGGAGAAAATCTTGCAAGCAGCTAGAAAGAAACAATTCCAGTATTGTGGAAACACAATCAGGATAACTCAAGATCTAGCAGCTTCTACATTAAGGGATCAAAGGGCGTGGAATAGGATATTCCAGAAGTCAAAGGAAATAGGACTCAAACCAAGAATCACCTACCCAACAAAACTGAGTATAATACTTCAGGGGAAAATATGGTCTTTCAATGAAACAGAGGACTTTCAATCATTCTTGATGAAAAGACCAGAGCTGAAAAGAAAATTTGACTTTCAAACACAAGAATGAGAAGAAGCATGAAAAAGTAAACAGCAAAGAGAAGTCATAAGGGACTTACCAAAAGTGAACTGTTTACATTCCTACATGGAAAGACAATATTTGTAACTCTTAAAACTTTTCAGTATCTGGGTAGTTGGTGGGATCACACACACACATACACACACACATACACACATGCATGCACATACAGAGACAGAGAGCACTGAGTGAATTGAATAGGATGGGACCATATCCTAAAAGAAATTAAGGTAAATAGTGAGAGAGAAAGGTAGGGGGAGGAAAGAGGGTGAAATGGAATGGAGTAAATTATATGTCATTTAAGAGGCAAGCAGGAGACTTTTTAGTGGAGGGAAAAAGAGGAGAGCTGAGAAAAAAAACAAGAAGTTTACCCTCATCACATTTGACTAAAGGAAGGAATAAAATGCACACTCATTTTGGTATGAAAACCTATCTTACAGTACAGGAAAGTCGGGGAGAAGGAGATAAGCAAGGGGGGGGGATGATGTAAGGGAGGGCAATGGGAGGAGGGAGCAATTTGAAGTCAACACTCAGGGAGGGACAGGATCAAAAGACAGAATAGAAACAATGAGGGGCAGGATAGGATGGAGGGAAATACAGTTAGTCTTACACAACATGACTATTATGGAAGTCATTTGCAAAACTACAGATAGGGCCTATATTGAATTGCCTGCCTTCCCAAAGGGAATGGGTGGGGAGGGAGGGATGGGGAGAATTTGGAACTCAAGTTTTAGGAACAACTGTATAGTATTGTTTTTGCTACTAGGAAATAAGACATACAGTTAATGAAGGATAGAATGTCATCTGGCCCTACAGGACAAAAGAGAAGATGGAGACAAGAGAAGGGAGGGATGACAGAAGAGAGGGAAGATTGGAGATAGGGAAAATTAGACTGCTTGGTGTATTGGGGTGGGGGGAGGGAATAAAAGGGGAGAAAATTTGGAACCCAAAATTTTGTGAAAATAAATGTAGAAAGTTAAATAAATCAATAAATAAACAAATAGATAGATAGATAGATAGATAGATAGATAGATAGATAAGTAAGCAAGTAAATAAATAAATAAATGGATGGATGAATGAATAAATAAATAAATGGATGGATGGATAAATAAATAAATGAATAAATAAATAGATAGATAAATAAATGAATGAATGAATGAATGAATATATAAGAAAAGAAAACTGAGGCAAACAGAGCTAAGTGACTTGCCCAGGGTCACACAGGATCAGACACAAGTGTCTGAGGCTGGATTTGAACCCAGGAATATAATTCTTCTTGACTCTAGGCCTGGGACTCTACCCACTATGGTGCCACCTAGCTTCCCTTACTATGGTGATACAGAAAGTGACAAATGTGAAGACTTCGGAGAGACTTAGGATGGCTTACATGAATGGATACAGAACCATGTAAGTAGAACCTGGAGAACAATTTCCATGGTAACCATAAGAGTAGAAAACAGGGGTTGTGAACCTTTTCTATGTCATGACTTTTGGCAGGCTGGGGAAGCACATCAACCCCTTTTTCAGAATGATTTTAAGTGTACAAAATAAAATAGAGAGTGACAAAGAAAAAAAAATAGTGATTTAGAGTACTTTTTCATATGATTATAGATATCTTTAATTTCTTCCCCTGAAAATTGCCTGTTCATATCCTTTGACCATTTATCAATTGGGGAATGACTTGTATGGTTATATATTTGAGTTAGTTCTCTATATATTCTAGAAATGAGGCCTTTATCTCCGAGCTTAGCCGTAAAAATTTTTTCCCAATTTACTCCATCCCTCCGAATTTTGGATGCATTGAGTTTGGTTGTGCAAAAACTTTTCAGATGCTGTCAACGCTTGTGAACAGGTCTTGCTAGAATTTTCTAGTAGAGATAATCTCTATTGGGAACCAGTAAAAATTTTGTCACTCTCCCCTGAATAAAGATAAGACATCAGAGCTCTTGCTTGTGACAAATAGTACCGGGGAAAAGTATTTAAAGAAAGCCTTCAATAGGTTTGAGTTTTAGAATAAAGGAAGGGTTGGAGATCTGAGGGAATAGGACAGAACTTGAATTTTAATCCTGCATCATGTACTTAGCAGATGTGGGAGTCTGGGCAAGTCATTTAACCTCTCCCTTCCTCAGTTTTCCATCTGTAAAATAAGGGGATCAGGCATGATGGTTTCTATGACCTATTCCAACTCTGTGTCCATGAACCTATCATCTATAAAATGAGAATAGCAGCATCTCCCTTCTAAGGTTGTGGTGATGATAAAAAGATAAAAATATATGTAAAGTACTATGTAAATATCTTAAGGTATCATTTAATACTTCTATTGCTACTATTGCTGGGGGACGGGGAGAAGAACATTCTTTCTGAGTATTGCACTGATAGCAGATCCAAGTGCTGTTTCTTCTGAAAACTGATAGATTGCTCATTTCAGGAAAAGCAGACATACTTGCTAGGGAAGTCCATTGGGCAAATGTAGCAACAGTTTCCATATTCAACATGAAAGAGACCATGACAGAGTTAGATTTTTTTACTTCCCTAAAAATGAGTGCTGTTTTGACTTGCATTCCACTCGAACTGTATTCCAGTAAATTTTGAATGTGAAAGGCAATGTTTTTCACATTGTGCCTCTTAGACCATGTAGATTTGTTTTTCTTTGACATATATTTCTGATTCCAGTTACTTAAAACAGTTATCTCCCTCTAGCTTTTCTTATGACATTTTCTAGACCCTTCATTAACATGGAAACATGGTCATTTTCCTCTATCAACCATGGGATAAAACATTTGCTGGCTCACAGATTCAGTTTTTCTTTGTTAGATTTTATCCCATTCCACTTAGGCCATCCCACTCCTTCCTCCTTGCAAGGAGAGGAAAAACAAAAATCCCGTCAACCTTTAATACTTATCTTTCTATTCGTGGTGTTATCTTTATATTTGTGAAATTGGGTTCAACTCAAGATTTTGAAGTCTGGTTAATATTTCTAAGCCTCTGCAAAGCAAAGCCCCTATCTAAGCAAATACCATTCCCCTGAAGTTAGATGATTACTATGGGAAATCAGCCTAACTTCCCTGGAAAAGAAGTCCTTGTACCAAGAAGGAATTTTGAGACTTTAAGGGTTGGTTAACCTTGTTATTACTTATATTTCTATTGCTTCTATTGCTACTGCTACAACATCAATAGCAACAACAATACCTACTACTAGTATTACTATGCTATAATTAGAGGAAATGGAAGGTATCCTCCTTCTGTTCCATACAGAGAATCATAGCATATACTACAGACCATCAGCCCCTTGGCCCAAAAGTATTGACAGAAGGATTGATGAGGGAGTGAACTGCACTTTGGAAAAGCAGTTGCCCAGGAAGGTCCACTGACCAAACTGAGAAAAGGACCATGATGGTTGTGGGAGGCAGGCAATTACAGATTTAGACTTTCAAAGCAAACATCACAAATTCTCTGACCCCAGACTAGCTCCCTCACTAAAGTTAGTTCTGCTCACTGCTCCACACATGGCTCATACTGTTCTTTATCTCTAGACTAGTTCAATCCCCAGGCTACAAGAGTTTTGAGGAGCCCCTGCCCTCAAAAGTGACTGTTCTAGAGTTCTTGCCAGTGTCCATGATCGCTACCCATTCTTTTTGCCTAGATCCTCAGATCCACAGTTCTCAGATTTTTTTGGCTTTAGATTTGTAAAGAAATTTTGTAATTGCAAAAATAAAAAACTACTAAGTGGGAATAAAGAATAAATAAGGCAAAAAAATAATTTAAAGTAATAACAATAAAGAACTTCTCCCCAGCAGAAAACGGACCAGAACTTTAAGCTTTACCAATGCAGTATAGAAGTAGGACTGGATTCTCATTTTACTTTTATTTGATCTATCCTTACTGACATAAGCTTCTTGGGCTGACTAGCCCACTTCCATCTAGCTCACTTGAGGGACAGCACTGGTCCTGCAGTCAGAAAGAATTGTATTCAAATCCAGCCTCAGATACTTACTAGCTGTGTGATGCTGGACAATTCTCTTAACCTCACTTAACCTCTAATTGCCTCTGCTTCATCATCAGTTAAGTGGGTAAAATATAGCACCTGAAGTGAAGCCAAAAAGATTGAGTAAAAAGACAGATCAGTAGAAGCTCTGTTCCATAGCCCATAAAATATCTGTAAAAAATGACTCTAAACAAACTCTAGAGCAGCAGAAACTACAAAGCACCAGAGTGACAGCCCAAGGCAGCCTGGAAGGCTGACAGGAAAGGTCTATTGCATGGGGCATGGAGCAGAGGGCATGGAGCAGAGCCCAGCCTCACCTTGGACATGCAGTACCTACAAGAACAGGACCATAGCAGGCCTTGGGGTGGAATCCCTGCCAGCAGCTGCGGCTCTCAGAACCTTCAACTCACAAATCCCAGAGGTACCTTCAAAGGTCAGTGAGAAAGTTTTTCATCTGGGTGAGAAGGGAGAAGGGCCCTCCCCTAGTCCCAGCCCTAGGCAGTGGCAGCAGCCACAGGGTATATTTTTGGAACCCTCGGCCTAAAGACCCTGGGGGAATTGAGAAGCTGATCTGGGTCTCAGTCCTGAGTGGTGGTCTTGGAGTGAGGAAGAGTTCTGGTATGGTAGAGCTGGTGGAGGCTCTGGAAAGGGAATTCTACTTGAAGATCCTGGTCAGAAGAGCTTTGGTAGCACAGGCCAGGAGAGAAGTAAACTCCTCTTCCCTGATTGTGCTACCTCGAAGGAACTAAGAACCTAGAGGCTCTCAGAGTATACCATCCTCTTGACAAAGGACTCAAAAGTCAAGTAACTGACTGGAAAAAATGCCCAAAAAGGGGGAAAAAATAAGACTATAGAACTTGGTTAAGAAGTGTTTTCTTCCATCCTTTCAGATGAGAAAGAACAATGCATACCAGCAGAGGAAGACATAAAAGTCAAGGCTTCTGCATCCAAAACCTCCAAAATAAATATGCAATGGTCTCAGGCCATGGAAGAGCTCAAAAAAGGATTTTGAAAATCAAGTAAGAGAGGTAGAGGAAAAATTGGGAAGAGAAATATGAGCAATATAAGAAAATCATGAAAAGCAAGTCAACAACTTGCTATAAGAGACTCAAGAAAATGCTGAAGAAAATAACATCTTTAAAAATAGGCTAGCTCAACTGTCAAAATAGGTCCAAAAAACCAATGAGGAGAGACTGCTTTAAGAAGAAGAATTAACCAAATGGAAAAGAAGGTTCAAAAGCTCCATGAAGAAAATAGTTCTTTAAAAATTAAAACAGAACAGATGGAAGCTAATGACTCTACAAAACAAAACTGAAAGAATGAAAAAAAGATAATATCTCATTGGAAATATCTTACTGGAAAAACAACTGACCTGGAAAATAGATCCAGAAGAGACAATTTAACAATTATGGGACTACCTGAAAGCCATGATCAAAAAAAAATAGAGTCTAGGCTTCATCTTTCATGAAATTATCAAGGAAAACTGCCCTAATATTCTAGAAGCAGAGAGCAAAATAAATATTGAAAGAATCCACCAATCACCTCCTTAAAGAGATCCAAACAAAGAAAGTACTAGGAATATTGTAGCCAAATTTCAAGCTAGGTCAAGGAAAAAATACTGCAAGCAGCTAGAAAGAAACAATTCCAGCACTGTGGAAATACAATCAAGACAGCACAAGATCCAGCAGCTTCTACATTAAGGGATCGAAGGACTTGGAATATGATGTTCCAGAAGTCAAAGGAAATAGGATTAAAATCAAGAATCACCTACACAGCAAAACTGAGTATTATACTTCTGGGGGGGAAAATGGTCATTCAATGAAATAGAGGATTTTCAAGCATTCTTGATGTAAAGACAAGAGCTGAAGAGAAAATTTGACTTTCAAACAAAAGAATCATGAGAAGCATGAAAAGGTAAACAGGAAAGAAAAATCATAAGGGACTTACTAGAGTTGAACTGTTTACATTCCTGCATGGAAAGATAGAATTTGCAATTCCTGAAACTTGTCTCAGTGTTTAGGTAGTTGGAGGGATCATACACATATATCTATAGATAGAGAGCACAGAGTGAGTTGAATAGGAAGGGGTGGTATCTAAAAAATAAAATTAAAGGGTGAGAGAGGGATATATTGGGAAGAGAAAGGGAGAAATGGAATGGGGCAAATTATCTCTCATAACAGAGGCAAGAAAAAACTTTTTCAATGGAAGGGAAAAGGAGGGAGGTGAGAGGGAAAAAAGTGAAGCTTATTCTCATCACATTTGCCTTAAGGAGGGAATAATATGCACACTCAATTGAGTATGAAAATCTATCTAATTCTAATCAGATATTCCTTTTGAAAATTTGAGAAGAGTGTTCAGCCTTGTGGTACTCCTGGGGTCTTCTTTTCACCCCATCCTCCTGCTGCCTTGTTGGAAGTACAAGCATGATCTCTGGCTCTTATTCTCTCTTCATAAAATGAATGGATTTCAGAGATATCTTTCCCTATCCATGACACCATATCAAAATTCTATATTCCCATGACTCCATCCCCAATGAATTCCTTTCAGGAACTCAGATTTAGAGCTATCAGTAACTTTAAAAGGATTAACTCTAAATCCTTTCTTATTCAGATGAAGCATTGAAGTGGTATACCTGGGGGTCATACTGTGCATATCTGAATTAGGAACTGAATCCAGATTTTCCTGACTTCAAATCCTGAATCTTTTCCCTTCTGTATCACAATCCTTGCCTTTCAACATCACTCCACCCTGTTGTTCAGAGATGGAATTCTTACTGTTACTATAGGTTGTCCCATAAGAGAAAGAGCACTTGTTCTTGAACTCAAAAGACATAAGTTTAAATCCTGGTTATTCCACTTTCCATTTTATATGAGACCACTGATATTTTAAGAGATGTTTTCTCCTCCAAAGTGAGAGAATCCCAAAATCTCACAGTTGGAATGGATCTCAGAGGTCAAAGTCCATCTCTGAGCAGTCATCTCATTTTGGTGTTAACTCTACACCCTCAAAGACTATGCTAATGGAGCATTTTGTCTTTGTGTTGTTCATTCCTCATGACCTCATTTAAGGTTTTCTTGGTCAAGATACTGGAATAGTTTACCATTTCCTTCTCTAACTCATTTTATAGATGGGGAAATTGAGAGTTAAACAACTTACCCAGAGTCACAAAGCTAGAACGTATCTGAGGCCTAATCTCAGGTCTTATTGACTCCAGGCCTGGAGCTCTATCCACCGTGCTACATAGTTTTCCTACAGCATTGACAAGTCCTGCTAAACAGGAAATGTTTTGAGAGTATGCCAGACAATTAATTAATATCCTAATATGAACCTCCATCTAATTGCGTTCAGAAGTCTTCACCTGCTTGTTGGTCACAGTCAGTGACATACTTACGGTATAGGAACCAGAATTTTGCCCCAGTGTCAAATACAGGTGGCTTTGACAGTGTTTTCAATCTTTCTGAGGCATAAAAACAACAAACTAATTAGTTAAAAGTGAAAATGAAAAAATGGAGGGAAAGGGAGGGTAGAGGATAGAATTCAGTCTCCTCTCTCAGTATCTGCTTCCCTATCCCCAGGTCAAACAACTGCCCCCACCCGCCTTCCCACCTCTCTCTCACACACACATGCTGGGTAGGGAGTGAAAGAAGTTGTAACATGAATTTATTCATGAGGAAGTATGGCCAAGAGGAGGTTAAAATGGTTCTCATTTGTTGCCTGGTAACATATTTATGCCCTTGGGGAGAAATACAGATTAACATTGTTAAAACTCTCTTTACCCAGTGTCCTTGGCCCTCACCTGACTGAGTTTTAGCAGCATAGACCTTAGCTAGTCCACTGAAATTTAATTCCTAGAATCCTGTGCGAATTAACCCTTCCGGGGAAGGTCCGGAAATGGACTGATTGCGACACCAAGGGCAGGTTATTTTTTCCAGTTTCTCCAGCCTACCTATTTCAGCAGTGACTTCACTCTCTCCTTAAGCTGACAGGTAAGTTAGTATTATTTCTGGTTCAAACTGTGTCCACTTGAACAGGGTGCAACTGGCCTGGGAGCCATAGATAACCATATCAGAGTAACTTGTCCTAACACTAGTCAACTCAAAACACCCTCCTCTCCTTCAAACCTTATTGTTCTGGGCCCTAAAGACCAATGCTTAACTGTAACCCAGTCTGGGTACTCCTTCCCACCCCAAACTCACCAGTGGCTAAATATCCTGATGGCTGTTTAGTATCAGGAACTGTGTCCAGAGCAGTTAGCCTTTGTACTATAGTGCAGCTGAAAGAACTCTTCACTAATCAAAAGATTGGGATTCAAATCCTGACTTTTACTGCCTGTGTGATTTTGAGTGACTTCACTTTTTCTTTTCCTCATCTGTGAGGAAATGAAAAGGATGGTCTTGATTAACTGTGAAGTTCTAAATTCTGTGATCCATTTGATTGAAAATCCATGAAAAGTAGGGCCAAATCCCATGAGTTCCTTTCTTAGGTTTAACAAGCCCAACATTATTGTATAAAACCAACAGCATGACCCATGGCTTCAAACACTGAATTTCTCTGCTTAGTCTTACCTTCCCACTGCTTTGCTCCATATTTTTTATATTTTTATTTGATTTTTTTGAAATGATTTTTGTTTCATTACATATTTTCCAATTACATGTAAAAAAAGTTAACAATCATTTTTTAAATTTTGAGTTCCAAATTCTTTCCTTCCTTCCTGTCCCTCCTCATGAAAAGACAAGAAATTTTATTTCAGTTATACATGTGAGGTTATGCAAAACACATTTTAATGTTAAGTTATGTTGCAAAGGAAAACAAATGAAATACAAATAAAGGTAGTAAAAAGAAGTATGCCTCAATTTGTATTCAGAGTTCATCAGCATTCTCTCTAGAAATGAATAGAAATTTTTTATCATAGGTCCTTTGAAATTGTTTTGGATCATTATCTTGATCAGAATAGCTAAATCTTTCCCAGATGATCATCCTAACAATTTTACTGTATCTATGTACAATACTCTTCTGATTCTGTTCACTTCACTTTGCATCAGTTCATGTCATCCAATAATTTTTGAGAGCTTCTTCATCATTTCATACAGCACATTAGTATTCTGTCATGTCCCACTATTTACTCAAATATCCCCCAAATGATGAGCACCCCCTCAATTTCCAATTTTTTTCCTCCACAAAAAGAACTTCTATAAATATTTTTGTACAAAGACATCCTTTTGGGAATCGTTCCAAATTGTTCTCCAGAATGATTGAACTGGTTGTGGCCTAGTGCATTAGTGTCCCAATTTTTCCACTTCCCCTACACTTTTGTCATTTTCTTTTTCTGTCATGTTAGCCAATATGACAAGTGTGAAGTGCTATCTCCAAGTTGTTTTAATTTTCATTTCTTAGTAATAACAGAGCACTTTTCCATGTGACTATTGATAGTTTTGATTTCTTTGTCTGAAAATTGCCTTTTCATATACTTTGACTATTTATCAAAAGGGGAATGACTCTTACTTTTTTTACAAATTTGACTCAGTTCCCAATATATTTGAGAAATGAACTCTTTATCAGAGAAATGCTGCAAATTTTCCCCCCAATTTCGGGTTTTCTTTCTAATTTTGTCTGCATTAGTTTTGTTTGTGCAAAAACTTTGTTTCACATAATCCATAGAAAAGGTATGTTTTCCCATGTTCCCCTAATTTATTTATGATAACACCCTTTATGTTTAAATCATCTATCCATTTTGATCTTATCTTTGTATACATTAGGAGATGTTATTGTATATCTAGTTTCTGCCAAACTACTTTCCAGTTTTCCCAGTGATTACCTTATAATTGCGTTCTTATCCCCAAAACTTGTGTCTTTGGGTTTTTAAAATACTAGATAACTGGATATTTACTACCATGTATTGTGCATCTAACCTATACCACTGATCCACCACTCTATTTCTGAGCCAGTACCAGATTGTTTTGATCATTACTGCTTTGCAACACAGTTTAAGATCTGGTACTCTTAGTCCACCTTCCTTCACTTTTTTTTTTTCATTGATTCCCTTGATATTTTTGACCTTTTGTTATTTCAGTTGAATTTCTTACTATTTTTTCTAGTTCAATAAAATAATTATTTGATAGTTTGATTGGTACAGAACTGAATAAATAAATTCATTTAGGTAGAATTGTCATTTTATTATATTGGTTCAGCCTACCCATGAGCAATTAATATTTATCCAGTTGTTGAAGTCTGTCTTAATTTGTGTGAAAAATATTTATTATTGTGTTCATGTAATGCCTGAGTTCATCTTGGTATGTAAACTTCCAAATATTTTATATTGTCAGCAGTTATTTTAAACAGAATTTCTCTTTCAATCTCTTCCTGCTGGATTTTGTTAGTAATATATAGAAATACTGATGATTTATGTGGAGTTATTTTATATCCTGCAACTTCAGTGAAGTTGTTGTTTCAGCTCATTTTTTTAGTTGATTCCCTAGGATTCTCTAAATATACCATCATATTATTTGCTAAGAGTGATAGTCTTGTTTCCTCATTGCCTATTTTTATTCCAACAATTTTTTCTAATTGCTCTAGCTATAATTTTCAGTACAATATTGACTATTAGTGGTGGTAATAGACACCCTTACTTCACACCTGATTTTATCAGTACAGCGTCAAGTTTACCCCTACTACAGATCATGATTGTTCTTGGTTTTAGATATATACTGTTTATCATTTTAAGACAGGATCCATTGATTCTTACATTTTCTAGTGTGGTTAGTAGGAATGGGTGTTGTGTTTTTTCAGTCTTTTTCTGTGCCTATTGATATAATCATATTTTTTCTTGTTACTGATGTGGTCAATTATGCTGATAGCTTTCCTAATGTTGAACCAACTCTTCAATCCTGGCATAAATCCCACCTAATCATAGTGTAGAATCTTTGTGATATACTGCTGAAATCTCCTTCTAGTGTTTTATTTTAATTTTCTTTCCATCAAAATCCATTAAGGAGATTTGTCTATAATTTTCTTCCTCTGTTTTTGCTCTCCCTGTTACAGGTATCAAAACCACATTTGTGTCATAAAAGAAATGTGCTAGGGCTTCTTTTTTACCTTTTTTTTTCAAATAATTTGTGTAGTATTGAGGTTAAGTATTCCTTAAATGTGTGGTAGAATTTACTTGTGAATCCATCTCATCCTGGGTATTTTTTCTTGTGAAATTCATTTACAGCTTGTTCTGTATCTTTTTTTTCCTAAGATAGCATTATTTAAGTTTCTATTTCTTCTTCTGCTAATCTGGGTAGTTTATATTTTTGTAAATTTTAATCCATTTTACTTAGATTCTCAGTTTTACTGGCATACAGTTGGGCAAAATAACTTCTAATAATGACTTTAATTTTATTTTCATTAGTGATAAATTCACCCTTTTCATTCGTGATACTAGTAATTTGGTTTTCTTTCTGTTTTTCATCAAATTGACCAATGCTTTATCTACTTCATTTTCTTTTATTAAACTAGCTCCTAGTTTTATTTATTATTTGATTTTTTACTTTTGATTGTACTAATCCCTCCTTCAGTTTTCAGGATTGTCATTTTTGTGTTTAATTTGGTGATTTTTATCTTGTTCTTTTTCTAGTTTGTATTTTTTTTTGTTATTGCATTCCCAGTTCATTAATCTTCTTTTTCTCTTTTTTTGATGTCAGTATTTATAGGTAAAAATTTTCCCCTATATACTGCTTTGACTACATTCCACAAATTTTGAAATGCTGTCTCATTGTCATTTTCTTTAATGGCAAGCAATATACCAATTACATATGGGAAATCATGTAAATCATATTTCCATATTTTCCATAATTCAAAAAGGAAAGCGAAAACAAAGTGAAAAAACATATATTCAGAGTTCATCTGGTCTCTCTCTAGAGGTAGATGGCACTTTTTCATCCTAAGTTCTTTGAAATTTTCTTATATCATTGTAACCAATGTAACTTAAATCAAAGTAACCAAGTCCTTCCCAGTTGATCATAATTTCAATATTATTTTTACTGTGCACAATGATTTCCTGGTTCTTCTCATTTCATTTTCAATCAGTTCATAAAGGTCTTGCCATGTTTTTTTAAACCACCCTCCTTCAAAATTTCCACAGCACAATTTTACTCCATCACAATCATACGTCACAACTTTTTCAGACATTCCCCGATTGATGAGCATCACCCTGATTTCCAATTCTTTGACGCCATAAAAAGAACTTCTAAAAATATTTTTCTATGGAGACATTTTTTTTTCCTTTTTGTTTGATCTCATTTGAGTGTAGACCTAGCAACGGTATTGGGTCAAAGGCTATGCATAGATTTATAGCCCTTTGAGGCTATAAACTATAATTGAGAATGGTTAGATCTCTATTCCACAAACATTTCATTCCCACCAATATTTGCCATTTCTGATAGGTAAAAGATGGTATATCAGAGTTGATTTAATGCATCTTTCTCTAATCAATAGTGATTTAGAGTATTTTTTCATATGATAATAGCTCTTCTAAAAAAATACCTACTTGTATCCTTCAACAATTTATCAATTGAGGAATGGTTTTTATTTTTATAAATTTGATTCAGTTCTATATTCAGTCAATATTTGAGAAATGAGACCTTTATCAGAAAAATTTGCTATATTATATTTTGATATTATTTCATTTTCTATGGTACCTTTTAAAAACATTTCAATGGTATCCCTTTTAGTTAGGTCCATTTTTGCTTTTTCTTTGTCTAAGATCATGATTGCTACCCCTTGCTTCCCCCTCCCCCCCACTTTTTTTAGCTCAGCTGAAGCATTTTAGATTCTGCTCTAGCCCCTTACTTTAACTTTTTGTGTGTCTCTCTGTTTCAGGTATATCTCTTGTAAACAGCATACTGTTGGATTCTGGTTTCTAATCTATTCTGCTACCAGCTTGGATTTTATGGGTGAGTTCATCCCATTCACATTCTTAGTTATTATTACTAACTGTACATTTCCCTCAATCCTATTTTCTTCAGCGTACCCTTCTCTCTCTTTTTACCCTGTCCCTCTTCTGAAGTCTGTTTTAATTCTGGCCATTGCCTTCTTTTATCTGCCTTCTCTTTTACCACTTCCACCCTTTCTTTTATTACCTCCCCCTCATACTTCCCTATGGGGCAAGATAGATTTCTATTACCAATAGAGAATGTATTTATATATTTCCTTGTTTGAACCAATTTAGATGTGAGTGAGATTCAAACATTGCTCTCCCCACACACACACCATTTCCCCTCTACTTAAAAGTTCTTCCCTGAGCAATTATTTTATGTAAAATAATTTTCCCCATTTTTCCTTTCCCTTCCCTCTTCTCTCAGGGCATCCTTCTTTCTCACCTATCCATTTTTTATATCATCCCAACATAATTGAAACATTCCCACATCCTCATTCTATGAAGAATCCTTCTAACTATCCTAAAATGATGAAATTTTAGAAGATACATGTAACATCCTCCCACAAAGAAGCCTAAATGATGTAACCTTATTGAGTACCTGATGATTTCCTTTTAATGTTTACTTTTCTTATGCTTCTCTTGGGTCTTAAATTTAATAAGTAAGATTTTCTACTCAGCTCTGGTCTTTTCAGCAGGAATTCTTGAAAATCCTCTATTTCATTAAGTATCCATTTTTTCCTTGAAGGATTTTATTTGGGTTTGCTGAGTAGTTTTTTATATTATAGGTTGCAATCCTAGCTCCTTTTCCTGCCACAATATCTTATTACAAGCCCTGCTATACTGTGGAAGCTGCTAATCTTATTTGATTCTGACTGTGACTCCATAGTATTTGACTGGTTTCTTTTCTTGTTGCTTAAGGTATTTTCTTTTTGATCCAGGAGCTCAGGAATTGGGTTATAATATTCCTGGGAGTTTTTCATTTTGAAATTTCTTTCAGGTAGTGATAACTAGATTCTTTCAATTTCTATTTTACCCTCTGGTTCTAGGATATCAGGTAAATTTTCCTTAATATTTTTTGAAATATGATGTCTAAGCTCTTTTTTATCATGGCTTTCAGGTAATCCAATAATTCTTAAATTATCTATCCTCAGTTTATTTTCCAGGTCAGTTCTTTTTCCAATGAGCTAGTTTACATATTCTATTTTTTTCCATTCTTTTGATTTTGTTTTATTGTTTCTTAATTTCCCATGGAACCATTAGCTTCCACTTCCCTAATTCTGCTTTTTAGGGAGTTCTTTTCTTCAATGAATTTTTTTACGTCTTTTTCCATTTGACTAATTCTGCATTTTAAGGTGTTATTTTCTTCGGTTATTTTTGTACCTCTTTTAGCACATTGTTAATTGTATTTTTCATAATTTTCTTCCTTTGCTATCATCTCTTTATCTTATTTTTTCTCTACCATTCTTATTTTATTATGAAAATCATTTTTTAGCTCTTCTAGCAATTTTTGTTGAACTTTTATCCAATTTACTTTTTTTTTCTTTTGAGACTGCTTGTGGCTATTTTGACTTTATAGCCTTCATTTGGTATTTATCTTGATCTTCCTTGTCACTATAGTAGCTTTTTATGATCAGATATTTTTTTATTGTTTGCTCATTTTTCCACCCTCTTTCTTGAGTTGGAACTTTATGTTAATATTGGACTCTGTTCCCAGGAGTAGGGAGTAAGGGGCTCTGTCTCAGGCTTCAGACTTTTGAGCTGCTATTTTTAGAGCTAGTTTGGACATTTCAGTGCTTCCAAGAAGGTATGGTCTGAAAAGAGGTGTGGTCCCTGCTCTCTTGGTCTACACTCTGGTCCTTACCCAAGAAAGGATCCTAAACTCTTGGGATCACAATCAATACCCCTCAGGACTTCCACTTTTCTTTGACTGAAAATACTCCTCTTTGGCCTTGAACTGTGACCAGAGGTGTGTACAGGAAATGGAGTTGCCAAACAGTATGTGTTCCTGCATCTAGTACTAGCACAGAAATATGTTGTAATCTCTTTCTGACCAGTTGCCAGACCCCTTATCATCTTTGACTTGAGAGTACCTGAATCTGCTGCTACTTCCATTTCCACCACCTAGTCCCTACCACCAGGAGCCCACATGGGCTCCAGATCAACCTCCTCTCCCATGTCACAGATCTCTTTTTCCAATCTCTTATGTGGTTTGTTTGGAAGAATGCCTTACTCTAAGGTTTCATTGGTTCTGCCAGTACAAAATTCTATTTGAGGCATTATTTCAAAGTTATTTGGAAGGGAATGTTGGGAGAGATCAACTTTCTCTATTCTGCCATTTTAACTCTACTCCCCAGAAGTTGGCTATGCTCTATAGGCATACAGATATGAGCACTAGTCCATCTGGGCTACAGAAGACTAGCTTTAGGGAGAATTCAAATCAGTCTGCATTCATTAAATATTCACTATAGGAAAAGGAAGAATGGCACAAGAGAAAACACTGGATTTGGGGTCGGAGGATGGGTTTGGTTTCTATTTATTTTTCTTACTAGTTGTATCATATTGGACAAATCACTTTTCTGGGACTCAGTTCCTCCTCTATAAAATCAAGGGGTTAGATTTGGAGTTTACAAAGGTATATCTCCAGTATAAATCTTATAATCTTATGAACCTAATACTCTGGAAGAAAAAAGAAACATAGGACATGAATCTTCTTTGTCCTAAAAGACCTAATAATTTACAGTAAAACCCAGGTGAGAACATTATGAGTGTGGCCCCCAGGTAAGAACGCAGCTGTGTGACTCCCCAGTCAAAAACACTATAAGGTCATTCCCATAATTGATAATACCCTGAGGACCAGATTCCTCCAGGGAGAATCACAACACAGTGACAGGGAACTAAAATATTCCAAGGGGAGTCAAAGCATTACAAGGAGCAGAGACAGGGAACCTTCCACTTGTCTACTATCAATGGAGCTGCTCCTCCCTGACATCCCCTCTTGCTACCAAATTCTCAAATCTTCTTTATCTTTTGGCTCCGGTGATACTGAATCCATGACTGCCTACAACGGTCACTTTTCCCTTCCCATCCCCAGAATCCTATTCTCTCATCCTGATCCTCATCCCTCTTAACCTAAACTTTCCCATGACCTAATCAAGTTCTTTCTGCATATTCTATTGTACTGTCTGGAATTTTTATTCCATAATAAACAAACTTCCCCTCAATTAAAACACCTTCAACTTATACTTCTTCCATTTTTTGACAAACATCTGATTCCACCAGTTGATACTATATCCTTTTCAGAATACCAGAACACCAAGACACCGGCGTTTATTCTCTCATATATTGTTTCCCTTACAGCACACTGGATTTGCCAAAGTAAAGTAAGAATACATCTTGCTTTCCATTTGCTAAATTCTCACTCTCTGTCTACTACTTTCACTGAACAACTTTTCCTCTTTTAAGGTTTGCTCTACTCAGGAGTGTGCTAGAGCCAGATTGAACCAGCTCCTAAAAATTGATTGTTAAATTTTCAGGGGGAGCATTTACATTTCAGAAATAGGGAAATGCTATAAATCAGGTCTTGATTTATTGTGGGGGTTTTTGTGTAGACTTAAGAAAGTGAAAGAAAAATGTCAATAACGCAGATTGAACTTAAAATTGTGTTGTGCACACTTTTTTTGAAAAGTCAGTAGTTAATTATCAACTCACACCTGACTCTGTCCAGAGATATCACACAGTCCACATTCTGGTGTCAATTATCTATCAGCCACTAGATCATTCTCTCCTTTCTCAAGGTTCATATGTTCTTCTTAACCTTAGCTCATGTCCTTCTCAGCCACCTTTGTTATATAAATATCAAGATTCTGTGTAACTGGATTTTTCCCAAAACTTTGGTCCTAGCTCCCTTTCTTTTCTTTCTCTATACTTTCTCCCTTGGTGATTTCATCAGCTTCTATGAATTTAATTATTATTTCTATGAAGATGAATGGCATACATAATATGTAAATATCTATCACCCAGGTGACAGAATAGATAGAGTTCTGGATCTGGAATCAAAAAGAGAGAGAGAAAGACATCTAGCCAGTAAACCCCAAGTTAACTGGGAAGCCTCTGGCCATCCAAATTTACCTTCCTTTGGAGTGGAGAAGGAAAGGGAAAGGGAGACAGAAGGGAGAGGATGACCTGAGTTACCCATCTAGTTAGGTCCCCATTCAGGCAGCTCAGTCTGCTCACTGGCTGTGTTCATCCTTCATTTTCCAAGAAGACCATGACATCAGAGAAATGATCTTTGAGAACTTTCTCTTTGCAAGAAGTTTCATGTGCCAAATGAGACTCTGGGCAGCCGTTAAAGAGCTACCTGGCTTTGAAAACCCAGATGTTGGTGCTTTTCTCTCTGGTAACTATATATGTATGTAATGGTCAGATAGTTGGATCTGTCTGTTGATCTGTGATGTATGTATTGCTTATGGTCAGTCAGAAGCCTTGTCTGTTGGTCTTTATTTCTCTGCTTGTATTTTCTCTGTTGATATATGTGATTAAAGAAAATTACTGACCCCTCAAAAGGGGCTTTCCTTTTAGAAAAGCATATCTAAGAACCTGTGCTAGTAGGCCATCTTGGATGTGTCTAGGGGCTAGCTGCCATACTTAGTTAAAAGAAAATTTGTTATCCCTCATACTTTCAGCTCCTAAAAAATTCCATGCCATTTGTTTGCTATCTTTGAAGGCCTACAGACTGACTTGGCACATTTCCACAAGATACACTTTCCATCTTTGCCTATCCTTATACAATTATGGAAGATCTTATCTCCCTCCTGGGAACCAGGGTGTCTGCTATCCCTGGTTCACTTTCAATAGCTTCAGGATGCAGATGGGTCCCATAAGTCAAGCATTCCTCTAAGACACAGAAAGGAGTTGGTAATGCTAGCACATTCTTCTTAATATAACTAATCATGTTATCCTCACTCTGTGATTCTATCAACCCTATAAGCAATTGTATTATTTTCCTCACCTATCCAGTTCTATTCTTTGTTTTATGTTTATAAAAGGCAACTGCATCTTCTCCTCAGGATCATTTGCCCAACTAAGGTTGGTCTAACTTTGTTGATTTACTTTGTTACTTAGAATAGTTTATTTCACAGTGATACTTTAAATTATATCCTTAAGGTCAAAAATGTATGAAAATTAATCATTAAATCATAAGGGGTTTTTTGGTTTGTTTTTGTTTTTCTTCAAAAAAGAAATTATCTTCCATCTTATCTGAAAACTTTGGTGTTATTTTTATATGGATCTTTTCTTACTGCTCTTAGAATGTGATATAATACATACCCTTCTTACAAAATAAGTTTGAAAATAAATTATAATTTTATATAACAGCTAATAATGACAAGTTAGCATTTATATAGTACTTACTACGTACCAACTCAAAAGAAATGTGAGATGAGCAAATTTAGAGAAATCTCCACTCCAAATGTTCATATGTACTATTTGTGCCCAACCTGGGGTAGAGCCTTCTGAGCTCTGAACAGCCACAGTTGGTCTGATAAGCCACAGTTGTACACCCAGTACCTTTACCCTGACATAGTGATGTCATGTTGGTTGGTCCTCTTTAAGCACAAAGAACAACTGCTATGTATTAGACACTGCGCTAAGTGCTTTACAGTTATCATCTCATTTGACACAACAATCCTGGGAAGACGTGCTATTTTTATCTTCATTTTATAGATGAGAAAACTGAAGCAGAGAGTGATTAAATGACTTGCCTGGGGTCACAAGTTAAAAAGTATCTAAGGTCAGATTTGAATTTAAGTCTTTTTGGATACAAGTCTAGCACTCTATCTACTTTGCTCTCTATTTGCTTTATATAATGAGTCTGATATCAAATTTATATACATATATAACACATAAAATAATATATAAATATTCTTCTATAGTTATATATTGTTACATATTTTATATGATATATAATTTTATAGAATTATAAATAAATCTATCATTTTCTTACCCTATGAAAGTTACAGTAAAGATTCTTCTTTCTCTTAACCTGTTTTTAACCTAGAGTAAAGATTTATTGAATATGAAAACAAGAAAATATCTTTTCCTGCATTCCATTTCATGTAGAATAAATTTCAGTGGTATACAGATCAAAATTATGGATCAATTGAAGCAACTGGGAGTAGTGTACTTAAAAGAAACCTGAGGATGAAATTTACTTCCATGAGTAACTTAAAGCCTTCCCTTACTAGGTGCTCCCCACACATCACTTTTGACTTCTCTTACTTTCTCAGAAATAATAGCTCTCATCCACTTAGTTTTCATATGAATTCTTATGGATTTCTTGCCACCACCATAGTCCTTTGCAGACTTTTATTTATTTTTTTTTAATTTAAATTTATTTATTTAAGTTTTCAATATTCCTTTCCACAAAATTTTGGGTTCCAAATTTTCTCCCCATTTATCCCCTCCCCCCACCCCAAAACACCAAGCATTCTAATTACCCCTATCACCAATCTGCCCTCCCATCTTCTCCTTTGTCCTGTAGGACAAGATAACTTTCTATATCCCATTACCTGTATTTCTCATTTCTTAGTTGTATGCAAGAACAATACTCAACAGTTGTTCCGAAAACTTTCAGTTCCAACTTCTCTTCTTCTCTCCCTCCCTACCCCTCCCCTTTGGGAAGGCAAGCAATTCAATATAGGCCATATCTATGTAGTTTTCCTAATGACTTCCATAATAGTCATGTTGTGTAAGACTAACTATATTTCCCTCCATCCTATCCTGCCCCCCATTACTTCTATTCTCTCTCTTGACCCTGTCGCTCCCCAAGAGTGTTGACTTCAAATTGCTCCCTCCTCCCATTGCCCTGCCTTCCATCATCCCCCCAACCCTGCTTATCCCTTTCTCCCCTACTTTCCTGTATTGTAAGATAGGTTTTCATACCAAAATGAGTGTGCATTTTATTCCTTCCTTGAGTCAAATGTGATGAGAGTAAGCTTCATGTTTTTCTCTCACCTCCCATCATTTTTCCTCCACTGAAAAGTCTTTTACTTGCCTCTTTTACGAGAGATAATTTACCCCATTCCATTTCTCCCTTTCTTCTCCCAATATATTTCTCTCTCACCCCTTCATTTCATTTTTTTAAAATGATCCCATCCTATTCAATTCACCCTGTGCTCTCTGTCTCTCTTTGTGTCTCTGTCTCTGTCTCTCTCTCTCTGCATGTGTATATTTGTGTGTGTGTGTGTGTGTGTGTGTGTGTGTGTGTGTAATCCCCAACTACCCAGATACTGAGAAAAGTCTCAAGAGTTATAAATATTATCTTTCCACTTAGGAATGTAAATAGTTCAACTTTAGTAAGTCCCTTATGATTTGTCTTTGCTGTTTACCTTTCCATGCTTCTCTTGATTCTTGTTTCTGAAAGTCAAATTTTCTAATCAGCTCTGGTCTTTTCATCAAGAATGCTTGAAAGTCCTCTATTTCATTGAAAGACCATTTTTCCTCTGAAGTATTATACTCAGTTTTGCTGGGTGGGTGATTCTTGGTTTTAGTCCTAGTTCCTTTGACTTCTGGAATATCATGTTCCAAGTCCTTTGATCCCTTAATGTAGAAGTTGCTATATCTTGTGTTATCCTGATTTTATTTCCACAACACTTGCATTGTTTCTTTCTAGCTGCTTGCAATATTTTCTCCTTGACCAGGGAACTCTGGAATTTGGCCACAATGTTGCTAAGAGTTTCTTTGTTTGGATCTCTTTCAGGAGATGATCTGTGGATTCTTTCAATATTTCTTGATAATTCCATGAAAGAAGATGTCTAGGTTTTGTTTTTTTGTTGTTTTTTTTTTTTGATCATGGCTTTCAGGTGGTCCCATAATTTTTAAATTGTCTCTCCTGGATCTATTTTCCAGGTCAGTCATTTTTCCAATGAGATATTTCACATTCTCTTCCATTTTTTCATTTTTTTTGTTTTGTTTTGTGATTTCTTGGTTTCTCAGAAAGTCATTAGCCTCCATCTGTTCCATTCTAATTTTGAAAGAACTATTTTCTTCAGTGAGCTTTTTAATTTCCTTTTTCCATTTGACTAATTCTGCTTTTGAAAGCATTCCTCTCCTCATTGGCTTTTTGGACCTCTTTTGCCAATTGAGTTAGCCTATTTTTCAAAGTGTTATTTTCTTCAGCATTTTTTTGGGTCTCCTTTAGTAAGGTATTGACCCACTTTTCATGCTTTTCTTGCATCTCTCTCATTTCTCTTCCCAATTTTTCCTCCACCTCTCTTACTTGATTTTCAAAATCCTTTCTGAGCTCTTCCATGGCCTGAGCCCATTGAATATTTATTTTAGATATTTGGGGTACAGAAGCTTTGACTTCTATGTCTTTCCCTGATGGTAAGCATTGTTCTTCCTCATTCAAAAGCATGGGAGAAGATATCTGTCCACCAAGAAAGTAACCTTCTGTGGTCTTATTTTTTTTTCCCTTTTTTGGGCATTTTCCCAACCAGTTACTTGACTTTTGGGTCCTTTGTCAAGAGTAGGGTATACTCCGGGAATCTGTAAGATCTCAGTTCCTCCTAGGTGGCACAATCAAGCATGTACACTGGTCTGGGAGCAGGAAGGTATTTTTGTGCCCAGAATCTTAGCTGAGTTTCCTCTCCACAGCCACCTGGCCTCCAGTTCCTTCAAGCCAGCCCTGGGGGACTGAGATTCAGTTAAGCTGTGGGGGCAAGGCTGCCATTGAGTATGAGATAAAGATTAGCCCCCTCGGGGCCTCTATATCAGGCTCAGGTAAGAATGGGCTGCTCAGTGTCTCCAGGGGTTTTGCCATCCAACAATGGATATGGGCTGCTGTGGGAACTGCTGCCTGCCTGATGTGGCCTCCTTGGCTGCTGCCTAAGGCTGGAGCTATGGGAAGGTCCTTCTCCCTTCTCGACCATCTGAAAAAACCCTGTCACTGCCTTTGGTGCCTGTGGGTTGAGAGATCTGTGAACCGGCTGCTGTGATTGGGGATTCCGTGACTGAAAATTCTGCCCCTGAGGTGTCCTCCTCACAGAGCCATGCTGAATCCTCTTGCCAAGGCTGGGCTGGGCTCCACTGTGTCCAGTGCAAAAGACACTTCCTGTGGGCCTCTCAGGTCACCCTGGGCTGGAAATCTCCTCCACTCTGTTGTTCTCCACTTCCGCTGCTCCAGAATTTGTTGACAGTCCCTCTCTACAGGTATTTTATGGGCTGTGTGGGGAGAGCCTGCATATGTGTGTCTTTCTACTCCACCATCTTGGCTCTGCCCCCCCAGACTTTTCAACTTAAAAGTGAAGGTGGCCTTTTCAAACTTCAATAATTCATGGGAATATCAATATCTTGACACAGAAATGGAAGGCATGAGTAAATGTTGAATGTGGACAAGGCACTTAGCCAAATGGAAATCTATCATATTTCTACTTCTGATTAATAACTTTTCAAATACTAAAAATACTAAATACTAAAAAATAACACTGCATGTTTCGTTGAAAACATTGCAATATATAAAGATGGGAACCTGGCTATGAACAGTGATACTACCAGAATTTTTTTACCATGTTGCTAATTTGCTTATACATAAAGTTCTAACATTTGCCTTTTATGTGCTGCAATCTGCTGCATGTGCCAAACTGGGACTCCCCCTTTCATTTCTCTCCCTACCACTTCTCCTCTGAAGTTCCTTCCTTTCTATCAATCTCTAAACCATCTCCTCATATCCTACTCCCACCTATTACCTCTCTCCTCCAAAGTTACCAATAACAGCATGATATTTGACAGTGAAAAATTATTCTCTGTCTCAACTATTATCACACACATTATTGTGTGATAATACTAACAAATTAGAATTAGTGAACAGTAATAAAGCATTCAGTTTTATAATCATGAAACTGTATTTGAAAAAAAATTCATGTTTATGTTTAAAATGTACTATTATCTATATTTTACTGTATTTTTATTAATTTTGTTAAATATTTCCCAATTGTATTTCAATCTAGATCAGTGCATGGGATACATGTTTGATGTGTCTGGTCCAGTCAAACTGACCCTCTTAATATTCTCTATGAATGATACCTCATCTCTGTTCTCTATACTTTTATACTGGCTATCATCCATTCCTGGGATATATTTTCTCCTTATTTCTCCCTCTTTAATTTTCTAGCTTCCTTCAAAACTGGGTTCATATGCCACATTATACAAGAATCATTTCCTAATTCATTCAGCTTTCAGGGACTTTCCCCATTACCTTTCAATTATTTTCAATATATTATATATATTTATATTTTCTCCCCACATAGAAGGTAAACTTCCACAGATCAAGAAAGCATTTATTTTGTCTGTGTATCCCCAGTGTCTAGCATGTAGCAGATACTTAACAAATGTTTGCTGATTGATGAATTGATTGAAATTTTATCTTTAAAGGACTCTTTGGAGAATGAATATCAACATTTTCTGAAGAATGTCTGCATAGTTAAGCTTTCTAAACAGCTAAGAGTTTATTACATTAAGCACTAAAACCATTTTTGTTTTAACAATATTGCATGCAAAATGTGCTAAAATATGTGAGTTTTGATTTGTTTGTTTATCTCTTCCTGTTCTTTCTATACAGTATAGGTAGAATGTAGTTTACCTCTTCTTTTTGAGGATTCAGGGCTATCATTATGAACAATGATTGCTTTTTGCTTTAATAACATCAGGAGTCAATGAAAGATACATTACCTTGACAGCAAATCTTTTTTGAGTTTATTTTGTTGACTTTTTATAGATTTTCTATGTCCTCCATCACTGTTAGACTGCCAGAATCTGCTTCATTTTGTTTTCAGTATATTTACCTGTAGAAACCCCTCTCCCTTATTTCAGATCACTGCTTTTTAATCATTTATGGGCTTACTAATCATATAGCTAAGTTTGTTAGTACTGTGTGTGGAGTAAGAGTGAATGTACTCTAAGAAAGATCCTGAAACACTCCACTATGAAAAAGATTGATGAGTTTTAGAGACTGGACCACCAAGTAATTCTGTATGATTTGGGGCACCATTTAGAGAAGTACCCAAATCACTCAATCAGATCAATTAATTTGTTTTTATTAAGTATAAGTGGAGATATAAAGACATAAAACTGTCCTTGTCCCCTGGGAGCTTACCTGTGTACATATATATGCACACATAGAAGTATATACAAATTAATCTTGTGCAAAATAATGCAAATAAAAGATAATTGATTTGGTGGATAGCACTAGCAGCTCAGAGGATCAAGTCAGGCTTTATGGAGGAGGAATTATATGAACTGAACTTTGAAGGCACCTAGAGATTTTCAGAGCCACAAGTTTAAGTGAAGTAAGGTGTTCCTAAAGCCTAATATATGTTCCCAAAGAGCTCATCCTTCTTGACTTTTGCCCCTCTGAAGCTCATAAGAGGAAACACACAGCCTTGGCTCTATGATTTGCTGATATGGAACATAAGACAGACTCAGTGTTGTAGTTTCCACTTTACTCCTGGGTACAGCCCTGGGCGGATTGCTGGGGGTGACCAAATGGAAGGACTAGGGCCTGGAGAAAGAACACTAAGCCCTATTGCATTGCCCCACTCATGGTAAGAAGTATTCAATGAAGGAAACTGCAGGGAGGGAGTTTGGGAAAATGGGTACTTTGAGGTAGTGAATACCCATTGTGGAGAAAGGGGAGGGGAAATACAGGGAAGGGTATAATGTGATCATTTTTTCAAACTATTACCAAGATGGTTATTGCCATTTTTATGAGGGAGGAAATCTATTTGATCAGTACCCATAAATGCTATAGAGTTATGACATAAGGATGGACACAGTGTGTTTATTTCTATGTTGAATTAATAAATGTTTGTTAATGTATTGTTTTACATACCTACTGTGAGAAAATTACTTCATTACGTAATGCTCCAATATAGCTCCTCACCTCAAGAATCTTTCATTCTATTAGAGGAGGAAAAGAGGCATATATGAAATAATAAATACAAAGTATATATGAAATAAATCCAGCAATTTCAAGATTGGAGAAGCTCTAAGAACTGTGGGGTGAAGGGAGAAAGAAGGGTCTTGAGGAAGAGATTGTACATGCAGGGAAGTGGGGATTCCACAGCTTAATAGAGAACATTTCAAGCATCTGAAAGAATTTGTACACAAACATGGGGGCAGTACATGGAATGTCATATATGTGGGCTGGCAAAAATGACCTTTTTTTCTGAAAGTGAGGTTGTATAATGACAAATAATGTGAAATCAGTCAAGAAAATAGGTTGGACAGATCATGAGGGGTTTTAAATTACAAACATAAGGGTGTGAAGCTTGTCTTACAAGTAAAAGGGAGTCATTGAGGCTTTTTGATCAGAGAGTGACATGGTCTTAACTATGATCTGTGATATCAATTTGGTAGCTGTGCAGAGAATGGATTGGGGAGTGGGAAAACTGATAAAAAGAAGATCAGTGAGGAGGCTTCTGTAATTGTCCATGCAAGTGTTGACAAAGAACCTTCACAGATATAGGAAAATTAGGAGTAAAGAAGGCTTTAGGGGAAAAGGCAATGAGTTCTCTTTCATTCATACTGAGTTCGAGAAACCTATGGGAGATCAATCAACCAATCAAAGTTTGTTAAGCATCTGCTATACGCCAGGTACTGTGAGAAGGGCTAGGGATGCAAAAAGAGGTAAAAGACAGTCCTTGTCCTCAAGTAGCTGGCAAGAAGGTTATACTTTAGGACTCAAAGGAAATGTGGAAGATGGAGGTAGATCTGGAAGTTGTCTGTAACAAAGATGATATTTTGACCTGTTGGAACTAATGACATCTCCAAGAGAGTATACAGAGAAAAGAGGGCCTAAGACAGATCATACATTCACAAGGGGAAGATATAGGTGATAATCCAGCAAAGGAGACTGAGAAGTGAGGGTTCAAGAAAGTAGGGGGAGAATCAATAGAGAATAATGTCATTAAAACCCAGAGAAGAGAGAGTAAAAATAGTATTTCATGCTGTAGAAAAGTCATGCAAATGGAGTTGTGCGTGAAGGACTTTGGACTTATTAGTTAAGAAAACACTTGTAATTTTAGAACAGTTTCAGCTGAGTGGTAGAGTAGAAAGATACATTGGATTAATAAATGTTTACTGGATTGGACTGAATTAGATCTCATTGTTTTGAGAAAAAATTTTATGGAAGTTGAATTTTTAACTTATATGCCTGCAGCAATCAAAAAGTGAATAATGGTCTCATGGGTCAAGAAAGCCTTAGTGGGAGGCTGTGCTGTGTATTTTCACAAACTCTTCCTGCATAACTGCTAGATAATCATGAGGCAGTGAACAGAACAGTTTCCTTCTCAGGAAGACTCTTGAAGTTCTGTTTAGTCACAGAATGTTCTCTGAAGCCATTGGCTCTGTGTTCTGAGAACTAAGGCTACAGAGCAGAAGGAAGGGGATATTCGGGAGAGCCTCTCATCAGTGGAAGAGTTTCAGACTTTTAAGGGCCAACACTCCATTATCAAAGCTGCAGCCAGAAATTTTATATCAGCAAGCATGCCCCGGACAGGAAGCATAGAGCAAGACCTCAATAGAGAGTCTGGGGAGAGTGGTTGGGATAATGGAGAAACTTTACCTTGCCAACTGATAGTTTCCTAGTTTCACTAATTGTTCTTGCTAATTAGGTATTATTTTCTTTTGCTTCTGTAATGCTGAAGAACTTCAAGTGCTATGAATGTCCTCCGTCCTCTATATTCAGTACCCTGGAACAAAGCCCCAGTCACTCCACCCTAGTCACAGATATAAGACCAATGGTCTCTCTGTTTCTTCCCATCTTCTCTTTTTCCAGTCTGTTTTTCATGAGAGAAAAAAAAAAGTGGGAATCCTTGAGATCCCCTGATAATGAATGTAAATTGAAGAGTAGAAAGGAAATAACCAACTCATCCCAAAGAACCTTCACTGAGTTCATTCTTTCACTCGATGCTTCAAAGAAGGATAGTATTGAATTCTGGCATGGCAGGAAATAGAAACCCTCTTGAATCTATTTTTTGTCCTGGTTAAATTGAACACATGATCGAGTTATTACCTATAGCTATATGTAGCTTGGTACATGGTAGACAACAAGGAAGTCAGTCAGTTCCCTAATTATACCTTGTTACTTCAATGTATCACTATGATCTTAATGTTATAGACTGTCTGTTATGCATATTGTACCATCTTCCTTGCATCTTGTCTTGTGTGAGGCTTGTCTGGGTCTTCACTATTGTATTTCTTGCTCAATGATGCTATTCAGAGGATTGCTGTATCAAGTGATCTCCGTGGTTCTATCTATCAAGGAATTTTATATTATCTTAATATATGCAAAGAAGTCATTGAAGTACATTTTTCTCCTTCTGAGTCAAATGTCTTTTGTGATAATCAATAAACCATAAACAGCAAAGTATCTTGTATCACTCTTCAGTCAATTGTAGGTCTGAAGATACAGACTTGCTATAGAAAACCAGTGGTGAAAGCCCTACGTGTCCCCTGGTTACTACAAAGATTGTTGAATTGAGAGTCAGAGGATATAAGTTCAATCCTAAGCTTACCATTTACTAGCAGGGTAACTTTGGGTAAGTCACTTAACTTCTCTAGGACACATCTTACAGAATTCTAGAATGAAAAAGTTAGACTAAATGGAAATGAGAAAGTTATATGAATTATTTAAAAGACCAGTTTCGATGAAATGATGGTAATAAAATCTACTATGGAAAGAAAAAGGTAAAAATGCAATTCAGAATAAACTAAAGTCATAAATTGCTGAAACTTATACATGAAGGAGAGGAATTAGATGGAGTTAGACTAGAATGGTTGGAGAATAAAAGAGTTCTGAAAATACTGAGTTTAATATTGAAGGGTGTGTAAACAAATAGAATTAGTAAGAAAGAATAAGGACTATGAAAGATTACCACAAACTTCCAGGGACTGACCAGAAAAAAAAAAAGAAAAATGGGGCTCTTTCTCATATTAGAAAGGTAGTATAGCATAGAATAGGTGCAGTAGATAGAGCACCAGATCTGAAGTTAAGAAGCTCTGAGTTCAAATCTAGCCTCAGACACTTACTAGCAAGTCATTCACCCCTATTTGCCTCAGTTTTTCATCTGTAAGATAGACACATTGGAAAAAGAAATGGCAAACCACTCCAGTATCTTTGCCAAGAAAGTCACATGGACAAATCTATGGTGTCGCAAAGAGTTAGACATGACTGAACAACTCAACAATATCAATATCACAGAGGAAAATCAGTTAAACCAGTTTTTCAGGGCCGCATTTAGGGTCATGCTGTTGCTTCAGATGCAAGCTTGTCTCAAAGTATTTCTTGTTATGTCTGGGTTTTTTTAGTATAAAATAAAATCATCACTGACATACATACACACGCAAGATAATATCACCTATCAACTTACACATTCTGGAATCTTCCTTTTTTGAACTATCTTGAAAATCCATCCAAGTGCTTTCAAAATTGTATCACCTACAAATGGATTTTTCTCTGTACGTACTTGGCCATCTACAGTAGTTCTTCCTGACTTCATCTTATGATGTGCCATTATTAATTCCTTCCATTAAATATTGAGATAGAAAAGCAGTGGTCAAAGCATCAAAGAATCAGTGTTGAAAGGGTCACAGAGGCCACATAGTCCAATTCTCTAACTTTACAGACAAGGAAGCTAAGCTATAGAGAAGTTAAATCTCAAGGCCATATATAGTAAATGACAGAGATTGGATTGTAACTCATATCCAGCATTTACTTTACCACATTGATTTTAGATTCCAAATATGGTGATTCTACTTTCCTCAAGGAGGAGAGTAGTTCATAGAAATACTGGCAATTTTTTTCCATTTTATGTCTACTTTTCATCTTCTGGTTTTATTTATAAATGTTCTTGAGACCTGCTGACATGACTAGGTTTCACATCAAAGTTGCTATATACACACATTCATCATCATTGTTTTATCATGTTTTATGAGACAATATTATTCATCATTAACCATATTCTTCCTCCACTAAGAAATTGTCTTATACTCTAAGCCAGTTTTACCCTTTGTTGCCATGTTTTCCCTTTGGCAAGGAAGCCATGTTTTAGCTTAGCTAAGGTTGTTTGTTGTTACTGTTGTTTTGGCTCTTTGACCTTATTTTGGTCTGGGATAAATCATAAAAAGAGTTTTGCAGGAACCTTGAATCCCAGTAGCTCCAGCATCCTAGATGTGAACATAAGTGTTTGTGTTGCGTCCCTAGCAGAGCAGGGTGAGAGTGTTCCAGGATCATGGAGAGCTAACACCTAACCCAACCTACCGGCCCCAGCCTAAATGATACAAAAGTGATGCTACGGTCAAGATGGGAGAATATTCTGTAACATGATAGAAATGTAATCCTCTCCTTCACATATCATCAGTCTCAGGAGACATGGTTAAATCTATTTTCCTTTAAAATGTAGTGGTGTAGATCTCAATAGTCATCAATGGTAATAACTTCTATACTAATCACTGCAGGCATTTTGTATACCAGCATATTCATCTATCAACTTTTAAAAGAATATCTTTGTTGACAAAAGACATTTCATCTCCTAACTGTGCCTTTTCATTGACTCTCCCTCATGCCTGGAATACTTTACCTCCTCATGTAGAGGTTTTGGCTTCCTTCAAGACTCATCTCTAGACAACTTCTGAAATAGTCCTTTTCCAATCTTCTGTGTTCTCACTGCTACTTTATTCCCCTTGAAAATACTGCACATTTACACTTTATATGTATGTTATGTATATAGCTATTTGCATGTTATCTCTCCCATTAGAATATGAGCTCCCTAAGGTAAGGGATGTGTTTTTTTTTTCCTTCTTTGCATCCCAGATCTCAGTATTATGACATACACACACACACACACACACACACACACACACACACACACACACACACACACACATGATTTTTGAGCATGACTTGAAAGGACAAAAGAAGTTCCCACCCCATCCCATTGCAGTACTGGGAGGTCCAAGAGTGTGCTACATGTAATACATATTTTTAGAATTTTCCAAATTTTGTGATGATGTTTGGTGCTTACTGTATCAAATGCCTTCTGTCTCTTTTGAAGAAAGTATTCATGATAGACAGAAAGCTGAAAATTGTGTACAAGCCTTTGGTCCTTTATGTTTCTTAATTAGTGACCCTATTTTCTAATTTATTTTTATCATCTTCACCCCAAAAATGAACAGTGTGACCTCTAACATAGTTCTAACTAGATATTTGTCTAGCAAGTGTGAGTTTGAGCACTACATTTGAGGAGATCTCAAGCTTCCTTAATGCTTGAAACTAAAGTATTTTTCTGCCAAGCAAAATACAGAATTTTAAATGAACTATCTTCACCCTTTCCATTTTTCTTTTTCTAAAATCCATATTAGTATGTATGTGAAAATTTCCACAATAACTATGGTTTAGAAATTCAAATTTAACTGATCTTCTTATGCTGTGCCTAATAACTTAACAAAGAGACAGGTACAATCTTCACATTGAAATACTATTTTTGGGGACACAGCCAAGATGGCAGAGTAGAAGGATAGCCCTACTTTTAACTCTACCCCCAAAGCCCATAAAATATCAGTAAAAAATGACTAAACAAATTCTAGAGCAGCAGAGTCACAAATGACAGAGTGAAAGAGATTTCCAGCTCAAGACAGCGTGGAAGGCCCACAAGAAAGTTCTGTCACTCTTGGTGTTTGGCCATGTGGTTTAGCAGGGATAGTACTGGAGCAGGGGAAATCCCAGGCAGCAGTTCTGATTCCCAGATCTCTCACCCCACAAACAACAAAGACAGCTTCAAAGGTCGGTGAGAAAGTTCTTTCACCTGAGTAAGAAGGGAGCCTCCGGCCCAGGACAAGCAGAAGTCACTGCTGCATGGTGTCCATTTTTGGAACCTTCAGCCTAAAAACCCTGAGAGAATTGAGCTGGTGATCTGGATCTCAACCCTGAGTGGTGGGCCTGGGGTGAGGAGGAGCACTGGCATCATGGAGCTGAAGGCAGTTGTGGAGAGGGAATTCTATTCACAGATCCTGAGCAGAAAAGCCTGTGATTGCTGCCAAATCAGAATGCAGGCCAGGAGGAGAGGAGCAAGCTCCTCTCCCTTGATTGTGCCACCTTGGAGGAACTGAGAACTTACAAGTCCCTTGAGTATACCCTCCACTTGACAAAGGACTCAAAAGTCAAGTAACTAGCTGGGGAAATGTCCAGAAAAGGAAAAAAATAAGAGTATAGAAGGTTACTTTCTTGGTGAACAGAAATCTTCCTTCATCCTTTCAGATGAGGAAGAACAAAGCATACCATTAGAGGAAGACATTAAACTCAAGGCTTCTTCACCCAAAACCATCAAAATAAATTTGCAGCAGTCTCACGCCATGGAAGACCTCAAAAAAGATTTTGAAGATCAAGAGAGAGGTGGAGGAAAAAATGAGAAGAGAAATGAGAGCAATGCAAGAAAATCATGGAAAACAAGGCAACAACTTACTAAAGGAGACCCAAAAAATGCTGAAGAAAATAACATCTTTAAAAATAGGCTAGCTCAGTTGGCAAAAGAGGTCCAAAAAGTCAATGAGGAGAAAAATACTTTCAAAAGCAGAATTAACTAAATGGAAAAGGAGGTTGAAAAGCTCATTGAAGAAAATAGTTTTTAAAAAATTAAAATAGAGCAGATAGAAGCTAATGACTTTATGAGAAACCAAGAAATTACAAAAAAACCCCAAAAGAATGAAAAAATTGAAGACAATGTGAAATAACTCATTGGAAAAGCAGCTGACCTAAAAAATAGATCCAGGAGAGACAATTTAAAAATTTTGGGACTACTTGAAAGCCATGATGAAAAAAGAGCCTAGACATCATCTTTCATGAAACTATCAAGGAAAATTGCCCTGATATTCTAGATCCAGAAGATAAAATAAATATTGAAAGAATCCACCTCCTGAAAGAGATCCAAAAAGAAAAACTCCTAGGAATATTGCAACCAGATTCCAGAATCCCCAGGTCAAGGAGATAATATTGCAAGCAGCCAGAAAGAAACAATTTGAGTACTGTAGAAATACAGTCAGGTTAATAAAAAATCGAACAGCTTCTACATTAAGAGATTGAAGGGTTTGGAATATGATATTCCAGAAGTCAGGAACTAGGATTAAAACAATGAATTACCTACCCAGCAAAACTGAATACAATACTTCAGAGGGAAAAAAAATGTTCGTTCAGTGAAATAGAGGATTTTCAAGTATCTATGATGAAAAGACCAGAGTTGAATAGAAAATTGGACTTCAAAGACAAGAGTCAAGAGAAGCATGAAAAGGTAAATAGAAAAGAGAAATTATAAGGGACTTACTAAAGTTGAACTCTTTGCATTCCTATATGGAGACTGTTCTCAGTATTTCGGTAGTTAGAGGGATTATATACATATAGACAGAGGGCACAGGGTGAATTGAATAGGAAGGGATGACATAAAAAAATGTAATTAAGGAGTGAGAGAGGAATATTTTGGAAATGGGGCAAATCATCTCTCATAAAAGAGGCAAGAAAAAGTTTTTTCAATGGAGGGAAAAAGAGGAGAGATGACAGGGAAAAAGTCAAACTTACTCTCATCATATTTGACTTAAGGAGAGAATAATATGCACACTCAAATTGGTATGAAAATCTATCTTACACTGTAGAAAAGTAGGGGAGAAGGAGATAAGTGAGGTATAGGGGTGATAGAAGGGAGGGCAAATGGGAGAAAGGAGGAATTAGAAGTTAATACTTTTGGGGAGGGACATGGTCAAGGGAGAAAATAGAATAAAATGGGGACTGGATAGGATGGAGGGAAATATAATTAGCCTTTCACAACATGACTATTATGAAAGTCTTTTGCATAACTACACATGTATAGCCTCTATTGAATTGCTTACCTTCAAAGTGGGGATGTGTATGGAGGGATAGAGAGGAGAAGTTGGAACTCAGAGTTTTAGGAATGAATATTGAGAATTGTTTTAGCATGCAACTGGGAAATAAGAAATACAGGGAATAGAGTTTAGAAATCTATCTTGCCCTACAAGAGAGAAAATAGGAATAAGGGAAAGGAGGGGTGTAATAGAAGGGAGGGCAGATTGAGGGAAGGGATATTCAGAATACATGGTGTCTTGGGGTGGGGGGAGGGGAAAAATAGGGAGAAAAATTGGAACTCAAAATCTTGTGGAAATGAATGATGAAAACTAAAATAAATAATTTTTTAAAAAAAGAAAATCACATTGAAAAGATAATAAAAAGAAATACCATTTCCCAATACAGATATTTCCAACAATAAAATGTAAGATTCTTGAAGGCTGGCATAGCTTCATTTTTATCTTTATATCCCAAGAGCTTATAATATGCAATGCCTGGCATAAAGTAGGTACTTAATAAATGCTTGTTGATTGACTGTTGGACATATACATTGTATAGATACTCTAATGTATAATAAGAGGAACTACAATGATTTTATTTATGTTGCTTAGCACAACTTTGTCTTAGTATTTGGGGTGAAGGTTTTGTTTATGAGCTAAAAATGTGTCATATGAAACTCAGGTATTTTTGATACTCAGAGTACCCATCTCTCTTTCTTCTCTGTGCCAGTAGGAGAGAGATGGGAAAGGCAATGAATTCATTTTTGGACATGTAGACTTTAAGTTACCAAGTGAAATAGAACAGAGAGAAGAGTAAAAGGCCCAGGACAGAGAATCACAAGATACTCTGGTTAATGTGCATGACTGATTAAAATCCAGCAAAGGAGAGATCAGACAGGAAGGAAGAAAACCAGAATAGATTACTGTTTATTGAAAGCAAGAAGAAAGGTCATGTAAATACATTATGCATACAAGCATATATATATGCCAATGAAATTTCAAATAAATTCATAAAAGCTAATTGAATTTTAAATATACATAGATAGCAATACAATTTTAGAGGACTTTAATGTTCATTTTTTTAAATGGGCAGTATAAAAAAGATAAACATAAAGGAAAATATAGAAATAATAAACTGCCAGAGAATTCAGAGCTAAGACTTATGAAATCTTATGAATAAGAACATTAAAGAATTTACAAATTTCTCAAGTACCAAATGGTAACTTTAAAAAATATGGCACTGCAAAGTCACAAATAAAAGTTAAAAAGCAGAGACCCTAAATCAATCTTTTACATACTCAAATGTAATAAATATATAAATTAATGCAAGTATCACAAGTAAAAGATATAGACATAAATAGAGGTTAATGACATCCTGAATAAGTCAAGTAGCAAGTTATAGAAACAATAGCTATGTGAAAAAAAATAATGATGAAAATAAAACATGCATAATTTCTGGGCAAAAGGGAAAAGAAGGGAGGAAAGCCAGAAAAGAGAATGGAAACTTAAAAAAAAAATAAAAAGACAAATTGGAAATAAAATTTCTTCCATTTGTTTACTCTATGCTGGTTTATTTAGAAAACTTCAGAGAATCAACAAAGCTAAATATAACAGTAGCTCCAATAAAGTAGCTGGATAAAACATAACCCTATTAAAACTTCTGTATAAAAATTACAAAATCCAAGAGAAAATTATATGAGTGATACAGCATTTAAAATAACTATAAAAGGTAATGTACTAATGTACTTTCAACACTTACATAACCACAAAATCAAGAACTCTTTAAAGAAATAAAGCAGCAATTCTCAAACTTTTTGGTCTCAAAATGCCTTTACATTCTTAAAAACTCTTGAGAACCACCTAAAGAGCTTTTGTATGTATATTCCAGCAATATTTACTATATTTAGAAATTAAATAATGACAATAATTAAAACTAGTATTTATACAGCATTTTGAGATGTACAAAGTGCTTTACAAATACTATAGGTGTTATTAATACCCCTGTTTTAACAGATCAAGAAACTAAGGCAAATAGGAGTTAAGTGATTTGTCCAGGTCACAGAGCCAGTAAGTGTTTAAATCAGAATTTGCTCTCAGGTCTTCCTGATTCCAGGTCTAGTTCTGTTCACTGTGCCACCTAGTTGTCTCAAATTATGATATAAAAATCATAAAATCCATTTATTACTTAGTGTGGGGAATTGGGATCTTTGCATCAAATATTTCTAATAACAACTTAATATTCAAGATATGTAGGTAACTAATACATCTACATGAAACTCAAGTCTTTCCCTAATCAATAAGCAATCAAAGGACATGCACAAATAATTCACAAAAAAAAATGCAGACTGTTAATAACTTTATGAAAAACTATTCCAAGTTACTAATAACAAGAGAAATAAAAATCAAAATAACTTTGAAGTTTCACCTCATACCCAACAATCCATCTTGGAAGGGTTATAGAAATATAAGCACATGAATACATTATTGATGGAGCTGTGAATTGATTCAAATGTTCAAGAAAAAAATATGCAACTATACTATAATGTTTGGACTTTCTGTCCAGAGTTGTCACTGGTAGGAATATACTCCAAAGAGATCAAACCATAAGGTCCCTTACACACCAGAATATTAACAGAAGCAGTTTTCTGGTAGCAAAAGTTTGGAAATAAAATAAATGCCTATCAATAGGGCTATTACTAAATGAACTGTGATACATGAATATATTAACATATTCCTATGCTGTAAAAAAAATAAATATGAAGAATACAAAGTATGAGGATATGTGTGAACTGATGCAAAGCAAAGTAAGAGGAATCAAGAAAACAATTTTAACAACATCTACAACCAATATAAATAGAATAACAAAATTAAAAAAAAACCTGAACTCTGTGTCATTGTTTTGAATCAGTTTGGCTCTAAGGATAAAAATATGAGGAGGCACCTCTCCTATGCTACAAGGTTTTGTTGATGTGTTGATTAGTTTTGTTAAACTCCTTTTTTTATCTTTGATTCTTTTTTATTGTCATAAGAATGACCCATTGGTTAGATATTGCAGAAGAATACAGTTGGAAATTATGTTATTAAAACAAAATATATAAATGAAAACTAATAGATAGATAAATCATCCACTCCCTACTCTACTTTTAATAGACAAGGAAACTGAAACCTACAAAGGGGAAGTATATGCCCTAAATCACATAACTATATTTATACAAAGTTGCTTTCTTCAAGCCACAGCAACTCCAAAACCTTAGGGGGAAAAGAAGAAATTCTCAAAACTATGATTAATGTTACCTAAATTTACAGGGCAAGAAAATAGAATCTAGCTGGAAATTTTAAAATTCATGAAAAAAATTAGAGAAATTAAATATTTAGAACATGAACTCAAAATTCCCACTTCCAATTTACTCAACATAATGGGCACAAGAAAACTCAAGGACTTGTAACTAACTCTGGGTCTAGTTGTGGGCATCTCCTATGACCATCACCCTCACCTGAAGTCTCCTCAGCCTTTAAGAGTTGGCAGATTCTGATTCTCCATCAATGTCAAGGACCCAGAAAATGAGTAAAGGAAGAAGACAGGAGATGATGAATCTCAGAATGCAAGAGAAAGAAAAATATTGCCTGAAGTAGTGGAGACACTACAAAATCAGCTGAGGTAATTTCTTTCCCACCCCAAACCCCAGAGGGTACTCATGGACAAGGACCCAGGTCTAGCAAATTATCTTAAAAAAACATCCCAAGTAAAGTGATGTTATCTAGCAGCCCAACATCAGGGGTCTATGCAACACTGGAAAGGGAAAGAACCAAAGAATGAAAGAAGAACTGAGTTACGGTGACTAGAAAGGGTGAAAAGGCCAAAAGCTGAAGGCAGAAAGCTTGAATAAAAATCTAGCTCATAGATAAACCAAAGAAAGGAAGAATAGAAGCACAGAGCAAAGTGAACAAATGTTATATGAAGAAAGCCAAAATTACTCACTGAGAGAATCCTTCAGAGTCCATAGAGATATCAAGAAAATCCAGAATACTTCAAAAGAGAAATAAAATGTATTGAGGAAAAAATTCTAAGTGAATTAAAATCAGAGCTTTTTGGGCAGAATTAAAAAAACAACAACAACACAAGCAGCAGAGCAAAAGCAATAGGGAAACTGCTCCAAAAAAGACAAAGTGTTGAGAGAGAAAGAAAAAACAGATACGAAATAAAGATACTGAAGTAGGAGAAAAGTTATCAGAAGAAAATAAATAGGCAACAATCTTCACAGAACATAAGAATATCAGCCAAAGGTACAGCCTTGAAGAGTGAATGCAAAGAAAGTAGTATCATGGTTGTTAGAGAAAAATATGACCATTTTTTAATCTGATTGCCACCCTGTAGGAAATATTCAAAAATAATGGTCCAGAACTTCTGAATATGGTCAACCAAACCTTGATTGCAAAACAAACAGTAAATATGGGAAAGCAGGAGCAATGTGCTCAAATTCTAGAACACAATCTAGAACATAGACATTAAATTTCACTAACAAACAATACACTTTGAAAAGAGTTCTTCATGACCCTATTTTGGGGTTTTCTTGGCAAAGATACTGGAGTAGTTTGCCACTTCTTTCTCCAGTTCACTATGCCCATAAGGAAACTGAGAAAGATAAGGTTAAGTGACTTGCCCAGGGTCTCGTAGCCAGTCAGTGTTTGAGGCCAGATTTATACTCATGAAGATGAGCCTTCCTGATTCCAAGCCCAGTGCTCTATCCACTTATACACCTAGCTGCCCCATTCCAAATTCCAAAATTTACTCTAAATTGCAGGAGATAATGGAATAGTATATCCCAAAAATCAGTGGCTGTGTCCCCAAATGGCACATCCATAAACCTGAGCCTAAGTTATCATCAACAAAAAAAAAAGCATATTTTACATAAGAGAAGCATTTTAGGTGTTACTGCAAAAACAACAAAATAAATAAACTAAGGGCTTAGAAGAGTATTTGATTTTCAAACACTCTAAACAGTAGAAATGCATTAGGAAAAATAGGTACAATTTACATGCAAATATTAATAGCACTATGACTAGTATGACTGCTACTACTACTACTACTATACCTAACATGCTTACTATGTGCCAAACACTGTGCTAAACACTTTACAGTTATCTCATTTGATCCTTACAACAATCCTGGGAAGCAGGTATTACTATCCCCATTTTACAGATGAAGAAACTGAGGCAAAGAGCAGTTAAATGACTTACCCAGAATCATACAGATGACTCTAGGGCCACTGTTCTTTCCTAGGTGGCACAGCGGATGGAGTGTGGCCTGGAGTCAGGAAGACTTGAATTCAAATATAACCTCTTACTGTAGAGGCACTTACTAGCTGTGTGAGAACAACCCTTAAGCAGGTGCTATTATTATTCCTGTTTTACAAATGAAAAAGCTGAGTCGCACTTAGCTTACTATAGGCTAAATTGGAAAATAGGAGAGAAAACTTTTGACCACTTTCCTAAATGGGTGGGAAAAGAGAAGGGTCAAGACGTGAGAAGAAATTAGTCAACTGAAAAAAAAACAAAAAGAAATTAACATCTTAAATATAATATGAAAGGAGGTGGTCATACTCTCTTACCCTGACTGATGCAACTAAAGAAAGTAAGCAATAGGAAACAAAGGAAATGAGATGTCCATGTGTAAACAAAATACAAAGATGTAATTACATTGTTAACCCTTTACAAAGTATGAGTTATTCTGATGGAATTGGAAATCATTGACTTGTTGAAGATTTTCACCATTCTCCTGATGAACTAAAAAAACTAAGCCTGCATTGGAAAAAGTTGAGGTATGGAGCACCTTTGTGAATTGTGACCTATATACCTATTCCAGATGACAATTGGAGGAGAGACTCTCTCTCTCTCTCTGTCTCCCTCTCTCTCTCCCTCTCCCTTCCCTTCTTCCCTCCATTCCTCCCTCCTCTTTCATTGATCATGCATTTAGAAATCAAGTTATTTGCCTGGTAGAAGACACTGAACAGGGATATATACACAGACACCAGAAGTTAAGAAAATTATGGTAAGAAGTAGCTGAAAATAGCAGAGTCATGTATAGCTCTCATAATCTGGAGCTGAGCTGTGAAAAGGATAAGACCCAGGGAGCCTGGTGAGCAACTCATCCAACAGTGTTGCTGCAAGAGGTGTTGGAAGAGGAGAGAAATGTAAAACTACAGAAGAAGACAGCACTTTTGAAAGATCCGGGCCTGTGTAGTGACACAGAAGTGAATTTTCTTGGCCGTATGAATTTCCGACATGTGTGCCTATCAAGGTTATCAATCCAAGTTTGTGCTCCTTTTTCCAACTGACACTGCACCTTGTAGGATAGCAGGCCCCAGGTTTATAGGTGGCCTATCAACAGGGCTACAGCTTCTATTTTCACCATGTTATTTTAGTCAATGTCTTAGCTTTGAACTAATTTTTCCATTAGCTGACCATTAAGGTCAAATGCTACTATGGGACCTGGTGAGCTATAGGTTTAGAAGTATACATGGAGAATTCTTTGAACTCAAGTTTTAAAAGGGGAAAAAATAGTGTACATATCTTTGTATTTTATACATTGATGCCTCTTAAACTCCATTATCAGCTCCCATACTTTCTGTTAATACATTAGCTGTGCTAGTTTTAGAGGAAATCAGCTTTCTTTCATTATATAAGTAAATTCGAAGGACGGTTGGGGAGTTGTAGGTAAACACAGTAGGTGAGAGGAGCAAGTAAAATAGGCAAAATTGGATAACTTATTGGTTTGGAGACAGGAATAAAAATGAATACATAGGAAATAAATAGAGGAAAACATATATACAAATCATGATTTTAAAAGTGAATGAATTAAACTCTCCAACAGAAGAAAAGAGAGTTGGAGGTTGGGTTAGAAAATAAATAACCACCATAATCTTCTGAATAAAATAAACACATCTAAAAATAAAGACAATGAAATTGAAGCTCTAACATAAAAAGCAGGCATTATAAGTTAAACTAAAAATCAATAAGATCAAGATAGATAAGGTAGAACACTACATTATACATAAAGGAAACCCAGACAATGAACTAATATGAATATTAAAGGGAATAACCAACTGACATAACATCTAAAAGACAAATTTACTGAGTGACTAAAAATAAATCATAAAATCATGACTCTAGATTAGGTGAAGGTCATCTAGTCCAACTCTCTTATTTTAAAGATAAGGAAACTGAGCTCAAACTGGAAACTTAAGATGTAACAAATAGTAATTGAAAAGAGCAAGATTTGCACCTAGATCCTCTGACTCCAGAGTCAGTTCTCTTTTCATTATATTTATAACTATAAGCATACATAGTAACACAATAATTATAGAAGACTTTTAAAATTTTCCCTCTTTGACCCTGGCAAATCTAACACAGGCTTAAAGAAAACTGTCAATATGATTATATTGTTTGGGAATTTTGAACTATAAGATTTATGCTGTGTTTTGAACTGGAACATTAAAGAACATATTTTTTTTCTCAACATCAGATAGCTCCTGTATAAAAGTAGAGTATATGCTATGAAATGGAACAATTTTAAATAACTGTAAAAGGGCAGAAATATAAATTCTTCAGAAACAGACCTTAACATAATAAAAAGAAACGATGAGAAAGAGAATACAAACAAAAGATACAGATCTAAATGGAGAGCTGATATTAACATTCTGAATAGCCAATGGATCAAATAAAATAAATGTGAAAAATAATCATAAAACTGAGACAACAAAAACAGTATTTCTAGCATATTCCTTAAGTAGTCCCTAGAGGGAAAATTATAACTCGGAAAATACAATGTTAATAAAAAGGGAGAAAAAGAGGATTGATATATAGGGTACATAATTTTAAAACTATAAAAATCAACAAATTAATCCAAAATAGGCGTAAATATGGAATTTTAAAAATTAGAGGAGAAATAGATAATATGTTAGACAAAATAACTTTAGAAATGATATTCAAAACTAGAAGATGCTTCTCTGAAAATGCCTTCTAACTCTATTTATCCAATCCAAATTGCTCTCCTGAGCTCAAATCCCCCCTTGCCAGTGGCCTTTTGGCAGTTTGAGTAAGATATCCTGTAGGTATTTCAAACTGAACAAGCTCAAAGAGAACTCTTTCCACTCAAATATCTGTCACATTAGTTCAGAGCTCATCACCTTTGACCCGAATTATTGCCACAGTCTTCTAATTGGTCTCGCTAACTCAAGCTTTTCTCGACTCCAATCATTTCTCTATTCAGCTGCCAAAGTAATTTTTCCCTAAGGCATAGATCTATGTCTTCTCCCTACTCCAATAAATTCTAATCTTTTATTATTCAACCCAATGTTCTAGATTGTAAAGATCTTTTTTGATCCTGAGTCTCTCATCAGCTATCCTTCACAGTTTTATGTATCTGCAAATTTGATGAGCATGCTATCTGTGCCTTTATCTTAGCTGTGGATCAGAATGTTAAACAGCAAAGGGCTAACTGAACATAGCTCCCTGGGGACACTCAACTAGAGACCTCTGGCCAAGCTGACATTTAAACCATTGACTATTCTTTGCACTCAGCCATTCCACCAGTTCTTAACCCATATAATTATATGATTGTCCATTCACATCTCTGTCTTTCTCACAATAATTATATGAGGTACTTTATGAAATTCTTCTCTAAAACATAGGTAAGCTATATCCACAGTATCTCCTTCATCTATTAATTTAGAAACTGTCAAGAAGGAAATAAGATATGTCTGGTTACTCTTTTCATAAGATCATAGGGGAAGGGAAGGGACCTTGGTGGTCATCAAGTTCTACTTTCTCAGTTTACAGATAAGATTGAAGGTCAGTGTAAGTGACTTGCACAGGGTCATACAGCAAATACATGGCTTAAACAGGGTTTGAACTGAGGTCCTATTGACTTCAAGTCATCCACTGTATCCACAGCAGCATCTCTTTTTTTATGTAGTCAGATTGGTTCTTTGCCATTATTCCTTCTTTTCATATAAGATCACTAACCTTTTCTTTAATGATCTATTTCTCTAGAAAATTGTAATCAGTCCCACTGGTCTATTATTTATAGACTTTCTTCTCTTCTCTTATTTTTTAAAAATCAGAACAGTTGCTCTCCAGTCTTGTGACACCTCTTCTGTTGTTCACCATTTTTCAGTGTCTTTACTAAGGGCTCAATAATTACATTTGCTATTTCCTTAATTCCCTGAGGATGTTATTTCTTTGGGCTAAGTGACTTGAGTTCACCAAGGGCAAGTAGGTTGTCTCATACTATTTCCTTATATTTCTTGGGTATCAACTACCTGTTAACTCTTTTTTTCTGTTATTTCTAGAGCAAAGGTAATTTTCTTTTGAAAAGAAGAGCACATTTCCCTTTACAGTCAGTTATCATATCCCCATGCTCCCAATTAAAACACTTACTTCTCTACTTTGAGCCTCTTGTATTCCCAATATCTACCTTAAAAACTCCCACAGCCTTATTTTGTAAACACATTCTGTATTTTAACATTCCTAATGTTATTTTATAGCACTGTCATATTTTTATTTTCACCCTCTGCTATATGCTCTTGTTTCCATCTTCTACTTCTTAGAATTTAATATTAAATTTAAACTTCCAGGAGCCAAGATGGTGGAGTGAGCAATAAATTATCATAACTCTCCCATATTGACCTCCAAACAACCATAAAATAGCAACTCAAAACAAATCTTGGAACAGCAAAAAGATGGAGTGAAACAGTCTTTGAGCTCAAGAAACTTGGAAGATTGACAGGAAAGCTTTGCCTTATTTGTGTAAAAGGGGAGGATAGTCCAGGAAGCATCCCAGCAAGCCCCACATTAGCAAACCAATGGTAGATCCTGAACCCCAGGGCAGTGGAGCGAGCAAGCACCAACACCAAAATCCTCTGTGTGCCTCAACATAGTCAGGAGACCAGGTAAACTCCAGCTCTGGCAGCCAGACCACCATGAGTTTCAGTGTAGTCCCAGGAAATGCAGAAATACCCCTCCAACCTCAGTACACCCCAAACATGAGCATTAGGACCCCAATTCAGCATCAGGTAAGCTGCCAGATTCCTACATCCTCCAGCAGGGCCAGCCAAGCCCCACCCTACCCCCTCAGCACAGCGCCAGATGTGAGGGTCCCCTGTGGATCTCAGGGCAACATCAGTGCAGTTAGAGACTGTAGCCCCTGGCATAAGAAGCCTAAGACAGTGCCTCTTCCACACTGAGAACTGCACTCAAATTTAAAAGAAAGGAAAAAAATCTCCCCAAAATAAGCAAAAAAACAACCAAAGAATAGAAAGTTGTTATGGTGACAGGGAAGATCAAGACACAAACTCAAAGGAGGACAACAATGTCAAAACACTTATGGGCAAAACTCCAAAGAAAAATAGGAAGTAGTCTCAAGCCCAGCAAGAACTCATGGAAGAACTCATATGAGAGGCAGAAGAAAAATTGGGCAAAGAAATTAGAGTGATATAGGAGAATTATGAAAAAAAAATTCAGCAGCTTGAAAAAAGAAAATAACTGAGTAAAAAGTAGAATTGCCCAAAGGGAAAAGAAGATACAAAAATCCACTGAAAAGAACAACTCCTTAAAAAGTACAATTGCCCAAATGGAAAAGGAAGTAAAAAAACTAATGGAGGAAAACAACTCCTTAAAAGTTAAAATTGGGCAAGTAGAAGCCAATCACTCTATGAAACATTAAGAATCAATTGAACACATTCAAAAGATCAGAAGTCATGGAAAATGATATTTCAGAAGACAAAGGAGGTAGGACTATAACCAAGAAACTTACCTGATGAAATTAAGGATAATAACATCAGGAGAGAAAATAGTTATTCAATGGAATAGAAGGATTTCAAGCTTTCATAAGGATAAACCAGAATTAAACCAAAAATTGATCTCTAATATTAAGACCCAAGAGAAGTATAATCAGGTAAACAGGAAAAGGAAACCTAAGGGATTCAATAGAGCTAAACTCTTTACATCCCTACATGGAAAGATGACATTTTTAATTCTTAAAAATTGTATCACTAATGTTACAGCTAGAAGGAACATGTATAAATAGAGGGTACAGGTATAAGGTAAATTTGAAGGAATGATATAAAAATAATTGTGAGATGGGTAAAAGGAGTACACTGAGTGCAAAAGGAAGGGAGAGGTAAAATAGAATAAATTATTTCAAATGAAGAGGCTCAAAAGATCTATTGAAATTATAAAGAAACTGAGTCAAAATTATAAAAATACAAGCCATTCCCCAACTGACAAATAGTCAAAGGATATGAACAGGTAGTTTTCAGATAAGGAAATAAAAGCTATCTATAGTCATATGAAAAAATGCTCTGGATCATCATTGGTTAGGGAAATGGAAACAGAGGTACCACCTCACATCCATCAAATTGACTAAGATGACAGAAGAGGAAAATGATAAACTTTAGAGAGGATGTAGGAAAATTGGTATACTAATGCACTGTTGGTGGAGTTGTGAACTGATCCAACCATTCTGGAGAGCAATTTGGAGGGCAACCAAACTGTGCATACCCTTTGATTCAACAATACCACTACTATGCCTATATCCCAAAAAAGATTATTAAAAGAGGGAAAGGACCTACATATGCAAAAATATTTGTAGCATTTTTTTGTAGTGGCAAAATATTGGAAACTGAGGATGCCCATCAACTGTGGAATGACTGAATGAGCTAAGGTATCTGAATGTAATGGAATAATATTCTGCCATAAGAAATGATGAACAGGCAGATTTCAGAAAAACTTGGAAAAACTTGTATGAATTGATGCAAAATGAAATAACCAGAACCAGGAAATCATTGTATATACTATCAGCAGCATTGTGTGATGATCAACTATGAATGACTCAGCTCTTCTCAGCAACATAATGATCCAAGATGAGTATAAACAACTTAAAAAAGAAAATGATATCCACACCCAGATAAAGAATTGATGGACTCAATGAAGATCAAAGCATATTTTTTCCACTTTATTCTTTTTTCATGATTTTTTTCCTTTTGATCTGTTTCTTTTTTCACAACAAATGACTAATAAAGAAATATGTTTTACATGATAGTACATATATAATCTATATCAAATTGCCTGCCATTTTAGGAAGAGGGGAGGAAGGGACAAAAATTTGGAAATCAAAATCATGTAAAAATGAATGTTAAAATTGTCTTGACATGTAATTGAGGGGGTAATACCATTAAAAGATAAATATTTGGGCATATATATTTAAATATCTCTTGGTTGATAAGCTCCCTGTGTATTTTCATTGATTTCTTCAGACATTTCCTGCTTTTCTTCTTCTTCATAAATATTTCCCTTTGTATCTTCAGAATTTGATTCTTGAGAGTTTCTCATCCCTCTTGGGCTGACTTCCACAATGGAATTTTGGTCCACTTTGCTTTACTTCACAAAGGACTTCCCTTACAATAACCTTATAAATTAGTGCAAAGATGATTTTGTCCCTTTTATAGAGGAGGGAACACAGGCTCAAGGCAAGTTAAAGTCAGAGTCAAAACTCAAATCTCAAATTCTTGATTTCAGGATAAATGCTCTGTCCATGCTTCAAAAGGAGAGTGGAAGATAATCTGACAACTGAGGGAGTTGCTTTATTGGTATCAAAAGGGAGAAAGGTCAGAATGGCCTGAAATTACAGTGTGGTCAAACTACAGATTGCCCAATGGTGGAGAGTCTTGGAGACAGAGGTGCCTAGATCATGATGGGCCATCAGTGCTTCTAATTTTTCTTTAGGTGGAAGAACTGGGGAGCAGAGCCACGATGGTGGAATAAAAGCATGGACCTGCTAGAGCTCTCCCCCTAAACCCAGTCAAATACCGTGAAAATGACTCTAAACAAATTCTGAACCTGCAGGACCCACAGAATGATGAAGGAAAGCAAAATCTCCAGCCCAAGACAGCCTGGAAGATTAATGGGAAGTATCTATCACACCAGGCTGGGAGCAGAATGCAGTCCAGAGTGGGCCATATCAGCATAGATGAGACTTCAGCAGACCTCAGGGGAACTGAATCACTGGTACTTGTACCAGTTTCCAAACTTCACAGCCCCAAAATGCCAAAGAGAAATTGGAAGGTCAGTGGAAAAAAACCTGTCGGACCTGTGTGAAATAGTGCAGTGGTCTGGCCCCAGGCCTGGGCTGCAGAGGGGTTTGAGGAGTCTGCAGCAGTTGCAGTAGCAGCAGGAGTTATTCCTAGAACTCTAGGCCCACAAATTGTGGGGGGAATCAAGTGGCTGACAGTACATCCTCCTACTCCCACTGGAAGCAGAGAATTACCTTGATAAAAAGCTCAGAAGTCAAGTGATTGACTGGAAAAATGAGCAAAAACAGAAAAATATCAGACTATAGAATCTTACTTTGTTGACAAGGAAAATCAAAACATACAACCAGAGCCAAAGCCTCCAAGAAAAATATGAATTGGTCTCAGGCCATGGAAGGGCTCAAAAAAGATTTTGAAAATCAATTTTTAAAAGTAAAGGAAAAATTGGGAAGAGAAATGAGAGTGATGCAAGAAAATCATGAAAAATGAATCAACTGCTTGCTAAAGGGGATCCAAAAAATGCTGAAGATAGTAACACTTTAAAAAATAGACTAACCCGAATGGTAAAAGAGATTCAAAAAGTCAATGAGCAGAAGAATGCCTTAGAAAGCAGTACTGGTCAAATGGAAAAGGAGGTCTAAAAGCTCACTGAAGAAAATAATTCCTTAAAAATTAGAATGGAGCAGATGGAAACTAATGACTTTATGAAAAATCAAGAAATTATAAAGCAAAACCAAAAGAATTAAAAAAAATAGCAGACAATGTGAAATATCTCACCGGAAAAACAACTGACCTAGAAAAGAGATCCAGGAGACACAAATTTAAAATTATTGGACTACCTAAAAATCATGATTAAATAAAGAGCTTAGACATCATCTTTCATGAAATTATCAAGGAAAACTGCCCTGATATTCTAGAACCAGATGGTAAAATAGAAATGGAAGGAATCCACTGATCACCTCCTAAAAGAGATTCCAAAAGGAAAATTCCTAGGAATATTGTAGCCAAATTCCAGAGCTCCCAGGTCAAGGAGAAAATATTGCAAGCCACCAGAAAGAAACAATTCAAGTGCTGTAGAAGCAATTAGGATAACACAAGATCTAGAAGCTTCCACAATAAGGGATTGGAGGGCTTGGAATATCATATTCCACAGATCAAAGGAGCTAGGATTAAAACCAAGAATAACCTATCCAGCAAAACTGAGTATAATACTTCAGGGGAAGGAAAAGAAGTTAGAACTCAAAATTTTAAAAACAAATGTTAAAAATTGTTTTTCCATGAAACTGGGAAATAAGACATACAGGCAATGGGGTATGGAAATCTATCTTATCCTGTAAGAAAATAGAGGGGAAGGGGATAAGAAAAGGGAGAGGTGTGACAGAAGAGAGGACAGATTAGGGGAAGGGGTAATCAGAATGCCCATTGTCTTGGGGTGAGTGGAGGCAAGAGATGGGGAGAAATTTTGGAACTCAAAATCTTGTGGAAATGAATGTTTAAAATTAAAAATTAATTAATTTTTTTAAAATTAAAATAAATAGAAGAATTAAATTACCTGTGGTGAGTATCTTGGGCCCTTCCAGATTTCATTTTTTCAGGGGAGTATCAATGAATAAAAGTTGCAAAGAGAAAGATTTGGACCCAATATAAGGGGAAAAATTTCATTACTATCTAGAGCTCTAGAAAAATGAAATATGCTCTCTTGATAGATAATAAAACTCCCTCACCCTGGACTGGGATGCATTCTTATTGGGTAAAGACTTGGACTAGGTGATCTCTCAAGTCCATTGCAATACTAGGTTTCCAGGATTCTATGAACAATTCCCAACAAACATGTCCCTGGACATCTTACTATATCCTTAAGAAAATTTTGTTCCCATAGAAGTGGAGAATCAGCAGCTAAGATAAAGTGAGAAGGGCTTACCAAAGGTGACTTGGACTTGGTGAAGCATAGGTTTGTAAGGCTAGCTTTCCTCAGGCTGATATTCATTCTTTAGTCCTTGGCATAAGCTGCCACCAGGTGGATTGTGGTGTCTTAATCATAAACTTCAAAATTCAAAAAGTCAGGGTTCCCTTAGCATTGTTTACTCAGAGAGAGGGTAGCATCATTTCTCTCTCAATTATTCCTTTTAAATAAAAATATAATATTAACAGGTAAGCAAAACATTAACCATTATTATCATAAACATTAAGTGGCAGTATGATGGTTTTAGATTTAGCGTCTGAAAGACCTGGATTCAAGTCTTGTCTCTGAAACTTACTAGCTATACAAACATATCAAGAAGTCACTTAAATCATAGATCTTTATAGTATTTAGACATCATGAACATTCTGTAAGTAGAATATTATGTAATTTTGGGCAAGCTTTCATTAAATTCAAAAAATATTTCACTAACTGCCTCTTAAATACCTGGACAGAAGATGAGAAGTAAAAGAACCATGGAAGGCTTCATAGTGTACTTGAAACCTGAGTTAACTTATAAAGATGAAATGATTACCTATAGGTGATGGAAAAGGGTCAAATTCATCCCAGTTATGAAGGACAGCATAGTCAAAGTCAGAAAAAGGAGAGAGGAGGAAAGGAATAAAGAAGGAAAAATGGCCTGGATTTTTCTGGAATGTAGAGTGTGTTAAGGAAAATTATGTGATAGGTTGGAACCAAATTGTGGAAGTACTTGATGATAGAATCAGAATTTCAGAGTTCCAGAGTTAGAAGGGACCTCCCTGATCATCTAGTCAAAAGTGCACCCTCCCCAAAGTAATTATACACTACAAGTGCCCGACAAGTGGTTATCCAACCTTTGCTTGAAAACTTCCAAAGAAAAAAATGAAACTCATAATAATCCATTCTATGGACATAAGCCATTCTACTTTCATCTAGCTCTAATTATATGGAAGTTTTGGTTTTTTTTGGTTTGGTTTGGGATTTTTGGTTACCACACCAAAACATTAACTTAAGGAAAGTTCCCTAGAACCTCCAGATTTTTTTCAGACAAACTAATGCCAACCATGCTTCCCTAACTTTGTACTCTTGAATGTGATTTGGAGAGGAGAGGGGAGAGGAAGAAGGGGAGGGAGAAGGAAGGAGGGAGGGAGAGCAAGTTCTTCCAAGTTGCCAATCTCTATTCTAAGTACTGGGGTTATAAATATATAAAGAAGGCAGTACCTGCCTTCAAGAAGCTTACATTTTAGTAGAGGAGAAAACACATATGAGTGTAGGCCAGGAAAGTATGTTTCGGTTTGTGAAGTCATAGAAATGATGAGCCAAGCCAAAGAGGAATCAGTTGACACAGTGATAGTGATCACTATTCCCAGAGTAACAGGTAGAAAGGGGGTCTTCATTGAGAGTGGCAAAAGCAGTGAGAAGATAAGGAAATAGGCTAGATGGATGGTCGATTCTTCATTGTAGATTGGGAAATTGTGGATTATAACATTGTCTTGGATCTAAAGCTAACAATAAATAGTGGAACATGTGTGTTTGAACTGGCCATCTCACTGTCTGACAGAATGGCCTAGAATGTTGGATCCAGAGGTTAATTAATTGTCACCCAGGGTAAAATTCCTTAAGGTCGTCCAGGAGAAAGTTTCATAGCTAGACAGATGATAAATAGGAGACTAGGGTAGATGGTCAGGTGATGATATGGAGGATGACTTGACATTTATCCCTATTAGATTTCATCTTATTTGATTGAGTCCAATGTTCTCACCTGCCATGATCTTTTTAAATCCTGTCTCTACCACACAACATAAGAACTACCCCTCCTAGTTTTGTTTCATCTGAAAATCTTACAAGAGTGCCACTTGTGCCTTTATCTATGCCACTGACAATAATATAAAGTTTCAGTGGAGCAACTTTTCCCTGGGTCATTCCTCTGGAAACCTGCTGCTAAGGTGACATAAAGTCATAAACAATTAGAGTAATAAATTAATCCAACTGTACTATCTGGATATAGTTTTCCATATTTTTCACTAGAACAGGATAATATACCTATAAAACTCTCTACTAAAATCTGGGTAAACTATAGCTATGGTATTCCTGTGGTTTGGCAGGTTAGTAATACTGTTTTTTTTTTTTTAAGGCAATAAGGATGTAAGCCCCCTGGGGTCAGGTGCTTTTTTCTTTGACTCTCCAGCATCTAGTACAGAATGGATGTCTGGCAACTCCAGTTCTTCATGAAGTCTCGTGGGCTCTTTCTAATTAGTGCTTCCTTTTCTGGTTCATTTAACCATTTCTAATAATCCAATTTAGAAACTTCCCATGAATCACTGGCAAGCTCATTGGTCTATAGTTTTCAGACTCTGTGGAAATCTTTTTTTGGAAATGGAAGCATTTCAGAAATTGGAATATCTATATTTCTCCAAAATTGTAATAGTTTCTTCCTTCTTTTTAACATCCTTCAAATATCCTAGACAGCCGTTCAGCATATTTATCAGCTCTTTTCATACCTAAGATGTAATTCATCTAATCGAGGGGAATTGAATTTATCAGGGGAAGGTAGAGTTTACCATCTCCTTATTCATTTGCTTATCAGACCTCTGTTACCAATTTTATTCTGCCCTTTCTGTTAAATTTTCCTTGGCAAGAAAAAACAAGCAAAATTAAAGCTGAGCAGTTCTGCTTTGTTTTTTAGTTATCAATATCTCTCTACCTAAAAGAGTTGCTTTGTCCTTTCTTTAATCTTTCTCTTTTTCCTAAGTTACCTTGTTGTCTTTAGCTTTCCTTTCCAGTCTTGGCTTTTTCTAGACTCTGGACGTATTGATCTTATTCTTACAGCACCAAGCCATTCAATATGTCTTTGAAGAATCCAAATTTATCAGTAGAATTTCTATGCATCTATAGCAGTCTCTTCATACAGTTTCCATTTTTTTCTCCTAAGACCAGGTGTTTTAATTTATTTGGCAGTCCTTGGGAAACTGCCAAAGGTTTTTGAGTTAGCTGAATATATGATCAAAATAGTACATTTGCACAATTATTTGGACATTAATGTGAAGGGATCTAGGCTGATTGGCATCAAAACTACTTCCAGGCATTTTCTTCAATTGTCAACTATGGGACTTTATCAAGAAAGTAAGAAAGGAAACAAACATTTATGAAGCTTACTATATGTCAGGGACTGTGCTAAATGCTTTACAAATATTAATCTCATTGGATCCTCACAACAACCCTGCAAGGTAGATGCTATCATTATCCCTATTTTACAGCTGAGGAAAATAAGCACACAACAGGTAATTGACTTGACATAGGTCATACAGCTAAAAAGTATCTGAGGCTAGATTTGAACATAGGGCCTCCAGACTCCAGACTACTTGATCTTCACAAACATTCTAGTTGCTTTGTTTAGGCTGTTGACAGGTAAGAGGGGCTCATGTAGAATTCTAGCATTACTGGTCATCTAGTGGATCCTTGCTGAATCCTGCATTCCTGGATGCTTTAACTCACCTATTGGCCAAAATATAAATAGAAAATATAGGGGATATACTAACAGGAAGAGAGATAATGCAGTCACTCTGATTTTAATCCTGCCCTAACATCCCAATGTATCTATAGCCTGTGAGGATGATGCTACTCTGACCTGACTTCTCCCTGGAAGGGCCTCCAAAGTCTTCCACCTCTACTTTCAGACACAACAAACTTGAATAGGAAGGGTTATAGAAAGAGGTAGCAGCAGGCTTAGGATTAGGAGGAAGAGGAACTTGGCAGAAGATGAGTAGTGCCCATGTACATTCTTTCTAACTGGAAAACTGAGGTCTTGGAAAGAATGAGATAGATTGTCTTAATGTTTTGTTTTGTTTTGTTTTTATTTTGCCCTCAGGAGTGGGCAGGAGAAGAATGAGGGGAAAGAGATGAGAGGATGATTAATAGGTTGTTCTGGTCTTGTGACCTCTCCTGTTGGATAACATTGACCTCATCTGCCTTTCCTCTTCTTTTCAGGACCTGGGATCTAAACCCATCTTTCACCATGAGAATTTCATTCCTTCTCTTCACTGCTTTATTCACCCTTTTCCAGACAGTACCAGGTAAAGTACCTGATGAGAGCCCGCACTAATTGGACCATCATTTTAGCCAGTGGGCCCATCACTCCCAGGTGATAGTTGAAATGGAAAATTGATAAAGAAAGCTGTTTTGAAGGAGTGTTAGGGTTGTGTCTACCCTGGACCCAAACAAATGATTGAAAAGTGGGAAAAGTTCACTTAACTGGTTATATTTATGTAACAGTTCTGATCTCTTTTCAATGGGCTGGATAATTTGAGTTTATTCAAAGATTCAAGTATTTAATGGCTTCAGATTCTCTTTTGCAGGCTTGAGATTTCTATTGAGTAGGGTAGAATGGAAGCTAGAAGGGACAATAGAAAAGAAGCAGGGAGAAAGTCTCTCCTCCCCTTTGACTCTTCCTGCCAAAAGGAAGACTTAAGCATATGTAGGTCCTTGGACTCCTGAAGGTGCCTTTCTTCTCTACACATGATCAGTCTCTCTTCTAACAGGAAGACTCAAGGTTCTTACTGTGGTCTACTTTGGCAATGAAACACACATCCCATGTAAGAAATCATATAGCCACCGAGACAAAATTGGCTTGCGCAGCCAATGTTTTCTTGACTAACAGAATGAGTGAGCAAAGACAACCCATCTGTGTGGTCTCACTTTCTTTATGAAGAACAGTTTTTGAAGTAATTATGTGTATGTGTATATATACATACATATGTATACATGATAATACGTACATTTATACACATTTATATAACAATATATATGACAATATAGTGAGGAGAATAAAAATAAAACTGTTCCTTTTTGGGGAGAGGGGCTTGCAACCAAAATGAGTGACGAAGCATCAGTGGTTTTAGTACGGTGGTGGGAGCACTGGATTAAAACCAGAAGAATAGTATTCTAATTCTGACTCTAATACTTAATTCCTTGGCAACCATGAACAAATCACTTTCCCTTGTAGGTTTATGCTTTGTAGAATGCCCATCAGAAAAGGCTTTAGAAGTCCTCTAGTCCACTCTATCCTCCACAATTTTACGGATAATGAAATTGAGACTCAAGTAAATTAAGTAATTTATCCAAGGCCACACTGATAATAAGCATCCAAGATGGGATTTGAATTGGGACCTCTGACTACTGAGCTAGTGGTCTTTCCACTGTACCATGATGCCTCTTTGATAATACCTATGATCCTATCTCATTCTAGATCTCAAAACAGCCCAGGGCCTCAAATTCCACATCTGTAAAATTAGGGAGTTGGAGACGATTTCCTCTGAGCCCAATCTGGTGCCTTCCAGCTTCAGAGCTATGATCCTATGAACTTTTAAATGAATGAATAAATAAGCAAGGTGTCCCCATTATGTTCACCTTCAGTAGGTCACAGCTTGGTGGTTCAGTCTAATATACATGGGTACCATTAATACATGCAAAAAATAACATGACTTTCCAGACTAAATGGTCCCAATCTCCCCTTGTGCCTCTCTACAAGTAAGTCCGTGATTTCAGATCCTAGTAAACTCAAAGATTTAGAACTAGAAGGGACTTTAGACAAATCTAATTCAATCTTCTTTATAACGATGGGAAAGCTCAAGTACAAAGAGAGGGAGTGATTTGTCCATATTTGCACAACCAATAAGTAATTAACTAGGTTTTTAATCCATGTCCTCTGATCTCAAATTTGGTCTCTTTTCACTATATTAGGTTTTCTTCCCTCAGTAACTCTTATGTGACCTGGGAAGGGAGTCAAATTTTTCCTCCTCCCCTTGCTCCTAAGTTAGAACCCTCTATAATCTAATAAAATGTACTGACCAGTGTCAAAGGGAGATGAAGTGTTAGGTAGTATATGAAGGCTGTTAAGCTTTCCCTACAAGATACTGACACTCCTCTACCCACACACTGCCTACCTGTGCCAGAAATTTTCACTGCCCACTCCCATGTGTAGGATATAGAACTATTGGGATTGGTTCCTGTAACATAGGAATAATAGGTCAACCTGAAGTGTAGTACTGAAAACTGACTTCCTTGATGAGCCAGTGTTATTGCTCTATTATTGCTTATTTACTGCCTGGTGCCTTGGCTTAGACTGAATCAAGTTTGGATTTTGGGGCTATTATCTTGCTTAACCCCTTCTTGCTACAATGTCTTTCAGGTTTCTGAATGCTTGCTTGCCCTAATTCTTTCATATACGTGTGTGTGTGTATGCATACATATAAATGTATATGTGTGTACACACATATATATAAATATATAATATGCATGTATATGTATATTTACATATGTATATATATATATACATTTATATACTTTCACAATCTTTGCTGTATTAAAAATAGCTCCAGATTTGGAGCGAAAAGATCTCAGTTACCTAACTGTGTGTCATTAAACAAGTCTCTTCCCTCTCTGGGCCTCAACTTTCTGGTCTGTAAATGGATTAAATGAACCATCAGTTCCTTTCTAGCTCTAAAGCTAATATCCTACAATCTGTGCTGTCCCTGTCATGGGCTTGCTCACCCCAAGATTGACTCTGTTAAAAAAAACTTATATCCTTACCCCATTTACAGATCTTCTGCCTGGCTTCCCAACCCCTGTCCTTGTCCATGTGGCTGGTATTATCTGATCCCCAACTACTGCAACCAGCGATAATAACCAGCTCTAGCCCTACTATGACTCTTTCAAGCCTGTCTCCCTGCTATGACCAAGCAACTATAGCCACCCATAGTCTGTTACTGATAATGGGTCTACTTGGGGAAAGTGGTGTGTCGTATGGCCCTCATTAAGAAGCTCCAGCTGAACCAGAGGATCTTCCATCCTCCCCAGGACTGGTTTCAACTTCAGACACTTGCTGAGCCTCTTTTTCTTTGTGCAGGGAGCGCTAGGGGGTTCTCTTATGAGAGACCCTGTTATCTCCGGGGGGGAGTCTGCCTAAAACGAGGAACACCAGGATGTATGCCTTTCAGGGGACCCTGCCGAGAATTTACTGTTTGCTGCAAAAGGAAAAACTGAGAAGCATCTGCACAGAAGAATCCTGTAAATGGAGGCCTGCCGGAATCCTAGAAGTTATGCTTATTCTTGGCTGAATAAAAACAAATTGATGTCCAACTCTCAAAGAGCCATTAACATGTCCTTAGGTTTGGATGCGGGGAGAAAGAAAACCTTTCTTCAATTTAAGTGGCTGTGTGGGTGGGAAGGGGAAACAATTTCTTCTGTAGAATTGAAAAGCTTGGGAAAGGAAGAAATAGGAATTTATGGAATTTCTATATATAAAAATAGATATGAATGAAACAAGTATTTATTAAGTACTTAATGTTTACCAGTTCTTTTCTGAAGAACTTTGGAATTGATTGGGTTATGTGGGAGAGGCTGACAAAGGGATGCCCAACAGGTTGTGTCTGCACCAAAGAAGGCAAAGAATTGAAGTACCTAGAAAGAAACGTGAAGTGCACAAATTTAGGGAATCCACCCCCAATGTTCACACAGGCAATTTGTGCCCAATCCTATGGTAAAACATTCCAAATTCCTATTGGTCTGATCAGCTATCGCTATCAGCTATAACTTGACTCTAATACAGTGATGTCATTTCTGGTCCTCTTCAAGAACAAAGGACAACAACCAACTTGTACCAGGCACTGTGATAAGCAAACAACAAATATATCTCATTTGATTCTCACAACTACGCTGCAAAGTAGGTGCTACCATGATTAAGTGACTTGCCCAGGGTAACACAGCTAGCAAGTATCTGAGGCCACACAGATTTGCATCTTCCAGACCCTAGACCCAGAGTTCTATCCACTGTGCCACCTAGCTACCTCCAGGTGGGGACAGAGATACGTGGGCCAATAAGAGGTGTCAAACACAGAGCCCGCAACACTCCAGAGTGTAGGTTGAATTAGATTAAAATGTAATTGGGAAATATTTAACAAAATGAATGAAAATACAATTATTTTAAAATTAAGTCAATATGTGACCCATAGAGACCCTTATATATGGATTAGTGGCCTTTGTTTCCATTTGAGTTTGACACCACTGGTCTACAAGATCATACACGTAAATAGATTTGGAATTGGGTGGAAGCAAGGAGCCAGGATTAATTCTTCTCTTTCAATCTCAAGTGGGGAGTGGGAGGGGAAAAGTCCTAGGTTTTTATCCTCAGTCCCGTACCGCTTAGCATTTTAATCTATGACTTGAATAGAAGGAATATTCATTGAATTTGTACACAACACAAAATTTAGAGAGAGAGCTAACGCAGTAGATGATGGAATCAATATCTCATTGGCTAGAATTTAGGGCCATATCCATTAGGATCAAATATGATAAAGATAAATGTTAAGTTGAGTTGGAAATTGACTTCACAAATACAAAATAGGGGAACAATGTAATAGTTTATCCAAAAAAAGATCTTGGGGATTTTAATAGAGTATAAGCTCAGTATGAGTCAACAATATGACATGACAGAAAAAGACAATTCATATAGTGATGTATAAGAGGCATAGTGTCCAGGACAAGGGAGATGATGTTACCATTGTAATCTGTCCTCTTCAAAACACATTAAGAATATTGTGTTCAGTTCTAGACACTTTAAGAAAGGACGCTGATAAGCTGAAAATGTCCAGAGGATAATAACAAAAGACATTGAGATCATATCACACAATGACTTGAGGGACCTGAGGATGTTTAGCCTGAAGGAGAAATAATTTAGTGGGGATGTGATAACTGACTAAGAATTTGAAGAGCCATCATAGGTAAGAGGGATTAAACTTAGACTCAAAAGAGAACTAGGAACAAGAGAAGGAAAGGAACAAATTTAAGCTTGATGTCACATAAAACTTTCTAAAAATTGGAGTTACTTAAAAGTAGAACAAGCTGATTATCTATTACTAAGAAAGAGGCCCTTAAACAGAGAGCGGACAACTATGTATCAGGTAGGTTGTAGAAAAAAGTCTTATTTGGTAGGACAGATTGGGTGAATGGTCCTTTCCAATTCTCAAGTTTTGTGTATGACAGCAAAAGTCCTTGGAATCTTCTCTCACATTCCAGCCCCTATCAGAATTATGCCTAAAAGGGAAACTGAGGACCCTTAAGACTGTCCTACCATCTAAGGAACAAAGATTTCACAAATTCGGACTCATATCAAAAGGAAACAATAAATTGTTTCATGACTCTACTTTCAGGACTGACTTCACTCACACCATCCCGGGGAGATTTTTGTTTACTCTCCTGAACATCCACACAGAGAAACCCCACATTCTTTCTTTAAATCACCATACTCAAGCCCAAAGTGAGAAAACATTAAAAAATACTAAAATTAATTCCAAGTAGGGGAAAGGGGAGTCACAATGATAGTGATGTCAAAAATAAGATTCCATAACTGTGAGACTTGGCAGTGTAAAGAAAGGATTGCTTCTGACTCATATTGTTCACTTTGGAGAAAAGTGCAAACAAAAAACATGTTGCATTCCTCCTCCTTTTTTTGTTTCTGTCACTTATACAATGACATACCCTATGGTATTAAGTTATTTGTTTTAGTAGAATCTCATTCATTGCAATATACTGAACAGGAGAAAGGTGATCCCAACAGATAATTTTAGTTTCTGGGAAAGTTAGTCAGGTATCTTCTCCAAGCAAAGTAGCTTTTTGAGAAATCTGAAATACTTTATCATTTTGGAGTTTGGAGGACTCGGACTTTTTTCCTCTATTAAAGTGATGCTAGTCCCATGTTTTTAAATTTTGTGTAACTTCATGACAACCATTGTGGTTATGGTAAAGCAGGGTGGGGAGGAGTGGTTACTGGATAAATTCCAAACAAAAAAAACCAAAAACCACTAGACTCAGCTTTCTCTATTCATTATGATACTCACATTATGGTCCATTGTGTGTTTACTTTTACTTGTATATTAAAAGTCCTTTATGAGGCTCCCTACTCTTTATTCCTAAGGCAATGTCTACATGAATGAACCATGAACTAGGGAATTGTAAGATTTAGTCTCCACTGAGCATTGTGGTTTATTCTAATTAGTAGTAGAGGACTGGACTTATGATCTTCCCACTTAACAAGATTCAGAAATATTATCAGTCTCTCAGCAGACCAGAAACTAGGCCACCCAGAGATATTGACCAAACTGTCTATTTCAGGGTCTATGTATCATTGCCAGCCTGGATACCCACAAACATGTGCATTTCCATATACAAATAAGAAAATTACATATAAAACCCCTCATCATAATATCATACATTGTTATATATATATATATATATATATATATATTATCTCAAAATTCTATAATAATTCACATCCACCAGTTTAAAAGATCCTCTTTATATGTCTTCTTCCTCATTGTGTGTGTATCCTTCCTCAGTTCCGTCTGTTCAATTCATTTTAAAATGTTATGATCCTTTTTTCTTATTTTTGATATCACTATCATTGTGACTCCCCTTTCCCCTTCTAATACCCCACCTCCTAGTTAAGAAACAAAAATCACAAAAACCCCTTATAACAAATATAGGTAGTTAAAAACAAATCCATAAATTGACCATGTTCTAAAATATGTGTCTAAAACTGAACTTTGAGTCCTCCACTCTTTGTCAAATTGTGGATAGCATTATTCATCCTTAGTTCTTTAGTGTCACAGTGTGTCATTGACTAGGGTATAGGGTGTGCTTGGGGAAGACTGGTACCTGTGGTGTGATGGCTGCCAAGACCTTTTCTGAGATGCTTTCTAACTTTGGTGTCTACCAGTTCCACCCAACTCTCACCAGTGGCTCCAAGAAATTGTAGTATGTGCAGAAGCCACACCACCATAAACTGTTTTGGCAGACAGGCTAAAACCAGGTTGAGGGTAACCAAAAGGTCTCAAACTCATTGGTGAGTTAGGGGGTGTCTGCCTCAAGCATGTGAAGATTTCCCCTGGTGGAATGGTTGGATGAGAATAATTTGTTCCAATGGTCATAAAGGCAGCTGAAGCAGTCTATGTGGAATGCTTGGAGCTTGGTCAGACATCGAAGACACTAAGGTCATCCACTGCATCTTGAGCCATCACCACTTGTCTTGACTTTGTCCTTCCACTGGACTGTGATGACTTTGGAGGAGAGTGAGGTCGATGACTTCATGTAACACTGCCTCACTTAAATCCAATTTACACACAAATCAAAAAATATCACCCATGCCATTTTACTATTATACCTACAAAGTCCTGTGGTGACAGGCAAGTGATGAAGCAGCAGGTGTGGATACACTGAAAACTGTAATCACAATCCTGCCCACCAGCTGCTCAGGTCATAGAGTCATTTCTCACTGGAAGCAGTAGTGGGATTCAACAGGGCCCTAGGAGTCTGAACAGCCTTTTAAGGATCACACTGCTCACTTCCTGATGTGAGGAAGGGGTGAGAAAAGATGCCCTAAAAATTCTCTACTCACTCAACACTGATCTGATTGTAGAATCCCATTCTGTGGTCGAAACATAAAAAAATGTACATAACCATCTACAAAGACAATTCCACTCACCATAGGCACATGAAATTTGTGCACACTAACAGACAACACAACATCCGTCTGAGAGATGAAAAGCTCCCGTGGTAAGAGCATTAAGCAGATGTTACATCCAAATTGCAGCCCTGGATGAAATACAGCTGGCAGATGAAGGTCAGCTTACTGAAGTGGGAGCTGGATACACGTATTCCTGGAGCGGTTGCAGCGAAGGGGAGTGCCATGAAGCTGGCATAGGTTTCGCAGTGAAAACTAATGTAGTCAACAAGCTTATATGCCTGCCAAAAGGAGAGAATGAGAGATTCATGATAATGTGATTGCCACTTGCAAGAAAACATCATGCCACCAACATCAATGCCTATGCTCCCACTATGATAAACTCTGATGAGGTCAAAGAAAAATTTTCTGAAGACCTGGAGACCCTTATCATCAGTGTGACAAAAGAAAACAAACATAATTCTGGATGACTTTAATGCTAGAGTAGGATCAGACTACCAGACTTGGCAGGGAATCCTAGGGAGGAATGGAATTAGAAACAGCAACAATAGTCACTTACTACTGAAGACTTGTGTACCTCATGACTTTCTCATCACCCAACACTATCTTCCATTTACCTAAATTCAATAAAACTTCATGGATGCACCCTCACAGAAAACATTGGCTTTTAATAGAGTATGTGATTATAAGGAGAAGAAACAGACAGGATGGAAGAGTGATGAAGGTAATGTTTGGTGCAGACTGCTGGATTTATCCTGTCCAAGCTAAGTATTCACATTCAACAAATGCAATATTTCCCAAGGCAAAATGACTGCCAGAAGAATTAATGTCAACAAATTAGAGCTCTTTTCTAAGCAGTAACAGTTTCTTGCTAACTTGAGGGGAAAGTTTAGCCAACACACAGTTGGCAACAGTAGAGCAGAAAAGGAGTGGGCAGCTTTCAGAGCTCTGGTATATAACATTTCATTTTCTTATTTGGGTCAGAACACTTACAAACACCAAGACTGGTTTGATGAACATGATGGGGAAATTCAGAAACTGCTAAATGAGAAACAAGAGTTCCATGGTGTTTACCAGCAAGATAGCACATCCATCTCTAAGAAGGCAGCATTTAATTCCATCAAAACTAAAGTATAAGTAAGGCTTAGAGAGATGTAGGATTCTTGGCTAGGTAAGAAGGCAGATGAAATTCAGTTTTATGCTGATAGTAACAATCCAAAGTGCTTTTATGATGCCCTGAAGGTTATTTATAGACCGAAGACCTATGGTACATCACAACTACTCAGTGGTGATGGAGCCACATTGACTAGTGATAAGGATATGACCCTAGGGAGATGGGCTGAACACTTCTGTAGTGTTCTCAACAGATCATCATCAATCAATGCTGAGGTAACTGACTATTTACCTCAGGTTAAAGTCAATCCCTCCTTAGTTGAAGCTCCAACTGAAGAAGAAGTATTGAATGCCATTAAACTCATTTCATGTGATAAAGTACCTGCTACTGATGCTATTCCAGCTGAGATTTACAAGGGAAGGGGACGATTGTTCATACAAAAGCTAACTGAAATTTTCCAGGTTATATGGCAAGAGGAGATCTGACCAAGGCCTTCATTACTGTTAGTTGTGAGGACTTACAAAAAATGGTGTCAAAATTTGGTTGCCCGGATAAATTCATCAGCATTGTACATCAAATTCATGATGGCATGCTGGCCCAGGTTCTAGATAATAGATAATGCTCTCATGTCTTCCCAGTCACCAATGGAATGAAACAAGACTGTGTGCTTGTTCTCATGCTTTTTAACATGATGTTTCCAGCCATGTTGTCAAATGCTTTCAATGAGGATGAACATCAAGGTCAGCTACCACACTGATGGTAAATTCTTTAACTTGAAAAGACTACAAGTCAAGACCAAAGTGGATGGAGTGTTGGCACATGATTTTCTGTTTATGGATGACTGTGCACTCAGTGCAGCTTCTGAAGCTGAGATGCAACAAAATATGGATCAGTTCTCTGCTGTTTGTGCTGAGTGTGGCCTAACAATTAACACCAAGAAATCTCAGGTGCTCCATCAGCCACCATCACATCATCCATACATGGAACCATCAGTTACAGCAAATGAAGAAGTTCTGAATGCTATTGATAAGTTCACTTACCTTGGTAGTGTACTTTCCAGGGATATACAGATTGGTAATGAGGTTGAAGCACACAGTGCTAGAACTAGCTCAGTGTTTGGCTCCAAAGGAAAGTATGGAAGAGAAAGTGTCATGTCAGCAAACTGAATCACTTCCATTTGAATTTGTTTTAGGAAGATTGTGAAGATCATCTGGCAGGACAAGGTACCAGACACTGATGTTCTTGATCGAACTAAACTGCCAAAGCATTCAAACTCTACTTCAGAGAGTATAACTCCAATATGTTGGCCATATTGTTTGAATGCAAAATATATGGTTGCCAAAAAGACTGTTTTATGGAGAACTCACACAGGGCAAGCATCCACATGGTAGTCAGAAGAAGCAATACAAGGACATTATCAATGTTTCAAGAATTTTGGAATTGATTTTGTTAAATGGGAGACACTGATACAGGACTGCTCAACGTAGCATGCCCACCTCAGAGAGGGTGCTGTGCTCTGTGAGCAAAGCAGAATTGAGACAGCTCAAAGGAAATGTGTGATGCACATGTTTGGAGTACCCACCCCAAAAGTTCACATGAATTATTTGAGCATGACCTGGGGTAGAGCATTCCGAGCTCATATTGGTCTGATCAGTCACAGTCAGATACATGGAAACTTGACTCCAGCATAGGGATGAAAGTTTAGTCCTCTTTGAGAATAAAGGACAACAACCAACCAGTTAGTCATTGCATAGATCAGAATTCTTTAAATTTTCAAATTTCTTTTTATTTTCAGTATTGAGTAAATTGTTCTTTCTGCTCACTTAACAATTTATATATCTTCCCATATTTATCTAAATCCATCAAGTTTATAATTTCCTATGTGGCAATAATATTCTGTATACTCATATAAAATAATTTGCTCAGCCATTTCCCAAATGATGAGTCCCCACTTCCAGTTCTTTGTGACAATGAAAAGTGATGCTATGCATATAATTGTACATATGAGTCCTTTTCCTGTTCTTCAATCTCTTCGAGGGACCCAGTGGTATCATCAGATTGAAGACTGTGTATTTATTTTGGCTATAATTCTAAATTGCTTTCCAAAATGACCAGACCAATTCATACCTCCATTAATAGTGCATTAAAGTGACTATCTTCTCACAGCTCTTCCATAAATTGACATTTTCCCTTTTTTTCATCTTTGCCATCCTGATGAGTATGAGGTAGAACCTCAGAGTTGTTTTAATCTTTCCTTCTCTGTAAATGATGGGGCATTTTTCATGTAGTTATTGATAGATTGGATTTCTTCTCTTGAGAATTACCTGTTCATCACCTCTGACCATTTTTCTATTGGGCAATGGCTTTTATTCTTGCATATTTGAATCAATTCCTTACACAGCATATCCTAAAAATATCAAGCTATTTTTAAGCTACTATTAAGTTACTAAAACTTGAAATTGCACTGAGACTTTTGTGACATGCTATGTAAGGTTTTAGTAAGCTTTAATAGTTCAAAATTACCCTGATACTTTTAAGACAATAGATAGATAGATAGATAGATAGATAGATAGATAGATAGATAGATAGATAGATAGATAGATAGATGAGGTTAGATAATTATCATAAAAACTTGTGGCCAAGATTTTCCCAATAAACTGTTTCTGGTCTCCTTTTAACTGCATTGATTTTGATTGTACATAATCTTTTCAATGTTATTTCTTAAATGTTTTCCATTTTTATTTCCTGTAATCCCCTCTGCCCCTTAATTAATGATGAACCAACCCCTATCCACAGGTATATCCTTGTTTCTCTAATTTGCTTATGACCTCCATAAATAACCTTTATCCCACTTCCCATGGCATTTCTTCTAAATCTTTTCCTACTCTTACCTCCCAGGACTCCCCTTCCTTTTAGTCTCTCATTTGAGAACCTGGTCTCATATTTTACTGAAAAAAAAAATATGGCTATTCATAGAAAGCTCCCTTTTCTCTTTCCTTATCTTCTATCACCCAGCTGCTTTCTGTCGCTGTCCCATCCTTCACTGCTTCCTCACATTATCCTTACCAAGGCTAACTCCTCTACAAGCACAAATGATCCCTTTCCATCTCGTCTTCTTTAACATATTGCCTTATCTATCAACCTTACTATCTTTACCACTGTTACTTATTTTCAAACTCTCCCTGTCTACTGGCTATTTTCATAGTGCTTGCAAACATATCCATGCTTCCTTCATCCTCAAAAAATAAAAACTTACTTCATCCATCCTTACTACCCATAGTCTCATTTCTTTTGTCATTCTTGCGACTAAACTCCTTGTTGAGGCCATCTATATTAGGTGTCTCTAATAGTTTCCTCCCACTCTCTTCTTAACCTTTTGCAGACTGGTCTATTATCTCATCATTAAATTTAAACTTCTCTCTCCAAAGTTACTATTTTATCTTGTCAGATCTCATAACCTCTTCTCCATCTTCATCCTTCTCAATCTCTAGGCCTCCTTCGGCACTATCATTCTCTTCTCTTTGATATCCTCTTCTCTCTAGGTTTTCATGATACTACTCATTCTTGGTCCTTCTCCTATTCATCTGACACACCTCAGTCTCTTTTGCTGAATCATCATCCAGGTCAGTTTCACTAATCATGGGTGTCCCACAGACTCTGTTGTGGGACTTCTTTTTCTCTTCTCCCTCTAAATTTTTTAATTTGGTGATTTCATCACTTCCCATTTATTCACTTATATTTCTATGCTGATGATTCTCGAATCTTTTTTATCCACCTCCAACCTCTCCCCCAACCTCTAGTCTTACATCTCCAACTGATTTTTAGACATCTCAAACTGGATATCCTCTAGTATCATAAACTCAACAATTCCAAAACTGAATTGCTTTCCCCAAAAAATACTCTTCCCTTCCAAACTTCCCTATTATTATCAGGAACACCAGAATCTTTTGAGTCACCCTGTTTTTCAGTGCAGATATCATCCCTACATCATCACTTACTCTCACTACCACCCACATATCCAATATCAATGTTGCCAAGATCTGTTGATTTCACCTTCATAAAATCTCTTGAATATGTCTCCCCCATCCTCTGACACTTCCACAATTGTGGTAGAGGTCCTCTTGAACTCACCCCTAGACTATTGCAATAGCCTGCTAGTTGATCTACCAAGTGTCACAAGTCTCTCCCCATACCATTCCCTAATCCATTCAGCTATCAAAGTGATCTTCCTAAAGTGTAGATCTGACTAAGCTACCCCTTTACTCTATAAACTTCAGTGGCTCCTTATCACCTCCAGGATGAAATATAAAATCCTCTGTCTGGTATTCAGAACTCTACATAACCTGCCCCTGCACTACCTCTCTAGACTTTTTATACATTATGATACCCTCCCCTGTGTACTCTATGATCGAATGACACTAACGTCCTTAGTACTCTTCAAATATGACACTTCATCTCCCAACTCCAAACATTTTCACAGGCTGTTTCCTCGTAACTAGAATTCCTTTCTTTCTCATTTCTGCCTCCTTACTTCTCTATTTTCCTGTAAGTCCCAGTTAAAATCTCACCTTGGGAAGCTTTTCCCAATCCTTCTTAATTCTAGTACTTTCCTTCTATTGATTATTGCCTGTTTAATCTATATGTAGCATGTGTTCATGATTATTTGCATGTTGTCTCCCCATTAATCTATGAGCTCATCAAAAAAAAAAGAAATACATTTTTGCCTTTCCTTTTATTCCCAGTGATCAGAATAGTGCCTGGTGCATAGTAGGTGCTTAATAAATATTTATTGGCTTTTTACATTATTTACATTATTGGCCTTTTACATTGTTTATTTTATGATTCTTGAACTTTTGTTCCTCTAGATGAATTTTGTTATCATTTCACAGGCCAATAAAATAAGCTTTCCATGGTTTGATTTGCAAGTCAATGAAAAAGTAAATTAACTTAAGAAGTATTGTCATTTTTATTAGACAAGCTGTGAGCAATTAATACATCTTCAATTATTAATTTATAGTTCCATCATGAATGTTCTGTAATAATATTCTATAGTTCCTCAGTATTGTTTGTAAGCCCCAAAATATTTTATAAATCCTTGAAAGTTTTTTTTATTTAATTTTTAAAGACAATTTCTCTTTTTACCTCTCCTTGCTGGGCTTTGTGGGATTTTATAAAAAAAAAAAAGTAAGGACTTATATAGACTTATTTTATGTTCTATCATTTGCTAAACTTTTTGTTTCAACTATTGTAGTTGAATCTCTAGAATTTTCTAAGTACATCATCATTATACCTGCAAAGAAACATAAGTTTATTTCCTCTTCTCAATTTCTTTTTCTTGTCTATTTTATTAGCATTTCTAAAATAATAGAATATCAAATAATAGTGGTAATGATAAGCAGTTTTCATTTCTCCCTGATCTTATAGGAAAGCTTTTAGCATGTCTCCTATGCATTCAGTTCTTTGTCTTGATTTTAGGGAGGCACCAGTTACCAGACTCTAATTTTTATGCTTTTTAGTTTTAAAAAGAAATGAAAGTTGTCCTTTTTCAAAAGTTCCTTTTGTTGCATCTCATAACATAATCATGCAATTTTATTTTAGTCTGTTATTTTAGGTTTATACTTTGCTGAATGTTATAACAACCCTGTATTCATGGTATAAATTCCACTTGGTCATGATGTATAATCTTTTTAATACTTTCTTATAGTATCTGTAAATATTTCATTTTATACTTTTGTGTCAATATTGAATAGAGGCATTGTTTTACAGTTTTCTTTACCTACTTTTTCTCTTTTAACTTTAGATATCAAGATGATACTTCCAGCAGAGATAGAATTTCATAGAACCACATCTTTTCTTGGTTTAGAAAATAGTTTTTGCAATATTAGAATTAAATTTTATTCAAATGTTTGATAGAATTCACCTGTGAATCCACCCTAGTCCTGAGTTTTTCTTTTCAATTAGGAATTTATTTATGGCTTATTCAATTTTTTTCAGAGATTTGGTTATTTAAATTCTTTATTATTATATTAATGTGAGTATTTTATATTTCTATTACCTCTTGCTGGCATATACCTAGGCATAATATTTTCTAACATTTATTTCTTATTCATTTGTTTGAATCCTTTAACATTTTTGATCCTGGAAATTTTTAACCCTTTATTTGACAGATTATTTTATGATTTGTCTACTTTATTAGTTTTTCCCATAAAACTATCTCATAAATTTACTTTTGGTCTAGCTGGAGCAGCAAGGCATCCTGAGAGAGACACAGAAGCAATATATTGCAGGCAAGTCAAACTACCATCACCATTTCATCTATCATCTTCCCTCAGACCCTGATAGAAACAATGAAAGACTACAAACCCAAGAATAGCACCTTGGGAATAGCAGCATCAATTGTGCTTCCATTCCAGTCCCTACAGCCATCATTGAGAGGAAAAATAATTTTGGAGGAGTGCACCTTTCTCTTCACCATGGACAGCAAACTTCTGATCAATTGCCACCAATAGGCAAATAAGCATGAAAATTCTGGGAATTGCAGTACCTTCTACCCAGAACTCTTCTTCCAGCCCATCCCTTGCAGCCCTTATCTAGGGAAGAAACATATGAAGCTAGCTATTCACACAAACTGTTTCCCCCAGGGCAGGTAAGCAAGTCTAGCTGGAGCAGTAAAGCAATCTGAGAAGAGACAAGCAGCAGCATTGCCAGATCATCCAAAATACCACTGCCATATTAATTGCAATTTTCCCTCAGATCTTGGTGAATACATTCCAAGAACTCTTAGAATAGCAGTATTTCCCACCCAGTTCCTACAAGCACTTTCATGGGAAGCAAATCAATTGACAATATAGTTCATTCCTTCTGATTCTACTGAAGACCCGAAAAAGAAAGTTCTTGTCACTAATCCTTGACCCTGTCAAGTAGTTCAGCATCAAAAATTGACAAGATTTTTTTCCAGTGGACATAACATTTAAAAAGAGACATTATATGCTTTTGTCACTGCCCCCTAAAGACCATATGGAACTTCCCTATCTAATTTGTAGCTGAAACCTCCATATATAGCCTTCCTCATTAAAATGTGAGCTCCTTGAGATCAGGGACTGTCTTACTCATTTATTTATTTTCCCAGAGCTTAACACAGTATTTTGTAAATAGTAAAAACTTAATAAATGTTTAATTAATTCATTAACAAAAGGAGTGATCTAGGATGATAGCTAGTAGGTGGATGGATCAAAGGATAGTTTTTTGAGGTCAAGGAAGACATGAGCCTGTTCATAGGCAGTAGAGAAGCAGACAGTTGACAGAGAGTAATTAAAAATTAATAATAAAGTAAGTAAGGATGACAAAGGAGAAATCAGCTGGAGAAGGCAGGATGAAATGTTATCACCTGTGCATGCAAAGAGATTTGCCTTGGCAAGGAGCAGGGTCACCTTTTCATGTGAGACAGGAGTGAAGGAGGAGATAATGAAAAAAGCATATGAATGATATGGCGTGTGGAGGAGAAACTGAGGCAGATGATGGTCTCAGTCTTTTTTTTTTTAGTAAAATAGGAGACAAAGTTCTCATCTGAGAGTGGGGGTGGGGGGAGGATGAACCATAGGAGGTTTGAGGAGAGAGGATAAGTTTTAGAAAAGGCACTGTAGTGAGTGAGATAGTAAATTGATTAGGGAGGAATAGAAGAATTGTTTTGCCACTGGGGAGGCTCAGTTGAGATCATGTAATATAAATGATGGGCTCTATCATTGTTTTATGGTTTTCTTCAGCTTTGTTCAGCAGCAAGTGCATGGAAGAGAAAGCAATAGACAGGATAAGTTTTACAAGATTCGCTTAACAAGGCAAAATTGGCAACACAGTAAGGAAGCAAGAGACTTGAAAGAAAAAGATAGTACATAGTTGAATTGGTTCACTATGAAGTTGAGACAACGAAAGCAAAGGCAGCAAGTGCAAAAGTGATGGACTGGGAAAGAACTGAGGCTGGAGAGTAAGGATGAAGAATGAGTTTGGGGTTGCAAGGCCAAAGAGGTTGTGAAATTATGACCAAACCATTTCAGAGTTCATGAATACGTAAACTGAATGCTTTCTGTGATGGCAAAAGAAGGGATCTCAATATATAGGTGAAGTAGAGAGGAAGAGTATGACATTTGAAATGAGTAAATTGAGGAACAAAGGGGAGGGTTTTTAAGGAAGTATCTATTCATTCTCTATATCCATCTCTACATATCTATTTCTCTGTCATCTGTTGAAGTCTTCTTGTATGAGGCTAAGAATTAGGTGAGAAAGAAAGATGGCAAGTCACTCAAGGAATTCATTAAGGAAGGACAATATCCTGGAAATAGGACAACTACCAGAATAATGCTACCAGACTGTTGATTTTGTGATAAATGTGGATTGAGATGGTAGAAGGAGAGCCGGGAAATATCAATGGAGAGTGAGGAATATTTCGGATACCAAATCATCGTTAGTGACTATGACTCAAAGTATAACCAGTTCTGGAAAGAATGACCAAGGAAGCTATGTCATCAGGAAGGAGTTAGGTCTCAGGGAATGCAAAGATGTGGAAAGAGTGATAAAGGAAAAGGTTTAAAATGAAAGCAGATTTATTACAGGAGCAGGCATTTCTGAGAGCACAGTGGAAAGAGTAGATATATTTAGAGTGGAATGTTGGAAGGGTTGGGTTGAGGTGCATGGGAATAAGGGAGCAGAGAGTGGGTAATAAACAACTGAGTCTGCATGATGATAGCCAGAGGTTAAGAATCACTGAGATGGGGAGGGAATGAGGTGATGGGAGGATGTTAATCACTAAAAAATAAGTTTATATATGTTTATCATTGTCTATGTTATCTATGTAACATATATGTTATCAGTGTCTATATTAGGGCAGTCTATAATGATCATAGAGCTTCAGGCAGTGGTATGTAGCTGATAAAGTGTGGAGGTTACTAATACAAAGTTCTAAAAGGGTAGAAGAGGTGAGGGTGTAGAGAGCACTATGAGACAGTTAACCCAAGCAGAGAACCTCAATGTCCCAGGCAGGTGACTTAACCTGTACAACGTTGACCTCTGGCACACGCCGACAAGTCAATTACTTTCTCAGTATTTTAAGCAACTATTCAGAATAAAAGTTGCAGTGAAGGTGTGGATTGTTATCATTAGAAAATATTCATCTTAAACTTACCTTTATCAGTGAAATCACAAATCTAGTCCCTATCCCTTTTTTCTGAACATATTTATTCTATATGTAATAATGGGTGAGGATTCAGTCAGAGTATCACATGAATAGAGATTTATAACTCAAAGGTGATTTTAGAAGCTTTTGAGTCCAATGCCCTCATTTCCCAGGTGACACAGCTGAAGGACAGAGGCACACAGCTAATAAGTGTCTGAAATGGAATTTGAAGCCAGGCCTTGCTAACTCTAAGTACAGTGTTCTCCCCAATACGCCATGTTGTACTCTCTTCAATCTACCTTTCCTGATGCATCACACAGAGCACTGAGAGCCATCTCCAGTCATCTTGATTATATCTTGTCACTGAACCCAGATGACTCCACAGGATAAAGTGACACTGGTGACCTTGCACAGCTTAAATCCAGTTTGCACTTACTTAAATCCAATTCACTCGCAAGTCATGGCATCATCTTCCTGGTGTCATGGTCCTCTTTGAGAAATAAAAGATAAACAACAACCTGTGAGTAGTCTGAGCCACCCCACTGAGGACCCAACTGGTCAGTTCAAGTTGGGCAACTCAGTTCCTTCCTCTCCTCTCCTGTCCTTTCCTTACCCTTTCTTCCCTCCTTCCTCTACCTCTCTCCACAAGGGGTATCATGCACTTACCCACGGTTGCTCTGTCCAAAGGAAAGTAAATGTTGATGGCTGAAACCTAGCAAGATATCTTGGGGCTTACAGGCTAGATTTCTTTCTTAAAGACCATGCCTCACTCCAAAAGGTTCATGATAGAAAATGCTATCCACACCCAGAGAAAGAATTATGGAGTCTGAACACAGATCAAAGCATACTACTTGCTCCCTCTCTTTTGTTTTGTTTTGTTTCTTTTTTCTCCTGGTTCATTCTATTGGTTAAAATTTTTCTCTACAAAAAGCCTAATGTGAAAATATATTTAATATGAATGTATATGTAGAGCCTATGTCAGACTGCACACCATCATGGGGAAGGAGGAAGAGAGGGGGAGAAAATTTAAAATTCAAAATCTTGCGAAACTGAATGTTGTAAACTAAAACTAAATTAATTAATTTTAAAGACTATGCCTTAAACCCAATTCACTCTGGCTCTCATTGACTGACCACCAGTAGGTTCCAGCCCAAGCACCATTTAGTGGCCATTTTTGGGACCCTGACTCAGCAAATGTAAATAGTAATTGTTTCTGTTTTGGCTAGAAACCCTGAGATCTTTCCTCCCAATTTGACTTTTTTTTTTTTTTTATTAAAGCAGCCATCCTTTGTCTCACTTCTTAAACAGGCCTAATCACTGAATGGGTGTCGCTTCAGTCAAAGTGAGAACTTGGAAAAGACCTTAACTTAAAACAGCCAAGGTCTCCCACTGCATCCCAAGCCATCTCCAGTCATCATAAACTATATCTTGTCACTAGATCCAGATGACTCCAGAAGAAAAAATAATACTGGTGACCCTACACAGCCCTCCCTCAAATCTAATTCGTTTACAAGTCATGGCATCATTTTTCTGATATCATGGTCCTCTTTGAGAATGAACAACAGAGAACATATGTATTGGGTTTACCAATCTGTTTGTGGTCATGCTTAATGGTTGAGCCTTTCACTTCTTTGCAGAACCAACACAAATATCATCTGACTGTACCTCTTAGCATGCTGCATTATGAAAAAAGTCTTTTAACTTAATATTATGCTGGAATTGAATATACATACAAAAGGTCCAAACCAATTGTTTTCCTCTGTTTTATTGGTGGATTTTGAGTGAGGAGGAGGACTACTAGTAGCTGCTAAGTGGGGGAGTTTACCACAAATGCATGGCACCCATGTTTCTTCTGTGTTTCTTCTTTCCTAATCTTAGGTGAAAGAGTATACTGACATGAGGATGCCAAGGTAACCAGTGAGATCAGGAGATCCCTCAAAGCCATCCAAGATATCATTGAGTCAGTAACTGCAGTGGTTGAACTCAATAAAGGATCAGGGCAGCGACTGAGAGTCCTGTTTGATCCAGCCTAGCAGCAGATTCACCTTCCATTCAAGAAACTGAGGTGGAGGGAACCAGGTCAGTTACACAGGAAAGAAACTCATGATTAATTGTTAGGCACAGAGTCCTTGGACTGGGGAGAAACTGCCATAGATAGTGTTTTGAGGCTAGGGAGAAATGTGATTTTGGAAGTGGGGTCCAAGAACAGGCCCCCAAGCACCCCATCAACTGTAATAGCAAACAGGAGAAAAAGGATGATGATAGCAATGATCAGTCTCTTGTTTATATTTTGTTAGAATTCTGCTAGAAACAGCTTTGAGACAAATTCTTATGGTAATATTATCCTTTTAAAAAAAAAAAGATTTGACTTACCCGACAAAAAAAAAAAAAAGAAAACATCTCCATGTACAAATTAGAACAGGAAAGTGGATTATATGTGAAGCCACAGTTCTCTAATTATGTATAGCTTATTTTAAATATATACACATAAATCACACATATATAAATGTGTGTATATTTGTAAGTATACCTATGTGTATATAGTGTCCCAAAATCTTACTGCAGTTTTAACCTATTAAATCTTAACATTTTAAGATCCTAAACTACACTGAGACTTTTGAAACACAATACATACAATAATACATACAATGTTATTTTCAAAGCTGTTCATCTTGTTCCTTCAGAACTTCTATTTTCTTTCATATTTGACATTCCATAGACTATTGATAATAGACAAAAAAATACTTTTGGTAGTTATTTTTAGCTTCTGTGTTAGGATGTAAGCACATCTCCTCGGTAGACTCACTGATAGTATCCTCAGTACAATTCCGTTAGTAGACAGGATGATAGTGATGATATCTGCCTCATTCTATTCTTACGTGATTTTGATTTCTTCTACTAAGTCTCTATATTTTGAAAATATCTCACTCCACACAGGTAGCATCTATTTAAAATGCTGTTAAGATTTTATGGATAAATGTGAGAGCAATTGTAGGCAACATTTCAGACATTTCCAATGCTTATTGGTTGAGCTCTCAAAGTCTTTTTAAGGTCTTTATTTGAGAATTGTCATCTGTCAGTCCATGAAAAAAAATAATGAGCTTCTAACTACCAGGTCATTTACTGATAGATTTTCAGTAAGTGCTAATATTTTATAGTCTCAAAAAAACTTTCTGAAGCTGCTTCAGTGTGACAGAATGGCACTTGTTAAAGTGCCTTCCCAATCTCTTTTGGTTCATTTTTTCAGTTTTGAATTATACATTTGGACTGGTATTTTCTAGATCTTAATCGTTTTAAATATTTTCTTGCCATTAAGCTTTGATTTTAAAATGCCTCATGTGTCTGACAAAGAATATAGTTTCTCTCAGACAGAAAGAAGGACTGAAAGATCGTGGGAGGTAGAAGCTGTGTGGGACTGAAAACCTGGGAACTTCTGACCTCAAAGCAGATATGGAAGAATGCTGCTATACAATCTTGCCTAGTTCATTGACCACTTATGGAGTGAACTACCTGGACAGAATTCACTACCTCACAGGGACTGGATGACCTTCTCTCCTCTTCATTTCCTTCCTTACCTTTGCCTTGTCCTTCTTGGCCAAGAATTGCCATTAAATCTCATTCATTTGCTATCTGTGTTTTTATAATGACTTTTGTCTGCAGAAAAAGATAAGCTGATTTTGAATAACTGTTTCCTGTGAATGAGTACACTACACCATAGGGAAGGACAAGGAGAATGTCTGGACAAATACCCCTAGTATTGACCACATTCTATAATAAAACTTTCCCTTTCTCCCAGGAGATGTAGAGGGTGTTCATTAGTCTCTTGACCTATTCAACCACATTTTTTTAATAGTTTTATCTTTGAATACACCTATCCTAGAAGACAAAGGAATTTACAAACACAACTTTGCATCATTAGTTCAATTTGACTTCAGAGTTCAAGGTGGATGTTTTCAATATCTATTTCTTCTTGGTATACAGGAAGATGTTCGTATGATTGAGTACAAGTGACGTTTCAAAATCATTCAAACAGTTTATGGGAGTTATTTAATGTGTTTTTGATGGAGCTGTCATACTTTGATATCATCCTTGTACACTAAGTGATTAATGAGGCATTATGGCTGTGCTCCCTATTTAACTTGCAAGTGGTGCTTAGTTCTCTTCAGGAAAGATGATAATGGATTTAAAGTAGAGAACAATAATGAGTTTAAACTATTACTATCTTCATGTAAAATACCTGTCCATTTTTCTTGGCATTATCATGTTTTAAAAAGGGAATGGTTTTCCCAAGGGCATTAATAACTCTACCTTTGTCACTATTCTTGGGCTTAATTGTATTTTCACTATATAAGTCATGAGTATGGAACCTGAGTTAACAGATTGGCAGTAACAAGAATATGATGATCTCAAGAAGTTTGTTCAATAGTTAATAAATTCATCGTAACTTGTTCACTCCAAATTTACCATATCTTTTTTCTGTAATAATAATAATTAATAATAGCATTTATTTAGTACCTCCTGTATTCCAGGCGCTGTGCTAAGCATTTCAGAAGTATTATCTAATTTGATCCTCACAACATCTAGAAGGTAGGTGGTATAATTATCCTCATTTTACAGTCAAGGAACCTGAGACAAACAGAGGTTAAGTGACCAGGATCACGTAGCTTGTAAACATCTAAGGCTGGACTTGAATTTAAGTCTTCCTGACTGTAGGTCCAATATTCTGTCGCTATATCATGTAGCTATCCTATGTTGTTTTTGAAGTGTTTATGGACTTTTGTAATGATAAAAGTGTAAATACCATACATCAAGTACATAATCATGAAATTGGCACATATTTGGACATCATACATGAAGTTTTCTATTAAGAAAGATGGCACTGGATTTGTGCCTCAGTGAAAGCTAGTAAAATACTCTTCCAGTAATTCATATACCACTAGAAAATGTATAACTAGGGGTCTTTCCTAGACCTATTATTTTCCAGTTTTTAAGCATTCTCTCATTCATTACATTGAAAGTGTATAAGCTTTCTGCCTTTCATTTAATATACTTTGCATTTTCATTACATCAAACTTTTTGCAACAGAGTTGATGACTAGAAATTTTCTCCATCTTCCTTCTTCAGGAGTTCTCCATCTTCTGATTTCCTTGCTTCTCAAGTCACTGTCATCAAGTGTTTGAATGCTGAATTGATTATTTTGTTCTTTGAGATTCTCTGACACTTTGTACCACCATAGCCTCTACATTTGTTTTCAATTTATGATTAAGAGAATCTAGAATTTCTGAAATGTTGTGTTTCCCAAATTCTTTTCTTTATATTTCTTTTTTGCTGTTATTGCCTTTATTTGGGCAAAAATGATATTTGTGTTTTCTACCCAATATACCATGTAGACATCAATATCATTTCCAATGCTTTTTCACAGATCTTCAACAAATATTTTTTGTAAGTTGCTTCTACCATGACGGTGTTTGATGCTTATCCTCAAGATTTTTCAATGATAGCTCCACCTGTTGTACGAGTGTCAATACAGCAGCTGTTATCTGCAAGTTCTGAAATGGCTTATAAATATTCTGCCAAACACTGGGAAAGAATGCATTCACTCTTGATGGTTATATCAAGTGTAGGGCTTTTAGGTTTTTTTAGTTGCTGTACGTTGGCATAGAAGTTCTACTAGTTTTATTGTTGTCAATAAACTCAAAAAGGGCTTTTTGAAATTTCAATCTAAGTGTCTATCTCCTCAAAAATCACTTCAGAAATTAATGTTGTTTTTGTCATTCTTTATGTTTTTAGATAGTGTTTTTGGAGTTTGTATTAAATGAAAACTTTTGATAACCTAAAGTACTTCAGCTTTTCTCTCTTTAAATTTTAGTAATTTCTCAATTTCAGTTAATCTGGGCTTAGATAATATTAAGTCATTTTCTTACAATTGCCCTACCCTAATTGGCAATGCATTATTGTGTGACTTGTAGCTGAGAATATCATGGACAAAAAGCAATGAGAAGCCCTTGCCTGGAACTAGAAAGATCTGTTTCCAGTTTTGTTACAATACAGGACTAGTGCATAATGAAAGTATTTATAGCCTAACTTCATTCCATGTACAGTTTTGTTTTGTCTACTTTCATAAATGGCACCATCTGCACTGAAACATTTCCAGAAGGTAGATCGAATGTGGAGCCTTGAAGTTAAACACTTGAGTTCAAATGTTGTCTCAGATCTTACTACATGTGATCATGGGTAATATTAAAATCTCTTGCAGCCTCAGTTTCTTTATATGTAAAATGAAGGTTAAGAATAGCCTAAATTATAGGATAAAATGAGATATTCATAAAATGCTTGGCAAACATGCATGTGTGTGTATGTATAGGTTTATATAAGTATTAACCATTATTATTGTTATTTCTGATTTATTCCAGTTTATCTTGTCTTCTTGTGCTATCAGAACATGATGACACTCAACTCTACTATACAATTTATGTTAATAATGATAGTTTTATGTAGAATCAAACTTCCAAGTAGAATCATATCTGACCATTTCTTTGAACTAGTTGCTTCACACCGAACAAGGTCCTAACCAAATCTCAGTGGTATTTGCAGAGCCCAGTTCTCCAATATATTGGTGTCCTAGTCAAGCTTTGAAAGTTACCTTAATGGTTTCAGGGAACATGAAGTCCCTACCACATCACCCCAGTTGGTATATTCAAACTTTGTCATTCTCCTCCCTCTCCCCAACTCTAAGTATGGACAATAGATTAGATTTCTCTTAATTAAGGGACATTCTGTCAGACCTTCACAGATTCTCTAATGACCTTGGAGTTCATAAATCTCCACCATTGTTAACCTGGCACATATGATTCAGATATTCTCCTACTTTCCTTATCCTCAGTCCTCCACATTATGGATGATGTATTGTACCTTGAAGCTCTCACTTCTACTTTTTTTTCTTCTCTCATTCTTATCTTTTTTGATTAAGAGTTATTATTATCATTAATTATTTAAAGCAACATTTTCCTCTACTAAATCAAATACATTTTTATAACCAGCAAAAAAAAAAAAAGTAGAATGGCATCTTGGGTTCTTTATGCCCTTTACCCAATTGTGTGTTCTGCTATAGAATGCTATTAATGAAACCTTGTTTATTCTTTTGTAATATCTTCAGGGTTGCCCTCAATACACAATTAGATAACTTTCATAAATATTTTGTAGAGATAAGAATATAGTTGCTTCAGCTAGGTGGCTCCATAGATAGAGCACGGAGTATGGAGTCAGTAAGACAAGAGTTCAGATCAGGTTTCAGACTCTTGCTTACTCTGTGAAGTCACACAGTAAGTCATTTCACTACCATTTGCCTCAGTTTTCTCAACTATAAAATGGGAATAATATTAGCACCTACCTCCTAGGGTTGTGAGGCTCAAATGAGATAACATAGTTAAAGTGTTTAACACAGCACCTGGCACATAGTAGGAACTATGGAAATTCTAGTTCTGGTTAATATTGTTGTATTTTCTTTATTTTCTGTATTATTAACATCCATGATTTTTTCTCATCATTTAGTATCATTCCCTCTTCTGAATATCTTGAAAATTTATCCCTTAATGTCCTTAAAACTGTTATCCCAAAATGTACCTATTCTGTACTTGGTCTAGTTCAGTTGCTTTTACAATCTTTGTTTCCTTTGAGGCATTTCTATGTCCTCATCCTACTTATTGGGAACTATCTTATGATAGTTCCATTGGTACTGATAAAGGAAAGTATATGTTACAGACATCTATACTAGCCTTTCCCAGTTTTCATTAATTTATTGTACTTCTATTTTCACACAAATGTTTTTGGGATCACCTAATTTAATTAGGTTTCTCATCAAGCTTTCTATAAAATTGTTTTTTTCTGCCACTATTTCTTTCCTTATTATAAGGCAATATTATTCAGAACCCTCTCACCATTGTCCTCCGCAAGATATATAAATAAGTTTACGTTCTAAATTAGTATTGACTGCGGCCCCAAACCTATTTATTTGCCACTGAGTTTGAGTATTTGTGGATTAAGATAACTCTTAAATTATCTTGGTTTCTTCATTGGGATGATGGATTTATAGCATTTTAAATGATTTTTAGCAAATGTTGATTGTGTCGATGACTGTTCCTTTATCTGTTTCCCATTTTGGAAACATTAATAACTTGTTTAAAGAGATCATCCCAGAACTGTTTTAATTGCAAGCCATTGTTTCTCATTTTTATTTTTTTCTTAATGCTATAAATTTTTTATTAATTCTCACAAACTAAAAAGTTTGACTGTACAATAAACTGTTGATTTGGAAATTACCGCCAGTAAACAGTCACCTCTTCTCTGTTAAGATAATAATCATTGTTTTTAGGGGCATGAAAAGAAGCATTTATTAAGTGACTATGATGAGATAGGCACTGTGCTACGTATTTTACAAACATTATCTCATTTGATCCCCCAATCCTGGGAAACTGGCACTTCTATTCACATTTTAGAGTTGAGAAAGCTGCAGCACACAGCAGTTAAGAGCCTTGCCCAAGGTCACACAGCTAATAGATGGCTGAGGCTGGATTTTACCTCAGGTCCTCCTGACTCCAGGCCTAGCACTCTATCTGTTTTGTTATCAAATTCTTGTCTATGTTCACTCTGTTCAGTGCTTGCTTCTCTCTTCAAAAGAAAATACTCTTTTTTGGTTCATTTTGTTTTGTTTTTGGAAACAGCAAGGCAAAGTAATTGAGGCTGAGAGAAAATATTCTTGAAAAATAGACATGAGACATCTACAAGGGCAGTTTAGCTTAATACTTTAGGCTTTTTGGTCTCTTAAATTTAGATTCATGTTCAATATCTGTGAAAAAGTATCATCTTAGTGATCACATCCTGCTATCGGGCTGCTTGTAATTACACAGGCTACTCTATTAAATAGTTGAATGCTAAGACTAGAGTTCTTCACTTTCCCCTTGTCTGTGCTGACATGCTGTGTCTATAGCCTTCATGTGGCTTCAGTGCCCTACCCTAATCACCAGTGTTTGAGTCTTTACTAACAGAGGAGTAATTGTCATCTCTCTGATCTATTTCCCTAAGAGGCCTGAGTTATTGTTGGGACTTTGTTACTAGGAAACACTAAAAAGATTATTTGGGAAAATATTGTTTTGACCAGAACATGAACTAATCATCCCCACACTTAGCAATGATCTGATTTGTACCAAAGTAGAAATAGCCTAAGAGACAAATAAATCAGCATATAGGCTAGGCTCTGTCAATAATTTGTCATGTGATCTTGAGTAAATCTCCTTGATTCTATGAGCCTAATGTTCTAGTTTTGTAGAAAGAGAATAATAAAATATGTCTTTGAAGATGAACTATTATCTTAAGGAATTTTTGATGCAAATTCTCAGATTTCCAGGTTAACCATAAGAGTTTCATATCAACAGTCTCACTTTCATTTCAGATATAGTCTATATAGTCAGTGTTGAATAACAGAAATTTGGAGTCGTAAGACCTAAATTCAAATCTTGACTCTGCTACTTACTACCTATGCGAGCTTGAGTAAATCCCTCATGACTAGATGACCTCTGAAGTTTCTTCCATGTGATCTTAAGGTCCTATAATCCTGGGATCTCTATTATCTTTTCTCGTCCTAAGATCCTCCTGCAGTACTAACTTCTTTGTCAAAAAATTAATTTATCAATATCTCTCAAAGTCATCTCTACTTCCTTATTCCTCTGTTTCTGAATGGCATCGCCATTCTCCCACTCCCCTCATCTGAAAACTTTAGAGTCACTTGGCTTTTACATCTCCATCTGCCATATTCAAATAGCGATGAAGTCCTATTGGATATTTTTGTTTCTCTTTTGTTTGTTGTTTGGATTTTTTTTTTTTTGCTTTCAACCATCTCTCCCACTTATCTCCTTCCCTCTACTCTAGTTCTGCCCCATGGGGGAAGAGCTAATTTGCATCAAGTCATTGGTGATGTAGAATTGGGCCTCAGAATAGAAATTAGGACTAAGGATATGGTTGACTAAGTATCAAGGTATTTGCTGGACCCATGGGAGCTGGTAACTCAGGGAGAAATTAGAGAGAGAAAAGAAGAGCTAGGGTAGGACAGAGTGTGGCATTTAGAGGAGGACTGTAAGGAAGCAGTCAAACAGGTAGAAGGAGAACAAAGAAAAAGAGTAGGAATGCAAAAATCCAGAGAGGAGAGAAGATTTCAGACAAGAAGGTGGTCAATAGTGTTAAATGCTACAGAAAAGTTAAAAGTATGAGGCATGAGAAAGCCTCTAGTTTGACAATTAAGAAATCTTTCATAATTTTAGGGAAAATACTTTGGGTAGAGTAATAAAGTGCCTAGGAGTTAAGAAGGGATGAGATCTATGTTAGGAGTAGGTTTGGTTTTGGTGAGAAGGGTCACCTCTCAATGAAAGATTGAAGTAAAGGAGAGAATGTGGGATGAAAAAGGAATCAATTCCAGCCATGGGGTATGGTCTTTAGAAATTCATGAAGCCAGAAGGAAGTATTACAATATTTATGAATAACTAATAATCCATTTGGCTTTAATGTGGAGTGTATTAAGGAAGGCTAAGCTTGTGAACATCTGGCAATGGAAAAGAGCAGTGAACTTGGAGAGATATAGGATCTCAGTTTGAAACCTGACACTGCTTCTCTCGCATAAACATTTCATTCTTTTGTCCCTCAGTTTCCTCATCTATAAAATAAAGAGGATGAACTTGATAACTTTTAAATTCCTTTCTAATGCTAGATTTCTGATCGTACACTAGAAATATGAAACAATGCTATTTTATCAATACTAGTTCCTGGGGGTTGGAAAATGGCATCTTCCTCTCCTTCTACTCTAAGAGGATTCCTACTCTCTGGACCTAAATTTATTCAACATGAACTTTGTTCATGTTTGGGGGAGCCCAAACTTTAATAAGAAGGGTTAGGAACTTTTTTTCTCATACACATTAGAACCCTGCACAGTTTATTTAAGTTTAGGTTTTGTTCATGTCTAGGTTCTCCCCAAAAGTGAGGGGAGTAAAAAGGTACAATATAAATCATATATATCTAAGTTATTTATTTTTCTCCACACAAAAGAAATGCTAAACACAGAACATTCGTAAGTACAAAACTAACAGAAACAAACTTAAATCAGTGAAAGAAAGAATATCTGTTATACTCTCCTGGGATGTTAATACTTTCAACCTCATCTAAACATATGGTATTTTGAGAGACAACTCAATTAGTCTTTTATATTTCACCTTGGCTCTGCATCGTTCCCTTCATGGTAACTATCTTCAGGCAAACCTGGCCACAGCTGTAGCTCATTCTCTTGTTGGGGCCATTTGCTGCAAGAAGGCTGGCATTGTTGTCTGAGATTCTCTCTTACTGCCAGTTAGCTCCAATCAAAGTAACCAAGGCAATTGAACTTCTCCAACTTATAATGTTGCCTCCAAACCTGAATAATTCTTTCTCAGGATAATCACCTAAAATTAGAAAAGAACAGAAACATGATTCAGACTAAAACCCAGAAATGGAATGCCTAGGCAGGACTTGGGCTTTCGCTACCATATTTTGGGTTTTTTTTCTTTTTTTCCCCATGTAATACCCTAGATGAATTGTCCTCCCAAATGAGAAGTAGATTGAAATAGTCCTGACACCATCCATAATGAGAAAGAGAAGAATTCTAGGAGTGGAGTCACTCCCTTTTTTAAAGCACTGCTGAATAACTGGTTCTTCCTCTTTACTGGCCAATAGGTGAATTGCTTTCATTTTTTTTTAAATTGCTCCTTTCAAAGAACATGTCCTTAGCTTTGAGTCATACATAGCCAGAAGCTGAAAGGAGGCTCTGAATGCTCCATACTATTCTTGATTACATTGTGAAAGTAGATTGAAATGTTTTAGGATGTTTCCAGGCTAAAGAAGAATCCTTTGCTTGGGGCAATTGGGGGTTCTCTCCATAGTTACATGTCCTAGAGGTTCTAGCCTTCAGTTCAGTAGGCTACAATTTGCCCACACCTTTCTGTCATCAGCATTTAATTTATATTTTCTCACCATATAGTAACTACGAGTCTCTAAGTATCCGTTAGTCCATGGTGGTGTCAATGCAATGGAGAGGAAAAGCATTCCTACTTGAGGATAGGAAAGATGTTCTAGAGCCAAGAAGGTCCAAAGGATTCCTGCTTTTGTAGTGGCTGCAATCAGCACATACATTTAAACTGCAACAATCTTTCCAACTTCCTTATTAGTGACCCAAATCCCCCACTTGGCAAGATTACTTTGTATTTATTTTGCTTTTAGTTATATGTGTACTGCTGCTTCTTCATAATAGAATGTAAGCTCCCTGTGAGAAGGAATTATTTGGATTTTTTTTTTTTTTTGTAGCCTCAGCATTTTGCCTAGGCACTGAATTAATAATTGTTTTGTTAACTAACATTTATACTGTGTTTTAAGTTGTGTAATGTCCTTTACAAATATTCTATCATTTAATCCTCACAACAACCCTGTGAGGGAAATGTTATTATTATCACTTTTTTATGTATAAGGAAACTGAGATAAACACAGGTTACTGTGACTTATCTAAGATCACATAGCTAAGTGATTAAGGCAGGATTTGAACACCTGTCTTCCTAATTTCAGTCTTAGTACTCTAGTCACTGTGCCACCTAGCTGCCTAGGTGTTAAACTGAATTGGAATCAATTCCATGTGATTCTAAAAGATAGAGTGAATGTTGATAGCAGGGAGAGGGAAGCAATTTCAGCTCAATGTAAGAGCTTGGAATCAGAAGACAGGGATCCAAGTCTGTCTCTCTCATTTACTTACTTCATGACCTGGGGCAATTTTCATCTCTCTGAGCTTCAGTTTCTTCTTCTGAAAAAAATAAAAAGAGGGTTAGATGAGAAGGTCTCTAACATCCTGACTCTATCTTAGCTCAGGTGCCTCTTCCACTCCCTTCATTCCCTAACCTGCCTCTCTTTCTTTCCCTTCCTCTTCAAATTCTTTTTTTTTTCACGGCAAACCTGTGAGTCTCTCCTTTCATTCTGACATCTTGGCTCCACCCCTCTCGTTTTCTGATTCATAACTCCCTTTTCAGATAAAATAGAGACTCTTTTCTTCAGTATTTAAAGTCCTTTACAAAATAGCATAAGCCAAATTTATTACACATCATCCCCTTCATTTTCTCCAAGTTCTAAAGAAATTGTTGCTTTGCTGTCCTTATTAAAAGTCTTCCATCTTGTTTCCATGTCTTTCCAGTGCTGTCCACAATGTCTGCCATGTCCTCCCTTCTGAACTCCACCTCTTCAAAGCCTCCATTCAAGGCTCAACTCAGGCGTCACATCTTTCAGGAAAATTTTCCCAATCTTCTTTCTCAATTTTCATTGTACCTCCCTAAAAATTACTTTGTATTTTCTCTTTATATATTTTCTATTTCTATATGTACACATAGATGGATATGTACACATACGCATGTATATTTACATATATTTATGTATACCTCATATATGTGCATACACATATTCATATATGTATAGAGATATATCTGTGTATGTATATACATCTATACCCCTCCCAAATAGAATATTAATTACTTTAGGAAAGAACTGTTTCATCTTTCTCCCCCTCTGTATTCCTAACATCTAGCAGTGGTTATTACATAGTAAGCATTTAATGAATGCTTAATGGATGAATGAATGAATCTCCAATTCTTGAATTTCTATTCATCCTTTAAGGGCCAATTCAGAGGCTTCCTTTTCCCTGAAGCCTTCCATAATCTCTCCAGAGAGAGAGGATCACTCCTATGACACTCATGTTTGTACCATTAATATAACAATCAGACAACAAAGGTTGTAATAAATGCAAAGAAACATAGAATCTTAAAGCTAAACAGAATCTTAGATGCAAATTCAATGTTATAAATATCTTACATGAACTCAATTTAATTCAATTCTCAAGCATTTATTAAACTTACTTTGTTCTCATCACTGCTATATGTTGGTGTTACTAAGGCAAAATGAAAAACAACCACTTGTTTCTAGTGCCTCCCATTCTATTATGACTGGCTACAACACTTGGATATTGAGGCAGCTAGGTGATACAATGTGTAGGGCACTGGAACTGAAATCAAGCAGTCTTGTATTCTAATCTGGTTTTAACCACTGTGTGCCTCAATTTCTTCATCTGTATGAAGGGAATAATAATATCATTTACCTTACAAGGCTGTTGTAAAGATAAAATGAGATAGCATGTACAAAGCATTTTGCAAACCTTAAAGTGGTATATTACTCAAGCAAGATATTACTCAATAGACATAAATACAATATTATTTGAAGAGGAAGGAAGCACTAATAACAAAGGAGATAAGGAAAGACATTCTCTAGTTAGTAGCACTTAAGTTGATAGGAGGAGAGAGTATGTTCTGGAGATTCAGGCTAATCTATGATTTAAGAAGATTTTGTTAGCACTTGTGTGGAGGACAGAGTTGGGACAGGAGAAGACAGGAAGCTGAAAGTACCAACTAGGTGTCCAATATAGTATAGTCCAAGACAAAAATAAAGAGGGCCAGACTTAAGGAGGTCATGTAAGTGAGAAGTAAGGATCATAGGAGGCTAGATTTTAGAGATGGAAGGAACCTCAGAAACCATCTTGATCAATACCCTCATTTTACCAATGAGGAACCTCAAGGAGGTTAAGTGATTTACCCAAGGTCATTCAGAAAGATAGGATATGAATTTCTGACTGTAGAAACAGTGGTCTTATGGATCATTAAATCCATAGTGGACACACACTTAATGCCTTCTATGCACTAGGTAGGCACTATACTAGGACCTGGGTATATAAAGGCAAAAGCAAAAGGAGACTTAAACAACATTTGGTATTTGATTATAAGGTCCTAGAAGGTGGGCACACCACTAGTTCTATTCCATGCACATAATAGGCATCTGGTGTATAGTTAAATGAATAGATAATGACTTTTGTTGCCATGCCTAAGCAAAACTAAATGATAAATATGCTTTCTGGTAGAAAAAATTAAAACATAAATAAAAAACTTTTTGCTGATTTAACCTTATTATAATAATGAACACTTATTAAATGTCTACTTGTGCATAATCCTTTAATGGATCCTTGAGGAATATAGTTCCTTCTCTGAAGGACACACACACACACACTCTAGATTGCCTCCAAGGTCTTCCAGCTCTAGATCTGTGATTCTATGACATTTGCCCCAGTGGGGATGAAAAAAGAAATAATGATCATTCTTTTGTTTTAAATGTTGGTGAACTTGATCCCTAAACTCTAACCCTAAATGCACTTTATCAGCTGTGACATAGCTGAAAGCGTACTAGGCTTAGTGTCAGGAAGATTTGGGTTCAAATTCCAATTTTGGTGAGTGACTAGGTTGCTGAGTAACTGAGAGCAGCTACATGGTGCAGTAGATACTGCGCCAGTCTTGAAGTTAAGAATACCTGAGTTCAAATATAGCCTCATTTATTAGCTGCATGACCCTGGGCAAGTCACTTAACTCAGTTTGTCTCAGTTTTCTCATCTGTAAAATGAGCTGGAAAAGTAATGACAAACTCCAGTTATCTTTGCCAAGCAAACCCAAAAAGGGGTTATGAAAAGTCTGACATGCTGAAAACAACAAAACAAGAAGAGGAAACTGGATAACCTCAAGCAGGTCACTTAACCCTGATGTGCCTTAAGACACTCCCTGAAAGTTATTTACTAAGTCATAGAATGTTTGCACCTACTTCATCCTTGTTTAAATAATAAATGCTGGAGTTCCCCAAAGCTGATTATAAAAAATCACAAATTGTGGTTGTAGTGGCTGATGATTTTACATTGATCCAGGGAAGGCCAAGCTGGGGATCTGTGACTAGGGGTGGTATTCCAGCCTTAGGGTTAGTTGTGAGCCCTAGGCTGGGGACTAAACAATGAGCAAATTCAGAGGTAAAAAGTAAAAAGTGAGGTGGGATCTAAGCTTTGGTCCCTATCCCAGTAATGGAACCTATAATGCAAAAAGAAAAAAAAACAGAGAAGGAATACCAGACAAAAGAGAAGTCTACAATTCTATCACCTTGAACAAGCAAAGCTTTCAAGCTGGCTGATAGTGGGTGACTCTAGCAGCAAACTACTGGAACTCCGAGTAGCAACAAGTATTGTTCAGACAAGAACAGCAAACTTCCTCTGGATTTGACCTCTTTGGAGCACAGAAAGCTTGCAGGTCCCCATCTTGAGCTGTCTCTGAGATCCTCTAATAACACAAAACAACATCCCAAGAAAGCAGCAGCAGGACCCAAGAGGATACAAGCTCAGCCCAGACATTCCCTCCAGAGGCGTGTAGAACCCAGCTGTAGCATGATGTCTGAGATCAGGAAATAGTCTGGAAGAATGACCAAACAGAAAAGATTCCAACCAAAATAGTGATGATAAGAATGCTCCAGACATAAGCTCAGAAAAAGAAAATGACACCAGAATATCTATAAACAAAGCCTCAAAGAAAAATATGGCTTGGACACAAGTTCAATTAGAATTTCCAGAATGATGGAGCTAAAATGGTTTTCTTAAAGGGTTTTTTTAATAAATGAGAATGCTAGAGAAAAATGGAAATGAGTTAAGGCAGAAAGAATTGGAAAAGTAATTAGAAACTTAGCACCTCACTTAAGCAATACACTACCTGAATATAAGAATGGAACAAATAAAAAAATGATTGCACAAGACAACAAGAAATATTAAAACAAAACCATAAAACTTAAAAATAGAAGAAAATATGTTATTTTATAGCAAAAAACTGACCTCAAAAATAGAGTGAGGAGAGATAATTTAAGAATCTTTGAAACCTGAGAGCAATGCAGAAAAAAAAGCCTAAGAATCATATTTCAAGAAATCGAAAGAGATCTCTTGGAATGAACAGGTAAAGTCGAAATAGAAAGATTCCATCTCATGAAAGAAAACCAAAATGAAAACTCCCAGGAACACTGGAGACAAAATCTAGGGCTTCCAGGTTCAAGTGTGTGTGTGTGTGTGTGTGTGTGTGTGTGTGTGTGTGTGTGCGCATGTGCGTGTGTGTGTGTGCGTGCATGTGCATGCGCTGTCTTTTGACTCTTTCTATTCCCAGTGCTTGACACAATGCGTGGCACATAATAGTCCCTTAATAGATGTTTGTTAACTGACAAAATACCAAACTACATGGAAATTTTGAAGTGGGGATTAAGACATATTTTTTGGACAAGGCCAATGGAAGGGTTGTTTTATTTGACTATATCTGTTTGTTACAACATGTTTGTGGGGTTTTTTTTCTCTATGAGAGGAAAAAAAAGTGGATTTTTATTGATTGGAAAAAATTCATTTGAAAAGAGGGAATGGGTTTATGAGACTTTTAGCATATTTTGCAGAGTAATAGATCTCAATGAGGGACTCCCGATGGTCATCTAATCCAACCTTCTAAAGAATCCCCACTGCAAAACATCTGACAAGTGATCTCTTAGATATTGCTAGATCTTTAATGAAGAAGAATTCACCATCTCTCACAGTAGCCCATTCTACTGGTAGTGACATTAAGTGTTTTCTCCCCAAATTAAGAGCTTGACCTCATTTCTTTGTCTAAGAACTTAAGATGAGTCAGATTCAAGTCAAATTTTAACATTTTAATCAAGCCTAAATCTGACCATGTTATCCTCCTACTCAATGAACTCCAGGGGCTCCCTATTATTTTCAGGATGAATTATGCACTCTTATGTGGTATATAAAAGGATTCATAGCCTGGCCCCAGCCTACCTTTCAAGGCACAGTACTTGTCATGCACACTATAGTCAGTTAATCAGTCAGTAAACATTTATTAAGCACTTACTACATGCCAGGCAGTGTGCTAAGTGCTAGGAATACAAATGGAAGTAATCCCTGCCCTCATGTTGCATTCTAACGGGGGAAGGCAACACAGTTAAGGAAGCTGAAAAGGACAGATTGGAGGAGAGAGGTAGAGAAAGTTCTGTGGAGATGAGCCAGCAAAGCAACTAGAAGAGAGATGAAGACACTTTTGGACTAGGCCTCCTCCTTAAACAGGAAGTTATGGGAGGAACCAATTAATAAGAAGGTGAGGTGTAAGAGAAAGAGAATACTTTCAATGTCAGAAGTAGTACAGAGGTAGCATGAGCTTCCAAAGTGAAGAGGTTTCTCTGGGAGGACAGAAAAAGTGCTATAGAGATAGGCCAACAGTGTAGGCTGGAAAGAGAAGAAGATCCAGTCAAACTGGACTTCTCACAATTTCTCATAAATAGCACCTGCCTTTGTACCTTGATAATGATTGTCACCCATTTTAGGAATGTACTCCTCACCTTAAAGAATCCCAAATATTTCCATCCAACCACTCTGGACAGCAATTTGGAATGATGCTTAAAGGGCAATCAAAGTGTGCATAACATTTGATCAAACAATACCACTACTAATTCTGTAATCCAAAGAGATTATATAAAGGAAGAAAGGAAATGCACAAAAATATTTATAGCAGTTCTTTTCATGGTGGCAAAGAATTGGAAGGGGTGCCCATCAATTGGGGAATGATTGAACAAGTTGTAACATGTGAATATAATGGAATACTATTATTCTATAAGAAATGATGAGCAGGTAGATTTCAGAAAACCTGGAAAGATTTATATGAACTGATGCAAATTGAAATGAGCAGAACAGTAACACAGCAATGATCAGCTATGAATGACTTAGTTCTTCTCAGCAATACAATGATCCAAGACAATTTCACAGGACTCTGCAGGAAAAATGCTTTCCATATCCACAGAAAGAATTTGATGGAGTATAAATGCAGATTGAAACATACTATTTAAACTTTATCTTTTCGTGGTTTTTCCCTCTTTGCATCTGTTTCTTCTTTCGCAACATGACTAATATGGAAATATGTTTTACATGATTGCACAAATATAATCTGTATCAAATTGCTTACCATTTTAGGGAGTAGGGAGAGGAGGAATGAAAGGAGAAAATTTGCAAGTCTTTTTTTTAAGATGAATGTTTAAAAAATTGTCTTCACATGTAAATAGAAAAAATAAAATACTATTTTATAAAATCTCAAGCTTCTGTCAAAGTTTAACTCAAACATCATCCTTTATGTCAATATTTTCCTTATTCCCCCTAGATACTAGTGCCTCGCTCTCCCTTCCCAAAAAAAAAAAAAAAGTCACCTTGTTTCTATTGTGCAGCACTTTATAACTATATATTTGTGTCACCTGACTAAGCTCCTTACAGCAAGAACTGATATCACTTTTGTCTTTGTCCCTATAACCCTAACACCTAACAGTTGCTTAGCATGCAGTAGGTACTAAATAAATGCTCCTTGACTGACAAAGAAATTATTTCAGGAGATTGCCTTCTCATCCTGTACATAACACACCTGGCAGAGTCCATCTTTGTAGAAAAAGCTGAGCCCAACTCCCTACAGTTAAGGAGAAATCATCCTGTATATAAGCAACATTGCTCATGCATTCTATTATTCCAGTTTGATTCGTGGCTCACCTGTCCATTGGTGTTTTTGCTGTTGTGGTTTAATTTATTTAGCATTTTATTTCCCCCAATTATATGTAAAAACAATTTTTAATATTCATTGTTATACTCTGAGTTCCAAATTCCCTCTCTTCCTTCCTCCTGATCCCAGACCCATTGAGGAGGCAAGCAGTTTAATATAGGTTATACATGTGTAGCCATATGTAACAGTAAGCACCCCAACATATGCGGGGGGCCTGCTACCACAGGTTCTTTGATCTGCTTCTCTAAAAGGAAAGGCAGCTTTTGAGGGGTTAACAATCATTTTAATCAAGTACATGCATCGTTCATTTAGTTCAGGGAGAAAAGTAACACCCTGAACTTCAGCAAAAATACAGGGAAATCAAAGATCAACAGACATGGCTTCCTCTGTCTGACCATAATTGATATGTACATCACAATTCAACAGACAGTCCAACTGTCTGACCCTAGAAACCAGAGAGGGAAACATCAACATCTAGGTTTTCAAAGTCAGGGGGCTTCAGCTTCCAGAGCCCTCCTCTGGTCAAACAAACACTTCTCTAGGCAGTAAATCCCAAAGTAAAATCTCACCTTCAGAGTATTTATACACTTTTAAGAGCCAAAGGGCATGACCCTCTAACCCAGTGCCTCAATAGAAAAAACAAAACGTATTTGGGACCCTCCTACAAAACAGCTCCCATAATCAAGCTTCCCTCAATGGGTAGGTCCATCAATGGGTGGGGAAGATCTTCTTTAATCACATTCAAATAGAGGCATTATACTTACTAAAACAAAAACAGCGAAAGATCCTACTTTGCTTGACTTCACATCTTGCAAAACATTTCCATATTAGTCATGTTGTAAAAAAAGAACAGACAAAAAAACTCAAGAAAAATAATATAAAAAAAAATGTCTCACTCTGTATTCAGACACCATCAGCTCTTTCTTTGGAGATGGATAGAAATTTCATCATAGGTTCTTCAGATTTGTCTTGGATCATTGTATTGCTGTCATTCACAGTCGATCACCTTATAATAATGCTATTGCTTTGTACACAGTACACTTCACTTTGCATCGGTTCATGTAAGTATTTCCAGGATTTTCTGAAAGCATCCTGTTCATAATTTCTCATAGCACAATAGCATTGCATCATAATTATATGCCACAATTTGTTCAGCTATCCCCCCAAACATGGGCATCCCCTCAATTTCCAATTCTTTGCCACCAAAATATAGTTGCTATATATTTTTTTGTATATGTAGGTCCTTTTCCTTTTTGTTTTTCATGTCTTTTTGGATATAGTCCTAGTGGTGGTATTACTAAGTCAAAGGGTATGAATGATTTTATAGGGTTTGAGGCACAGCTCCAATTGTTCCAAAGAGTGGTTGAATGAATTCACAACTCCACCAACAATTCATTAATATTTCATTTTTATCATATCACCTCCAACATTTGTCTTTTTCCTTTTTTGTCCTATTAACAAATCTAATAGGTATGAGGAAGTACCTCAAAATTATTTTAATTTGCATTTCTCCAATCAATAGTAAGTTAAAACATTTTTAATATGCCTATAGATAGCTTTGATTATTTCATCTGAAAACTCCATAACTTTTGATCATTCATAATTGGGGAATGGCTCCCACTTTTATAAATTTGACATAACTTTCTGTATGTTTGAAAAATGAGGCCTTTATCAAAGAAACTTGCTTCAAATTTTTTTTCACAGTTACAATTGCTAACTCTATTTCTCTCCATCCTATCCCTGCTCCATTCTATTCTCTCCTTCTTTTCACCCTGTCCTTCCTCAAAAGTATTTTACTTCTGACTATCCTTCTCCAAATCTGCCCTTCCTCCCTTATCTTATCTCCTTCTCCTCCTACTTTCCTGTAAGGTAAGATAGATTTTCATACCTAATTGAGTGTGTCTCTTTATTCCCTCTTTAAGTCAATTCTGATGAGAGTAAAGGTCACTCACTTTCCCCTCTTCCCCTCCACTTTAAAAGCTTCTTCTTGTCTCTTCTATGTGAGATAATTTACCCCCATTCTATTTCTCCATTTCCCTTTCTCTCAGTACATTCCTCTCTTATCCTTCAATTTTACTTTTTAGATATCATCCTTCATATTCAACTCACCTGTTCCCTCTGTCTGTATATACTCCTTCTAACTGCCTTAATAATGAGAAAGTTCTTATGAGTTACAAGTATTGGCTTCTCATGTAGGAATATAAATAGTCTAATCTTATTAAGTTCCTTATAATTTTGCTTTCCTGTTTCCTTTTTTATGCTTTTCTTGAGTCTTGCATTAGAAAGTCAAATTTTCTATTCAGCTTTGGTCTTTTCATCAAGAATGCTGAAAAGTCCTCTATTTCATTGAATTTCCATTTTATTACCTGAAGAATTATACTCAGTTTTGCTGAATGGGTGATTCTTGGTTGTAATCCTAGCTCCTTTGACTTCCAGAATATCAAATTCCAAGGCTTTAATGTAGAAGTTGTTAAATCTTATTATCTTGACTGTGGCTCCATCATACTTGAATTCTTTCTTTCTGGCTGCTTGCAATATTTTCTCCTTGACCCGGGAGCCTGGTGTTTTTAATTTGGAGATCTCTTTTTGGAGTTGATTGGTGGATTCTTTCAATTTCTACTTGACCCTCTGATTCTAAAATTTCAGGGCAGTTTTCCTTGATAATTTTTTGAAAGATGAAGTCTGGACTCTTTCTTTCATCATGTTTTCAGGTAGTACAATAATTTTTAAATTATCACTCCTGGATCTATTTTACAAGTCAGTTGTTTTTCCAGTGAAATATTTCACATTGTCTTCTGGGTTTTTTTTCATTCTTTTGGTTTTGGTTTGTTGTTTCTTGATTTCATTAGCTTCCATTTGCTCAATTCTAATTTTTAAAGAATTATTTTCTTCAGCAAGCTTATGCAACTCTTTTTCCATTTGGTCAATTCTATTTTTAAGGCATTCTTCTCCTCATTGGCTTTCTGTACCTAGTCTATTTGGCCCAGTCTATTTCTTAAGGTTTTATATTCTTCTGTATTTTTAATGTGTCTCCTTTACCAAGCTGTTGACTCATTTTTCATTATTTTCTTGCATCATTCTCATTTCTCTTCCCATTTTTGTCCTCCACTTTTCTTACTTGATTTTCAAAATCTTTGAGTTCTTCCATGGCCTGAGATCAATTCATATTTTTCTTGAAGACTTTGGATGTAGGAGCTTTAATTTTGTTGTCTTCTTCCGAGTGTGTGTTTGAATCTTCCTTGTCACCATAGTAACTTTCAATAGTCAGAGGATTTTTTTTCTGTTGTTTGTTCATTCTTCCCAGCCTATTAGTTGACTTTTGACTTTTTGTAAAAGTTAGGTTCTGCTTCCAGGGTGAAGGGTACACTGTCCTAAGCTTCAGGGGTTTTGTACAGCTGTTTTCAGACATCCTTCTAGGGATCTATAAGTTTTCAGCTCTTCCAAGAGAGTATGATCTAAGGAGGGGTGTGTTTACTACTCTTCTGGGCTGTTCTCTGATCCGTGAGTGACCACAAGCATTTTTTTGTGCTCCGGAACTGAGTCCCATTCTGGTTCCACTGGAAATGCCACCCAGGACTGCAATGTGGATCCAAGTATAAACAAAGCAAAGAGAATCCTGCCTCAGTGATAGCAAAAAGACCCCTGTAATCTACTTCTGACCAGTTTTTTCATTCGCATCCCCACTATCTATGGGCTGAGAGCTCTGGAAGCAGTTGCTGTCACTGGTGATTCAATGGCTCCCAAGGCCTATCCTTAGTTTGCTGGAGCCTGGTCTGCACTGGTGCAGCCTATGCTGGACTGTGCTTCATTCTCACCCAGATGTGACAGACCTTTTTTGCTAACCTTCTAAATTGTCTTTGGTAAGACAATATTTCGCCATTTCCTTTTGTGTGTTCTACTGGTCCAGGAACTGTTTTATGGCATTATTTAAGGGTGTTTGAAGGGGTTTGGGGGAAAGCTTGACTATTGCCTTTTCTCTACCATCTTGGTTCCTCCCCCTCCAATCCATTTTTTTTATGGTCATTCTGACCAGAATATTCTCATCTCAGACTGGCCACCTTGGCTGAGCCTTATCAGTGGAGGATCATGATTTTGTCACCAAGCACAGTGCCATGTGTAATCTGAAAGCAGCAACTGAACTCTTGCCATGGAGTTATTTTACCTTTTCCTTGCAATGATCTTCCTTTTCATTCAGGTAAGGCCCTCTCCAGAGTAGTTATTTCTCAGTCTACATTGCTGACTGTCTAATCCATTTCAGCACTTCCATGACCTAGACAATACAGTAGCTTGTATCTCACCAGAGATACAAGGCATGATAAAGAGAAGGGGTAGAGGGAAATTATAGTTGATAGAGATTTGCAATCAGCAAGATCTGAGTTCAATTCCTGCCACAAGTACTTACTAGCTATATGACCTTGAGTATGTCACTTAACTTCTTCCATCCTCAGTTTCCTCATCTGCAAAATGTGAATGCTAATAGTACCCATCTCCCAGGGTTTTTGTGGGAATCTGTTTCTCTATGGCACCACTCCCAATAATTTGGTCTTGGCATAGAGGCCTCTTTCCTTCCATTAAGTTCACTTGAGGAAAATGTTGGGTTTTTCTAACAGGTACTATTCCAGGAAGGCAGGTAAAATAAAGGAAAGTTAAAGGCACAGAATCAAGAAAGTGCAGAGCCTCTAATTCTCCAGAATATCAGGTCAGAGAAGTTAGAAATGCCAACAGTTCCAGAATTCCCTGAACAGGGCAATAGGTTCTAGGGTTGTATGGACAGTTTCTGTTGAGCCAGAGAAGCTGTTTCAATGCCAACTCTTAGATACCCTGGTTTCTTCCTAAAGAGAGATTCAACCAACTCTTTCTTCTCACTGTGGGTTACTTCTCTATTTTATAACCTAAGACATATGAAATACAGGAGACAACTACCTGAAGATCAAGATGACTACAATATGTAAGGCCATGAAGGCAATCTACCTTAGACAGTATAGATGCTGTGAAAAAGTAATCTGAGAAAGACTCAGGTTCTTGATTTCCGCCAGTATAAGGTATTCTAAGGGAGGTCAATTTCTGAATTAAAATGAACAGCTGTTAACTGTCTGTATTTTGCATCTATGAAAGGACCATTGAATGAGTTGGAGAAAGAATGGGTTTTCAAAGGACAAAGACCAAACCTAAAGGAAGAGAGAAGGGGTATTGCTTTCCAGAAGAACAGGGCTTGAATAAAGAAAACAGTTTTCTCGTAGGCCAGTCATTTCCCAAGTTTCATTAAGTTAAAGCTTGAGAAAGCTCTTTAAAATGACTTATCTTCTGGCCTTGGGGCAATAAAAATTTCCCTGAGCATTTTATCTTCCAGTCACAACATTAACACATTTTATAGAAGAGGAATGGACTGAATTTTATTGAGGAATCTTTGCTTCAATACTTATTAACTCTTATTTTGAACAAAATTTGAATATGCTAAGCTATCTAGTTTCTAAGCTCATGACACACTAGAAGTTGCAAGTTAGAATCATGAATGAAGAGAGGGGGAAAGATGGTCCACGGACAGTTAGAAGCAGATGTACTAAAGCAGGGAGAAGTGAACAAAGTTATAAAGAACTCCTTTCCTAAATGTTGAGTAAGAATTGTCAACAGGCAAAATTGAGGAACAGGCCTGTTTAGGTTGAGCACTGTCCTGAGACTTCTCCCTTACCCTCTACAAAACTTCCAATCATACAGTGCCTGCATTATCTTTCTTCTGAGACCTAACTTCAAACTCCATTCTTCATACCCTCAGACCTGGCATTAAAATTGACCATCTTCATTATGTTCCCAAAGGATCAGGTTCTGTGCCTTCCAAGGTGAGTTACCTAATTGGAAAAAAAAAACTCTCTACTATTTTAGAACTTCATTAGTGTATGCTAGGCTTGTCCTTTACAGTTTTCCATTTTAAAATGTTAATATTTTTGGAAGAGGTCATCCATTAAGTCAATAATACCCTTTTGACCTAAGAAAGATGTCACAGTGTCCTAGAGACTGATCTTGTCTCAGACTATTTTAAGATCATAGCATTATAGAGTTTAGGACTAGAAATAATCCTAGAGGTAAACTAACCCAACTCTCTCATTTTACAAATAAGGAAACTGAGATTGAGTGACTTGCCTAAGATCACAGTTAAGAAATGGCAAAGTGGATTTTGAACTGAACTAAGTCATTTTGTTCCACTATGTTTTGTAGGGCTGTAAAGAATCCTGATTATCTTGGAAAATCTGATGGAGAAAAAATAGTGCTAAGATAGAGGAAAGAAAAAATAAGAAGAAAGCTTCACCAATTTCACAAGTTTGCCTAGGACAGTTGTTGCCAACATTTTGTGTCTATGAACATCTTTCAACAACAAAAACAATGTGTTATAAGCCTCCAAGGTAATTCAATATACTACTCATTTTCCTTAGGTGTGTACAAAACTACAATGATGTCTTTTCTCCCCAAATTAAAATCTATATCATTGTCACTTGCTTTTAGTTATATCCAATTTTTTGTGACCCTAATTGGGTTTTCTTGGCAGAGATATTGGAGTGGTTTGCCATTTCTTTCTCTTTCTCCTTTTATGGATGAGGAAACTGAGGCAAAAAGGGTTAAGTAACTTGTCTAGGAACACACATCTAGGAAATGTTTGAGGTCAGATTTGAACTCAGGAAGATGAGTCTTCCTTACGTGACGCTTGGCACTCTATCCCTACACCACCTAATTGCCTCAAAATCCACATTAATAATTGTAAAATATACAAAACCTATCCTGGAATTATATAAATTCCAAATATAAAATTATAAATCTTAATTATACAATAATTATGAATATTTTATGCTGAATCTTCTGTTAATTAAAATTTAGTAATCCAGCAGGACTTCATGTGCTTACTATTAACCATAAAACTTCATATCAAATTTTTATATACCAAAATTTTGTCAAATATAAACAACATTTTAATGAAATAAGTTCCAACTTGGAAGATGTTCAAAATAACCTATTAATTATGTATAAATACAATTTCAATGTTAGACTTTTATTTGAACAAAGATTTGCAATAGTTGGTTCAGTAGCAGACAAACATAGTCTTAAATCTGGTTCTCTGGTTCTACAGAGAACTTATTTTGAATTATATCAAAAAATTTATTTTGATTTAAAAAAAGAATGAGGGGGGAGGAGCCAAGATGGTGGAGTAGAAAGACTCACGTATGCTAGCTCCGAATCCACAGCCCATAAATTTTCTGTAAAAAAGAACTCCCCACAAATTCTGGAGCACTGCAAGCCATGCAGAAACACAGTGGAAGAGATTTCCGTTCCAGGGAGCCCTGGAAAGCTGTCCCCAGGGGTCCGTCACGCTTCGGATGCCAAGCCCACCCCTGCACTGCCCTGGCTGTGCAGCCCCAAAGAAGCAGATCCTAGCAGGCTTCAGGGATGGAACCTCTGGCGGCTGTGAAGGTCCCTCCACCCACAGGCTCTACAAGTCAGTGAGAGAGACTTCTGGGCTGCTCAAGAGGGGAGCGAGGTGTCTCCATGACTCAGACCCCTTGGGAGGCAGCGGCAGAGGCAGCAGCAGAGGCAGCAGCGTCCAGGAGCTCCCGGAGCAGACAGGAGCTCAGGGCCATTACCGAAGGTCTCCGCATAAACCCCCTGAGGGAACTGAGCCTGGGAGGTGGCCCTGCCCCTACCTGAGCACCAGAACTTAAGCTCACATTGAATAGCAGCCGAGCCCCCCACGGAAAGCCCCAAGGCTAGGGAGCAGCATTTGAATCTCAGACCCCAAGCACTAGCTGGGTGGATCTAGGCAGGGGTGAAGAGGAACCTCAAAAGTCAAGTAACTGGCTGGGAAAATGCCCAGAAAAGGGAAGAAAAATAAGACCATGGAAAACTATTTTCTTGGGGGACAGATGTTCCCGCCTTTCATTTCTGATGACGAGGAACAATTCTTACCATAGGGAAAGACATGGAGGTCGGGGCCTCTGTATCCCAGACATCCCAGGTGGATGTCCGGTGGGCTCAGGCCATGGAAGAGCTCAAAAAAGGATTTTGAAAATCAAGTTAGACAGGTGGAGGAAAAACTGGGAAGAGAAATGAGAGAGATGCAAGAAAAGCATGAAAAACAGGTCAATACCTTGTTAAAGGAGACCCAAAAAAATGCTGAAGAAAATTAAAAAGAATGAAGTAAAAAATGTTCTTTCACACAAACATGTAGAAAAAATGTTTGGAGAATTTTATAAGCTCTCTTACTGAGAGATGGAAATTCATTTTCTTTTAACTTTTAGCCATCTAACCAATCAACATAAGTGACTAGCCTCTTAGGATATAAAATATTTACTTTTCTACTGAATAATGACAACTTCTATGTTAAATAATAAATGTACTTTAAGTTCAATCGTATATATTGCTTTGCCTTTAGCAATGCTTACAAGTGTAATCACCTTTGCAAGAAAAGAATCTATTCAAATACTATTTTCTTCTCTTCCACCTCTGGTACACTGGCTATACTCTCATAGGACCTTCACTGAATGACCTGTGTTGCCAACCAGTTTATTGTTAAAATTACCAGACAGAGGAATAGTAATATAAGTATGACATTAAATCAGAAAGTAGCCTTACTACTGCAATGAGAAGCAATATAAGGTTTGCTTCTACAGAATGTTTGTGATGGTGCATGAAGGCCTCAAGATGGCTCATAATTGCATGCCCAGTGATTACAATTTTCAAACAGTTGACCTTTGTGCTACAAGAACACAAACATTCATAACATTTTAATCATGTGATTACAGGGTGGATGCGGCATAATCAATAATAATCAGTAAACAATACCTATCATGGGTCAGGCACAGTGCTAAGTGCTAGGGATAAAAATAGGAAAAATAAATCTGGTAATTATAGAGTAAGAGAGGGGAACGAAGGAGCTACTCTGGCGTAGTCTACAAAAGGTAATTTTTTAAAAAAAGAAGATATCCCCAAGAGATCATTAAAATGGGAAAGGGTCCCACATGTACAAAAATATTTATAGCAGCACTCTTCGTGGTGACCAAAAACTGGAAATCAAGGGGATGCCCATCAACTGGGGAATGGCTGAATAAATTATGTTATGTGAATGTAATGGAAAGAAATATAAGAAATATTCCTTTATAAGAAATGATGAACAGGAAGATATCAGAGAGGCCTGGAAAGACTTATATGATCAGAACCAGGAGAACTTTGTGGACAGCAATGACCACAGTGTGTGAGAGGTTTTCCTGGTAGAATTGGAACTTCATTGCAATGCAAGGACTTAAAAAATTCCCAATGGTCTTTTAAGGCAAAGTGCCTTCCACATCCAGAGAAAGAATTGTGGAATTCAATCGCAGAATGTAGTAGATCACTTGCTTTTGTGTTACGTTTTGGTTTGTTATATGATTTCTCCCATTCGTTTTAATTCTTATACACAACATGACTACAGTGAAAATGCATTTAATAGGAATGTCTGTGTAGAACCTATACAAAACTGTATGCTGTCTAAGGGAGGGAGGGGGGGAGGAGGGGAAAAAATCTAAGTTTTATGGTAATGATTGCAGAACACTGAAAATAAATAGAAAAAATAAAATGTCAAAAAAAGAAGAAAAAGGTATATGCATGTCACTGTCCATTGGAAATGGTTTATGAATCATCAGATCCTTGCAGTGGTTTGGTAGCAATTTAATTTCAAGTTGAGAAATTGTAAGGATATATTGCCCTTAATTAGAAGTGGCCTGAATTTAATATAATTGCTGCATAAACATCAAAATCATTGTGCATTTTTTGCAGAAATAAACCTATAATGTTTTAAACATGTTTGTTGTCACAAGGTCACTTTTCCACTGTCTGCAAACAGTCCTTTTTCATCCTCTTAATGTTAGTGACTTCTCTCTGAAATTATCTCTGATTTATCCTCTATATATCTTGTTTGTATATAATTGTGTGTTGTACTCCTTTCCATCAGATACAAACTATACCAAATTAAAGTAATTGCTTCACATACCAGTAGCGTTAGGCCACTTGATAATGAATGGGTAATAAGAACATTTCTCTCAAGTCAACTCATAGGTAAGGTAGCTGAGACACAAAAATCAAATACCTCATCCAGCTCCTAAAGCCATGTACTATTTGGACCCTGATTCAAATGTGAGTTTTAGTTTCTGACTCATATAACTTCAGAGCTGGCAGGAACCTTGGAAATCATCTAGTACAATCTTGTTCCTAGCTGGTCCTCCTATTTAAAGCATTCAATTCAAATCAACAAGCATTTTATCAGGAGTCACTATGTTCTAGGGCAGGGGTAGGGAACCTGCAGCCTCAAGGCCACATGTAGCCCTCTAGGTCCTTGGGTGCAGCCTTTTGATTGAGTCCAAGTTTTACAGAACATATCTTTTTATTAAGGGGATTAATTCTGTGAAGTTTAGATTCATTCAAAGAGATTCTCTTGAGGATTTGGAGGTTCACATGTGGCCTGGAGGCTACAGGTCCCCCACCATTTGCTAGGAACCAAGGAATACAAAAATGAAAATGATCACTTTCCCCAAAGAGCTTACTTATTGGATAGCAAATTCTGAGCCAATGTGCATAGAATTTAACTTCATATATGAACTAAACAATACACTGACATTTTGACCAATGACAAGCTGAGTGCCAACTGCCAGAGATATATAACAGCACCAGCCATTTCTGAGTTCATTATATTTTAATAGAGAAATCTAAGGGGGATGTTGATGTCCTATCCAGAAGGTCATATGAGATGATACAGTGGTACCAACAGAAGGGGCAAAGGCAACCTGTAAAACTTTGCTTTTGTCAAATGGAAGTGTACAAATGAGAGTTTGGGACTTTCAGAAAGGACTGTGCCAACAGTAAATATGAGCTACATTGAACTGAAATAGTCCTTCTTGCTTCAGATAACCTGGGATGATTGGCAGTATGAACACCTATACGATAAAGAATTAAGAGAAGGTGATACAAACCAAGAAGCAAGGACAGAAACTCAATCTTTGTTAATAAGAGGGCCCTCTGATGTTGAGAGAGTGGCAAAAGATAAAGTTATTCAGTTCTTCAATTCAATACCCTTTGATGCTCTAATTGTCCAGTGTTGCCCTGAATATCGCATTAGGAAGCAATTGCTGCTCTCCGAGGAATTTTGCTACCTCCCTAACTGTGTTCTATCACAGAGGACCACAAACAATCTTGGCTCAGCTTGAAAGATTTGCAGGCATAGAATAACAAACTGTCGGAATAGGAAGCGTTCTTAGCAGTCATTGAATTCAACCCCACCATTTTACAGATGGAGAAAGCAAGTCCCAGAGAGGTGAAATAATTTGCTCAAGATTACATAATGAGGAGAAGTGTCTAAGATTATAACTCAAATACTTGGGCTCCAAGTTTGGTACTCTTTCATGAAATGCTATATGAGATTAGCACTATCATTTATATGTTTTACAGTTTCTAAATCATTTTCTTCCCAACAATCCTGTGAGACAGATAAATGTAAAGTGGAATTACTCTTATTTTTCAGACGAGAAAATTGAGACTCAGAAAGACTATAGTCACATTAATATTTGGCAGAAACCAGCTCACGTTTATGGAAGAATAAAATGGTCACTACCATTTCATTTTTTAATCCAAGATATCATTCTCCACTTGTTATTTATGTCAAATTTTAATGAGTTCTCTAATTAAGTGAAATGTGCCCTTGATTTAGCCTCTACTAATCTGAATGCATATTGGACAAGAGTGGCTCAACCAAGGTTATACAACTAGTAAGTGACTTCATGGAATCTGAACCCAACACTTCAGATTCCAAGCAAAAGTTCAAGTTTGGTTCAAGTGGAGATTCCATTAGGTCTTCTGTAGAGAAGTGGGGTTTGTCAAATTCAATGCTATTAGATTGATAGAATACAAAGTTGAGTATAATCACATAAAATTGCAGCATTTTATTCACTTAAGAAGCCTTGCTTGTCAATAAGACCCTAATGAGGATCTGGCTTTCCAAAAGGATCAGGAATGAAGAAATTCCTCCTTCAACTCCTTACCTTTGCCTCATATTGGCTTCATAATGACCTTCAAGGCCTCATAGCTACAGGCCAAGTTAACTGGGCATCTTCTGGCCATCCATATTTGCCTTCCTTTGGAGAGGCAAAGGAAGTGGCGGGGTAGGGAGGGCAGAAGGGAGTGGATGATCTGAGTTACCCAGTTAGAGGCAGCTCCATCTACTCACAGGTCTGTCTTCGTCCTTCATTTTTGAAGAAGACCATGACACAGCCCTGCCTCACTCAAAACAAAATCAAGTGCAAGTCATGCCTATAGGCGTATATGATTTGCTTAAATCACCTGGAAGCCTAAGTCACATGTGGTGGGAGGAGCTTGCTGAGTGGGTGGAATAGGAAGGGTAGAGCAGAAGGGAAGGAAGTGAGTGAGCTCAATGGGGACCAAGCGGAGAGGACACAGGCAGGCATGGCAAGGCAAGACTCAGGCTCCTGAGTGTTTCCTTGTGAAAAGACTCTGGCTGAGCTGGCGAGCCTTGGGAATGGCTTTGCCCCCTGTGGTGATCATGGTTATTAACTTCTTGGTCACCATGACAGACTTTGCTTTCTGGTTCTGTGATTGGTTTTCTGGTGTCTAAATAAATGTTTCTCTTCTGCCTTCTATATAGAGAGTCTTTTATATTTCGCAATTGAGAGCTACACTGGCATGTTCACGGTCACCACTAGTGACTTGGCAATACAATCTTTTAGAGTTGATTTGAATATTTATAGTACTCAGAATAACTTGGTTGTTCACAATCATTCTTGGAATAATTCTGCTTATTGTATACAATATTGTCTTGGTTCTGCTCACTTTAACTATCAAATTTGAAACAATGTCCTGTTCCCTTCTCTCTGAACTGCCTAGGAAAGAATTCTCTATTTTTTCTTGAATTAGAGCAGTGAAGAAATGACCAGGAATCCTTAATCAATCCACCTTGATTAGAATAATGAACAAGCTAAGAAACTTCTTAAATTCAACTTTGGTCAATTTAAAGAAAGACCCTTTGATGAGGAGAGTGGTTATTAAAGGGACTGGGTAGTTTTGGGAAAGTAATTTTCCAAGATTAAGTGGCAATTTTTCTACATTGTTGAAGTAAAATGGTAACTTTTACCTTATCTTGAATTGTGTAGTAACCATATGAATGTTTTCTTGCTCAAAACTCTTATAAACATTACAAAAATACCTTGTGTTGGAGAGATATCACAGGGCGTGAGGGAATTCAGCCAACTTGGACATTTCCCTAACTAAGCAGAATAATGCTTAAAATTAGAATAATTAATAATTATTGATAAATTATTTATTAATAAATTAGTAAAAAATGTATCTTCAGGCTGAACCTATAATAGAGCTAACTAGGTGTGTTTTGACCATCAAATTTCTTTCTCAAAGTAAATCCAATTCACTCTGGATCTCATTGACTAGACAGTAGGTCCCTACCTAAATTAAATATCACTTAAATTTTTTGTGGGGGGGAGGGCGGCCTCCGAGGTCAAAGTGAATGTAAATAGTAATTATTTCTTTTGACCAGCAACCCAAGGGTCTCCCCTTCCCAGTTTGATTTTTTTTTTTTAATCCAAGTGGCCATGTCTTGACTCACTTCTTAAACAGGCCTATTGCCTATTCCCTGAATGGGCATTGCCTCCCTTAAAAGAGCCTTAGCTTAAATGGGCCATGGTCTCCCACTGCAACCTGGGCCATCTCCAGTCATCCTGTTCGATATCTGGCTTCTAGACCCAGATAGCTCTGGAGGAAAAAGTGAGGCTGGTGACTGTACAGGCTTCTCACTCAATCCAATTCAATTCCAAGTCATGAAAAAATCTCCCTGATAGCGTGGTCCTCTTCGAGAAGGAAGGACAAATCACACACAATGAAAGAATACTCTATTACAATTTTTCTTCTATCACATCAACCAGCTGTAAAGGCACTAAGCATACATACATGAGCAGTACTGCTGAATTGCTTTAGCCTTTCAAGATCCTAATAAATACTTATGAAATTTGAATTCACCTGCAACTTTAGCCATCAGAAATCTAAATAAGAATTAATGAGATTGATGTCATTGGGAAAATGTTTTCCTGTAGCTGTTTCCTTCAAGTCTCATACAGACCAAAATACTCAGAAAAAAGAATTATGTATTTGATATAAAGTAACCAGAGAGGAAGCATAGTACAATTCAAAAGAAAGAAAGAGGGAGGGAGGGAAGGACGAAAGCAAGTTAAGCTGGATCCAAAAGATATGAAAGAAACACCCCAGAGGGCAAAAGAAAGTAGAACATTAAACTGTGAAACAACATCACAGAACTGAAATAGTTATAGAATGTATTTAATGGTTCTACCTTCTTGCCAGTGAGCACAAATAATTTCACAGGCTTGTGCTTTCAGTTCTAACTGTGGTATCCCTTCCCAATACCCCCACAACAATGACTCAGTCTGAGCCCCCTTCTCACTGCCACAAGAGTCAGTAGACACTAATTCTGCCTGTCTACGTGAATGAACTAGGAGGCAGTTTGGTGATTCAGTGGCTAGAGTGCTGGGCCAGGGTTCAAATGAGGACTCAGACACTTAACTGGGCAAATCACTTAACTTCTGTTTGCCTTAATCCATTGGAGAAGGAAATGGCAAACTACTCCAGTGACTTTGCCAAAAAATAAATAAATGCTGAACAAGGAACAGAGAACGAAGCCTGAAGTAAAGACCTGAAATCATAGTAGGGCAAATCCTTTGCCTCTGGAGTTTGTTCTAAGCAGAAATGTAGGAAAGATCGGGTCCCTATACCATAAATGAGAAGATATTTTTTTAGGAAGGCCATCCTTCATATGCAATCTGTGAAGCAGGGTAAGTAGAAGGAACCATAGAATCAAATAGTCATAGAATATCTATTTTAACATACCTGATAAATTATCTATCCTCCAGCCTCAGCTTGAAAACCTCCTAAAAAGGAGTTCCCACCACCTCTTTGGCAGTCTATCCACTTTGTAGACACCTATAATTGTTAGGACATTTTTCATAACATTAAGCCTAAAACTGACTTCTTTGCAATTTATAAGCTAGCACTTACATAGTGCTTTAAAATTTTATGAAGCACTTTTCAAATTTTATCTCATTTGATCCTTCTAACAACCATGGTAAGCAGGTGCTGTGATTACCCCCACTTTACAGAGAAGAAAACAGAGGCAGATGTAAATAAGCAATTTGCCCAACATCATGCAACTAAGTCCAGATTTGAGAGTAGCTCTTCCTGATTCCAAGTCCAACACCCTATTCATGCCTCCTAGCTACCTAATACTTTTATCCATTACTCTGGATTCTGCTCTCAAATTGAACTTCTAGTCCCTCCTCCACATAACAGCTCTCCAAATTCTTCAGCACCCCCTAGGTCTTCTCTCCACATTACATGTGCTATTTCCTTCTACGGATCCTCATACAGAATGGACACAAGGTCCCTAACTGTCCTAGTTGCCATCCTCTGTATAGTTTGTCAATTTTTTTTCCTTAACCTATGGTGCCCAGATCTGAATACCATATTTCAAATGAGGTCCTATAAAAAAGAAATCAGAAGGTTGCCTTCTTTTCTTATTATTGTAAGCAATTCATATAATATTGGAATTAATTGCAATTTGAATGTTTGACAAAATTCACCTGTAAATAGCTAGTTGCACAGTTTTTTGTTGGGAGGTCATTTATAGCTTATTTAAATTTTTTCTGATTTTTTGATTACTTAAATGATCTCTTTCTTCATTTTATTAATCTTCTATTAGCCTTTTGCTAATTGTATTTTTGTAAGTGTTCATCTATTAAAGTTTTGCGGGCAAAATTGTTTCTTATCATTTCATTTATTTCTTCTTTAATTATTATGAATTTCTCTTTCTCTTTTTTTATACAATTTTTATTTTCTTCTATTTTCTTAAAAAATCAAATTAATGAATTACTTGTCTTTAAGAGTTCTTTTTCTAAAAGAGCTCCTAATTTTCTATATCAATTCAATTATCATTTCGCTTTTATTTTTATTCATCTCTTCCTTAATTTCAGATTTTCTATTTACTTTAGTGGAAGAGTTTTTATTTATTATCATTGTTCAAGTTCTTTAATTGTATTCCTAATATATTGTCTTGTTATTTCTGTTTTGTTAATAAAATATTGCCTTACCTATACCCCACAAGTTTTCATATGTTGCATTATTATTGTCTTTTTAATGATTTTTTCATATTTCTATAGTTTTCTCTTTTCCTACCAGTTCTTCAATTCCTTTTTTTAATTATTTAAGACCATTTATTGACTTTTCCATTATACTATCACCAGTAAGTCATAAGTCATGTATTTCAGTAAGTTATTATGAGCCAAATACAAATAAAAATAATTTTGTAATTTCTCCTCATACCAGAAAAATTACCAAAGATGACAAGAGATGAAAAGAGTGGGAAGATACTGTTAGTGGAGCTGCAATTGGTTTAACCAATCTGTAAAGTGCTTTGGAATTGTAATGACAGAGAGAGAGAGAGAGAGAGAGAGAGAGAGAGACATGGCCCTACTTTTTGACCCAGAGATTCAAGTGCAAGATAAAATACCACAAAGAGGACAAAGATAGAAAAAGGTCCCAGGTACACCAAAATATTCATAGCAGAATCTCTTGTGGTAGCAAAGCACTAGAAACAAAATTTGTATCCATGATAAAAGAAAAGTTCAGCAAGTGATGGTACATGAATATAATAATATATTATGCCATAAGAAGCAATGAATATGAAAAATGTATAAAAGGATGAAAAGATGCATATGAACCGTTAAAGAGTGACATAAATAGAACAAGGAAAATATATCCATTATGACTCAAATGAAACTAAAGAATAAGGACGTAACTAAAACATGAATAATTAAAATGGAAAATATAGTAAAACCCCTGAAAACATGAAAATGAATATTGTGTAATTATAATGGTCAAGCTTAGCCTCAGAGAAGGGTTGAGAAAATACACTTTTTCCCTTCAGTGAAGGGGTTGGAGGCTATAAATGTGGAATGCTGTATATACTGTCAGACAGAGTAAATGTGTTGCTTAATTTATTGACTTTTTTTACCCTTTACTTGTTACTCTTTGTTAGAAAGAATGATTCAATAGGTAGAAGATGGAGGAAGAATATATTTAGAAATTAATATCATATAAAAACAAAAAAAATCAATAAAAATAACATGAAATTTGTTTTTTAAAAGTTAATGAACTGAGATAACTTCCTAACAATTAGAGCTCTTCAAAAGAAGAATGAGATATCCCTAGATGTAATAAGCTGCCCCTCACTGGAGTGCTTCTTATAGATGCTGGATAAATGTTTATCAGGAATTTGTAGATTATTCTTCTCTAGGTAAGAGTTGGATTCAGTGGTGTGTGGGTAAATGTTTAATCATTGGCTCTCCAGTCAGGGTGGGGATATAGACAAGACACACATTTAAGTTTAATATGCATTATTCACATTTTCTCCATCACTTTTTAACTCTATATAAATTTTTAAAAAACAAATCAATCCTGATTTGAAGCATTTACGAAGTGTATATACTCACACTAAAAATTTAACAATCAGCTCTCAAGAGATAATTCAATCTGGCTCTAATGAATTCTCCTGATTGGACTAGATGCCCTCTGAGATGCCTTCTAATGATCCTGATTCAACTGATGGTTTACTCTACGGATGTGTGGTTATGCCTTAAGAGTCCATTTAATTTCAGCTTCCCAATTAATTGAAAAATAAAGAAATGACTGAATCTTTCTCTAGATAGCACTAGAACCCTTTCAGTCTACTTGTGCTCCATAAAGAATCTGGAAACTTTGTTGATAGAACCAACAGAAGATACCGCTTCCAAGAAAGCCCTTAGACTACTTGGTATGAATTACTACCAGTAATTGGGAACTAATGAGCCTAAATAACATTAACTCCTAGACAACCTATCTCAGCGACTCAGACTGACCTCATACGCTTTGATGGTATTATGTGGACATTCCCTGAAAAGGTACAACCAAAGGGACCATTTTATGAACAAAAGAGAGTGACTGATTCACCTTGCAAACCTCAAAGGGCTGGCTTCCATTCACCAAAGGAGAGTAACCTGAAGCTTGCTCTCATTTTCCTAAGCACCTCTGGCTCTTACCTCTTTATATATCTTTTCTCACCTCAAGCTGTTGGTGTGTTTTAACAGAAAATTTCCACTTGTTCAAATGCTATTTATTCTCCATGACCCAGTTCAAATTCCACTTTATCCAAGAAGCCATCTCTAATCTCATCCTTTCCCAGAAATCTGAAATGTCTCTACTTTCTCTGTCTTCTGATAGCACATTGTTTACAGAGCATTTTCTGTGTCTGCAGTGAAGGTATTTATCTGCCTCAACTAAATTCATTAAAATGACTAAATACCTGCTTCCCTAGGGGGAAATGCATATTTCAAGTCAAATACAATCCATGCCCTTCTCAAAAAAAAAAAAAAAAATCAGCAAGTATTTGTTAAACACTTATGATGTGTCAAGCTCTATGCCTAGAGCACTTAGTCTACTAGTGGGATAAAACAGAAACATTGATAATTATTGTACAAAATATTGGATGTATAAATTAGTGTTTACTTTACGCTCAAGTTAGGGATATCTAATATATGGTAAACTACTCGAGTTAAGAACCTTAGGTTTTTTGTTTGTTTTTAATTCTGCTAAAACATATTCCTACAAGGGATATGAGTAGAACCCCCTCATTTTACAAATAAACAAAATGAGGCACATAAATATAATAATTTGCCACTATCACATAGCTAGTAAGTGGCAGAGCTCCTATAATCCCTAGTCATCTTTGGTTTTCTCTCTATACAGAGAAGTCACTCCAAAAGCTTGCATATCTTGAATACAATTTCTTTTTCCTAGTGACCATCCTGTTTTTGAATCAGTTGCTTCATTGGAAACCTTAAGAGTACTTGAGAAGGCAAAGGGGACTTACCAAGCCATACAGACATCTCTGGCCCCAGCCTTGCCACCAAAGAAGGTGAATCAGGACCAGTGAATAGCCAACTTCTATAATACCTTGGGAAATTCCTGGTCCTGCTGGCTGATCTATCCCCCACTCTCTCAAGGTCTCCTCATGGAAACAATGAAAGACTGAATAATGCTCTTCCACACGTAGCCATGATCTGGAAAATCCGCATAAAATTTTTTGACCCTCCCTTCATGCAGAGAAGAAGTCCGAATTTTTTATTTTTCTTTTATGGAGTGTTTACAGTACCTTATTGTAAAATATGAGCTGATATTATATAATATTATACATTTGTTTTATGTATTTCTGAGTTTTGAAATTTTTTTCTGTGTCATCTGCTGGCTTTCACACATCATCTGTGGCTTCTGCAAAACTCCCCAAAAATTTCTATTTAATTTCTTATGCTGATACACAATATAGTGAAACCACAGTGAGGAAAGTTGTGATGTTGAAGGGGTAACTGTGAACAGAGACTTTCAGAACTTTCAGTCTTGAATCTAAATGTCAAGATTTTCTTCAATACTCCAGGACCCAGGATGAATCCAGAGCCTCATTTACTGGCCTGGGACAAAGGAATTGCCAGAGATAATCATTATCTCCTTTACATCCCTATTGCCCTCTGGGTAGAGTATGGAGATAAAAAGGAGATATTTCCTTTTCTGTCCTTCTTTGTCCAAGCACTAAATATTTACCACATAAACTTTAGTCAAGCATTACTATGATAACACACTGAGTGGAAAAGACTTTCCAGGCAATTTCACTTCCAACAAGCACAAAATCCTAATATTATGGAACAAACCAGTTAAGAAAGAGATTTAGCTAAAACAGGGGTGGAAACCTGCACCCTCCGGGTCACATATGGTCATCTAGGGCCTCAAGTACAGCCCTTTGACTGAATCCAAACTTCACAGAAAAATCTCCTTAATGAAAGGATTTGTTCTGTAAGGGGATTTGTTCTGTAAAACTTGGACTCAGTCAAAAGACTACACCCAAGTATCCCTTATAATATCTGCAAGGGGGAAGGGTGGCCAGCTAGGAGGCACAGTGGAAAGAGGGTTGGACCTAAAGTCAGGAAGACTCCTCTTTGCTGTGTGTTCCTGGACAAGTCCCTTAATCATGTTTGCCTTAATTTCCTCATCTGCAAAGTGAGCTGACAAAATGGCAAACCACACTAGTATCTTTGCCAAGAAAACCCCAAAAGATATTATGAAGAGTTGAACACAACTGTAAAACAATAAGATCTAGTCAGTTCATTTTACAGATGGAGAAATAGAGGAACAGCAGTGAGTTGATCAAGATCATATAACTCCTGAGTCAAAACTGGGTCTAGAATCCAGTTCTAATGACTCATACTCCAGTGCACTTCTCACTATACCCTTCAGCTTCCCAGTCCTACTATTCAATTGTTCCACAGTGCTGTCTAGCACCTTATTCACTATATCCTCATTCTTTAAATTTAGTTGTAAGAAGGAGTTTCCACTCAATTCCCCAGAGCACTTCTGGTTTCTATAGGAATACGTCTGATGTTCACTGAAGGCATCCTGCCTGATATTGTGTTGATTTCTGTATGTGTGATTGTCTCACCCAGTGAAATTGTTAGTTCCTTGAGGGCAATGACAAAACCTGGAACATTTCTGAATCTCCAACAGTGGAGCACTCCGCACATGTTAAGTGCTAAAAATAGGCTGAAGATTCCTATCCATTGTTTCTTCTTTGAATTTAATATGCTTCCACCATAGTGCAACTGAAGAAAGAAATCTTATTAATTAGAGGCAATATGATATGGTATAAAGGGCACTGTGTAAGGAATAATAAAAACTAAGGTCCAAATCCAAGGGCTGCTACTTACTGGTTCTAAGGTCTTAGGCAAGTAATCTCCCTTTTCTGGGCCTCAGTTTCCTCATCTGTACTCCTTACCTAGCTGGATTATGGAGAAGAAAGTGCTTTGTAAACTGCAAAACACTAATAGAAATCAGAGTTCTCTTTGGTCTGATTATCTGGCCATGCCTTCACTAGCCAGGGGCTTAAGATTCATTCTGCAAATTTTCCAAAATCCTTTGACTTCTCTTCCCCTACCAGTTACAACTTTCAATCAAGAACGGAAGAAGGACAGAAAGAGAATGATTAATCCAGAATCATCCAATCCTGGAGCTGGAAGAGATTTTAAAGGTTATGTTATTGAATGCATATCCATACTGCAAATCTCTAACCAATAGTCTTCTACATTCTGCTGGAAACCATCCAGTAATGAGGTAACTTGGCTTCTCCTGACGCAGACCATTCCACTTTCAGACATTTTGTCTTTCCTTACATTGGGCTTAAATGTACCTGATTTCACAAAATTTCACAGAATAACAGAATTTAGTAGTTAGAAGGGACTTCAGCAGCTCATACCCCACCAAAATGATCATTCAATCCTGTACTTGAAGGCCTCCACTGAAAGAATTCTCCATCTTCCAATGCAGCTCATTATCCTTTTAGACAGCTCTAATTGTTAGGAAGTTTGTTTTTGTTTTCTAATGTCAAACCTAAATTTGCCTGGGGCCAATTAGTCTAATGATTTTTCTTCATGACATCCATTCAGATAAGACAGAACATGTGTTGTTACTGTAATAAGATCATTATATTTATAATCAGATGATCTAGTTTGAATCACATCTCTAAAGGACTCATTCAAAAATACTTATTGTCTTTGGTTCCCTCACCTCTAACATTAAGTGGTTAAACAAGGTGACCTCTAAGTTCCCTTGCTTTACATCATAAATTAAGATCCCTTGAAATACTCAAAGACAGTTAGCATATCTCCCTCCACCCCTCCAAGTCTCTTGTCTTTTCCAAGTTAAATATCTTCACATACTTTTGTTGATACTCAGACGGTGTGATCTTGGTCACTCTGCCATGGACACTCTCCAGTTTTTTTAACCCCTTCTTAAAATGCAATTTCCAGAAATGAATCCAATGTGTCCAATATGATTTGACCAGGGCAAAACAGAGGACTCTTGGCTTCTCCTATGTTCTAGGTACCATAACTTTCAAAGCAATCTAAGACCACTTTAGTTTTGGGGGCTTCCATGCCTTGCTATTGATTCACATTGACCTTGAAGTCTAACTGTCCCAGATCTTTCTTCAAATAAGTTGTCAATCTGGCCATTACTCCTCCATCTTATATTTGTGAAGTTGCTTGTTTGAACCCAGCTGATGGACTTTACATAGATCTTTATTCAATTTCTTCTTACTAGTATATTGCCCCAGTTTTTATAGCTTCCTATCTATTTGGATCCCGACTCTTAGCCAGTAGATTAACTATTCCTTTCAAATGTGTGTCTAAATTCTCACTACCACCTCCTATCCTGGTTCTCACAGACAGTAAGGGGTTTAATTCACTGAAATCCTGTTCTGATGACTTATCTTGGTAATCCTGAGTTCTTAAAGACCCTGTTGTATAGGATCTGGCAGATCCTAAAAAGTTAGAAAAGCTTTGAAGGTCAGTCTGGTGGGGGGCCATATATCTATCTGTTATGTAGGGACCAACTTAGCTTACTGAAGAGAAACTCATCAAAAAATTGGCTACAGGGTGACAAAATGTTCGGCCATGGTAAATCAAGACTCCTAGAGGAGTTAAGAACAACATCTGCGTATGTAACACTCCAGCCAATGAAACCTCAAGGTGTGAGGAAAGAGTAGAATAAAACTGCATCTAATTCAATGACAATTCAACAAACTTTTATTAATTGCTGCTCTGCACAGGATGCCCATATACAAAGAAGAAAAATACAGAAAACCTGCCTTCAAGGAGTTCATAGTCTAAATATGGCATATCAATCAATAAATATTATACAAAGTAGGATATGATTGAGTTACTAAGAAAGGCATTGCAATTTAATTCAAATAGGGTGTCTGTGTGGGAAAGGGCAAAACACCTATTGGCCTTGGTCACAGGAATTCAAGACTTTTCCTTCTTAAATAAAACGATGCAACTGAATTTAAATTGCACAAATTTCTCTTGACCACTTTTTATTTTTTTTGCTGAAGATTCCTGCACCTTGAAGCTCTGGGTGGTCCCTCATTTCTTCTTGCGGCAGCATGTTCGGCGGCCAAGGGAACAGGTCCCAATCTTTTCTTCTTTGCTGGTACATCCAATCAGTCTGCATTTGCCCCGCCTTGCTCTACAAATCATGTTGTTTATTCGTGACAGCAACCCACTTTCACCTAGAAGTAGAGGAGATTGTTTAACTGTGTGAGGGGGCAGGTACTGTGACAGATATGGTGGATAGAGTTCTGAGCCTGGAGTCAGGAAGACCTGACTTCAAATCTAGCCTCAGAGATTCATTATCTGTGTGACCAAGGACAAATCACTTAATCGCTGTTAGCCTCAACTGTAAAATGGAGATAATAAAAGCCCCTATCTCCCAGGCTGAGTACAAAATGAGATATTTATAAAGAACGTAGCATAGTGCCCAGCACATAATAGGCACCATATTATGCCAATTAATAACACAATGCCAACTAATAATAGAAATAAGAAATTAAAACCACTCTCCAAAATGTTATTTCCAGAAACCTGAACATTTTGCCAACTTTATACAACAGACACTATAATTGTTACATACCATCATAAGAGTTGTAGTTCTAGGGGATTATTAGTTAAATGATATCTTCAAAAAATTAAAATTCATTTTGATCTAATTCAATCCAACAAGCACTTAAGACCTGCTAGATGCTAAGGATTCAGTGGCAAGTAGTGTACAAGGAATCTGTATTCTAATGAATGATCCACTCTCATCTATACACAAATGATCAAAGTCTGTGAGCATCAATTTCTTCATCTGTAAATAGGGATAACAACAGCTCTTAATTCAGAGTTGTTATTAGGAGATATACATATGTATCATTTTGCAAATCTTAAAGCTCTGCATAGTTGATTTGTTATAACAAATGACCTAATAATACAAGCTTTTTCATCAGTATCCCTTCTGTTAAAAAAAAAAAAACTAAAGGAGGGTTTTTCTTTTTTTTAATTATCAGGCTATGATATAGTAGATAGAGAGTTGCTTCAAATCCAGGAAAAACTGTATTCAATTCCAACCCAACTGGTTCTGTGACCCTGGACAAGACAATCAACTTCTCAGCTCTCTAAATCAGGAGTGTCAAGTTCCAACAGCAAGTTGACCAAGTAGCATATTGACTGAAAAAACCACATATTACCATTATCTATGTTGTACCATATTTTTATTTATTTTGTTGAAAAATTTTTCAATGACATTTTAATCTGCTTCCCCCATTTTGGATTTTTAAAGCAGTTTTGGGGTTGGTTATGCTTGACACTTTTAAAGACTCCCTGCTGAGTTCCCTATATCAATATAATCAATTAACAGCCTTATTCTCTATGCTTGAGGCTGTGGTCATCAAGGGGATGTATTACAGGTTATCAAATTTCAGGGTCATAAAACTGATGTCACTGTGTCTCTAAAGTAAGCAGTTTAGTCTTGTAAAAGTCACAACATGCTAATCATATGGGTGCAAGCCAGTCCCTGGTTTCATGGTCACTAGCAGAATCAGGAACAAGACTGGAATTTCTTCACTCAAATTGGTCCCTTCTACTGTAACTACTGGAAAAATAAATAAATCAAATCTATTAATATGAGGGCCACCCATTCTGCATATGAAAAATAATAACAGCTAACTTTGTACTATATGGTTAGTGAAGTGCTTTTCATATGATCTTCACAAAACCCCTGGAAGGTGAGAGCTATTTTTATCCTCATTTTTTAGATATGAGGAAACTGAAATTGACAGAGGCTAAATGACTTGCCTAGAATTCACACAATTGGTGAGTATCTAAATCCGAATTAAAATCCACATCTTTTTGACTTCAAGTCCTAAGAAAGTGGTACAATATAGAAATAGGTTCAGAACCAACAGAAAGAAAAAGTTTTCCAATTGCATATTTTATTCTTTTCAATCCAACTGAATAATCAGAGGGGAGAATGTAGAGAATATTGTGAGACTAATTGAATAGTTAGAAAAACAACATAAGATACTGTATAGAAGGTCATCTTTGTCCTGAGGGACATATGAGATCCAGTTCTGATTCTATTATATACACATAATCTAGCACATCTCACTTTCCGAAGGCAATAACTATTTTATTTTTATATCCCCAGTGCTAAGAACAGTGATTGGTACCTAGAAAGCACTCAATATATGTTGAATTGAATGCCAACTATATGAACATGAGAAAGTGTCATAACTGCTTAGTAAGGCTATACATTATGGAGGGTTAGAATTAGAATGGATCTTAAGAGTTCACCAAGTCCAACCTCCTCATTTTATAAATAAGGAAACAGAGGGAGATTAAGGGGCTTGCTTGGGGTTAGAGCTAGTAAGAGTAAGAGTTGGGATTTAAATAAGGATTTCATGGTCTAGTGCACAATCCATGTACCTCAGAGGAGTCAATCACACAGCCTACTGACCTCATGCAATCCCGCAACACCCACTAGAGCTGCCTGAACCAGATTAAAATATAATTAGGAAATATTTAATAAAATAACAAAAATACAAAAAACATAGATAATATTACATTTTAAAACTAAGTCAATATGCGGCATGCAAGATCGGCATGCAAGAATCTTCTACTCCCCCTTCCCTCCCACCTTTTATTTGAGTTTCATGCCACTGCACTGCTCCCAGGCTGTTTCTGTGTTAGAGGAAGCAATTTCCAAATCAGGAATTTCCCAAATCAATAATATCAAAGATCTGAGCCCCACCCCCCAAAATGATGTTTGAATGTTAAAATAATTTAAACCACAAGACCTATAGTATGTATATAGTGTGTATTAAAAGAAAGTGTGGCTGAAAAGCATTTAAATTGCATCAGTGCCTATTCTGGTGCACACATTCCCTGTGTCTCTTATTCCTCTTCTCTTTCTTTCTCTGATTTTATAATAATGGGATGAGATGCAAAATAGTAATACCTAACATTTATATAGCGCTTACTATATGCTGGGAACTGTGCTAAGGACTTTACAATTACTGTCTCATTTGATCCTCACAACAAGTCTGGGAGGTAGATACAATTATTATCCCCATTTTATATATGAGGAAACTGAGGCAAACAGAGGTTAAATGATTTATTCATATTCACACAGCTAGTAAGTATCTGAGGCTGGATTCGAACTCATGTTTTGCTGACTCCAAGTACAGTACTCTAACCACTTTGCCACAAAAGATGTACAAAAGGATTAAAAGTCAGTCTTTTTTTTCCTGACCAACAGCTCTGCTCATGAAGGTCAGGGCTATATTTGGTGCCCAAGAGCCTTTCATTTGTTCCACAGCTTCTAGGAGAATATAAGTTGTCACTGTAGTCTTAAAAAATGAGAACATCTATATCGTTCTTTGTGACAAATTCATCAATACCTTTTGATATTTTATTTAAAACAAGCAACCCCAGAGAGTCCCATGTTAATCTTTCACTCAGAGAACACTAATTTTCCCATGAAGTCAGGAGGACACTTTTGTCCTATCCTTGTGACTGAAAACATTTGTAAACCAGTCCCTCCTGTAATGTTCCTTTCTTTTTTCTCTTCCTCTACCTCTCTACCTCCATTCAGAAAATCTACTAGAGTTCAGTGTTCTGGAGAGAGCCAGATAAAGATCCCAGTTTCATGATGATGTCTTGTCTCTGGTCACCTCTTTTCCAGGCCCAATGCCCTTGATCCCATCTTACCTGGGATAGGTAGCAGAAACAAGAAGAAAATGAAAAAAAGCAGGTAATGGATCCTCATGGTTGGTATCTGACTGGTGCTTCCACCCAAGACACTGGGAAGTTTCCAAAATAAGATCGGAGAGAAAGAAGCTCACCTACTTCTTACTGAGCAGGCAGACACATTTGCTGTCATTATAAGGTGTGGACAGCATGATGTCTTTTCCTGAAGTGTCATGCCAGGAGTGCTTACGACACAAAGCTCCACCCATTCACCTTGCACATGTCATGGTACAGATGACAGATAAAGGATGCAGATTCGTAAATGTCCCAAAAAAAAAAGTTATTCTGTCATCCTGTACCTTTAACCCAACCTGTGGAGGATGATTCAATTGGGTTCTAAATCTGGTAGGAGGTCTGGAAATGGTGACATTTCCCCTCTTCAGTTTGGAGTAGCATAAGACCATCCCATCTAGGCTTGATTTTTCCTCTGGATTGACATATCCTCCTCACCCCCATCCCCAGGCTTTACCCTCAAGAGGGAGATTTCTGAAGTCAATCTCAAGGATGTTACTGGGATCCTCTTCAATCCAAAAATGTTAGGCTTGCCCCAGAGTATGCTTTTGCTCTAGGGACTGGCATAGTTGAGTCAGAATCACATATAATTAAACTACCTAATGTCAGGGGGAGAAGGATGTGGGGGCAACACTGCCTTAGAATGTACACCTCACAGAATTTATTTTACAAGATGTCTTAATCAAAATGAATCAATAATATTCAATAATATAATCATTATATAGGAATTTAATACAATAAAATCCTTCTAAATATATTAATAATAATATTTAAGTGCCTATTATGTACTAGACTCTCTGCTAGGTCTAGGAATTAAAGTAAAAAATGAAACAACCCCTGCTCTCAAGAGGCTTATTGCAGGGAAAAAAACAACTACACATATACAATAACTATACATATACATACACATATGTACAAATCTATGTATATATGTACATAAAAATATGCAGTATGGTCCAAAAGCTATTGAAATTCAAAACTGTACTGCAACTTTTGGAATATCCTATATGTAAAATAAATATAGGATAATTTTTGAGGGAAAGGCATTAGTAGCTGGGGCAATCAGGATAGGTTTCATGTAGATGGTGGTACTCAAGTTTTGAAGTAAACTAGAGATTCTAAAAGATGGGAGTTGAGGAGGAAATACATTCCAAGCAGGGGGACAGCCCAGTGCAAAGGCATGGAGAGGGAGAATGGATTGTCATGTATGAGAAATAGTAAGAAGAGCCCATCACAATATTCCCTTTGTCTAAAGAATTACTAAGAGGATGAGTCAAACTAAGCTGGACATTGTACTTCCTCAGAGAATGCTAGTATGAGACATACTAATGGGCTGTGATCTGTCCTGTGTTTAAGTAATTCTCTACATGAGTTAGGAGCTCAGAGGTACCTACTCATAATGTCAGATTCTGGAGGCACACTGAGTGTATAAAGAGTCAAGGGAATGTTTCATCAAATCACAGAATGTGGAAATGGAAGGAATTTTGGAAAATTATCTGGTCAGTCAAGTGCAGATCTTTGACTGAATCCAAACTTGATGGAACAAATTCCCTTAATAAAAGGATTTGTTCTATTAAACTTGGACTCGGTCAAAAGGTCACACCCAAGGACCTAGAAGGCTATATGAGGCACAAGTTCCCCACCCCTGATCTAGTCCAGCCCCCCTCATGTTACAGAGGAAGAAATTGTGGCCCAGAAGAGGGGACTTGGCCAAGGTCAAACAGCTGGAATGTAATAGGCAATTTATTGATCACTAAATAGGTGGCCTTTAAGACTATAGAATTAGATTATCAGAACACAACTAAATTTATTTGTCCTTTTGATGCCCTGTGGATTTGGCTGTAAAGAAGTATGGGTAATAATAGGATGATGTCAGGTCCTCCCACCAGGAGAGCCTAATTCATAGGTACCAAAAAAGACCTTAGAGTCTACTTAGTCCAAAAATCTCCTCTCCTCCCTAATTTTCCATGTGTAGAAACTCCCTCCAGTCTTTGTGGGGAGTCCCAGAAAATGAAAGGGATATTCCCAAGATCAAACATCTAGTTGGTGACAGGCTCCAGAATTCAAACTTTGGTGTCCTTCTTTCCAATCCAGTAATCTCATAAGGTTTTGTTAAACTACATTAGTTCAATAGCCTGTAATATTAAAGGGCTGATGCGTTTGGCTATTGTATCTCTTCGCCTAAAATTCAATCCGTAATTCTCAGGTGATGGGATTTGAACTGTGGCAGAAGTTTTTTGTTTTTTTTTAAAGGAACCAGATAAAAACTATGAATGGAACCAGAGGGTTATACAAAAGCATTTTTTGAGCATATGGGAAAGAGACAAGGCAAGGGAGGGAGCAGGGGAGTTATAGCTCATCTTATACATTTTGATCAAACCTATAGTTCATCAGGTTCAACCATGGTTACATTTCCCAGGATATTTACAGGTTATATATTCCCAGGAATTTCTTGTGAAAATTATTGGTACACACCATATGTAATATAAATACAGGTAATTTTGAGGGGAGAGGCATTAGTAACTGAGGGAATCTAAAAGGTTTCTTGTAGATGCTGGTGCTTAAGTAGAACTTTAAAATAAACTAAAGACTCTAAAAAATAAGAGCTGAGGAAGCAGAGACAGGGGAATGGACTGTTTGATGGGAAGCAGGGTTTGATTTTTACGAGAAATTACAACTTGGCACATGCATTTGCTCCAAGTATAGTCACCAGGTTCGGATATGACTTTTATGTCCCAGGATAGTGAAAGGTTTTCCATTCCATGTTCTTCTTTCAGCCTCAATTTCAAATTATCTCATGCCTGATAGGAAAAAGACTATACCTCATCCCTATCATCTCCACCTCAACTACCATCTGAGATATGAATTCTTCTAGTTCTAAATCTATAATCCTGTGATACTATATTATCCCTTCAGTTCATCCTGGTACTTTCTCTCAATCCTTTTAACCTAGACCCACAATAACTGAACTAGATTTTATTTCTTGTTTAATGTCTAAAGTTGAAACTCTCAAAAGGACTGGGAGCAAGGAAACAGAAAGAATAACACTCCAATCAACTTTTACATTTTAATATTTATTTATAATTTCAATCCTCCTCTTTCCTACTTCTTAGAAATTGCTCCTGTCACCCCACCCTTCCTTCTCTATCAACACATAGAATGATACAATGTCAAAACTAGAAAGGAGCTCAAAGATTGTCTGAGTTCTTCTCTTTCATTATGATTACAAAATAATCAAAATTTTAGAAAATTATCTAGGATGTTGAGAAAGTAGTCAATTCAGGTTGAGGCAGTACATATCAGTATGTCAGAGGCAGGACTTGAATTCGGGTTCTTCCTGCAGCCAGTTTTCTAACATCTATAACCCATACTTCCTCTGTACTGTCTGCAAAGCAGTCATAAATGTGCATGAGTTGAGGGAATTCTTTCCTGAGAGTTAGCTACACTGATTGAGCGATGGTTCTAGTCAAAACAATAATAACAAATCACATTTCTTTCATATTTGGGGGCTTATGAAGCTCTTACCCTTCAATGGTACCACTCTTGCAAGATTCAGTAATAGAGAAGAATTATTACCATTTTACAGATGAGAAAAACAAACTCATAGAGATTAAATTGTCTTGCCCAAATTCACACAGCTAGATAAGGGCAGAGTCAATATAAGAAATTAGGTATCCTCATATCCAAGCCAAGACTCTTTGAACTCGATACTGCCAAAAACATCCAGGACTCTGTCTCATCCATCTTTGTAAACCTAGCACCTTAGACAGGGCTTTCCATATAGTTTAGGGGCATAATAAATGTAATCATTTGAATCAAACTGTTGACTAAGGAAAATGGAATAAGGACATTGCTAGTTTTATTTAGCAGAAGGCAACTGGGACAGGAATCTCCCCAAATCTTCCAGAGCTGGCCATAATAGGTTAAATTCCTTTCCTGCAGCAGTGTTTCTTAGAATTTGGGCATCTTCCAGGCAAGGGCATGCATATAACTTCGTTTTTATTCCGGCAGATGCCCCGATAAACATAACAGGAAGGAATGTTGGTCTTCTTCCCATCCACTGTAAAAAGAAAGTGAGAGTTTCTGACAACACTGTGTGGCTCAGACATGAGGTAAGGTAAGATGAGGAAAGGGGGTGAGCTGGGAACTTGGACCACATTTTCAACCCTGATTACAAATATCTGGCTGAATGTGTACAGTAGCTTTCAAAGATTATATATGTGGAGCTGGAAGGGACCACCAGGGTCATAATATCATAGGATGATATTAGAGTTGGAAAGAACCGAGAAGTCCTCTAGTCCAACCCCTATATTTTACAGAGGTTTAGTGATTTGTTTGTCCAAGATGAGAGTTAGTTAAGTACCTGAAGGACAGGATCAAAACTCAGGTATTGGCCCCCTTCACCTTGAAGATGAAAAAACTCAGACCCAGAGAAAAAAAAGAGGTAATTTGCCCTAAAGTCACATATGTAACAAATGATACAGCTAGAATTTGAATAGGTCCTCAGATTCCAAAACTAGACTACTGTTCACTACATTATGTTTCCGAATCAGTAAAATTTCTGTTTATATTCACAGCTGAGTGGGAGATGTAGTGTAGTACAATACAGAATTTGAATAGTTCCTCAGATTCCAAAACCAGACTACTGTTTACTACGTTATACTGCAAAATTAGTAAAATTTCTGTTTCTATTCACAGCTAAGTGACAGATGTAGTGTAGCACAATAGAAAGAGGAGCAGTTAGGTGGCACAGTGGAGAGAGCACTGGTCCTGAGATCAGGAAGGCCTGAGTTCAAATCTGGTCTCAGATACTAACTAGCTGTTTGAATCCATTTGTCTCAGTTTTCTCACCCAGAAAATGAACTGGAGAGGGAAATGGCAAACCACTTCAGGATCTGTGTTAAGCAAACCTCAAATTGGGTCATGAAAAGTTGTATATGACTGAAAATACTAAACAACAAATAGCACAATGGAAAGAACATTGGATCTGAAATCAGTTAATTCCAATGTTCACTGCCTGTTGGGAACTAATAAGTCATTTCTCCTCCTCTTCTTGGCTGAGTTTACTTATTTGGAAAGTAAGGGGATTAGATTTTCAATTCAGACATTATATACTAATCATTCCCATTTATATAAAGTTGTTTCTTATTCCGCTATTGGACAAGGAGCTCCATGGTGTTATCTATACTTTGGCCCCTGAATGAATATGTTAGCAGACTAATGTTTGTTGAATTTGAATTTGTAAGAAGTGCTTTCACATCCACTGCAATTTCATTTGATCCTTACCATAGCTGTGTGAGGTGAACAGGGGCCTAGTTACTATCCCCCTTTTACCTGGGGTTCTTTGATCTATCCAGTATCCCCCTCTACCCACTTCTTAGTTGTTCTTCCTGGAGCTCACTCACACATATACAGCTCCCATTATGAGAACTACCCTTTCCCCAAAGGTTAATCTTGGTCCCTTCTCTATATGGTTTCCTCTGCTGAGTTTATCTCTTACTTTCAATTATCTTTTATTTATATTTATAGTATTTTATTATTTAATTATGACCTTTAATATTTCATGAAGCTGTGATTTTGAGATAGTTAGAAGATATAGTGAACAAAGTGCTAGACTTAGAGTCATGAAGATCTGAGTTTGAATCATACTTCAGATAATTACTGGTTGTTTGACCCTGGACAAGTCATCTAAACCTCTTTCAGCCTCAGTTTCTTCATCTATAAAGAGGGTATAATAAACTCATGGCTCAGGGTCACTGTCAGGATCAAATGAGTTAATACGTGTAAATCCCCTCACAAACATTAAAATGCTACATAAAATTAACTACTATTATCCAGTAAGCATTTATTAAGCTCCTACTATGTACACTGCTAAAGGCATGGGGAATAAAAAAAAAGATGGAACAAACCTTGCTTTCAAAAGAGTTTCCAGCAAATAGAGGAAATAACAGACACAATTAAAGGATGAAGGTCAAGGACTGGCCACCGGTGATTTCATGGCACAGGGAATTTCCAGAAGGGAAAACTCCCTCTATGATTGGAGAATAATCAATTAGCGTAAGTACTAAGCACTGGGGATACAAAGAAAGGAAAAACACAAAACCAGTCCCTTCCTCAAAAAGCTTACAAGCTAACGACTGAGACAAAATATAAATAAATAGGTATAGACACAATAGAGACAAATCAGAAGAAGGGGAACCTTCAAGGGTAAGTGCAAATCACCAGCAGGATGACCAAGAGCACCTCTCATAGAAGCTGGAAATTGAGTCAAGTCTTGAAAGAAGTCAGGGCCAGTATAAAAAAGAAATAAAGAGGAAGAAATAAGCATTCCAGGCATGGGGGGTAACCAGTGCAAAGGTGTAAAAAGATGGAATTCTTCATGGAAGGGAAAGTAAAGTATATATATAGCTGGGTCATGGGGCATATGGAGGCAAGGAAAAGGTCAAAAAAAGTGGAAAGGTGGTAAGGGGGATAGATTGTGAAGGTTTTTAAATGCCAAACAAAGGAATTATTATAGGTATTAGGCACTCCATAGAGGTGTTAAGACACTGGGATTATAAAAAAAAATTAAAAGTACAAAAACAAAATGATACTGAGTGTTATTCTCTCATGGAGCTTTCATTTTATGGAGGAAAGAAACCTGTCTACAGATAAAGAAATGCAAAGTAATTTGGAGGAAACATCACTAACTGGAGGAGACCAAGAAAAGCTTCTCATGGGCGGTGGTATCTAAAATGATCCTTGAAGGAAGTTAAAAATTCTAAGAGGTAGATGTGAAGAGGGAAAGAGTCTACCAGCTCTAAGACCCTGAACTGATGATCAAGACATCTCTGTGAAGGAGTTCAAAGCTTACCTGAGAGTACCTGGAAGAGAATAGCAAGGGCCAGGAGCATAAGGTTGAGAAGGCGCATGGTGGGTAGAACGTAACTTGGAAGAAAGAAGAATCAGGAGGATTTCAAGGGGACTATGGACGCTTCCCCAATTCTTGGAGGCAAGCTTTATGCTTGGGATGGAAGAATGAAGACTGAGATGGGAGAGGTGACTTTGTGTTTTCTTTTGCAGTTGTTCCAAGAAGGACCTAGGTGGTGATTGAAGTGGAATATGTCATCACCTATTGGTTCAACACAAGGCCGCCTCCTGTCACAGAAAAAAGAAGGAAAATTCGCTGGATTATAAAATTTTCTGTGATCTTTACATCCTTGTTGAGAGGTTGCAGGGTTCAGTGTTTCCTTTTCAAAGGAGAAGGAAATAAATGAAGCTAACCTGGGTAAAACCAATTCAAGAAAATATGGAAAGACCAGGAAAAGATTATGAAAATGGAAGTGGTTTTTGAGCACTTGGTTGCGCTAAATTCTTTTTTATTTCTCTATTCTGAGAATAGGAAGAAGCAGATTTAGAAAGACCCTGGGGGAAGCCTTTTACAAACTAATGAGTGAGACAAAATATAAGTAAATGGGTCTAGACATAATACATACAGAAGAAAGAAAGCTTAGAGGGGAAGGCTCAAGTGACCACAAAGGCCTCTTGTAGATGCTGGTGCTTGAGCTATGTCTTCCCTAGGTTTTGTTCTCTAGATTAGGTTCATTCAAGTTAGCAGCATGGCGGTTTCCACTGGGCCCTTATCTAAATAATATTAGAGATAGCTTTGTTCCAGAACTTGGGTTTGAATCAGGTGTTGCGAAGAAGCTATTCTGTAAGCATAATTAAATGCTTCATTTGTAGTTACCAAAATGTACCTATACTTTTCCTAGTGGAGATTTGAAACTATCCCCTCTCCCTGACCCCCAATTCTCTTTGATTTCTTAAAGGTTATTGTCTGAGGCATACATATGTATGTATATCTTGGCTCTGTCGCTCAGAAAAGTCATTTAACCTCTTTTGGGCCTTGGTTTTCTCATTTGTAAAATGAGGTGATTAGACTATATTACCTGAAAAGTCCTTTTTCCAATTTTAAATCCAATATCCCACGATTTCAATTTATCTCATTCTTCTGGGTTTGAAAATAACATCTAATCTATCTTAAGTTTCAATTCCCTCTATATGATGTCTGTTTTCTAGTTGGCAGGTCATTCAACTTGTTAGACCAGATCAAAGCAAAATAGAAATAGGAAAAAAAAGCATAGCAATAATTCACATTCTAAAGTTCTCTAAGGTTTACAGAGATCTTTCCTGTGAAATTGGTTGTAAAATTGTTATCCTCATTTTATATAGTGAAAGTGAGTTTCAGAGAGGAAAAATGAATTGTCCACGATCACTCAGTGTTAGGAGACTAGAACTTGAAACTGGGTATCCAACATCATATTTGTTCCATAAAAAAATCAGAGCTAGAAGCCTCCTTGAGAGAATGTAGTCCAGTCTCATTGTTTTACAGACAAGAAAACTGAGGTCCAGAGAGAAGTGACTTGACTGTACTCACATGGATGGTAAAGAGAAGAGATGGAACCTGAGCTTTCTACTGTAAGATTACATATCCAAAATAAAATTTTTCTTATTCTAAAGATCTTTCCTCCTAGAAAATGAAACAAGCATCCCAAATATTTGTAAATTTCTACTTAAATAATTTTTTTTGTTATCTATAATACATACAACATATGAGGGTTACTTAATAGTGGGATCTTAATTTAAACAAAAGAGTTTATAGACCAGTTTGGTATTCCACTCCCCCTCCATCCCTACCCCAATCTAATACAATTAAGGAAAATCCCTTTATTCCTTCCAATCAGTAACTGATCTTTGAATTTCCCATTGTTCTTTTCCCTTCCCTCACTAACTCACCTCAAAGCAATTCCCCAACCCGGAATCCCCTTGTTTAAGAGACTACTGATACCCTCTCCCAGGTAGATATTTTACACCATAATTACATCATAATCAGGAGTTGGATCATCAATGGGCTTGGGGCGGGGAGGAAATGAATTTTTTTAAATAGAGAGTATAGGTGGGACCCCAATAATTTGTTTTTAGGAAAGGAGCTTTGAGATTGCCTCCATCCTCCCTTCCCTAAATTCCAGTCTTGTTGGTGTCTGAGGGCTTGTATGTATAATGGAGAGCCAGGTTGGTGAATCTACATCATGGCCTCAGTGCCATTTTGCCAATTAGGGTATGACACAAGATGGAGCTTTTCTCTATCAATAAAGTGAGAGAATTGGAAGTAACTCTACTATAAGACATTTTCCAAGTTTAAATGTGTGCTCTATGATCCCAAGCCTACCTTGAAACCTATAGATTCTAGCTCTTCTACATCTCCCCAGTGACCGACTCACTTCAGGCTCAATAGCTGACTAGCTTTCAATTGGAACCCTGCTGGCAGGGATGGTCTTCAAAGGGAGTTTTCCACTGCAGCGTAATCAGAGGTCTGAATCACCAATAAGATGGGAGGGTGACATGAGTAAAGAGGGTTGTCACACATGGGACCCTAGGAAAAGTTCTTCACTCATACAATTTGAGGATTATCTAATAATTCTCTGTAGGTACTCCCATATGTTCCTTGAATTAGGAATAGTTATCATCTGGATTCCTTCTAGTATCATTCCTTCTAGTGTCTAGCACAAGTATCATTGTCTTTATAGGAGAAAGATAACCCACAGATAGTATGGAAGTCAGAATACTTCACCTGGATTCTGATACCCAACTCTGACACTATCTATGTGACCTTGGGCAAGGATATCAGCGAAAGGCAAGGTAGTGTAGTGAGTGGAGAACTTGTCATGAATCTGGACCAGCCTTCATAGTAGGAAGACCTGAGCTCAAGTCTGAGACACATATTGGTTGAGTAACCAACCCTTGGCAAGATACCAAACCTCTTGGTGCTCTGGGCAACTCTCATCTAAGACTGTAAGTTGCAAAACTATTGTCACCTCCGTTGTTGAGTTTCCCCATCGGGAGCTCTTTGTATTTATAAAATCACTTTAAAAAAAAAAGTAGATTAAAAGCTACTAAAAATGTTCTTTGTTAAGTTTGAGGCAGGAGGCTATTAACCTCTAGGGGAATTAGGGAAGGCATCCTCGAAGTGATATTTGATATATATTTTAAAAGAATAAGTTCAATAAACCAAATGGGGGAAAAAGAATAATATGAAGATAGGAAACAGCCTGAGCAAAGGCATGGGGACAGGAAATTATGAGGTAAATTCATATATACCTACGTATATATGGTATTTATGAAGGAGGCAGAGAGTTAGCTAGGACCTTAAGGGTAAAGAATATGAAGGAAAGTAATAATACGAAATAAAATTGAAAATGTGAGGAAACTGGAGCTGGACTGTGGAGGCCATTAACAACAAAGGAATTTTAAATTCAGACCCCATCCTGGCTCTCAGTTTCCTCATGTGGAGTTTTAACCAGAGGATTCCTAAGCTTCCTCCTAGCTCTCTATATAATACTATCACAAGGAATAGAGATCAATTCAATTAAATAGTAAGTACATTGTGGATGTGCCTCAAAGCTCCCCCAGATAGACCAGTTGCAATCTCTTTCCTTACTAAATTTTTTCGTGACACTCAGCAAATCTATGATGCAGTAGAAACAGCATAGGACAAGGAGACAAAAGAGCTGGGTTCAAATCCTGATTTTTTTAAATTGACTACCTGAAACCTTGGATAAATAACTTACTTGATTTCAGAGAATAATAGATTTAGAAGTAGAAGGGACCTTAGTAGCCTAAGATAAAAGAGGTTAAGAGACTTACTCAGAATTATACAGCTAGTGTCTGAAATAGGACTTATACTCAGTTTTTCTTAACTCCAAGTCCAGCACTGGAGTCAAGGAGACCTGAGTTCAAATCTACCCTCAGATGCTTCCTTAGCTGCATGACCTGGGGCAAGTGACTTGATCTCTGACTCAGTTTTCTAATCTGTAAAAAAGGAGACAATAATGCCAATCACAGGCCGCTAAGTGGTGCAGTGGATAGAACTCTAATATGGAGTCAGGAAGACCTGAGTTCAAATCCAGCCTCAGAGACTTATTAGCTGTGTAACTCTGGGTAAGTCACTTAACCCTGTTTTCTTCATTTTTCCTTACCTGTAAAATGAGCTGGAGAAGGAAATGGCAAACCACTCTAGTATATTGCCAAGAAAACCCCAAAAGGGGTCAGGAAAGAGTTGGATACAACTAAAAACCGCTAAACAACAACAGACTTGTGAGGATAACATTACATAAAATTTGTAAAGCTTTTTTCAAACTTTAAAGTGCTACATAAAATACTAACTCTTGTTGTCTTTCTTATTTTGCTGCTTAGCTGCTTTTAAATATGTGAAATGAGGAGATCTGACAAAATAACCTCCAATTGCTTCTAATTCAGAATTTATAAGCCCCTTTCCCTTTCTGGGACTCAATTTCCTCATCTTTAAAAATGTAAGGACTGACTTAGCTGGTCTTTAAGGTTCATTCCAACTCTCTATCAAATGGCTCTCATGGGACAAACTACTTTCCAATAGGCCTCACGCAAGTATATAGGTTATTTTCAATAATACGTTTAAATGACTGTATGCAAACTCCATGCCATTTGTTCTACATGACCCCATGGGGTTTTCTTGGCAAAGATAATGTAATGATTTGTCATTTCCTTCTCCAGTATATCCCCATTTTACAGATACTGAGGCAAATAGGAGTTAAGTGACTTGCCTAGGATAACTCTGGAGACTGGATTTGAGCTCAGTTCTGCCTGACTCCAGGCCCAATGCTCTATCCTTTCCACCACCCAACTGCCCAACACAGTTTTTTTGGAGAGATAAAACTGAAGTAGCGCTGAGACAGAGCTCCCTAGGCTTCTCTTGTAGTCAGTCTACCCATATTCATTCAGGACTGACTCTGAGTAAGACTCTCTGGATGAGTCTTACCCAGAATGGTTATCATTGCGGCTATCAGAATCCTCAAATGCTCTCCCAAATGCTTTCACACCCACAGCTGTAGATCCTTCAGGCAAAGATAACTTGTCTCACCACTTACCTGGCTCTACCAGAGAGACTAAAGGGAGGAACCAAGGGGAGGCAGAGATTACCTATGACTTAGGGCACCAGAAAGCCACTGCTTTATCTCAGGCCAGACCCATGGTGGATTAAACATAGGGCCCCTAGAAATGATCTTTCCCTTGAAAGGGTGCCTAGATGGGAATGAACCTCATTTTCTCATCTGGAACAGGGTTACATATCTAGGGAAAGACCTCAGATAAAGTAGAATGTCCTCGCCACAGCAGACAATTGGTTAAGCTAAAAAGACAAGCCGACTGTCAATGCCAGGCAAGGGTGGACAGAGTGCCAAAGCTCATGAGTCACACAGGCCCTTCCCCACCCTCCCATCTCCTCCAATAGGTGCTATTTCTCTCCTCTCTCTCCTTTGAAAGGCGGGTGCTGCTAGATCAAATTATTCTCCATGACATGGGAATCATGTTGGGCCTCATTCCTGCCTTGGAGCAGAAAGCACCGATCATTAAGTGGGTAGAAAACATGACTCACTGACCACTTGCCAGCTCTTCCTCTTGCACAGTATGAAGGATGCATGCATGAGGACATGAGCAGAGGATGTAGGGACAGACAACCTAAATTTCACTATGGCTTTGCCTCTTCCTATCCATAACCCTGGGTAAGTCAATTCCTTCAGAAGAAACTGAACTAGACGATCTCTTTGTGAAACCTGTGACACTAAGGAAATCAGCATACTCCCAACTATTTTGAGACTGGGAGAGATGAGAAGGGGCAATGGACTCTCAGCCAACAGTCCTTAAAACCTGCACCAGGGTAAAATGAGGAAGGCAGGCATTATAAAGTGCTACTTTGTAGTGACACCTGGAGCAATTCAACACCTTTGTCTAATCTCCGTCTCTATGGCTTTTCCTAAAATATCCCCCTGCCCCAGGAATGTCACCTCTCCTAATCTCTGCCTCCATAGTAATGATGGTGAGGACAGCACTTGTATAGCACTTTAAGGTTCCTAAAAAGGTTTACAAATATTATCTCATTTAATCTGCACAATCAGTCCTTAAAGCAGTATTATGATAAATGAGGAAAGTAAAGCTGAGAGGGATTAAATGGATTGCCCAGGGCTTCCGGTTCAGACAGGACATTGTCTCTGATCCTCATAACACCTCAAACCTCTCAAAAACAGAAATTAATACCAAAACTAAAGGCAAAATCCAAAAGAAGTTAAGAATTAAACAAAACCTATGAACTGACATTCACATTGACTTCACTAAGAGTCCCTTCCTCACCTCCCATGCTCTGGCAACAAGGCTGCTTTACCAGATCCAAGACCCTGACACACAAGTTTGCAACAAAATTCTACTCTACACCTGGTCCGTTCTTCCCCCTTCTAATGCTGTGGAGCCCCTGATTCCTGGATATGGAAGGGTTTTCTTGGTCTAGATAGGGGCAGAAGCTAGCAAGGTCCTTGACAAACAGTCAACACCATGGTAGGAAGCATTCTATGCTGCAAAAGATCTTTTCAGGACAGTCAGAAACAGAGGGAAAAGGGCAGGACATATGTCATGACTTGAAATAGAGCTCAACACCATATCCCACCTGACATTCCTCCCAGTGCCTCAGAGAACCAAACTACAGAAATCAACACCATTGCATCATCATAGCAAATGTTCTGAACTGCCAGTGTAGGCTCTGAGAATTGAAGAAAGAAGGAACAGGACAGAAGACCATAAGGGTTGGGGGAGTCATGCTGCACTCCACTAAGCCTGGGGGAAAGAACTCAGTATCCAATTGGGGTCAGTCCTATCCACCTTAAAGTCATTTGGGACAGAGACCTAGACTGATGAACTATTAATTTCCTAGCAAGGAAGGAGGCTTAGACACTTTGAGAGCCAGCAATACCACAAGGTATTTAGGTCTGTTTCCAAAGATGATTAGGGAAAAAGGAAAAGAACCTATATATTCCAAAATATTTCTAGCGAGTTGCTGGAAATTGTGGAGATGCCCATCAATTGGGGAATGACTGAAGAAGTTGTGGTATATGGTTGTGATGGAATACTACTCTGCCATTAGAAATGATGAGCTCATTGATTATAGAAAACTATGGATAGACTTGTACAAAATAATCATGAGTGAAACGAGCAGAACCAGGAGAGTGTTGTATATAGTAATAGCAATATTTTTTTAAAAACAACTTTGAGCAACTAAGTCATTTTGACTATTATAAATACCCAAATTAACTACACAGAATCTGTGAAGGAAGATGCTATCTTGTATCCAGAGGAAGAACTGATAAATAGAAGAATGTATAGAATGATTATGCATATGTGTGGGGGGGAGGTGTATACACATACATATATATTTGTATCTAATGGCAGCCATCTGGAGGAAGCACAGAAAAGGGGAAAGAAAGAAAAAGAAAGAAAAAAGTCACATTATAACTTCGTTATATATTTTAAAGGAATAGCAAGTTGTAAAATAATAAATGGGCAGTTTTGTGTGCAATCATCTTTAATTCTACTGTTATAGAAATGTTTATATTATCTCATAAATTAAAAATACATAAATAAAAAATACATAAATAAAAAAGGAGCAACAGGGGAAAATAAAGAGGAGAAAGACTAAAATTACCAAAGTTCCCAGAAAAAAGAAAACTCAAAGACCCTGAACATAGGCAGACAAATGAGCAAGGAAAATGGTAACAACAGGACATATGGTCTCCAGATCTAGTAAACAAGTTCAGGCATCTGTGAATAAATACTGCAAAATAAACTAAAATGATCCAATACTTGATGAAACAAAGGACCCTGTAAAATGTGAGGTATGAGACCACAATGAATTCTTGCTGATTCATTCAAAAGAGAAATGAAAATGATGAGATTTATAAGAATTTTGGTCTGCATAGCAAAAATAATGGGAAGAATAGAAAAACTTGAATCTGCAATGGCAAGTTTCACCAAAGAAACAAAAGAGAGAAAAACAGATTGTGAATGCAAATATTAAAAAGTACTGTTGTGTTTGTCCTTCATTTGAAGAGGACCATGACATCAGGGAAATGAGGACATGACTTGCAGTCGACTTTGATGTGAGTGAGGGAGGGCTGTGCAAACTCACCGGCCTGAATTTCTCCTCCTGAACCATATGGATCCAGTGACCAAATATTCATCAGGATGACTAGAGAAGGCCCAGGATGCAAAGGGAGACCCTGGCCTTTTAGGCTAAAGCCTTTTCAGGTACTCACTTAGTGTGAGTTTATCCCGATTCAGTGAATATGCCTGATTAAAAAGTAGACAAGAGATGGCCCCTTTAATTTAGAAAAAGACAAAAAATCAAGGTGGGAGAGCAAGACCCTCAGGGCTGCTATTCCAAAGAGAAACAGTTACCAATGACATTCACTCTAAACCAGGCAGATCTTTCTTTTTTTTTTCCTATAAAAAAAGTAAAGGAAAATCTAGAAGAAGAGAAGCAGAAAACAATAACATTAAAATAAAAACCAAAACAGGCTAATCTAAAGATAGGACTGTAGAAAGAACCTAAGGAATATAGGTCTTACAGATGAACATTATAAGATGAAAAAACCTGAAATCCATAATGCAAGAAAAAATATAAAAGAACCACCCCAAATTTCTGAACACAGAAAATGAAATATCAGTTGAAAGAATTCACAGATAATGTTCAGAAAAAACCCAAAGCTTCAAACTCCAAGATACATACTAATCAAATTTAATAATTCATTCAAATAGTAAGATCTGCAAATGATCAGGATAAAGATCTTTAAATACAAAGGAAAGAAAATTTAAAAAGCAAAGGACAATTCTGTACCTACCAAAAAATACAAGAGGGAATGGAATAATGTGGCCTAGGATGACCTACTTTAAAAATCTAACCTTGACCATAATTGAAAAAAAAATAATTTCAGTAGTTTCAGTAATAAAGATGCCTTTGCAACATTCTTAGAAAGAAAACCAGAACTGAAGAGATTAATTGCTTTTCAAACAACCCAAACAACAGAAATGCAGGAGGGGTGAATGAATACAATAGCCAAGGACACAAATAGGAACAGAATGACAGTAGAAAGGCCAGTAAAAAATGCCAATTAAATCACTTTTTCTGAGTCACACAGTTAGTAAGGGTATGAGGCTGGATTTGATTCTAAGTCTTTGTGATTCTAGGTCCAGCACTCCATTCCCAGGGTCACCTAGCTACCTTCAAAGTTGGAATGGAGTGCTATCTTCTACATGGAGCCTTTGCTGATTCCCCTCAGCAAATATACCTTCCCACTCTACTTTTTCCTTCCAAAAACATTACCTTGTAATTTATTTTATACATACTTAATCATGTATCCACCTCACTCATTTAATATAATCCCGTTGAGAGTAAAGTCTTTTCCATTTCAGTCATAGTATCCCTATTGCCCAGCACTGTGCTTGGAATATACTTGTAGGTTGATTATCACTACTCACTAGAGTTAGATTTATGTCATATCTCAAAGGTGAAATTTTCTCTGTTCTGGCATCGGTTATTTTTCTGTTGTTCATTAAAAAAAAAAACAATTTCCTTACTTTGCTCTTTACTCTTAGCCAAATGTCCATTCTGATGTTAGGGAAGGGTTGAGGTGTTACAGTGAGAATTAAGGCAGTTTGTGCTAGATGTTTATGCAATATCTGATCCCATCACTCAATTCATCTTACTTGGGCTGTTTGTAGGGCTACATCCATATTCTGCCATTGTCTGGAGTGGATTCCCACTCCCTAGAGGCAGTCTGGAATAAATTCAAAAGTAACCAAATTCAAAGTCTGGAGACCAGGACCCAGGAAAAAAAAAAAAAAACATTACTTCAGAGTTCTATACACAGATATACAAAGAATGGGTAATAAGCAAGCTAAATCAGAAATCTTAATACAAGGATGCAAACTGATCTTAGGTATCACTGATGAGACTTGGTGGAATGATACCATTAACTGGAAAAAGGGTAGTTTTTTCTAAAGGTGCAATATAGGGATAAAGGATAGGGAATGGAATAGCACTTAATGTTTTGTTTAAGATGGCAGTACTTGACTTAGTCGAAGCACCCGTCTTGAAATTAATTGATTTTTTTTTTCAATTTAAGTTTTACTGGGGCCTTTAATTTTTACTGGATCATTTCTGGATGTACCCCTTCCCCAACTCTCACAGAGTTTTCCTTTGTACCAAAGAAAAGGTTAAGGGAAACCAACTAATAATGTGCCTAGTCACCTAATAAGCACAAGATAAATGCTTGTTTGACTAACATTTAACAGTACATGCAACATTCCATTCACATAGTTGCCCACCCCTTCAACAAAGAAGGGTGGTGCATTTCCTCATCTTATTGCTAAAACCACAATTGTTCATTATGATTGTAGAACATTTGGCTTCACTTTATTGTTTGCTTCAGTTATATTATTGAAATCATTATGTATATTTTTTTCTGGTTTAGCCTACTTTATTCTGTATCAGTTCATACAAAGTCTCCCATGTTTTTTCTCAATTCTTCATATTTGTTGTCACAGATCAATAATATGGCATTGAACTCATATGCCACAGTTTTTTTAGCCATTCCTCAACTGAACCATTTCCATTTTTCAGTTTTTGCTAACTCAGAAGTGTTTCAATGAAAATTTTCATACATATATATGTATGTGTGTTTGTATATATATATATACCCTACACATAACATACATACACACATACACACACACACACACACACACACACATATATCTGTGTATGTGAATTTTCTTTCTAAGATCTCCTTGAAGGTCTAATATGCCCTAGCATTGGTGTCTCTGCATCAATGGGTATGAATACTTATTCACTTTTCTCACTTAATTCCAAATCACTTTCCAGAGTAGCTGAACTAATTCATAATTCCACCAACAGTGCCCTAATATTCTTGTCTTCCTCTAGTCCATAGTACCCAATATCAAATATTTCCATCTTCTGTCATCTTTGCCAGTTATTTAAATGTGAGGTAAAAATTCAGAGTTGATTTTAATTTTCATTGGAGCAATCTTTCAAAGCATTATTGATATTTTAATGAGAACTGGTTGTTCACATCTGGTGAGCATTTATACATTAGGGGAACGACTCTTGGACTTATACATCTGTGTTAAATCTATATGCCTCCCAGATATTAGACATATGTCAAGGATGCTGGTTGTAGAAATTTTTCTTATCCTAGCTACATTGATTTTACTCTTTCAGAAGCTTTGAAATTTTACATATCCAATAATAAGCAATATTTAATAATTGCTTCTACCATTTGTTTGCCTAAAATTTCTCCATCCATCCATAGTTAGGAAAGGTTACTTTATCCTTCTTCTCCTCCTTCTATAGATAGATAGATATAGATATGGTCAGCTAGGTGGTATAGTGGATAGAGCAGGAGTCAGGAGGACCTGAGTTCAAATCTCACCTCAGACACTTCACACTCACTAGCTGTGTGACTTTGGGCAAGTCACTTAATCCCAGTTGCCTCATCCTGGGTCATCTCCAGTCATCCTGATGAATATCTGGTCACTGGATTCAGATTGCTCTGGAGGAGAAGTGAGGCTGGTGATTTGCACAACCCTCCCTCACTCAAAACAAAGTCAAGTGCAAGTCATGTCATTATTTCTCTGATGGCATGGTCTTCTTCAGCAACAAAGGACAAAGACACACAGATACAAATATAATTATTATATCTGTTTTCCATGGTCCTATGAGAATAGTAGCAGACGTACTAAAATTCACAATGAATTGAGTCAACCAAGGAAAGGAAAACAATAAAATGTGTGTTTGTTTTTAAGATGTGATGAGTAAAAGAATAGGAGACAGGGGATTGAACTGCCATGCTAGAGCAATATGGGATGGTAACGGCCAACAGGGAAAAGGCAGAACCATGTAGATCTTATCTTCCATGTATTTTTTTTTTTTTTTGCAAAAGAGAAAAGCCTTTGTACTAAGAAGGACAAAAATGGGTAGAAATGAGTAGAGATAATAAGGAAGTACCTCAAGTCACAAGGAAAAATGAATGATATTATAGTATGTGAAAGAACTGGAAGCTATGACTGCTGAGCTGTGAGGAATTCAAAGATTACTATAAATACTCTTTGAAAAATCATGGAGAATAGAAGGAGAATCATAGATATGAAAGACACATGTTCTAATTTTTAAAAAAAAGTGTTCATGTAATAGAATGGTGACTTTGATTTTATTCCTAACAAAATCCTAAATTATTTTGTAAAAGGGAAATAGAAAGCATATGAAAGATTGTCGAGAACATGCCAGACAAATCTCCTTTCTACAGACTGGCAGATCAGGAGACTATTATAGACACTCTTTGTCTCATATTGTTCAGTCATTTCAGTTGTGTTCAACTCTTCATGACCCCATTTGGGTTTTTGTTTTGTTGTTACTTTGGGTTTGTTTTTTTTTTTTTGTCAAGATACTTGAGTGGTTTGCCATTTTCTTCTCCAATTCATTTTACAGGTGAAGAAACTGAGGCAAACAGGGTTAAGTGACTTGCCCAGGGCCACATAGCTAGGAAGTGCCTGAGATCAGATTTGAACTCAGGAAAATGAGTCTTCCTGATTCCAGGACCAGTGTTCTATCCATGGTACCATCTAGTTGCCCTTAGAGACTTTTTTTTAACCTTTCTTTGTATCTTTCAGACTTAGCACAGTGTCAGGCACTAGGTATTTGGAATAAGTGCTGGTTGGCAAGTTGACTTGAAAAAAGGTATAGATAGTATTTCTATCAGATGCTCAGATTACAATGATCTGGAGTGAAAACTACACACTGCATGACAGAATCAAGATCTGAAAAGACCTTGGCAAGTCAGAGCATAAGCTTTAATCTAACAAGATAAACCTCATTAGGAATAAATGTCATCTTAAATTTGAATCAAAAATCAACTACATCAGAACAAGATGAGGGGATGCATAGCTAATCAGTAATTCATTAGAAAAAGAATGGGGAAAATATCAAATGTGATTGCGACAGATATTACGTAGGCAGTCTTCCTTGCATTGTTTTCCTATCACTGTCTGAGAGTCTACTTGTGACTTCAGGGCAATCTATTCTTGGCTGAATCTCAACTCAGGGCAATCAATTTCTATTTTGTTTCAGCCATTGAAATTCATGTATACTTTATATCATAATACTACAACAGGGCTTAATTAAATTGGAAATGCCTTATATTATTGGAAAGCATCAAACAACATATACATATAACACAAAACATGGAGGTCACTTTCATTTCAATTTCACACATGGAGGTCACTTTCATTTTAACTTCAAAATTGTTTCCTTCATCCCCAGGCTAAACACCACTCTCTCCCTAGTCCCCCATGAGACAGAAATATGAACAAGTATACCATTTCTTCACAAGTTTCTTTGTCTTCCGGAATAGCAGGAGATATAGAGAGTGGAAAAAGGGGATGGTTCAGTTACTCATGGAAGTGTATCTTGGAAAGCTAATAGCAGCTCATAGGGTGCATCAATCTCCACAGAAATGGGGCTCTTGGTCACCATATGCACTGAATCTTCCAACCACATTGATCCCTTGGACTAGGCAGGACAGGATGAAAGTTTCCACCCTCTGTTCTTACACATTGCTGGTATGGGAGATATAACTGCTGAGTACAGCCTAGGCCTTAAGGGTAGAAATCATGGCTCTATCACAAATTGTTGTAGCTATTATTTTTATTTGTCTTTCTTCATTGTCCTTAGTCTCTCTCATATTTCTCTCTGTGTCTCTCTGTCTCTGTCTCTGTCTTTCTTTCTCTTACACACATTTCTTTGGTCTTTTATCTTCAGATTAGTTGACCATGCCACCTGAAAACAAAGCATCATAGGGAAAAGGTAACGATGACACTCTACAAGAAGCATCCCTCTACAGGAAGTCCCTTGGGAAACACCATTCAGAGAGACCTAAGGTCATATTCTTCAAATGACAGAGGTTTTTTTTTTATATCTTAGCCTACCTTAAGTGAGACATACTGTCCAGTACTAGGGAGATAACAGTCCTGTTGAACTCTACCTTGTTCACACGCTATCAGGAGTTTGTTGCTCACTTCTGTGGTCCATGTTTTAGGAAAGACATTGGCAAATAGGACGTTGAGACAAGGGCAACAAGCATGATGAAGACCCTTGAGATCATACTTTAGGAAGAGAGGTTATTTAGCCTGGAGGTGAGAAGTCTTAGAGAGAATGAGATACTTGTCTCTAAGTAATTGAAGAGACATCCTGTGAAAGACAAATTGGGCTTATTGTTATTGACCCTGGGGAGCAGAAATAAAAGCAATGGGTGCAAACTGCAAAGAAGAAATTTGTCAACAAAATTTTCATCTTCAATTTTTCTTAAAGTAAAAACTTTCAAATAATTCAAGCTATCCTAAAGAGGTGTGGACTGCCTCTGCCTCAGAAGCAAAAGGTTCTCTTCCATTCTAGGACTGAACAAAGGCAGGATTACCATTCTCTGAGTATGTTCCAGAGGGCCTCTTTGTTCAGTACAGGTTAAACTTGATGGCCTTTGTGACTCTTTCCAAATCCGAGAATCTATATATATTGAAGTCTTCTGGGATGAGCTAAAGAAGAAGCATGTTGGCTACGTAATGTACTGTTTGAGAAGAGGAACTGGCTTGGAGACTGAAAGACTAGAGAATGAATGCAATGAACTTTGAAGGAGAGATATTGCAGGGTGATGGCTAGAGGAGCATCTGGAAGGGAAATGAGGCAGCAAAAAGCAGATCCATTTGTCATTATGTCAGGGAACACGAGAGAAGGAATAACTAGCATTGGGAATGGTGAACAGAAATGAGATACCTTAGGGATAGAACAAATGAAAATGAAAAGAAAATGAGAGGGTAAGAGGGACTGATATGGGAAGAAAAGAAATTTAACTACAAAGAGGCAGTTTCAAAAAATACAGTTGAAGGAGGATGAGAATGAAGAGGAGGAGGAAGAGGAAGAGGAGGAGGAGGAAAAGAATAGGGACAGGTGAAAGATGGTCTCAGCAGAATGGGAATAAAAATTGTGGAAAGGTGATAACAGAAACCACAATAACTTACATTTACAGTATTTTAAAAGTTGCTAAACGCTGTAAAAACATATCATTTTATCCTCAGGAAAAAAAAATCATAAGGAAGGTGCTATTATTATCTCCATTTTACAAGCTGGGAAACTGAGGCTCAGAGAGAATAAGTGACTGAGGGTAACAAAGACAGTGTTTGAAGTACAATTTGAATCCAGATCTTTCTGACACATAGTCCAGTTACTATTCAAAAGGCTTTTTTTATCTTGACGGAGGATGACTGAAACAAAGAGGTTAGTAGAGCAAGAGCCAATATGTGAGTTCAAGTTCTGACTCTGCTTTTTGCTGTGTTCCAGTTGAACTGTGTTCAGTTTATGCCTTTCTAACCTAAGGTTCCTCCATAACATTGGGCATGCTGAGACCTACCCTTTCCACTCCCCACTCCCACATACCTAGTTGCCATAAAAGCATTTCTCTAAAGTGTTACACCATAGATCATCATAACTTTAGAGATGGAAGAGTGTAGAGATCTTTTGGTCTAACCTTTTCATTTTACAGACACAGAAACCGAGGTTCAGAAATAACCAAAGTGGCCAATTAGAAAGTTGGAATTCAAACCCTGAGTTCAAATCTACTAGTACAAAACAAGCTATTATTATTCTTCTCTGAAGAGGGAAAATTCCTTTGCTGCTTAAAGATGTGGGGTTTAAGCCTTGGACATTCTCAAAAAAGAACAGATTGATTTATCTGACAAGTAGCTATTAAACATTTACAAACTGATGTACGCAGAGGTACATGCTGGTCTCTGGTATAAGGAATCTTAACCTTTTTTGTTTCATGGACCCCTTTGATAGCCTGATGAGGTCTATGCACCCCTCCTCAGAATATAATTGTACAAAATAAAATTATATAGGATTACAAAGGAAACTACTTTACATTGAAATATAGTCTATCTGTAGGTATCTATGTGTTTTTATCTAGATCTATCTATATCTATATCTATGTATCTATTTATCTAGATCTGTCTACTTGTCTGTCTCTATCTATCATCTATATATAAAAGAAGTTCATGAACCCCAGGTTAATAACCCCTGCTACAGAGACTAGATTAAAAGGACCCAACAGAGAAGTCAAGTCCATTTGGGTATGCTTTGTACTTGCAGAATTTCAGTGCCTTCACATCTACCTGTAGGAATGGCATTAACATTGTTCTTAATTCATGAGGCCATGAATAGCAATGGAGTGAGGTATGAGTTGGGAACCAGTCATGTTTATTGTAATTCATTAAGTATCTCTTCCAGGGCCATGCCTCACCATATCTGACACACTGTACATCATGCATTGTGTTCTGTGAGTCACTCCGGAGCATCATTAATCATGTGGATGCAGATTCCTTCAAGTTGCAATCTGGCTCTTACATTAGCAGGTTTGGCATCCTGAGAAAGAACTTCTGGCTAGTTCAACTTACCACCTCACATGCTCCAATGTGTCCCCTCGTGACTTACTCTTTCCTTCTTCCTTCTTGCTGATCATAACATCCCCTGCCCTTCAAGGTCACACAGGATTGGGAACCAGAATGCAGAACAGTTTCTCAATCGGGAGAAGAAGCAAGGGTTTCTTCCTATATTGCTTCAGCTCTTAAATACTTACTACTTCCTGCTATTTGCCTCTAGGACATTAATTTTCACACCTTTTTTGTAAAGGAGTGACTGTTAACAGAGTGCCTAGAGCCTTTGGTGTAAGCTGTACTAGAAAAAATAGTCAGCTTGAGAGTCAGAATACTTAGGTTCAAATCGGACCTCTGCCACTTATTAGAAAATTATTGAGTAAATAACTTTACTGAGCCTCAGTGTCCTCATTTGTAAAATGGAGGTCATAAAAGTAGTCCTGTTAAGAAAAAAATGCTTGTTAATTATCTCCACTTTATAAAGTTGGTTTAAGAAAAAATAAGCTAATGCATATGAAATCACTTAGTGAATTTTAAAGGCATATATAAATATAAGGACTGTTAAATATGTTGTATTTCTACACACACAGACACATATACACACATGTCAATGTAAAAAAATTCTCAGTATTCACTCAGATTGCATCTACAAAACTAATCTACAACCTTAAAAAGTTGTCTTACTTCAGAAAACTAAGTAGCTTCCACATGATTACATAGCTAGTAAGCATTTGTAATGTTAATGGGATTGAAGATCTTCCCCACCCATTAATAGTCCTCACGTGGAGCCCATTAAGGAAGCTCGCTTAGGGGAGGCTTGCTTGCTTGAAGGCTTTCACACCTTTGGCAATTAGGCACTGAAGCATGTGGGCTGTGGGTTGTGATACCTTCTGACTCTATGGCTCTATATATATTCTGAGGTTAGCATTTTCCTTCAAGGCTCACTCATTGGCAGAGTGTTCATGTGATTTGGCCAGAGGAGATTCTGGGTAGCCATTAAGGAGGCCCCCAACTTTGAAAACCCAGACGTTGGTGCTTTTCTCTCTGGTAACCACGTATGTATGATCAGATAGTTGGATCTATTGGTTGATCTGTGATGTATGTATTGCTTATGGTCAGACAGTTAGAAGCCCTGTCTGTTGGTCTTTATGCTATTTTCTCTCTTTGTAATTTCTGCTTGTAATTTCTGTTTGTATTTTCTCTGAAGTTCAGGGTGCTGACTTTTTCCCCTGAACTAAATGAATGATTTATGTGTTTGATTAAAATAAGATGGCTGATTCCTTAAAAGCTGTTTTCCTTTAAGAAAAGTAGATCCAAGAACCTGTAGTAGCAAGTTATCCTGGATATGCTAGGATGCTTGCTGTTACAGCTTCACAGACTGAACTTGGTCCAGTCCTCTATACACTGAGCCACATTGCCTGTCAAATACACACACACACACACACACACACATTTGCATGTATAACCTTCATCATTCCCCTCTGATGTCTAATTGTGCCTTGGAGGAGGGCCCAGACATTTCTTTGCTGTTCAATCATGTCCTCATTTAATACTGTCCATGGGATTTTCTTGGCAAAGATACTGAAATGGCTGTTATTTCCTTCTCCAGTGGAAGGTATTTGTTAAGCCTCTACTAAATTCCAAGTACTGCATTAGGCTCTAGGAATACAAAACCAAAAATATAACTCCTAACTCTCAAGGAGCTACTAAAATGATCTTATTCCATAAAAGTTTGTCCTGTAAGGCAGCAGTGTACATGCCACTGAGATGTGTGTAGTAGGGGGCTGGGAAGGAATAGTGGGAAAGTTCTCCTATAGAGAGTAGAATTTGAACTGAGTGTTGTATATGGAAATTTAGGAAATTGAAGGAGAGAAGGAGAACAGTCTAGCCTTGGGAAAGAGTGAGTGCAAATGTACAGAGCTGGGAGATTAGAAAGTCATATGTGGAGAATAGTAATTAGGCCATGGTAGTTGGGTTGTAAAGTGCATAGAGCAGGGTAAAGTACTAATCCTTCTTAGTGTCCTTAGAAGAGCTTCATCCATGTCACATCTATGGGTATCCCCTAACACTCTGCTATGAGCTCTCCTGTCTTTTCCCTCTTTAGTCTCTTATCTTGTAATCTCATCAGCTTTCATAGGATCAGTTGTTAACTTTGTGATCTATATGTCTATATAAATAGATATATCCATCCAGCTCTATGTATCCATCCCTATCTCTTCTCTCCTGAACAAATGTCCTAATTGTCATCTGAACATCCCAAGCAGAACATATTCCCAAGCCGTCCCCTCCTCTAAACTTCCTTATCATAATATTGAAGGCACTGGTATCCATAATTCCAATGATACACCAAGTCTATTATTATCATTGCGTTCTTACTCTCATTCATCCAACATATCCACTCTGTTGTCAAATCTTGTCTTCTCTACCTTTACAATATGTACCCTCCTCTCTATTTATAAAGCTGTAATCCTAGTTAAGGCCTTCAGATCTCTCACTGGTACTCTGACAATAGCTTTCTAATCCACTTGCCTACCTCAAACCTCTCCCTCCTCCAATCTATCCTCCAGTCAATTGTCAAAGTGGTTTTTCTGAAGTGTAGTTCTGACTGTCGCACCACTTATCAATGAGTCTCACTGGCTCCAGATTACCTCCAGGAACAAATATCAAGTCCTTTGTCACCTCAATGTCTTCTCGAACTTTTATCTCTTCCTACCTTTCCTGTCTTCTTAGGCAGTCGTCTCCACGTAATGATCCAGTTGCGCTGGCCTGCTCACAGTTTTTGGAACATAGTACACCACCTCCCATCTTGTTTCATTTGCACTGTCTATTCCCCATGCCTAAAGTGCTTCCCTGTCCCATCTCTGCTTCTTAGTTCCCTTACCTTCTTTAAAGTCTCAGCTCGAATCTCAATTTCTGCTGGAGACCTTTCCCATTCCTACAGCTTCTAATACCTTCACCTCTGAAATTGCCTTCCATCTATTCTATATATATCATATATTTTCATATTTTTTATATATTTTCTCTCATTAGAATGTGATGTCCTTAAGGGCAAGAACTATTTTTATCTTTCCTTTCTATCCTTAGGGTTTAGCAAGGTGTTTGATACATAATAAGTGTTTAATAAATACTTTTAATTGATTAATCCCTCCCACAGGCAGCATTCTAAGTGCCAGTGAAATCACAAGTCCAACCCTTGTCCTTTTACACCACTTTCAATATTTGTATCATCTGTATTTATATCTTTTCACATGCATATGTATATAGCATATATTGCATAGATAGTTACGTGTATGCGTAGTCACTGTCCCTAATTACTTCTAGTCTTCCCCATTCTGATCTATCCTGAACACTATTGCCAGTCATTCTTCCTAAAATATCATTTTCATCAGTTTATTTCCCTACTCAAAACCTTTCATGGCTCCTACTTTCTCCTCATAGGACAAACTCCTCTTACTGCCATTTAAAGATTTTTCACTGTAATACTGGAAAAATACCTTTCTAGGATTATGTCCTGCTAATGCCATATTATGGCAGTATTGCATATTATGGGAATATGAAATATGAATTATCATATTCCCCATATAGACATTTCACTAGAAATCTCATCAGTTCCTTGAATACGTCTTCAGGACTGACAGGGCTTTTCATATAGTGAATACATAATAATGGTTATTAAATCAGATGCCTTAGTTTTTCTATCTCCATACCTTTTGCTTATATCATACTTCCTACTTCGACTGTCTTTCTCCCTTTCTGCTAACTTAAATCCTACCCATCCTTTGACACCTAGCTCAAATTTCAGCTCCACATGAACTCCTTGACTACCTCAATTTCCTCTCTCCTGAACTTCTACAGGGTCACTTTTATCTTTAGTATATTTAGTGTAAGTGTATGTGTGTGTGTGTGTGTGTGTGTGTGTGTATACACACACACACACACACAATGTTCACATTTCCTTCTTTTACACTTATTTCTGTGTGTGTATTCTGTGTGTATATATATACATGCATATTATGTATATATGTGTATGTATACACACATATATATATATATTCTGTATCAACCATTTAACCTCTCAGTGCCCCAGTGAAATCACATGTCCATACTTCTCCCTCCCTTCTCCCCAATGTATATATTTATACATGTACACACATGTGTATACAGAAACTGGAGCCCAGATAATTTTAACGTCTTGCCCAAGGAAGTTTGAATCTGGATCCCTCGAACCCAAATTCAGTGCTTTTCCACTCTCCCACACTCCCCAAACAAGGCTGCTCTATTAATTGTTCCCCTACTCAAACTCTGCTCCAACCTGTCAAGTCCTATTCCCAGTTCCTTAACACACAGGTCCACTCTCTCTAGTCTCCAAAAAGCCCTTCCTTTTGTGCCTTCCCTCACTGTTCTCCTTCCAAACTCCAACCTTCACACATCCCTGCCTTCCTGTCTTCTTTTCCCCATTGACTCTCTCTCTTCCTTCAAAATCCCAACCTAACCTTTTCTCTACTTCAGGAATCCTTCCTAAGCTAGCCACACCCAGTACTGTTCAGTGTGACCCATCCCTTTCCCCAACTGTGACAAATGGGTCTATTCTTTCCCTGTCTTTAGGTTGCAACATATGACAGATCCATCGGTCATAATTGAGAAAGAGGATGAGTGACAATAATCAGAATTAGGTGTGGATAGCTTAGAAAGGCTTCCTGAAAGAGGGAAAAGGTTAGGGTTAGAGTTTTGATGGAAGAAAACCATCAAAAGTAGCAGTGAACCATAGAACTGGAAGGAATCTCAGAAATCTCTAGTCTAAATTCTTCCATCCCTCATTTTATAGAAGAGGAAATCGAGACCCATATGAGGGGTAGGGAACAAAGTGCCTAGTATTTCTTTCTATTCAGTGGCAAAGTAGAACCAGAAAATAGGCCTTTGACTTTCCGGTCTAATACACTGCCCAGTACGCACGGCGACAGAGGTTGCCTCCATAAAGATGAATCTGTTTGGGAAAACCTAAAGATTAAGAATGTCTTGGCTGAACAAGTTGTCGTATATGGTTGTGATGGAATACTATAAGAAATGATGAGCTCAATGATTTTAGAAAAACATGGAAAGACTTGCACAAAATAATGAAGAGCAAAATGAGCAGAATCCAGAGAACACCGTATACAGAAACAGAAACATTGTTTTAAGAACGACTTTGAGCAAGCAAGTTATTTTAACTGTTATACATACTCAAACCAACTCTAAAGGACATATGAAGAGAGAGGCTATCTGCATCTAGAGAAAGGGTGGATAAATACCAGTGTGTATACAATGACTTTACACACACACACACACACACACACACACACACACACACTCACATGATGAGAGGAGAGAAGAAAAAAAGAAAATCTATGAAAATTTTATTGTATATTTGAAAGGAATTGCAAGTTGCATATAGTCAGTTTCCAGTTTCATATGCAGTCATTTTTTATTGTACTGCCTTATGGAAATGCTTCTTTTATTCCACAAATTAATTTTTTTAAAAAAGCAATGTCAGTTTGGTATAATATAAATGCATTGTGCTTGGAATCAGAAGCTCTGGGTTCAATTCCTGGCCCCAATTAGCTAGTGACCATAAGCATATATCACTTGAATTTTTGGAGCCTCTATGCATTTATAAAATTAAGGAGTTTGTGTGAAAATGATCAGATAAGTTCCTTTGTGCCCCTGAAGTTCTATGATTTTATGAAACTGAAGACCAAGAATCTCATCTTCCCCATTAACTTGCTCCCTCTTCCTGACTCTCAGAAAGATCAATAAACTGTCAAAGAATCTCTTGTTTGCTAGTTCTCCTCTCATTAGAGCCACTAATCTCCAAGACTGCATAACTCTTCATCTATATGGGCTTATCCCCAATGATCCTGGTGACCAGATCTCCATTCAGTCCCTTCTGATGGGGCAAGGGAAGGGAATAAATAATTCTGTAGTGCTTTCTATACGCCAGGAATTGTTAAGTACTTAATGAATAGCTCATTTGATCTTCACAGCAAACCTGCCATTATTATCGCCGTTTTACATTTAAGGAAACTGAAGCAAACAGGGGTTAAATGATTTGCCCAGAGTTAGTAGATATCTGATGCTAGATTTGAACTCAGGGGTCCTCCTAACTCCAAGACCAGTGCTTTATCCACAGCACCACCTCAATGCATCTATATAGAATCTCTGCTTAATGGTAGAATGGTAGAATCTCTACTATAGTCTCTTAATGGTATAAAATGCACTTTTAAGCAGCTAGGTGCTTTAATGGCTAGAGCATTGGTTGTGGAGTCAGGAAGGCTTGAGTTCAAATGTGACCTCAGGCACTTAATAGCTATGTCACCCTGAGGAAAGTCACTTAACCACTGTTTTCCTGTTTCCTCCTCTGGAAAATGGGGGTAATAATGGCACTTGCCTTCCAGGAATGTTGTAAAGATCAGTGAGATAATAATTATAAGCGTAAATGTAATGTGTAAATGCAAGCTTTTTGTCAGTGTTGTTCTTCAGTCATGCCTGGCTCTTCATGACCCCAAGAACCATAACAGTTCATGGAGTTTTCTTGACCAAGAATACTGGAGGTGTTTGCCATTTCCTTCTCCAATGGATCTTTTTGCCAGGAAATAGAGGTTAAGTGACTTCCCCAGAGTCACACAGCTAGGAAGTATCTGACACTGAAGTTGAACTCAGGTCTTTCTGAGTTCAGATCCAGTGCTCTAACCACTGAGCCACTTGCTACTCCTCATTAAGACCAGTAGAATAACCCAGGAAACTCTTATCCCAAGGACACACAACACAGTGCTCACCCCTGAAGTACAGACCAAACCAACCAACCCCTAAAGAAGCAACAAAAACTCACACAATAGAGTTAAGCTCTGGGAATTTCCACAAAACCATTCATTGTGTTGAAATCTCTGGCTTTCAGCTATTTCTGTTGTTTTCCAAATGATATGCTCTTGCGTTGACACTATAGAATTCCAAGGACCAGTCTAATTACTAGCCATCTCTTAATCCCGGAATTAATGTTCTGTATAGATGCTGCATGTAATTACAACTCCAGTTTGTGTGATTCCTTCTTGTAGACCTATATACCATTCCTTCCCATTTCCTATGCTGTAAGGGATTATTTTCCCGTCTGCTTTCTTTCTATAGGTAACAAAAAGAAAAGAGGCTATTGTTACTGCAGATAAGATGACAGGAGCAAAAATTCAGCTCAACAAAGGTTTATTAAATACTCATTTACTATGTGCTGGGGACAAAGCCAAAGGAGTCTGTGCCTTCAAAAGCTTGAATAATAATATTAATTATTGTTAATGTTAGTAATAAAAATAGCTAGCACTTATATAAAGCTTGAAGATTTGCAAAGCACTTTACAAATATTACCTCTTCTGATTCTCACAGCAATCCTGGGAGGAGCCATTATTATTTCCACTTTACAGGTGAAAAAACTGAGAGATTCAGAGGTTAAGGTCACCACGCTAGTGTCTGCAGCAAGATTCAAATTCTGGTCTTCCTGATTCCAGCTCCCAGGCTCCGTTTCAACATGTACACAACTGAGTATGATGCAAGGTCAAATGAGGAAGAGGAGAGTGATAATGACTAGGGAAATCAAGGGAGGCTTCCCATAGAAGGAGGAACGAGAGTTGAGCCTGGAAGGAAAAACAGGATTCTGAGATAAGGAAGTAGTACATTCCAGGAACGGGAGGGCTACCTGTGCAGATGCACGATGTTTCATCGAAGATGGTTGGATTAACTTGGCTACTATTTAGTATCTGAAAGCACATAGAATGAAATCAGGCTGGAAAACTGCAACAGTATTGTGAAAAATAAAATAAAATAAATAAAATAAAAATTAAATTAAATTAAAATAAAATAAAATACCAGGCTAAGTCAAAAGGCCTAGAAGTAGTATGGTAGAGTGAGTAAGGGAACTGGCCTTGGAGACAGATAGACTTGGGTTCTGGTTCTATTTCTGATACATACTATCTGTGTGTCTTTGGGAAAACCTCTTTACCTCTTAGATGTCTCTAAGATCACAACTTGCAGAGAGGGTACAAAGTGCTTTGGGAGAGATAATTTCCTCAAGAGAGGTCCTTGTAGCACTAAAATCACAAATCTGTTTACTACCCCAATCCTGAAGGCAATGTCGTTGCTCTGTCATTTTTCAGTTATGAAAACTCTTTGTTTTAATATCAATATTCTTTGTGACCCCATTTGAGGTTTCTTGACAAGGATACCAGAGTGGTTTGCATTTCCTTCTTCAGATCATTTCACAGATGAAGAAAATGAGTCAAACAGGGTTAGGTGACTTGCCCTGGGTCACACAGCTAGCATGTGTCTGTGGCCAGATTTGTACTCAAATACTGAAGGCAATAGAGAACCTCTCTTATTTTTTATCAGGATACAATCACGGCAATAGAGACTGAAAGGAGGGACTGGGCTGGGACTTGGGACTGAATCCTTTAAGAACATGAGTGCAATTCAGATATCCTTGCCCATCATCAGAATCTGGGAAATCTGAGGGAGGATACACGTGGATGGTAACAAGTAGAGGTGTCTCTGCCACTCACTGCAGGGAAATATGGTGACACTTCCAATATAACTGAAGTCTCTGCTGTGTTGTACCCTCCCCTTGTATATATAGTTAGCCCAAGGGAAACCATTTGACTAGGGAAGCCTCTCTCTCTTTGAACACAAATTGATGTCATTATCAAAATAGATGTTCACAGATACTCAAATGAATCTCTGATCTCATCAGTATTAGTATTCCATCTATGAATAAAAATTACAACCAGTCATGCCTGCCCATCCTGTGGCATCCTTAATCAAATCCTCTTCAAAGTTTCCCAGAGGGAGTTCACCTAAAGGCCTAGACCATGACAGGCAGATTCAGCACATGTGATCTGTTCATTATTATTCCTAGTTCATCTTCTTTTTTACTATGATTTCTTTAACAGCATGTTTACTCCAGTTCTTTATAATTCCTTGTTTATTAAAAGTTACAGCCTGCTGATTGCCACCAAGTGCCTTCTTGATGGTACTTATTTTCAATTACTCAGAGACCATTATGTTCTATCACTGACAGTCATATGATATCACCAGTAGAATAATGATGCTAAAAAGATGCATAATTGTATATAAATCATTTCATAATACTAAAGAATAAAACCTTTAGTAAGCAGCAACAGTAGTAGTATCCCCTTATAAATATATATGAAACGTAGTAGTCCCAAGTAGTTAGTTGAGGTAGTAATATCTAGAACCATTATTAGTAGTAATAGTTTCCTGTATAACTTCCCTCACTGTAGACAGCAACAGATGGTAAACCATCTCAAATTTTTTGAATAGCAGAGCTGAAAGTGACCTTAGACACCATTAAGTCCAACTCCTCCTTCAGTTCTGCAGGTAAGGAAACATAGAAAAGGAAAGAAATTCTTTTTTCTAAGAAGGGGTGGACATTATGGTTTTCTTGCTACATTATAAATGCAAAGTATTACTCCTTTTATATGAAGCAGTTTGGTTGTTGGAAAAGGAAGAAAATGAACTTTAAGGGCATAAAATGAGCTGTATAAAATAAGAATTAAAACAGCTTGCGAAGGATGTATGATATCACTCCTTTCTTGTATGAACAGTAGTTTCAAAAAGAGGCAAAAAAAAATTTATTTAAGAAAAACTGATAAATTCAAGTATGAAGAAATATATTTTTCATGGTAAAAATGTGAAGAGAGACAGACTACTTGGAAGACAGAAAGAGAACTGAGAGGATGTGTTTAAGGACAGAGAAATCCTGAGGCTGCAGGGCATTGTGGTCCTTCTGCTTATTTGCATGCATTATATATTTTTAGATTCTGAGAATTTGATGAATTGGAACTCTCAAAGCTATAAATCAAATAATTATTTGTAGACTGTGGAGTAATTAAATAAGGACTCATGGTTTACATACTATTGAGTGAGTTGCCCTTATTAAAGGAATTATTGTTATTTAATTATCTAAGAATTTTATGAGTTGTATTTATTAAGGGAAATATGAGTCATTGAGCAGGATGATGTGATTTGAGCTGTTGAGGTAGTGAAGTACCTAGTACCTAGGAAAGGCAACATCAGGAGCAATTAAGCAGACAACAGGAGTTAAAATGACACCTGCAGGCTTCAGTTGCATAGCTGAGAACTGGCTGCACAAAGACTTAAAATACTTTGTGAAACATCTGAATTTTGCTTATTGCCCATTAGCACCATCTACAGTTTGAAAGAGGTAAGACTTCTCAGGGATTTGCTCTCAAGTGCCCCCTTCTGTTTTGAGAGGGAAAAACAGAGCCAAGGGTAGGCTAACTGGCTTGAATGAAGCAGCCCTGTTTAATAAACAGGTATCCAGGTATGAGAGGTGATCTCTGAGGATCTCTGAGTTAATTATTTCTTGTCCTGTTGAAACATTTGCAGCACATGGACCTTGTAAAGAAATGTTTCAACATATACTGTACTTTCCCAGACGTCCCCGCCTTGTTTTTAGGCACATAGCAAGGTGGCATAGCACCTAGCCCCGCCCCCAACTTCCTACCTGTCTCCAGGCAAGTTTGTGAAATTGTCTTTGTTCTCAGTTGCAAGGGTAGATTGCCAGGAATAGATTGTACCCTCAGGGCTTGCACCAATGAGCCGTGAGGGAGTGGGTTAGAGAGGAGGGGTATTGCTGTTAGGACCTATGTAATCTGCTGAGCTGAACACACCTCCATGCTCTTTGGTTGGTGCCATCTTTCTGGCCTTTCTCGAGAAAGTCAATAAACGAACTATTCTTTTTGCTAATATCTCTGAGTCTCTGATTTATTGATAAAGGTCTCTGTACCTCACACACGGGTTTGTCTGAATTGCCTACATAATTGTTCTAAGGAATTTTGCAGTTCTCTGGCTAAAGAAAGTTATTTGCCATTATAATAGTGTAACTTTCTTCAATGCCCTTTGAAGGGATAGCAATTGTGAATTAAAACCTTTGTCTCTGCTTTATCGGAAGAGTGTATTTTATCAGCAAGAGAACAGAGGCGACCAGAAGTGAAGCAGTCAGCAGAAGTGGATGTTCATGTGGTTCAGATTGTTCAGGATGCCAAGACAATATTCACAGCACTGGTGATGACTAGGAATATGCCAGCATAGTTCTCAATCGCAAAATATAAAAGACTCTCCATATAGAAGGCAGAAGAAAAACATTTATTTAAACACCAGAAAGTCAAATCCCAGAGCCAGAAAGCAAAATCCATCATGGTGACAAAGAAGTTTAATAAACATGATCACAGCAGAGGGTAAAGCCATTCTCAAACCTCCCCTCCCTCAGCCAGGGCCTTCTCACTACCAACTGTCACAGTGTTTCAGTTGGGCATATGTCAGTTGGCTTGCCTTCTTTCCCCTCTGACCTGATCTCACTCACTCTCTTCCTCCTGGTTCTGCTCCACCCTTCCTGTTCTGCCTCTTCAACAAGCTCCTCCCACCATACATGACTCAGGCTTCCAGATCATATGGGCCTATTAATTAATGGGAAAGTTCTTTCCATTTAAATTACTATTACAAAAGGCACCAAGGATATCAAAACTTGTAGCCAGAGTGATGAGTTACCCTGTGACCTATCTTCAGTTGTTCTCCTCTTGGATCCCTTAATACTTTGTGGGAGACCAAGGTTTACATATGAATTGTACTATATTGATTATTCATGCATTTGCTTTGTACTGAGTAATTGTGATATATTGCTGATTTTGGCTTTTATCTTGCTGTTAAATAAATGTTTTCTATTTGAGAGTTAGTGGTATCATCATGGTCATTGGCTGATCTTATATAAATAGAAGGCATAATGGCAAATCATCAGTAATTATGATGGAAAGGTTGAGAACTGTACTTTCACACACACACACACACACACACACAGAGTCCTACTGACTCTATAACTGGATGAGCCATTAACCTCTCTAAGTCTATAAGATATAAAATAGTCATTAATGTGTGTTACCAGAGGGGTTTTCCTTCCTAATAATTCTATATACCATTGAGATCAGAGGTATGGACAAAAAAAAATGATCTGTAGTGAGTGGTTCATAAGTCCTAATATTTCCTTTCAAAATTAGTAGAATACTAAGAAATTTATTTTTGTGCTAGTGGGTTTTTTTTTAGACAGTTGACCAGCCCACCTCCATTGAGGAAATGGTCCAACAGTGAAAGAAATAATGCAACCTAATTCGCCTCTTCCCACCTGAGAGGCCTCTAGCAGTATTTTCTGAATGATGTAGCCCTGGTAGGGGAGCAATTCAACAGCTATATCATGTATGGGCATTCCTCCCTTTTGAATCTCCCAGCTGATAGTACCAAACTCAAAGCCCTAATCTCCATCCCCAGGGACCTAGCCATAGGAATCATGGGAACCATCATGGCCTGGATTTCGACACCAATGTAGCTTGGAACTTAGTGGTATCACTGAAGGAGTTGTTGCTATCATTGTTGTTGCTGCTGCCGCTGCTGTTTCTGTTGTTGAGGCAGCTAGGTGATGCAGTGGATAGAGGCCCTAAAGTTGGTAAGATTCATCTTCCTGGGCTCCAGTGTGGCCCCAGATGCTTACTAGTTATGTGATCCTGGACAAGTCACTTAACCCTGTTTGCTTCAGTTTCTTCATCTGTAAAGTGAACTGGAAAAAAAAATGGCAAACCACTCCAGTATCTCTGCCAGGAAAAACCCAAATGGTGTCACAAAGAGTCAGACACAACTTAAACACCTACACAACAATAAGTAACTTGGGACTTAGTGGTATCACGGAAGACAAATAGCCAATAATAAAGGACCACAAATAACATGGGAACTTTTATAAAGGAAGTTTTGCTTCAAAAGTATAATCAAAAATATACAGACATTCTCCCTAGCATAAAGGGAGAATTTTCTCTCTCCTTCTCTCCTTTGCATCAGCTCAGTTTCTGGGGAAGAGATGAGGAATAAGTTCATAGCTTTGCTCAGTCCCCATATAACACAGTCCCAGTTTCAAATCCAAAATCTGCCTCTGATTGAGTCCCAGGCACCCTGACTTCTCAGGGTTTCTGTGCCAGGCCTGGCTGGCTGTGCAGACTTATTTGCCTGTCAAAGGAGGATACCCCCTTCCCTGTAGGGGGACATGCTGGGCACATTCAATGGCTCCCCAAAGCCTACTAGAATTTGATGTGCTCTGAGAAGTCCAAGGCTGCGTAAAAATGGTAGCACCAAAACTGACCCTAGACTGTTGAATATAAAAACCAACACTACCCATTTCACAAGAAAAAACCAAGGTAAAGGAAGGAAAGAGGATCATTCATAGTCATCTTGATGGACAGTTGTCACATTTCTGGTAATCCCATCTCCATGAAGGAGCTAAATATTCATTCTTTCATACCAGCTCTGTAAAGGAAAGGCAGCACCTGCAACTTCCTTAGATCATACCCAGGCCCAAGGGCTGTGTCTCTGACTTTCCGGAAAAACCAGTTTTTGTTTTATGGAGGTTGGTGAAGGATTAAACTAGATCAGGATTAACAGAGCACTATGTCCCTGGAAGTACAAAATCAGATAAGGAAAGGAGTTGTGCCCTTAGGCCTTAAATCTGTCAAAGTCACTGATGTCATTGGGATTCCAGGCTAGAATCAGAATCTCTTAAGACCCCTCTCTTAGGTCCAAAATGCTCCCTACCTTTTCTGGCCACCTCTTCACCAAACAATCTTTCCTGGAAATATTTACCCTTCCCTCTGGAAATGGAAAGTCTACAGTACCCAAGTCTCTACCTTGTCTCTAACAAACAGAAAGGCAATTGGCAGGGATTTTCAGAGATGGGAGATTGCCAGGTAATGACTTTATTGAGCATTCACTAAGCACCTGATGTATACTGGGCACAAAAGGATCATAGATTTAGAGCTGTAATGAGACTTTAGAAGTCAACTAGTTCAACCCCCTCATTTTATAGATGAGAAAACTGAAATTCATAAAGATGAAGGTCACACAGGTAGTATGATGGCACGTGATGCGATTTAAACTCAGTTCTCTGATATCAAATCTGGTTCTCTTTTCACTGTATCAAGCTGCCTTTCTTATCAAGTCCTTGACTTCTCGGAGCTCGTAAGACATGGACATAAAAAGCTATAAAATAAATCAGAATATGTCAAGTACATAGAAGCATAAGCAAAGCACATGAAAAACTCTGAGGAGAGAGAGACTACTTCTGATTGGAGAAATCAGAACCTATGGAACTTCTGGAGCTATGGCTGCTGATCTGGGCCATAAATTATACATAGAGTTTAAATAGACAAAGATGAGGTAGAAAAGCAAGAACATAGTTCCTACATTGGGAATGAGATCAGCAAATTCAGAGAGGTGGGAAAGTTCATAATGAATAACACACTCTAATGGGCAAATAGCTCCATTTGGTAAACAGTTTAATACTATGTAGTGTACAAATAACATGAAATAAGGCTGGAACGTAATGTTAGAGCCATATTACAAAGAGCCTTGAATTTTGGGCTTAAGAATTATCTTTATTTAAGACAAAGGAGAGCAATAGAAAGGTTTTGAGCAGGAGCGTAGCATAATCAAATATGATTTGAAAGGTTGATCTAGCAGGAGACATGAAGGATGGATCAGAGAAAGGAGAGACTGGAGAAAGGAAAACCAGATGAGAGACTATTACAATTGTCTAAGTGAAAGATAATAATATAAGGATCATAGAATTTTAGAGTTGAAAGGGGTGTCTAGTGAAACAACCCCTCACTTAACTGATGAGGTAATGGATGCCTAGAGAGAAATAATTTTCCCAAGCTCAATTTCAGAATAAACTATACTTAGTCAAAAAGCATTTATTAATCATTTAATATCATGTATCAAGAAGTGTGCTAATACAAAGAAAGGTGAAAACTAAACCTCTGCATGTCAGATTAGACTAAGCCTCAGGTTATCAGAGCATTTTGCACAGTTCCCACCTTAGAAACCACAGAAGAATACAGCTTAATCTGTGGGGCCTCTGGAATAAGCCCTTTGTCCTTGGGTTGCTTTATACCCATGCTGGGGACACCTCTCTACAGTTTCTCCATTTTTTCCCCATTTTGAATGGGGGAAGTAGGGAGAGCTGGGAGAAGTGCAGCATAGGGTTCATGCTGGCCCATCTTGATTTAGTGTATTTCGAAAGAGGGGCCAACTACACAGAGTGACATCTGCAGTGTATGCAGTAGCAAGGCACCGAATGACTTTGGAGCTGTGTATCTTTAAGCAAGTTACTTCCCTCTTGAAGTCTCAATTTCTTCCTCTGTAAAATGAAGATTATATATGCATTAGCAGGGTTGATATGAGGATAGTGATTTAGAAACCTGAAGGCACAATAGAAATGAGAACTGTTATTGTTAGATAGCAATTGATGAAAACCAGTAGATTCTGTGGTGGCTACAGTACTACTTGACAAACAAGAATCAACAAATCCAGCTGACAAGTTTTATGAAGTACCTGCCATATGCCAGACATTATGTGAAGACAAAATGAAACTGTTCCTGCCCTCAAGGAACCTATATTCTATCAGGGGAACAAAATATACACGTATAGACATATACAAATGAAATACAAAGTAATCAATCATCAACAGCATTTATGAAGGGCCAGTCACCGTTTTAAGTGCTGGGGATAAAAAGAAAGATAAAAGCAATTCCTGCTCTTAAGAAGCATATAGTCCAATGGAAGACATACCATATTAGCAACTGTGTACATAGATGGAGGCACAAGGCACTGGCCTGCAGTGACTCAGTGGTACAAATTTGTCCACAAGTAAGCACATTATGTATAGTTTAAAATGTAGACAATCAACAGAGGGAAGGCTCTAAGATTCAGCAGGTTTACAAATGGCTTTTTGTAGAATCTTAAAGCGTCTCAGACTTGGCCAGAGATTTGAAGGAAGCCAGGAAAGCCAGGAGAAAAAGATGAGGAAGGAAAATTTTCCAAGTATGGGAGAGCAGCCAATGAAAGTGTTCCGAGTCTGGGCCGCAGCGTCATGTTCAAGGAACAGCAAGAACAAAGGATTTTCTATTTAATCCTGCATCTAATAGCCTCAGAATCAGGACTGGGAGGTGGAGTTTCATGTATGAAGAACAGTAAGAAGGCTATTGTAAGTGGATCAAAGGGAAGGGAATGAAGTACAAGAAAACTGGAAAGGGAGGGAAGGATCAGGTTATTAAAAGTTGTAAAAACCAAGGAGAGGGTTTTATGTTTGATCCTGGACATAATAGGGAGTCATTGGACTTATGAAAGGGGTTGGAAGGAGCATTGTGGTGAAACCTGCAGTTTTGGAAGATCAGTTTGGAAACTGAGAGAAAGATGGACCAGAGTGGGGAGAAATGAGGCAGGCAGAACCACCAGCTGGCTATCGCAATAGTCCAGGTATAGGGAGATGAAGGCTTCCACCAGGGTTCTGGGAGTATCAGAGGAGAGAAGAGAGTGCACACTAGAGGTATACAGAAGATAAACTGACAAGATATGACAAATAATTGACTATAGGAAGTGAGAAAAAATGAGGAACAGAGGATGACACCAAGGCTGTGAGACTGGGTAATTGGTGGTTCCCTTAACAGTGAAAGGAAAATTTAGGAGGAAGGAAGGATTTAAGGGAAAAGAGAATTATTTCAGTTTGGGATGTGTTGAGCTGAATATATCTAAGAGACATCAGGTTTGAGATGTGAGATTAGAAGTCAGGAGACAGGTTTCAGTCTGGATAAGTGATCTGAGAGTCATTCAAATAGAGATGCTAACTGAAATCAGGTGAGCTGATGAGACTACCAAGTGAAATAGTAGAGAAGGAGAGAGCCTTGGAGAACACCCAAAGTTATTGGGCATGACCTATATGAAAATCCAGCAAAGGATACTGAAGGGTAATCAGACAGATAGCAAAGGAACAAGGTGAAAACAGTGTCATGAAAATCTAGAGAGAAGAGAAGCATGGAGAAAAGGGTACTCAACACTGTCAAAGAGTAGAGAGATCAAGGATAAGGATCAAGAAAACGTTATTAGATTTGAAAATTAAGAGCTGATTAACAACTTCAGAGAGGGCATTTTCAGCTGAATGATGACATCAAAAGTTAGACTGCAAAGAGTTAAGAAAAGAGTAAGAAGAAAGGTGGAAGAGAGGATTCTGGGAAGATGGCAGGGTAGGTCAGAAAATTCTAAGCTCTAAAGATATTCCCTCACAGTACATTTGTTTCCTCATTTCTTATAGGACAACAGTATTCCACTGTGTCCATATACCACATTTTATTCAGTCATTTCCCAACTGATAGGCATCCCCTTAGGTTCCACTTTTTGCTATCATAAAAGAACTGTTATACATATTTTAACGCATGAGGGACATTTTCTTCTTTGTGTGGTCTTTTTCGATGCTATGGGCCTAATAGTGGCATAGTTAGATCAAGGAGATGAACCATTTAGTGACTTTTTTTATATATAATTCCAAATAGCTTTGCAGAATGGTTAAATTCTATTTATAACTCCATCAACAGTTCATTAATATTTCTGTTTTCCTACAGCTCCTCTAATACTTGTCATTTTTTAGTCATCTTTGTCAATCAAAATTGTTTTAATTTAAATTTCTCTAATTATTAGTGATCTGAAGCATTTTTTTCATATTTCTATGGATAAGCAGAGTTTCTTCATTTATCAGTTGGAGAATGATTCTGAGTCTCCAAAATTTAAATCAATTCCTTATACTTCTTAGAAGTGAGACCTTTATACAATTTATCATGCTAAGGAAAGGTCCATTTATTCTTATGTTTTCTAGTATTTTTTTAATGAAAATGTATATTATGTTTTGTCAGAAGTTTTTTCTACATCACTTGATATAATTATGTGAATTTTGTTATTTTTGTTAATAAAATCATTAAATTTATATTTTTCAATATTAAACCAAACCTATATTCCTAGGGGAAAAAACCAAACTACTCATTACCATTTTAATTTTATTGTCTATCTGTCCTTTATTTTCATCTACCTTTTCCTATAATATTTAGATGTTATGCTATTTGGCGCATATATGTTAAGTTTTTTAATTAATTCAATGCATATGGTATCTTTCATTAAAATGCCTTTTTCCTCTTTCCCTTTTAAATCTATTTTTGCTGCTGCTTAAAATCATAATTGGTATATCTGCTTTTTGTGTTCAGTTAAGACATAATAAATTTTGCTTTAATCCCTTATTTTAACTCTGTAATTTAACACAAAGTTAAATTACATTTCAGATGTAATTCTTGTAAACATCATATTGTTAGATTTTACTTTGGAATCCATTCTGCTGTCTTCTTCCATTTATGAGTGAGTTCATCTCTTTGCATGTTGCATGTTTGCATGTGTTTTGCCCTCTTTGACAAATTTAGATGAAAATGGAGTTAAATGATGCCTACTCCCCTCCACTCCTTATACTTTCTATATACTTCTATTTTGTGCCCCAATTATATGAGATTGTAAGTCCCTCCCCCCATCCCTCCTCCTATTTTTCTTTTAGTGTATCCTTCCCCTTCACAAGCTGGCCTCAACCTACCTTTCTAGCCTCACTGAACTTTCTTCTCTGTATGAGAGCTGTTATACATAACAGAGAAACTCAGACTGCAAGTCTAGCATTTACAATGATCGGGAAAGACTTTATGGAAGAGCTGACACTTAGACTTTCATCACAAATGAAGATTTTTCTCTTCATGTCTCATTCTTTCCATCTTCTGGCATTCTCTAAGATCTGGCTCCCCACTGATGACATTGCTTCCCTTGCCACTCTGTCCAGTAGTAACTATAACTTCTTTCTTGCTCCCCTCTTCACTGGTCTCACTGGGGAAGTCAAAATACTCCTTGATACCCACTGCCACTTCTAGAATCTACCATTTTCACTCAGTAATCTCTACTCATTTGAGTTTCCTGTTCTCCAAATCTGTCAGCAAATTCAAAACCTGGTGACTATTATCTACAAAACCCCAAGGCATCTTTTCTTCCTTCCTCATTGAATTCAATAACTGCCTTATAATCTATATCTCCATCACAACTTGTGCCCTCATACTTAGGAAATTCAACATACTCCTTCAATGATCCTTCAAATTCTTTAACTTCCAAGTTCTTCAATCTACTTAATTCTCAAGGACTACTCTTCTACCTCAAGTACACACAGAAATAGTCATATCTTTAATCTTGTGTTCTTCTTCCATGTTTACAAGCTGAAATTTTTTATGATAATATTTTATCATCCCATCATTAATGTGTTAGGAGGCTGGTAAGGTAGGATGCTGTTATTCCATCATTTTTCAATCATATCCAACTCTTTGTGACTCCACAAGAGGCTTTTCTTGCATAGATACTGGAGAAGCATTCTATTTCCTACTGCACTTCATCTTATAGATGAGGAAAATGAGGCAAACAAGATTAAGTGACTTGCCCAGGATCACACAGCTAGTAAGAGTTTGAAGTCAGCTTTGAACTCAGGTCTTCCTGACTCTAGACCTGGAGGTCTATCCACTGTACCTCCTAGCTGCCCAAGGTAGGAAAGGGCCTGGTTATAAAGGAGTTTCATTTGATCCTAGACGTGATAAAGAGGAGTTTATCATTCTATCATTAATGTGTTAGGAGACTGTTAAGGCAGGATAGGGCCAGTTGTAAAGAGCTTTAACTACCAAACAAAGGAGTTATATTAGATCCTAGAAATGACAGAAAGCCATTATACTTTACCAATTAAGAGGGTAATATGATGAAACCCACACTTTAGGAAGATCACTTTGGTGCTGTGTAGAAGAAGACTGGATATAGAAGAGAAAGAAGAGAGGCAAGAAAAACTTAAAAGGCTACTGCTTTGGTCTAGTCAAAATGTGATAAGGACTGAATTAGGGCTGTGGTTTTGTGAGCAAAGATAAGGGGGTGGATATGAGTCATGGAGTTAGGAATTATAAGATCTGGCAACTGAATAGATTTGTGGGGTGAGTGAGAGTAAAGATTTGGCTATAATGCCAAGATTGCAAACTAGCTGGATAGCAATACACTGACGAGGAATATAGAAGTTCCAAAGAGAGATCAGTTTGAGGACATTCTCTTTAAGATAAATTGCATTTGAGATATCTAGAGGAAATCTAGCTTGGTGTTTCGGAAGTGTAGCTCAGAAGAGAAACTAGGTCTAGATCTATAGATCTCTAAATCAGCACAAAAATGGTAACTGAACCCAGAGGAGCTGGTGTTTGCCACAAGGCAGCAATAAATCTCGTAAGATCAGTTTTGAGGAGAATCTCAGGGGGAGATTCGCTGACACTATCAATCTGTTGACATCCTTAAATATTCCTTACTCTTCATTAGTTCATTAATTCTACCTTCAAATCATTGATCATCTGTCCCCTTTTCCCTATTAATAAGCCCACTGTCCTCATTTAAGCTAGTCTGGTCTAAGAGGACCCCAATCCTATTCTGCCCCCTCTCCAATTCTCCCTCCATTCAGCTGCCAAAATCATGTTCCTAAAATAAATCAACCTGTACCACTCCACTCAAAAATCTTCATTTTTGAAGTTCACTGTTACCTCTAGTTTATAATTCAGGATCTTCTTCTACCTGACATTTAAAGTTTCTCCCACTGACTCCCATTTACTTTTCCAGACTTACTAAACTTCCATTTTACTTCCTTTCAACAACTCTATATTTAATCCAAATTAATCTAAAGAACCAACAAATAGTATCATGTCTATGAGACAGTGAACACTGAGATGGGAAAATTTTGCAGCTGAGTTAACAATCTGTGAGCAGCCAAAGGCTTTGAGTCATGGGATATAGTTTCCTCTGTAAATCATCTCAATAGGGAAGTTCAGTATTTGGCCTCCCTGCAATGCAGTCTTGGACCATGTCTGAGTTCTGATCAATCAGAGCTGTTTTGAATACCAACAGACTGAGACAAACCTCGTTCCCTATGTCCACATAGTTTCATTCAACAAGGCAGAGAAAGGTAGTCCCTCTTAATGAGTAATAATTAATTAATGAATATCAATTAGCCTCATTTTCTTCATTTATTTGAGAGGGTTGAGAAGATGATTTCTAAAATCTCTTCCACCCCTAACATTGTCAGTCACTATATGTTAGCCTTTCCAGTGTACATTTATCTGGAAAAGGGGAGGCATACCTAAAGGGGAACATGATTAAACTAAAGAAATTAGTCTCTAAAGATGAGTTCAAGCATTGTGATACTTGGGAATGCGAAGATCAATATCTTGGCACAAAAGAGAGTTTCTCATGTCCCTCAAGTCATCAAACTGGAAAATCTTTTGCCACATATATGCATTTATGATTCTGCCCTTAGGATGGGAGAAGGGGGGGGAAACAGATTTACATGAGAAAGATTTCTTTAAACCTGAGAATGATTAGAGAGTTGGGTCTATTGCAGAAAAGGATAGGAAGCAATGAGAAGAGCCTTCTGCCCCCACTGGGCACAAACGCACAAAAGAGAGAGGGCACCAACTTCTTTGCACCAACTTGTCACCGCAAAGTGAAAAGAGGCCTTAGGTCTTGACCAAGGCTGTATATCTAGAAAATGGCAGAACCAGGACTGTGATCTTGCCTTTGAACCAGGTCCTCCTTTGCTCTCTGCATCTCCTAACTTTACTCACCTAGACTCCAATTCTCCCGTAACCCTCTTTCTTTCTACCACCCTGACCCCTCAGTAGGAAGAAATAAAGAAATGGGACTCAGAAGATGTCTGTGCTTTTTTATTCAAGGCAGTAACATTCTTGCTTGCACCTGGTGATGCTCCATGCAGAGATGCGGATGTTCAGCATCCTTTTTGAGATGAACCAGTCACGCAGCATTGCATGCCGCTAGGACAGATCCCATCAATTGCCTTTCTGCAGGGTAATGATTTTGACCGACAGGTTGCAGGAGGGCATACACTACAGGAATACAGAGGTCTTCTTGGGATTCCAGTGTAACCTAAAGTACAGAGGCATATATTACCTTTAGCTCAGAAAATGCCAACTCATTTTCTTGCTAGGATTTAAGAGCTATAAGTCAAAAATAAGTAAGTCCCAGAAAGGCTTGCTAAAATAATAAGCCTGCCATTCCAGTGTGCCTCTTTTTTTAATAATTGTAAAACATCCACTAGAAGACAGGTGATACAGTGAATAAAGTTCCTGGCCTAGAGTTAGGAAGACTCTTTTTTCTGAGTTGAAATCTAGCCTCAAATGCTTACTATCTGTATGACCCTAAGCAAGTCACTTAACCCTGTTTGCCTTATTCTTCATCTGTAAAATGAGCTGGAGAAGGAAATGGTAAACCACTTCATGTATATATCTTTGCCAAGAAATCCCCCAGTGGGGTCATGATTAGTTGGACATGACTGAAAAATCACTAAACAGAAATAGAAATCCACTGTAATAAATCTGAGTCCTAAGATAAAGGACTTAGGGGGAAAGGGACTAAATGTTTCATTCCTGCCATTTCCCTCTTAAATATCCCCCTAACTGGGATATTAAAGTACTAACCCTCAACAATCTTCTGCAAATATGGGTTACTTCTGAACTAGTAGCATATTCCCATTATCCTTGGGGGGAAAGAAGCTTATTTGTGTTGTTTCAGGAAACCTTCTACTATTTCTTTTAAATACAAATTCAAAAGGCCCCTATATTCATATGTACTATGGGCTACCTGTACCCATTGTGCTTTCAGGAGACAAAAAGACATTGTCTGGACAGAGGTAAAGGACAGGGCAGGGAAAGGTTGTCAGGATAGACCCTAGACAAAACTGTTAGGTTAATGAAATTTTCTTTTTCTTTATTTTCCTTCCTCCTATCTTAACAATATTCCCCCTTCCCAACATCCCCCATACATTCTCTCTCTCTCTCTCTCTCTCTCTCTCTCTCTCTGTTTCTCTTTCATACACACACACACACACACACACACACACACACATATAAACACACACATACACACACTCCATAGGTTAGGTAGTTGGACTGCATAGATTAGATTTTGGAATCAGAAGACCGAGAATGAAAATTCAACTCTTCCACTTAGTAATTGTGTAATCTTGGGTAATTAACTTTTAATTTCTCAAGGTCTCAGTTTCCCCATATGTAAAATAAGAAGTGGGACATTGGAAGCTGTTGGAAGCCTAGAGATCAGGTCCCAGAAGGGAAGATGATCACAGCATTGGCTGATGTGAAGGCTTGGTAAGGAGTAAAATGGAGAGCACTTGAAGCACTACCAAAACAAACATGGCCTGGTTCAGCTTTGCCCTGAACTGGACTTTGCCCCACTTAACTTATATTCATGGAAGAGTCCTTATAATCTTTTCTGGAATTAGAGGACTTGGGTTCAAATTCCACCTCTCTGAAAATTACTACTTACATGACCTTGGGTCAGTCACTGAACTTCTATAGGCCTCAGTTTTTTCATCTTTCAAACAGCAGGTTTAGACTACATGGCATTCCATTCTATGACCTTATGACTCTATCATTTCAAGCTAGATGAGATTTAGAAATGTATTCCAAAGCCTTCATTTTACTGATTAGGTAAATGAGACCCAGAGAGAAGCAGTAATTTGCCTAAGGTAACATAGCTAGTAAATAGTAGAGATGGGCTTTATACCCAGGATCCTCTGATTAGGAGTCCAGTGCTCTTTCCACTGAAACATACAGCATTCACCTTATTTTTTCCACTCACTGAATCTCCTCTGTTTTTGGTAAAGCAGCTATCTTCTCCAACTGACATTTTTGCTCCTGCAAAACTATTCAAACTGAGGGGAGTCTTACAGATAATCTTGTCCAAATAAGCAATTTAATTGATAAGGAAATAGAGCCTCAAAAAAAGAAAATAACTTTACCCAAGGGTATGTCACAAGTTTTGTGATAAAAAGGTTAATATTGATAATAACTGACATTTATACTGTCCTTTAAGTCTACTAAACATATTTAAATATACTGTCTCTTTTGGTCCTCTCAACCACCCTACAGGACAGGTAATAGTATTCTAGGTGAATAGTATTATAGGTGAAGAAACTGTAGATCAGAGCAATAGATTGATTTTTCCATGATTGTGAGTTCAACATAGAAGTCAAAAGACTTTAATGATGGAGTTCATGATAGGGGGTTTCAATATTCTGAGAAAAGTTAAATTGATGGAAAGGTTGAGAACTGTACTTTCACACACACACACACACACATACACACACACACACACACACACACACACACACACACATTTTTTTTTTATAAAAATTAAGGGATAGGGTGGGGATAGGAGGTTCTGTGAGAATGTGTTAAAGAAAGAGAAATTTCAGAAAAACTATTATGCAGCATGAGCCAAGCAATAGATAAGGGATGACTAAGATATGTAGGCCATTTCCACAACGCTGACATAAAGTAGCTTTAGGGACCGGTGCATTTCCTTCCCAACAAACCCTTACTTGTCCTCTTTGAGGAGTGGGGAGTGGACATCTCTCTCAAGTACAGAGACAGCCTTTTCTTCTCAGGGTAGATGATCTCCAAGTACCCTCCCAGGGCTAAAAGTCTACGATTGATATTCTCAGGAGGAAATCAATGGATATCCCCTGCCAGGTACTCTGTACTTCACAAAGATACTCTCCAGAATAGAGTTCCTCCCCCCTACCCTAAGTTCCCTGAGAACATTTATCCTGGCTCTTACCGGATGCTGCCAAGGACAGGACAAAAACGCCAATGAAGAAAAAATACAGGAACTTCATAGTAGAAGTGCGACTGCTGTCTCAGAACCCAGAGATATGAGTGTTAATGGAGTTGCTGATATCTTGAGTGAGGTATGTAAAGAAACTCTGAATTTATAGAGCTGTTATGTCCCCATAAAAGCAGAACTAATGCAATAACAACTCAATCCCTTCTGACACTCAGAAACCACACTCCTGGCAAACCAAGAAATTGACAAATATCTGTTTGACCACTTCACCAAACCAAGCACCACAAATATAACTCAGCATCAAAATTTCACAGAATTTCAGCCTTTAGGGATCTCAGAGGGCTTTTAATACAACCCATTACATGAACAGGAATCGTATCCACTAAATACTTATTATTTGACAAGTATTTCTCCAGCTCTTGTTTTAAGATCTCCAATAAGGGTCAGCCTACCCAGATCTAGGTACCTAGTTCTAATCTCTCTACTGAGCTCCAATACTGCATCATTAGCAGAGAAGACAGAAAGGAAAGAGAGCTCTAAATTTCTAAGACTTGGAGTTACCTTCCAGGTCCACTCACTAGTACTGCTGCCTGGGGAAAATGAGGCTTCTGGCCACTGTGTGCGCTAGACCATCACCACTCGTGCTCTCTTTAACCAGCTGCTTTGCACAGTCCCGAGGCCCAGTCATTCAGCAAACTCAATTGGCTACAATAGATACATATAGATGTAGTACAGTATATTCACAGTATACACATACACATGTGTGTATTTGTATTTGTATGCCAACTGGTACCAAATCCTTGATGACCGCTTCATTGGTGCAACAATTCACATTTAGTCCCTGGAAGCTATATTTCCAGGAGAAGCTACATAATTTTATTTGATGCCTAAACTGTCTAGTGTCTTCTAGTTTTTAAAAGGAAGTACTCAAGATATGTAAGGTGTGCATTAAAAATTAGGTTTCTGAGTAGTGTTTAAGCCTTTGACCTTGCATTTCATTAATCCTACTGTTTTTCCCAACATGTGTGTGTGAGTGTGTGTGTGTGTATGTGTGTGTGACTTTCTCTTCTGCTCTCCTTTTCATTGAAGACATTGAAAATCAAGGTAGATGTGGATTTAGTTGGGGTTAGGGGTTTTTGTCAGGTTCTACATAGAAACTTTCTATTTCTTCATCTTCTGAAACAGATGTTGGTACATAAGCTGACAAACGTAAAGGATTTCTTTGATATTTAAAGCTCTTAGCAGCTTGACCCTAAACTATATTTCCTTTCTTATTATATATTATATATTATTCCCTTTCTCATTCTCAACAGATCAGCTAAATTGTTTTTCTCCCTGTTCATCACTCATAGCACTCAATCTCCCATCTCCATGATCTCCATGCTTGGCATGTACTTCCTCCTCATTTTTACCTCATAGAATCCCTAACTTCCTTCAAGATGCAGCTCAAGCACCACCCTCCACTAAACCTTTTCTGTTCCCCATCATAATCTCCCTAACTACATTGTGTTTGACTACCTTCAGTTTGTTTTGTATTTATTCTTTATATGTTCATTCAGTATACATTTATATATGTATATGTTGTACTCCAGATCAGAAATCATTTCAAATTTTGTCTTTATGTACCCAGAGCTGGAACTGGGATATATTAAGAACTTAATAAAAAACATGTTGATTAGACAACTGATTAACTGAACATCTTCACTGTGGTCATTTTGCTTACACTTATCATGATCACTTCAAGGGCAATTGACCAAATATTCCACAAAATTCTATGACTTGTTGCCTTGTGGCACATAATGAAACCATCTCTTAATTCATCTATTTTTCTGGAGGTTCAGTAATAGGCCAGAATGCCAATATAAATGGAGTCTAATCCTTCCAGTAGCAGAGCAATTTGTTAACTGTTGAACAAAATCTCACTTCTTGAGTACCAAGAATTAAATCAATGTCAAATAAAACTCTGTAGCATCCCCTGAGAACGTAGTTTTCAGGGACTAAATATATAGCCCTGTAGGAAATGTAGTTTGCTACTCCACCAGTAAAGCTATCATCAAAGATTTGGATATTATAGTATGTGTGTGTGTCTATGTGTGTATGTATATATACATACAGACATATTATGTATATATATGTATATATAAATACAGTGTGTATGTGTATAAATGTGTGCAGCATAGATACATAATATTTATGCTAGTGACTTAGCACAATTCTCCCTCATTTCAATGTAATTGACTTGTAATTCATAGCTTCATCACTTTCTCCTTGGGAGCCATGTGGGTCCAGATATAGATCAGGGCAACTGGAGATGGCCCAAGATGCACTGGGAGACCTTGGCCTTTTTAAGCTAAAGTCTTTCAAAGTTCTCGCTTCGACTGAGGCACCGTCCATTCAGTCATTAAGTCTATATAAAAAGGGAGCCAAGGGATGACCCCTTTAATTCCCCCCCCCAAAAAAAAATTAAACTGGGTGAGGAAGTTCCTCAGGGTTTCTGTCTCAAAGTATATTTACATTCCCTAGGGCCACCTGGGCCCAAACAACAACCATTTAGTTGTGCTTAGTTAGGGACCTATTGCTGGCCAATCAATGAGGGCCAGATCCCTCTGGATTTAGGACATAGTCCTTAAGAAAAAAAATCTACCTAGTAAAACCCAAGATATCTAGGTAGGTTTCAGCCTTCCAAATTTATCTTCGTTTTGTCAGAGCTCCCTCAGGCCCCATGTGGAAAGAGGAGAACAGGGAAGGGGAGGAGCTGAGTGTATTAATTAAAGGGTAATTAATAATAAGAGGACTTGACCTGGGATTTCCAGTGCAGGTCTGTACCCACTTTACAACCTATGACCTTTAGAGAGTTGCCTGAAACACCAAGTAGTTAAGTGATTTGCCCAGAGTGACAGTCAGACTGTGTCAGAGGCAAGTCTTGAACCTATGTCTCCCAGGCTTTGAAACCAGCTCACTGTCCATTACTTCACAATTTTAACTTTACAATAATCCTATATGGGGTTCAGGGCAGGTATTTTTACTATCTCCATTTTATAGATGAGGAAACCACAGTTCAGAAATGACATAGTTTGCCCAAATTCACCCAGAGCCTGGCACCAATGGGACGAGAAGCCCTATCTCCTGGTTCTAAACTCAACACTATTTCTCAGTACCATCTTCCCTCTCAATGTTCTACATTGGAAGAGGAAGGAGAGAAGGAGCCAGCAAATGCATCTTCATCTATCACAGTGCAAAAAAAGCAATGATTTCCCTTCTGAAGAACCATTTAAACTAATAATGGGCAATGCTCAAACCATGCCAGGTTTGTCCAGGCAGGAAATATGTAGCTAATATTACTCTAAAGCCACAGTCTGATCATTTTACTAAAGCTACTGAACCCTTCCCCAGGAACCATCCAGTGAGTGACTGTCATTATTTCTCTCCCAAAGGAACCAAGGAAAGTTGAGTGAAAATCCTGGAAGATTTGTGAAGCATTAACTGCTGAAGAGTTAATAAATATGTCAAGTAAGTGGTAAGTATTAGCTTGTTGTGACAAGAACCTTATTAAAAACAGTATGTGAATTTTATCTTCCATTATAAAATACCTCTTTAAAACTTTAGTGGACTTTTTCTCACATTCTTTTTGGTTTTCTTCTGCAACTTCTCCTTCTCCGCGTTCACTAACTTTTCTCATTCATGAAATTCTCTCTCCCTCCTTTCTCCTCTTTCTCACTTTGAATTCTAGTTCTGTCGCTTACTAGCTATGCAACCTTAAACTCTCTGGATCTCATCGTCCTCATTTGTTAAATGAAAAGGTTGGACTAGGCGACTTTTAAGTCCCTTTCAGCTCTCAGTCTATGATCCCAAGGTCCTTGTGGGATAAAGTTCTTCTCCCTGCCTCTACTTCATCTTTTCCTCTTCCCTTTTCTCCTTTTCCATACCTGTCCCACTTTGATCTCCACCTTTCTCCATCCATTGTTCATTACTTGAATTGGAAATACATCTATGAATGTTGTTAATTACATTCTTGTGTTTTTTAATGTAAATTCATTCCATTGTCCTTGATTTTAAAATCATGTAACTTGAACGTTTTATTTTATTCTTTTAAAAAATAACCCAACACTGAACCTCTCACAAATTATATTTGGCTGTTGTTTTATGTGTATGGCCCTAGAAGTGGGGTTTTTTTTAATGTGTCAGTATCCCCTGAAGAAAAACATCTCCTTGCTCTTGACTGAGATGCTGTTCTCACTTTCTCTTTGCTCAGTCCTACCCCACAAACCGTTTCTCATTTCCCTGGCATGTTCTCTGGTCAAAATTCATGACTTTTCTCTTGTATATTCCCTTAACCTCTTACAAGCAAGTGACAGTTAATTTTGTAACTCTCCTTTACAACTTCCCACTGGGAGCATTGCCCCAAGTTTCTACACCAGCACCTGCTGATTTTCTGTCCTAAAGTCTTTGAATTGGAAGAGTCACTGAAACTTTCCATCATATGAAATTGGATTATCAATATTGCTTAGGAGCTTTGTTACCTATGCCTTCCTTTCTGACCTTCTGTTCTTTAAAGGTCATTTTGGTCTGACATATGTCATCTATTGGCTGTTGTCCTTCATTCTCAAAGAGGACCAAAATGACATCACCATGATAAAGTGAAGTTTCAGTGCGTACAACTGTGGCTGATCAGAGCAATATGAACTCGTAATGCTCTATCACAGATTGGCACAGATAGTCCATGTGAACATTTGGGGTGGATACTCCAGATATGCACACTGGATTTTGTATTGTCTATAAGTATGTGCATGTTCCATGTGCCACTGTTGAGTGGAATCATCTTTGCAGATTTTTTTTACATTTTTTTGTTTCAACTACAGAGTGGGATTCCCTGCTTGCCATGGTAATCAGGTCAGGGTTGGGTAAGTAGACAATTTTTAGGGCACCTTTTCTAGCCCCCTTCCTCACAACAGAAGGTGAGCAATATGATCCTTAAAAGGCTACTCAGACACCCAGAGCTCTGCCAAGTCCAACTGCTGCTTCCAGAGAGAAACAACGCTATGGTCTGGGCAGCCTGTGTGCAAGGTTGTGACTACAGTTCCAAATGTATCCACACCTGCTGCTTCATCACTTGCCTGTTGCACAGGACTTTAAGGTATAATAGTAAAATGGTATGGGTGATGTCTTTTGATTCATGGGTAAACTGGATTTAAGTGAGGCAGAATTACACTAAGTCATCAGCTTCACTCTCTCCTCTAGAGTCATCACAGTCCTGTGGCAGGTCAAAATCAAGATGACTGGTGATGGTTCAGGATGCAGTGGATGACCTTGGTATCTTTAGGGTCTAACCAAGGTCAAAGCCCTCCACATTGCCCTCTTCAGCTGCCTTCATGGCCTTTGGAACAAATTGTCCTCATCTGCCTATTCCACCAGGGGAATTCTTCACATGCTTGGGGTAGACACCTCCTAACTCATCCACGGGTTTGAGACCTCTCAATTACCCTCAACCTGGTTTGGTCCATCTGCTGAAACAGTTTACCAGATTGAGGCCACTGTGCATGCTGCAGCTTCTTAGAGCCACAGGTGAGAGTTGGATGGAACAGGTGGACACCAAAGGTGAAAAGAGACCCAAAAATGGCTCTGCAGCCATCACATCAAAAGTACTGGTCCTCCCTGAACACACCTTACACCCCAATGTCATCTATAGAACCTATATGGAGAACCATTCTAACCTTAACCTCTGGCCACAACAAATGATACAGGACCATAACTGTAAGAGACTCAGAACTATTTTTTCTATGCTCCCTGCTCTATAAAGTTTTTTTTTTTTTGTATCCCCAGAAATGGCATGTGTAAAAGTGTCATGACCCAAAGACACTTACCCACATCCTCAATATGAGAATTTCTTTGGCAGCAGAGGTCTTTCACCACAAACCCTGTCTCAGCCAACTGTTTCCTGCCAGGGACTGTTGGTCTTCTTTTCCTGCTGCCCATCTCTCTCTCTCTCTCTCTCTCTCTCTCTCTCTCTCTCTCTCTCTCTCTCTCTCTCTCTCTCTCTCTCTCTCTCTCTCCACTCACCCTCCATATATATGATCTTAGCCTCATAGCGTAAATAGGTGAAAGTTGAAGACAGGTAACTTTGATACACATATTTTCTTACTTGACAGAAAGTAAGCTCTTAGTGGGCAGTGTTTTATTTTTGTCTTTGTGTGTGATTAACTAACATAGTATAATGTCTGTCTCATAGAAATCACTTCCTAAAAACTTGTTGATTGATAAATTTATTTATTAAAGAGCATGTTCCTAACAGCAAGAATTATCAGAAAAAGGAATGGGTTACCTTAAGATGCAGCATTTTCTTTCACTTCCTTAGAAGTCTTCAAGCAAAGATTGCTTCTGCAGGGATTTTATTGAAGAAATCTTTGTCCTGGTATAAGGACAGTAAATGGCAACTGAAGTAGCCCCTAATTCTGAGATTCTGTTATTCTTTTTGCACCAACTACAGGCTAAGAGAAAAAGTCTATGTACCGAACATGTATCTCAAACTAAATATTAGAACTTCCTGTTTGCATAGTTAGAAGAAATGGGTGAGTTCATGAGAAACCATCAGGTCTATAAGAGTCAGAGAACTGGGGTCTTTATGCTTCAAGGATCATCGGATCATAAGTTTTGAGCTGTAAAGGACCTAAAAGTTATTTAGTCCAGCCATTCTGTTTTACAGATAAAGGCAATGGGATTCCAAGAGTTAAAAGATCATATAGCTAATAAACCACAGAGATGAGATTCAAACCCAGGCCATGGAACTCCAAGTATAATGCTACCTTACAAGAGCAGAGGGTTGTTTTTGTTATCGCATCTCTGCCTCATTGTTTTCTCCACACTCTAAGGAAGGAATGCCATTAATCTCCTATCACTCTCAGTATCCGCCCAAACTTCCATGTGAGATTCAGCTCCCTATACCCAAAATAGGCTGTGGTTGTAGTGATGAGGGAAAAAGTAAGTATTCGAAGAAAATATTAATAACTGTGTGACTCTAGGAAAGCCACTTATTTCGCCTTACTTTGCTTCAGTTTCCTCATCTATAACTTAATTACACCTCCCTCACAGGGGTTTTATGAAAATAAGAAAATATTTGTAAAGCATTTTATGAACTTAAAGTACTGTATAAATGCTAGCTAGTATTATTATTTAAAAGGGAAAGTGGAAGGTATGTGCATTATAGACATTTTAATTGATTATTCATTCACCCAACCAACATAATTTTATTAAAATGCCTGCTATATTCCAAGTACTGCGGTAGGCCCCAGAGACAGAGACAAAAGCTTAAATCACTACACTCAAGGAACTTACTATATTTTATTGGGGTAGTACATACGTACAAGTGTCAGAATCAGGATCTAATCACAGGTCTTCTGACTCCAAGACCAGCAAGTGACCTTTCCTTGTTCCCATGTTATTGCTTCGCCTAACAGAATCTGGTGGGGATTTTTTAGGTGTCATATAAACTCATTGTCTATTGTAACTTTCAATATTAATGAAGCTTCTCTATCTCTTTTTGTTGTTACTTTACTAAGTTATAAGTATCCCTTCAATAATTTAATTAGTATAGCATTAAAATTACAAATGAACATCATCATTTTTATTTCATTTGCATGGTCTAGCCATGAGCAATGAATACTCTTCCAGCTATTTAAGTTATTCTTTATTTCTTTAAAGGATACTTTGTAATTGTATCTCTGAAAGTGTTTTTCATGCTTTGGAAGGTTGATCCCCAAATACTTAATGCATTTTGTAGTTGTTTGGTTTAGGATTTCCCTTTCATTGTAGGTATGGCTCTAAAGCTATCACCCTGTTAGTTCAACATTGGGATGATAGGACATTATCAAGTAACTGATAACAAGGAAGGGCATTGCTTTGTCTTAAAATAGCAATGATGTGCTACAAGGATACAGTAGCACCTAGCTTCATCTGAAAATGCTTCTAGTCAGTAGATACTTGTTAATCAATAGATTTATCAATTAAAGACCATCTTCCTAACAGCAAGAATTATTACCAAAGGAATGGGTTATCTCCAGGATATGGAGGTTTGTGTAGTCTCAGATACCGACTAAGTCTAAGAAGCTTGGAGTCCACATGACTGTGGCCAGGATACTGAATTAGAGAAACTTGGAGCAATCATATTTCATAGGGAAAGGAAACTGCACCAGGAAAGCAAAGAGAGAAGCTGAGGTCAAAGGAGGTCATGTCGTGATTGTCTATGGGGAGGAAACTGTGTCAGTGAAGACTGGATCATCAGGGAGAGAAAAATGCTGCTCCTATCATATACCATCTCTTGGTGGCAACATCCTAAGAATTTTTTAGAAGATACTTCCACCTTTTAAATGTTAATAGGGTTTTTACTGGACAATCTTCTCACTGAGGATAGTATTAAGCAAAGTAACAAAACCAAAACAAAAATGAAGACCATGTCCCAAATCTTTTACTCAATAATTTTCTCGTGATGGACTGTAGCAAGCTGGAAGTGGGAGGGAGAAGAGGAGAGGATGGAAGGGAAGGAAAAAAAAATATGAAGAACAAAAGCCAGAAATTCTAGGCCTTTCTCTAATCCTTCAGCAGGATCAAATCTCAGATCTTTCACCCCTCCTCACATAAAATATTTTTAAAATTTAATATAAAAAGAAAAAATTCAAATGTACAAGAAATACAAAAATGTTTATTGCATTGAATTAAATTAAGACTAAGCCATTCACTCTTTCTGCTGCTTTTTCAGCAACTCTTTATCTGTTGTGTACAAAGATGAAGTTGATTCACATGGAAGATACCATGAAATGAACCAGCAAGAGGGCAAGGCCTTTCCTTCCATGCTTACTCTCTTTTACCGTCACTACAAGAAATGAAGATATCAGTGATTATTTCTGTTGTTTTTCATTTGTTCACCTAAATTTTAGGTGCTTTGGGTGATCCTCAAGTGTTCCAGGAGTTTGAACTTTGGCAACCTTGGAGTCAGAATTGTAGGTGGGATGGTGCAACCAGCCAAACCATCTTGCAAACCCTAAGAAGCTAGAATGCCTGGTTTTCAAATGAAGGTGAGTTTTGGTCTATGTTCTATGAGAACCAAGCTAAACTATGAACACAATTCCCTAATTTCCATGCATAGTTAGAGGGTTGGGGGAATAAATTTGCATGTCTGTGATTATACCTTCTGAAATAAATACTTTTGTTTAAAAGGTAATCTGTTTTTTGGCTAATAGAACCAGGATGCATTTGAGGAGAACACCATCTGTTTGGGCTGGAGCCATTTGCAGAAAGCTTAGACCCCGATCCTCTTAATGGTATGGAGAACTCTGTGGGGGGGATGAAAATATAACCTATCTGGCCTTCAGGTATTGGAGGCCAAAGTGACTGACTCAAGTCTGCCAAGTGAGGTGGGAGCCATAAGGAATATCTTAAAATTGGGAGGAGCTGAAGGACCTTTACTATCTCTAATTATCCCAGATTTCCCAAGTACAATTTCACTACTACCTCCTTAAGCTGCCGATCAATTCCTTTTTTATCTATTCAGTGTTTCAGAAGGAGCATATCCAAAGCTCTTTCTGGGAAAGGGTATTATCATCTTCCATCCACTTAGAAGCAGAAAGCATATGGAGTTTCTTTCCATCAAACTCAGGGCACTTATTCAAATTTCCAGCTATATTTGCCCTGAGGGCCTCTAGCTTCTCAATCTCCAACGTAAATTTTACCTATAAACTGCCCAAATCAGGTTATATATCCAAGATCACCTATAACTAAAGCTTGGGACTCCACCCAAAAGTCAGAAACTAATTGCCTGTAAGGCAGGCTGGTAATAGGGTGACGCTGGTCTAGGAGGAGTCACATAAATCCAATCTATCAAACACATTTCTTTTAAGACCTTCACTCGTTCCCTTGCAGATCTCCATAAGGAACTGGCTACAGTGGGAATTCATCTTTATGGGACCAAGTTTAAGTAACTCTTAATCTTAGCCACCTAAAAAGAGATAAAGTGTAGTCTGCATGTGAAGCTTGTAACCGATTTAATTGACTGTAAAAATAAGTCTTCAGTAAGCTCCTCAAGTCTATGAAATTCTGATAGAGAGAATCTCTTCCTTGATCTATTAGACCATGGCCTCATGTAGGCCTCAGTAGTCACTCCTCTAGTGATTTATCAATTTGCTGTCTGAATTTCTCTGTAACCCAGAAAAAGTTCCTTTGTCATAAAAACTGATCCATTCTGTGCTCCTCCAGTGGAGGAATCACAATCTAGAGCTCTGACCACAGGGTACTAGGCAGTCTCCCCACATCCAATCAAACCACCCTCCTCTTCCTCCTCTGTATTTGTGGAGCTCTTCCCCCAACTTTGCCATAAGTTAGCAATGAAACCATCTGTCATCATGACCTATTATTCCCTCTTGGGTTTTGTTTTGGGGGTTATTTTTGTTGTTTTGCTTTTATTTTTTTGAGGCAACACAGTGTCTGTAATGGTCATTTAAATGGAAAGATCTTTCTCATTCTTTAATAGGCCCATATGATCTGCTTAAATCACCTGGAAGCCTAAGTCACATGTGGTAGGAGGAGTTTGCTGAACTGGTAGAACAGGAAGTGTAGAGCAGAACCCAGGGGTGGTGAGTGAACTAGATCAGGTCAGAAGGAAAAGAACACAGGTCAACCAATATGGCAAGACTCAGGCTCCTGACAATTTATAGTGAGAAGGCCCTGGCTGAGGTGGGGAGGTTTGGAAATGGCTTTGCCCACTGCGGTGATCATGTTCATTAACTTCTTGGTCACCATGACAGACTTTGCTTTCTGGTTCTGTGATTGGTTTTCTGGTGTCCAAATAAATGTTTCTCTTCTGCCTTCTATATAGAGAGTCTTTTATATTTTGTGATTGGGAACTGCACTGGCATGTTCATAGTCACCACCCGTTCTGTGAATACTGCCTTGGCAATACAGTGTCTGAGGTCAATTCCCTCTATGATTATACTTTGTAGAGGTTTCAGTATGAATGAGTGCTGTACTTTCTCAAAGGTTTTTTTTCCTTATCAAGGTAATGTGATATTGCATGTTTTTATTCTTGGTATGGTTAATTATGTAATTGTTTTTTTCTAATGATTAAGCATCTTTGCATCCCTGTGGTTTAATTTTTCAAGCAGATACTAGTGATGACGATGTTCTATTCTTCAAATGATAAAAATAATTTAAAAAATCATAGCAAATAGATACAAAAGACATTCCAGACCTTCATGTATTTTAAATTAGAGCTGTCAAACCCACAGTCACAAGTGTTATTTTTAAGTCAAAATGAAGCTTGAAGAAATCCACTTCTGTTTGAGTTGTGGCATCACTCTTTCAGACTATTGATTCAGATGGCAACATAGTCTATGATGTAATCAAGAATCAGGCTGAGATTTTCCAGAATCACAGAATCTCAGAGGTCATCTATTTCAACTCATAATTGACTGAGAATCTTCTGTGACATCATCAAAAGTGGGATTCCACCTTTGATTGAAGACCTCCAACAAAAGTAAATCTACCACCTCTCAAGGCATACCATTTTAGATTTTAGCTTTAATTGTCTTTTTTTCCCTTATATAAAAGATCCCTCTCTCCTCTCCTGACTTCACTCTCCTACATCCCATTATAACGAAAGAACCAATTCCTGATATCTCCTTCTGTGATTGGTATCCACAGATTGTCTACTTCTTGACATATTCGTTTTGATATTTTTTATGCTTGGATGACCCAACGTATGTTCCAACTGGGATTCTTGTTTCATTGGTCTAGATGATTGTGTGCCTTGGCAACTCAGAGTCTGTGATTTAGTTAGTTACCACTGAATAAGTTCTGGGCTTCGTTGACCCAATTAGCTCCTTGGGGCATCAACTCTTTTTCTTGGAGAAAGTCTGGGGGTCTTCAGCATAAATCCCAAAACTTCTCAACTTCACATCCTTGACGAAACTTCCTGGATCCCTTATCCTCAAGTCCAAAACTCCTAACATTTCCGTGTCTCTAAGGCAATTTGGACCCATAAATTTAGAAGCTGTTAATTCTGCACCCTTGTTACTTGTCCTTTTTCTACTTCCATCACTGTCCAGATCCCCTTTTCTAACACCTATTTCCTTCTTTCCTATCTTACCCCAGATTGAAAGAAGTGACAAATTCTACTTCAATAACACCTGTAGGTCTTATATTAGAATGACAGCTTCTCTCTCAAATGTAATAAATTAGGGTGCAGAGGAATCTCATAAGTCAAGTAACTGGCTGGAAAATGCCCAGAAAAGGGAAGAAAAATAAGATCATAGAAGGCTACTTTCTTGGTGAACAGATGATGTTTCCTCCTTTCATTTCTGATGAGGAAGCACAATGCTTACCATCAGGGAAAGACATAGAAGCCAAGACCTCTGTACCCCAAACATCTGAAACAGATATCCAATGGGCTCAGGCCATGGGAGAGCTCAAAAAGGATTTTGAAAATCAAGTTAGACAGGTGAAGGAAAAACTGGGAAGAGAAATGAGAGAGATGCAAGAAAAGAATGGAAAACAGGTCAATACCCTGCTAAAGGAGGCCCAAAAAAATGCTGAAGAAAATAACACCTTGAAAAATGGGCTAACTCAATTGGCAAAAGAGTTTTAAAAAGCCAATGAGGAGAAGAATGGTTTCAAAAGCAGAATTAGCCAAATAAAAAAAGAGGCTCAAAACCTCACTGAAGAAAATAGTTCTCTCAAAATTAGAATGGAACAGATGGAGGCTGATGACTTTCTGAGAAACCAAGAAATCACAAAACAAAACCAAAAGAATGAAAAAGTGGAAGAGAATGTGAAATATCTCATTGGAAAACAACTGACCTGGAAAATAGACCCAGGAGAGACAATTTAAAAATTATGGGACTACCTGAAAGCCATGATCAAAAAAAGAGCCTAGACATCATCTTTCATGAAATTATCAAGGAAAACTGCCCTGACATTCTAGAACCAGAGGGCAAAATAAGTATTGAAGGAATCCATAGATCACCGCCTGAAAGAGATCCAAAAAGAGAAACTCCTAGGAACATTGTGGCAAAATTCCAGAATTCCCAGGTCAAGGAGAAAATATTGCAAGCAGCTAGAAAGAAACAATTCCAGTATTGTGGAAATATAAACAGGATAACACAAGATCTAGCAACTTCTACATTAAGGGATTGAAGGGCGTGGAATAGGATATTCCAGAAGTCAAAGGAACTAGGACTAAAACCAAGAATCACCTAACCAGCAAAACTGAGTATAATACTTCAGGGGAAAATATGCTCTTTCAATGAAACAGAGGACTTTCAAGCATTCTTGATGAAAAGACCAGAGCTGAAAAGAAAATTTGACTTTCAAACACAAGAATGAGAAAAAGCATGAAAAAGTAAGCAGCAAAGATATGTCATAAGGGACTTACCAAAAGTGAACTGTTTACATTCCTACATGGAAAGACAATATTTGTAACTCTTAAAACTTTTCAGTATCTGGGTAGTTGGTAGGACCACACACACACACATGCACACACACATGTACACGCGTGCATGTGCACACACATACACACATGCACACACATACGGAGACAGAGAGCACAGAGTGAACTGAATAGAATGGGACCATATTTTCAAAGAAATTAAGGTAAACAGTGAGAGAGAAATGTAGTGGGAGGAGAGAGGGTGAAATGGAATGGGGTAAATTATATCTCATTCAAGAGGCAAGCAGGAGACTTTTTAGTGGAGGGAAAAGGAGGAGAGCTGAGAAAAAAACATGAAGATTACCCTCATCACATTCGACTAAAGGAAGGAATAAAATGCACACTCATTTTGGTATGAATACCTATCTTACAATACAGGAAAGTGGGGGAGAAGGAGATAAGCAGGGTGGGGGGAGATGATGGGAGAGAGGGCAATGGGAGGAGGGAGCAATTTGAAGTCAACATTCTTGGGGAGGGACAGGATCGAAAGACAGAATAAAAACAATAGGGAGCAGGATAAGATGGAGGGAAATACAGTTAGTCTTACACAACATGACTATTATCGAAGTCATTTGCAAAACTACACAGATATGGCCTATATTGAATTGCCTGCCTTCCCAAAGGGAATGGGTGGGGAGGAAGGGATGGGGAGAATTTGGAACTCAAAGTTTTAGGAACAACTGTTTAGTATTGTTCTTGCTACTAGGAAATAAGAAATATAGTTAATGGGGAATAGAAAGTCATCTGGCCCTACAGGACAAAAGAGAAGATGGGGACAAGAGAAGGGGGGGATGATAGAAGAGAGGGCAGATTGGTGATAGGGAAAATTAGAATGCTTGGTGTATTGGGGTGGGGGAAAGAGATAAATGGGGAGAAAATTTGGAACCCAAAATTTTGTGAAAATGAATGTAAAAAGTCAAATAAATAAATTTATATTAAAATAAAATAAAGAAACCTACAAAAGAAAAAAAAATTTTAAAAAGCAAGAAATGTAATAAATTAAATTTGAGATTTGCCCACCTAGATTTTCATTTGACAAAGTTTATTGGCTGTATGTAAACCTAAAAAAAAAAGAATGAACCAATTAGGAAGCCTTGTTTTGTAAGACTGTGATATTCTGCTTTGCAGTACTCCAGAAATCACTTAGCTATTGTCTAAATGGATCTCCTTCCCCCACATCAGGTGATCAACCAGGAAACATATGCAAATAGATAGTAGAATCCTATTATTTCCCCTATTTTGTTCCTATCTCTTGAAAATTTGAATAATTGAACTCAATAGACTACTCTGAGTGTTCACAATAAACATTCTCATTCATGGAAGTTGATTTATAAAATGAATACCAATATTTGCAACCCATTATTTTCCACCTGTTTAAAATATAGACAATTTCATTATTACACTTTTGTTCAGTGCCCACCATGTCCACACCTCTTTACTATCTTTTAAAAAAAAGCTATTTATGATACACGATTCAATTAGTCAGTATACATTTCCTTGCTTTGTAGACGGCAGAAACTGGACTCTCTCAGCTCACTGCATTTTGCATTCGCTCCTCTGCTTGGTTTCAACTCCACAGAAAAAGATGCCTGGTTATAAGTACCCCCCTCCTGCCACTATAGTCTTAAAAATCTTTGTGGTGTTTAACTTCTGAAATATTAATAAGATTTTCAAGAGTCAGTGATAAAAAAGAATAAGCTATGACAAGTACCTGACTGAAGATCAGTGTGTGAAGCTTACTTTTCATCATGAAACACCTACCTCAGAAGCTACTAGACATTCACTTCCTTCTCTGTCTCTTTTCCTCACATTTTTCTTTTTTCCCCAATAGTCATTTTTTTCTCTTCTTCCATTCACACATTAAAGGATCATAGATCTAGAGTTAGAAAGAAACTTAGAAGTGATTGAATCCAATCCCTTCATTTTACAGATGAAAAAACTGAGGTTCATAAAAGTTAAGTGATTTGCCTAGAAACTCAACTATTGTTTCTGAGATGGAATTTGAATTCAGGTTTTTCTGACTCCAGATCCAACCCTACATATGCCCTACCAGGTTGCCTCTCTCTCATTTTCTTCTTTCTTCCTGCCTTTTTCGTCTCTGAGGCTTTATCCCTGTTTCTCCTCTAACTTTTTGGCTTTCATTTTCTCCTTTTTTCTCCTTTCTCCACTTACCTTTCAGTCTCTTATCTTCAACTGCCCATCATATGAAACAGTAGTATATCCATCAATACAACTGTGTATTATTTCTTTAATATAGGTTTGTGTCCCCATTGTCCTTAATTTTGAAAGCATGTGTATGTTTCATCTGTATATTTCATTTATTTTTGAAAAGCCCTCTCTCCCTCCCTCTAACACTGACCATCATTCAAATTAAATTTAAGTGATTTTTATTTAAAAGCAGCCCATGAATTACTTTTCCTATACAGTTTAGGGGGAAAAAAATGGTTACTAGTTTCTAAGATGCTGATTCTCTCACTTCCTCTTTGCTCAATTCTAAACCACAAACTGTTCCTGGTTTCCATGGCATATTTTTTAGCCAAAATTCAGAGCCTGGCCTTCTGTATTACTTTAAACATTCCTCTTACAACCAACTGGCTGTTAATTATGCAAGCTTCTTTTGCCCCCAACTTCCTAAAAAGAATATTGCCCTAAGTTCCACATCAACACCTGCTAACTTAATTTCCTTAAGCTTTG